>CM074722.1:241447844-242047844 GCA_037306005.1 Rhinophrynus dorsalis
GTATTATTATTAGGGTTATTAGTGATATAATTAGGGGGTCTTAGTTCTTTAAAGGGCAACTTAACATACATTTTAATATTAGAGTTATGGGAAACCACAAAATAATGAGGATCAGGTGAATTATTAACTATAACTTTGTAGAAAGTGGATTAACTTTACATCAAGGTGTGGCAGTTAAACACACAAACCGAATGCAAAAAGGCTGAAACACAAATACAGGCATGTTTATCACTACTCAATGAGAATATTTTCTTGATCCACACTGGGTGCGGCAAGGAGAGATTGGCATATTGTTTGTTTGGAAAGGTGCCAGGATTGGGGATGGGTTGTGCCTCCGCTCAAGGAGAAGACCATTGAGTAAGGCCAAAGGGGTACATATGCTAATAGTGCAAATAGTAGTGTTAAGGTAGTGTAGACCCCTCAGCACTTGGAGGCCTATCCAGCTAATATGGCCCAGGAAGTTACAGAAAGTGTCCCAGATGTAGATGGGGAGATAAAGCACAGTATGACATTACATATACATGTATAAATAAATCTGGTTCACTGTCAGTGGGCGTGGATAGAAAACTCTGATTGGTTGAGGAGGCGGCAGGGGCGTAGCTGCCTCTTTTTAAATAAAATAAAAACTATTTTAATCAAACTTTGTCAAAATGCTCACTACAGCCATAAATATAGGAAGGGGAAAAGTATTGCACATAAAACCTGGTAGCCTTTCATCAGGTACCAGAATTTCTGCAGTTGCGTCCAATAATATGATGCCCATAACTGTAACTTATAAAAAGATTAAAAATACAACACTATAAAAGCAAAAAAAAAAAAAAAAAAATCTGTGTCAAAGCAAATGGAGACTAAAACAGACTCCTTTTCTAAAGTTTTCATCTATGGCAGATGAACTCTGTATTCATAATGTGAAGCACAGATCGGGCTTGCAAATAGTATAGCTACATATATGATAGCTCATAACTTCACTGTCCACGCTACTTGAATATTACAGGGGCTCAAAAATGTCACTATCTATTCAGTCTGTACCACTGTACACATAAGGGGCCAAATCAAATTGCAGAGCTGCTCGATTTCTCCGTTTCACTGTCTGACTCACTTGGCATTCATGGTTTGGCTTCACCCTCCAGTATTACGTACGGGACTTACTCAAAAAAGTATCTTTGAAATATGCCTCTGATTTATGCCAGCAGTAATAAACTGAGTCTGCCTGTCTCACTCAGTATCATAATATTCAAAGATTATTCAGAACACCATCCTGTTTCAACATATTTCAGAGTGTCTCCGTATGATTAAAGGGGAACTTTCACCCCGCAATAACTAAATCTCCACTTACTGCTCACCTGGCGACTAGCTGCTTAGTAGCGCTAGTCGCCAGAAATCTTACCCGGTTCTCAAGATTTCGGCGTTTTACAGGAGCAGGAAGCACGGACGTCTCTTCACAGTGACGTCCGTGCTTCCTGCTCCTGTAAAACGCCGAAATCTTGAGAACCGGGTAAGATTTCTGGCGACTAGCGCTACTAAGCAGCTAGTCGCCAGGTGAGCAGTAAGTGGAGATTTAGTTATTGCGGGGTGAAAGTTCCCCTTTAAGGCATGTCATGCAGACACGAGATGTTCAAAAACATGTGGTAATATATATATATCTAGTTGCCACTTTTTTGGCCGATTACCGTAATTTCCCCCCACAAAATAATCTAAACTTGGACAAGACAAATTAAAGCCCATTTGCAGGAGTGAGAAGTATTCGTATGGTGTTAACTGTTTAAAAAAAATATTTAAAAAATTGTTTATATATAAAACAAACAAACCTGCACTCCTCCAGTCTAATTGTAAATAGTGTGCCCTGTAATAGGCATGTATAACACTTGATTAATATGATGTTTTAGTGCCCACATTGTATAAGCTTGCCAACCCCACCAAGGTACCTCAAGTATGGCAAGCACCTACTCTAAACACCTGAAAACCCTATTTGAATAGAAAATAAATACAAATTAAAAATAGCCCCAGAAGAGAGAGGTTATAAAAAAAGCATTTATAATAACCTCTCTTTTCCGGGGCTAGTGCAGGCTTCTTGCTTTAGAGGCTTCTGTGCGACTGCGTCAGTTGCTTCCTGTTACCTTAAGGTACAATGATACTCCTCCTCACCAATCTTGGAGGAGGCCAGGACAGACAGCGCAGGCGCACAGATGTCTCTAAGGCAAGATGTCTGCACTGATGCCTTCCGTTAGTAGCAGATCAAGTAGGATTTCTTAATAACGCTGGACTTATTCTGTAGAATACTATTATTTCCATATCAATTATTTGTGGGGCACTTTATTTAGAGGGATAGTTCCGCTTTAAGTGATTTCTAGAGTGCATTCCCTTTGGTCACTGTACCATTGGAATGTTGATTCTGGATCTTGTTTCCTCCTCCTCCTAATCTGGACCATTGACCTTTCAGTTTTTAAGTGGAACTTTCACTACAATAACATAAAGCTTCAAATAATTATTACAGTTGAATGCCTTTGTGCATTTACAATATTGGTTGAGTGCACAATCTAACATTATTTCCATCAAGTGGATCCTTGTTTGGAAAAATGGAATCCTCCATTTCAAATTAGGATATTTGTTTTGAAATCAGAGGAAAGGGGAGTGGAGACAGGCTCTAATAGAGCCTGCATCTATCAAATACTTGGTTGGGGGAAAAAAAAGGCACAAAAAACATGGTTGTCCAATGGGTTTCTGTTGATAATAAGTTATCATGTGATGGTCATTTATAAGTTACTAGCAAAAGGGGCATGGCATTACCCATGGGGATTAAGTCCTTTGAGTGGTTCAATGCTACTGAAGGCATGGACTGACAATGCTTTGAGTATATTTGCAGCAGCTAAAGGGTTAAGTGTTTGACAGCCAAAGAAGAATCCATACAGTGGAATGTGTTGGATACCTTTTTCGAACTCAAGGGATTTAAAGAAGCCAAAGAAAATGGCCAATGTGTTGGGTTCCTTCAATGGCAAAGTGGTATCCAACACATTCCACTGCATTGATACCTCTTTGGCTCTCAGACACTTAATCATTTCAGTGCCTCAAACTTACCCAAAGCATTGAATACCCCTGAAGCAGTCAAAGGACATAATCCCCACAGGCAACACCATGCCCCTTTTGCTAGTTAATAAATAAAATAATAGATTAAAGTGATAGTAGTGGTGCATTAAAAGTTACTCCCAGAGTCTTCTGTATGTTAAAAGTAACCGATTGCGCTGTCTCATACCTTACATGTTTGTATTTCAAAAGTCATGAAGAGATAAAGATCCAGATGCAGGACGGCAGAAGCAAGGGACAAATTTCAGTAAACAAAAGGAAATCCTGCACTTCTTCATCAAGGGGGGCAGGATTTCCCTTATACAACCTTACTGAAGTTTGTCCCTCGCTGCAGCCATCAAGTCGCACAAACCAATTACAGATTTGGTGGGAGGTGGCAAGAAAGGGGAGGGCGGGAGATTTTTAGCTCTTCATAAATTCTGAACTATAAATATGTAAAGTATGAGACGCCTCTGTGCACGCTGTTATCATTAATTCCAGGCTGAGACTGAGCTCTCCAGTCACTGAAGCGTTCCGTCTCAGCCACTTTCACTAGTGCTGGGTCATGTGATCGCTGCAGCAGCAATCACATGTACCGGCATTTGGAATGAATGAGAGAGTGTGATTTATACACATTTGAATTAACATAAATTGGGAATTTGATTGCTGTGGAGCCATGTAATACATTTATACACACCACCAAATGTCAAATAAAAAAAGTGGGAAAAAGGGACAGGGGATTTTCACCGAGGGGGACAGTGCCCACTTAAAACTGACCATTTTGCAGGTATGACTGACCGGTCATACCTTTCATGCAGTCTCTATAAAATTTTAACCCATTGTGCCCAATTTTTTACCTTTTTCTTTAATTTTACTCAAATAAATGGTGGGCTATCCATATAAGTGTGGTATCAAAAAAAGCCCTATTCGTGCATAAAAAAAAAAAATGGTATATAATTTTCTTGGGTAAAATAAAGTACTTAGAGGGAGAACATTGTTGAACAAAGACATAGTCAAAAAGGTCAGAATTGCTCTGGTCCTTAAGTGAAATCCACCTCAGATTTTCTTGGTCCTTAAAGGGTTAAAGCTCCATTAATATCACTAAGGTATTCCCTGATGATCAAAATAAAGTAGCTGCAACTTGTGTGGAGTTTTTTCATTACAAAAATGTGATGTGAATTTTCTAAGCAAAAATTAATTTTAAGTGCAGAGAAAAATTGTACATTTCCTGCTTTGAGCAAGAAGGGGGGGTTCATCAATCATACAGCTTAACACTTTAAGGATAAGGGGAGTGTGCAACACATTGTGACGCAATGCATTACACACCTCTTTGGTCCTTTAAGAGTTAATAGGATTCCAAAAAAGATCACATGTTCCTAAACAGATTATGTAAAACATCTCTTTGGTGCATGATCAGTAAAAGTAAAATGACAGAGATGGTTTTCAGTTAGGTTTGATTTGTGTTGGACTAAAATTCCCATCATCCACAGCCTGCTAACAGCTGGCTGAGGAGGATGGAAGGTATAGTCCAAAAACATGTGTCTCCCTTATCCAGCCCAGACCAGCATAGTGAAGATTAGCTTGTTACAGAAAAAGGAGAAAATAGGGGACACCTTAATGCTGAATTTTCTTAAAAAAAAAAAAAGTTGCTGCCGGGCACTTATGTGACAAACAGCAAACCGGCTTCTTGGGATTAAAGGGATAGTAATACTTTAAGGGATAGCAAGGTTTCACAAAAACAGCAGCTCCAATTAATCTTCATAGTATTTAGCCATAGAGAGGGTTATTTCATTACTATGAGCATTGAAGTTCAGGAGTAATTGAATGAAAGTTTCCCACTCCCGCCCATTTTACCTAGTGTAAGCCCCCACTCCTCAGATGTGGAATCCAGTCCATAGACCAGACAGCTCACATCAAGGGTCAATCTTCTTTCTGTGAGAACAATGAAAACCCTGCCCCTTGACAGATTTTTCAGCTTTTTCCCCTTATCTTAATTGAAGATTGTCCCTCTCTGCAACCTTCCTGGACACTCTCTGCTGCTCTAAGCTGAGCAGTGTTATATCAGTAGAAGTGGCGGGAGGGGGATACTTTATCATTCAATTACTCTTGAACTACAACTCTGACAAAATTGAAATTACACTCTCCAAGGCCCAAATACTATGAAGATTAATTATAGCTGCTTTTATTATGAAACATTACTATCCCTTTAAGTTTTACAAAGCTGCATCCTGTAGCACTTATATAAAGAAATTAAACGCCTCCAGTGCCATCTCTCAAACCTTTATGGTTAGAGAGATAATCGTATTTAAACTTCCCCCCTCCCTGATGTCAGGGGAATCCGGTCCTGGGACCAGCCGGTTGCTCTGCAGTAGAGCAGAGATCGAGATATTGAAAATAAATACTCACCAGTAGACTTGGCCAACCTACTGAGAACTGTTACATAGTAGCCATTTGGCTGTAAAGTTAGAATAATTTTTGGAAGTCATACAGTCCAATCGTAGAAATAATAGGGTAGAGATGCACCGATACCAAATTTTTAAGACCGAGTACAAGTACCGATACTTTTTTCAAGTACTCACCGATACCAATTACCGATACCTTTTTTTTGCGGTCATTTGCCAGTTTTCTAAGTACCTACATGTTTTAGGTACTTGGAAAACTGGCAAATGACCGCAAAAAAAAAAAAAGTATTGGTGAGTACTTGAAAAATATTATGTGTGTGTATATTATATATATATATATATATATACACACACACACACACACACACCACCTCTTGACTCTCCCTTTTTGACTCTCTCCCACCTTTTGCTTCATTCTACCCCCTTGAGCCCCCTTCTTTTGTCTTGGCTTTTGATCCCCCTTTCTCCCACTCCTCCTTGACTCACCCTTTTGCCTCTCTCTCCCGTCTGATCACCCCTCCTTTTGCCTCTTCTTGGCCCCCCTCCTTTGGTCTCCTGATCCCCCCTCCCTTTGCCTCTTTCTCCCTCTTCACCCCACTGTCTGCCTCTTTCACCACCCCCTGCCCCATCCTGCCTCCCTTACTCTCCTCTGCCGGGTGCTCACTGTTCTCTCGCGAGCCCCGGCAGAGGTCAGTGTCGGAGCGTTGCCATGGTAACCCGCGGCAACGCTCCAACGCTACAGGAGTGAGAGAGGTAACCGGGGAGCATTGTGAGCAGCTCCCCGGGCTCCCTCTCTGCAGCACCGACCCTGACACAGGGTATCGGTGCTGGCATCGGCCGCATTTGCGCGAGTACAAGTACTCGCGCAAATGCTGGTATCGGCACCGATACCAGTATCGGTGCAACCCTATAATAGGGGTGAGATCAGACTGATAGCAATTTAGATAATTGAGAAATATAGTTAGCTAGCATTGATGACACCTGCAGAGCCACTTGTTTGGTAGCCAAAGAGGCAGAAGGAGGAGAAAGGGTGCTTTCAGAGCCACCAATCTTCCCTAAACTAACTGGATTGTGCCTAGTGATCAAGTGATTGCCTGGTATACAGACTACAACACTTACACTTCCCAGAAACAGGTTGCTTACCCCGTTCCAAAGAGGGTACTCCAATGAGGTTAGGAAACAGGGGGCCTGAGACATATAGGCCCTAAGAAGGACCTCCCCAGGCTCCTAAAATAGACATGCATATATTTAGCCCAAGTGATAACCTGGTATTAAGCCCTTTATACTTACTCTGGTTGGAAAGGTGATGCTCTTCTTTTCTAAAAAGGGATTTCCTGTCAAGAAAAGTGTGTGTGTGTGTGTGGGGGGGGGGGGCTATGACAGGGCTCTGAAAGAGCCCCTCAGTTCCTAACAGATATATCTACAATCAGGTGATTGCCTGACAATCCCTTCATGCCTATCCTTGTTAGAAGGGGGGGGGGGACTGTGCCCTTTGCAACAATGTTACTCTTGGTATTTTAGGAACTGGTGGAACAAAGATGCAGACGTGGTACCCACAACATTTCAATGCAGCAAAGTACATATCCTTTGTACCAAATGGGAAAAAAAACAAAACACACAACTATATCTTAGAAGACAACCCCACAGAGTCCCCTGCATCCTAAACTGGCTTCTGTTATTACCACTGTCCCATTCTGAACGCAGCAGGGGAACCATGACAAACTGACACCATCACGCCATGCCAACCCAATCACAATCAGGAGGGGCAATGGTAATGACAGGAGCTAGTGCAGGGGACCCCACCAACTTCCATTCTAAGATAAGAATGAGATATTTTTTTTTTTATTTATTTTTTTTTCCCCATTTAGCAGAGGAAGTCTAAATCCTCCCTGCTGGTACCCTCTACCAAACACAAAAGGCTTGGAAACTGGTGTAAAGTATGTTGTTACATGATTAGCAGTTAATCAGGGCTGATGATGCAGTGTGCTAATTATTAACGCCAGGTGTTCACACAATCAGTCGCCTAGTATTAACAATTTCACGTTACCTATTGGGGGGGTGATAAACAGAAGATAACTACTCCAGTGAGATCAGTTCTCTACTACCTATGTCATTCTAAGGAGTCTATGCACCAAGATATATCAAGTGGAAGAGATGTTAGGGAACAGGCTCCACAGAATAATATAGGAATATGAGATGTGGTATCACACAATAAGTTATCACCTTATTATCACACTTTAATGCATAACCACCCAGGTCACAGCTGCACAATGATGTCCGTAGGCACTGCTGGAACCTCCAGAAGGACTGACCATCGTAGTTTTGAAGGCTATGCCAAGGATACCTCCACTAAAACCATGCTGACAGCACTCCCAGTCTATTTAAAATGGCCGCCTCCATTTATAAATGGTGCCCAGAGTAAACATGTCCAGAAAGACAGTGTATAAATAGCAGCATGGTGTTAAAGATTAATGTAATGCATTCAGAATGTATTCATACTGGCAATTAGACTTTTCTGCTCAGACTAAGGCAAGTGAAGGTTTATTATTAGGTGGTGTTCGTGTTCCTTTAATTGTCTGGGCCTTGTCTTAGAAGTCAAGGCTGCTATGGAGAGACAGATTATGGGCTTCATTATCACACTGCAGTCTGCTCTCATTACAGAAATGAGAAAGGTGCTGAAGTTTCTTGGTCCTCCATAGCGATATCACATTTAAAAATAAAGCTATTATAGTAACATTTTGCATGGTGAACAAGTAAAAAAAAATAAAAATAATAATAACAGAACTTCATTAAAACATATCAATTGGCCAGTTATTAAGTAAGGCTATTTAAAACGTTTATTGACTGGTTCATCTAGAATGCATTATATACTTTAATTCCTGATCCAAATCATGATTTTATCAGCTAAAAATACTGTTCGCAGAAAGTCTACAAACATGGGAGCTGAAAGAGGAAACTGCATTCTAAATTCTTGCAAGGTCAATTGAAATGTCAAAGGGCACACAACGATCCATCCACAAGGTACATGTCAAAATAAGTGGTGCTTCTAACAATCCTGTGATAGGGTAGAAAACTCTTCAAATATACCCACAAATTATCAATTAGGTTCAGTGCCTGCGGCTATGATCCTCATAGAGAGGCTGCTCTCTTCTCTTTTCAGGTAAAGTAATATATCAATGGGATCATCTCTTGCACAGTTAAAGATATGCCTGAAGACTTTCACATTAAAGATCCAGAGCCTGGCAAGGACACAATGAGGCTCAATTCCTTGGCCCACCCACATGATCAATCAGGCCCAGGCACCGGATACTTTAATGATAAGGTCTCCTGACATATCTATCAATAACTGTGCTAACACTGATCTCATCTCTATATTTCAAAATCATACCTTAGTAAGGATGGGGGGTTGCTACGTGTATTTCCTTATCCTTCATTCCTACCTAGTCAATTTGAGTGAAATATTATATTCATACTCATGTTTTCATAAATATTTTTCAAATGGACTACAATGTGTGGAGTTTATAAGTTTTGATATTCAAAAACAGACTTTCCAAATATCATATGCCATTTCAGTCACCACTATCATTAGGAATATTCCAGCCATTCCTGCACTGAAGACATGAAAACTGTAACTATAAAAGAGGAGGGTGGAAAATAAATCAATGAATTAAGTAAAATGTAAAAGGGTGACAGGCAGACCTGAGGATGAAACCAGGGATTGTACTGCTGAGAAAGGTAATTAGAACAGGGTCTGAAAAGAGACTTAACTGCAAGACTACTGTGGCTATGAGCCACATCTATCCACTTTGTATTCCAGACATGTAGTTACACTGTTTTGGGCCCATGGAAGCAGACTTAGGAAAATGTGATAAATGCCCTGAAAACCTAAGGAGTGGCTTACTTTGCCAAACCAGGATCCAGGGACACTTAGAACTTCTGAAGCAATTGTGAAGAGACATTTGAAACATTTTTGTTCCCTTTAATCTCTTGGGCAATAGGTATGTCACCAATACTTTGCTTTACAATACAGTTAAGACATCTGTATCATAACTTCTGCAACAAAGACTCACTTCTGGCTGCAGAATAAAACCAGTTCCTTGCAGAAAAACTGGGACACATGGGGAACCCAAAGAAAGGCCCCCCCAGGAACAAGAGGCCACCTGGGTGTGTGCATGGACTACCTCTTTGAGGCCCACAGGGATGCACAAAGCATTGTAAAGCAACGTGATGCAAACCCCTCTCGTCCTCAGGATGGAGTAGCAACAGCACCACTGTATATTTTCAGGCCACTGAGGTACTGCACCTACAAAAATAAATCTAATTTTGAACTTTTGAATAAAACATCTCTTTGCAGTGGTAGTATCCTTGTTTTACTCGGGGGGGGGGGGGGGTTACATCCTTCAATATATTTTTACATATTAAACTACCACTGCAAAACAGGCTGTTATATTTTTTCAGTTGTTTTAAAATACCCTTGGTGTTACAGCAATATCTGCATAAAAACGCGTTATTCCATAGCAACATTAAATTAGCCCCTTGCTTGTGAATTCTCTAATATTAAAGAGTTTAATCAGCTGCTTTTGCAGAAAAGGGTAAACGTGTGAATACGCACAATTATGTAATTGCAGATGAGGTGTGCAATAATAAACAAGAAGTTTTACAATGCCCATGGTTGGCCAAACCTTACCCCATTGGCAGCAGCAATCTGGATAATAAGCTGAATAGCTTCTTTCATATAAAATCTGCCATCTCCTCCAACCACCAGGACTCCCTCCTGTCGCTCTGCAGGGTCAGTACAACTGATGATACTCTGGATGAAATTCTCCGCATAATTAGCGTTGGTTTGAAAGACAGTGACCCTCTTCCTAAGCCCGCTGGTACCCGGCTTCTGGTCCAAGTAAGGCTTAGTTTTAACGGTGTGGATCTTGACCATGGTTGCAGGAGGAGGAAACTAGGGCCAACGTCTGAAGCTCAACTGAATGTCAAACACTGGCTGGTTTAGCAGCAGCTTCACCGCTGATTTTACTGGTGCAGGCCTCTGAATGGACGGGTCTGCACAGTGACAGGCACCGCCTTCTGGAGCAGTCAGTTCAGAATTCACTGCCTTTCTCACCAATAGAAAGGCGCCCAATGCGGGGTGTGACCAACTGAACCGCCTACTACTACTAACGGGAGCACGTCTTTTCTCTGGGGGCTGTAACTTTTAGTTCTCTAAATGTTATTGTACTACAACTATCACCCTCAGCTGCATCTGGTGTCTAACAACAGCTGCAAAACCACAGTTTCCTGTCTGCTTGCTGTTGTAGATGAGTGAAACAGATGACCTTTCGGGTGAGCACATATCCTTTTAACCCCTTAATGACAGGTTTTTTTTTTCCATTATAGCGAGTGACTTCCTGAACTTACCAGGTAAGTCGTCTGTCACTAAGGGGTTAATTCGAGGCGTTTATTCATTTTGCCACACTGCACAGAAAGGAGTACAATTTGTAATATGTGTCCGTTTGTTTTATAGCGTCTCTGTTATGTTGTCACATTAGAACCGCATAAAAGTGAGCAAAACAAATTTCCAATTAATTTAAATTGAGTTTTTAATCTTTTGACTGGTTCGGAGACCTCTCTTGTATTTAATAAAGTTGAAAGTACCCTATGGTTTGGTTCGACTCAGTACTCCTCCACTTTTCTTTTGTGCCTATGATTCAGAATACAGGCTTGCAATGAGCTCTATAAAGCCCTGCAGAGTGCATTCTTCAGGTATTCTGTTTTAAAGGAGCAACCTTACCAAAAGTCCGGGAGTGACTATACACATCCACATATATGCTGCATTCATAACCTTTCACTAGGGAAACTGTAAAGTCAAGCCAACTGAACATGCTAAATTGATATGTGAGCAACCATTTTTACATAGTGCTCTAGTCACACAGACTCGATTAGTGCTACTTACCTTAGATGCATGAACAGGGCCAGATTTATATTCCAGGGTCCCTTAGGCAATGCACTCTGGGCACACTTAGCTCCGCCCATAGCCACACCCCACTCCTCACATGACCACTCCACCAGCTTCATCCACCATTCCTGGTACAGAATATACCTTTGGCCTAAAACAAGCAAAGACGTAAAAGGGTTAACCTCTTGTTTGCTAGCGAGATCTCCAATGCGAGATCTCACTAGCATCCAAGGGGTTAAAATAGCCTGTAAAGGGGTGTATAAGCTACTGCATGGATACAGAGCTTGCTCTGGCCCCACCCATAATTCAGAATGTGGGTGTGTCGGCGCAGCTGAGGCACCCCTCAAAATTTGGAGCTCTAGGCAGGTGCCGAGTCTGCCTATTGGGACATCCGGCCCTGTGCATGAACTATGAACTCAGGCCAACTGACAACTTTTTGTCATGTGGGGATTTTTATTTGTAGTAGCCCATAGGCATATGGGAAGTTGGGGTGAAAGGACAAATTCTCAGGGTGAGCAAGTCCAGTTTTACATACTGCATAATCTACACCAGTGATTCTCTTCGCACACCAACAGGTCATATTTTTGGGACATCCCTAATTAACATACCTCCCAACATTTCAAATGGCCAAAGAGGGACACTGAGGGCGTGGCTGGTGCACAGGGCATTACTAATATTTTTTTTAGATTATTTCATGACCTGTTGGCATCTCTTTCATTAACTGAATAAATTATTTAGAGCAGGACCAAATTGTTTCATTTACATGCTCACATACTCTTTTATAAACACATACGATGAAGTTTAATATGAGTTTTATTGCTGTAGATCAGTGTCATACACTTATATATAGGGCTGCAACTAACAATTATTTTGATAATCGATTAGTTGGCCGATTATTTTTTCGATTAATCAGATAAAAAAAAATATGCTAATTTTTCATTATTTAAAATGATTTAATGAACAAACTGAGTGTTAAAAACAAACAGCAGAATAAAAAACTTTACCACATTAACATGCGTCGTTGTTATTATTTTACTATGGGGTCTATGCACCTCTCTTTCTCCCCCCCTTGTGCCTCTCTTTCTCCCCCATTATACCTTTCTCCCCCTTGTGCCTCTCTTTCTCCCCATTGTGCCTCTCTTTCTCCCCCATGTACTTCTTTCTCCCCCATGTGTCTCTTTCTCCTCCCTTGTACTTCTTTCTCCCCCCTTGCACCTCTCTTTGTCCCCTTTGTACCTCTCTTCCTCTACACTGTCACTCTGTCGCTCTCCTTGTCACTGCTGCACTCCTCTTGCTGCGTTGAGTTGGCGGGCTAGGGGGTAATTTGAGTGGCATCCGGTCCCCTGTGGCTGGCTGGCACTGAGTTCCCTCCTGCCCGCCCGCATCATCACGTGCCCCTGCGGGCCGTGATGACATACATACAGAGAAGAGGAAGAGGGCAGAGGCACCGGAAGAGAAGCGCTTGCTGCCAGACAGTAACGATCAGTCTGCTGGCAGCAAGCACTTCTCTTCCGGTGCCTCTGCCCTCTTCCTCTTCTCTGTGTGTATGTCATCATGGCCCGCAGGGGCACGTGATGATGCGGGCGGATGGATCTTGTCATATTGACACTGGTGGCAGCGGCAGTCTGGGGCTGCAACTAATCGATTATGAGAATTGTTGACAACGATTCTCCTAATCGATTTTTATAGATATCGATTCGTTGTTGCAGCCCTACTTATATACATGCCACACAGTCTGATAAGTTGTTGTTTGTGTGTTTATATCAGTGAAAATACAGAGTATCAGTGCACATCCATATTCACTCACTATGCCTGCATAGTGAGCTTTTGGTCAGAAATAATATGATCCTAGTATGCTATGACTGCTACCACATGAAAATACCCCAATAAGCAAGCCCTGACAGCAGTGGTTATGGAGGGGGCTGTAAACATTTCACACTGAAAACACTTTGCTTGGAAACAGCCTGGCACAGTTTAAGTACTATTTACATGTTCTGGTTTTGTTCTTTGCATCAAATACGTGACTCTTGGTTAGTGGGCTGTGTAAAATGCTGGCATTGTTTTAGGCATGACATCTCCCATTTAACAAACTTGATAAACCAGGCTAGAAATGTCCCGAGTGAAAGAAGAGGTGAGGAGGTGATGTCTGGCCTATTGCAATCCACTGAGCAATTGAGGAGCATTATTTGATGAATTTGTATCTGTGCGCTCCTGTAAAAGCTGCTCCTTAACCCTTTGAGTGCCAGAAGGATACACAATGCATTGCATAGCAATGCGTACCCCTCTGGCACTCAAGGGGGTTAAGGTCACTATTGTCCGTGGGGTGAGGAAGGCATAAAATGGCTCCCAGCTGTGCTGGACTGGGGGGATGGCAAGAGCACATAATCTGGAGCAATGTGTATGAGCATTGGCACACCCCCCCACTGGTCGCTAATTAAATTTTGAACACCTGCAAAATTAAGTTGTACCTGGTTAGGGGTGACTCCCGATTCTGCCAGTCGCATTCCTGTTAGGCTTCAAAGTCAGTCACACTTAGCTCTGCCATGCAGTGACTCACTCTGCTACTACAGAGTACCATTCCATTGTCAGTCACTAATTCATTGTACTGGTCAGAGGAGAATGATGATCAGGACGAGACACTTGGCTTGGATCACTCAGGTACGTTGTCACGTGCTGCTCAGACAGAGCACTCAGGACTTATGCTTTGACACAGTAGGAGGCCAAAGGTGGAGTGCGGCGTGAACATCACTGCGTGCATGCGCAAATATGAAGCGGGACATGTATGCGCAGTAGTCTCACTGCTCAACGATACGTGGCTAAGGGTTCACATGAGAGCATGATGTAAGAATAATTGTACAGGAATACTTGGGAAGCGAGGAAGAGGCCAGGAAGGCGGGACATAAGCTAAATGCGGCGGGACAGCGGGTTTGAGCCCTAAAATCAGGACAGTTGGCTGGTATGAATTAAGCACACACAGCTCAATCATAATGACTAAGCCACTGATTCCTGTATTTAAGCAGACATAATTAAATCTAACCTGCTGGTGTGCCCTAAGAACTAATGTTGAGAAACACCAATATACACCAATTACCTATTTCTTTAGTCTGCAGATTGGTGCCATTTCTGGAGGTATAACATATAATGTACCCCTCCCTTCAACAAGGTCAGTTAAGGGGAACCCATGTCCTACCCTACTCAGTCTACCACCCTATCCTTTTTCTCTTGGTAGTCACACAAACACTCATACACTGTCTGACACCTCAGTCTTGTTCCACTGTACACTGATAGTCACATAACCACACACAATCTGACACCACAGCTTTGTTTTCCTGTCCACTGGAAGTCACATAATTACACCTACACTATGGCACTCCAGCCTTGTTCTGCATGTTAGCAATTGCATGGCAGGACTAAAAAAGGACTGTTAGAGCTGAAGCTCCAGTCCCTGAAAAGAAAGATCTATCTCATGAATATGTTATGACCATGAGAAGGTGGATGGAATTTGTAGTACAGCAGTAGCTGGAGGGCCTCACATTGTCAACCACCACGTATGGGTCTGTGACTACTAGTGGACAGTGGAACAAGGATGGAATGTCAGACAGTGTAAATGGGATTCTGTTACCACCAGAACAAGGCTGATGTGTCAGACTGTGTATGTGTGGTTTTACTGCTACAAGTGGACAGTGGGACAAGGCTAAGGTGTCAGACAGTTTATGTGTGGTTAGGTGGCTACTAGTAGAGAGTACAAGGCTGGGGTATTGGACTGAGTATGTGTGGTTCTATGGCTACCAGTGGATAGTGAGACAAGGCTGAGGCATCAGTGTTTGATTCTCTGATTACCAGTAGACAGTTGGACAAAGCTAAGGTGGCCAACAATGTACGAAAACCTAGAAACGAATCACACAAAATAAAAGCGGATGTGTAGTAAACCAGTTATTTATTCCTAAAAATAAAAAATCAACAGCTGTTGCACTCATATTACACTCATCTTGGGCTTGATGCACATCGGAGGTCCCTTCCCCTAACAGCTAAAAGAGTTTTGCCCAGGATCCACTGCTAGCAATGCTATGCGCCCAGACTGTTCCAGATGATAGCAGAAGTAGTTTCTTCTTAGACTGAAATAGCCATACACTGTGTGGATGAGCAACATGGGATTTTCTAATGACAGAATATCTGCCAGGTACAATAACATCCAGTATAGGACCGGACAGCACCCATGGTGTTGGTCAGCTCTGTACACAGCCCATGGTAGGATAGTCCGGCAGCAGTGGGCAAGTTCTCACAGGCATAGGAGGTACAGCAAAACTAGATCAGAGTGCAAAAGTGAGAGAGATACCAAACGAGCATCATGAAGGTCCGACTCCATCAGCCCCTTAAGCAAGTGAGTTTGATCTAGGAAGAAACGACATGTGCTCTTTTTCTGCTAACCACTGCAACAGTCTGGACAGATGCTTACCAGTGCTTGCAGTGGATCTTGGGCAGTGTGTGTTCATGTAGTGATATATCTAAGACTCGCTGTATCATGTTCTCTGTGAGAACTAACTGGAGCACCTCTGGGTCACAGCTAGAAGGGACATACTGCTTAGAATATACATTAATGAAAGTGTAACCCTTTCAGTGTCAAAGGCTTGGGGAATTTTTTATACCCTGCTGACAGGACATTTTCAGAACTTTTGCTATCCATCTGTTTAGGTATATTTACCATTCAAAACTTTCAAGTTATATACCAGTTTTTCAGAACATGTTCAGGTTTTTCATGAGACCTAAATTTTGAATTGTACGACAAGCTATGATGTCATAAGTACAACAAAATGTAAAACCTTTCTTATTTTGCCAATATCATAAACTATATATAAAAAACATTTATGTTGGTTGTGAAAATATCAATTATTTTTAAAAGCCCTTAACCCCCTGTGAACTGAATTACCAAATATGTATAATTTTACCTACAAGAATAGCCTATTCCAACCACTATTTACTAGGAGCACAAAATGGTATTTTCAACCTTATGAACTAGAATGCACATTACATTGTTTACATGGTAAAGCTACCCTATATAGCTCAATAACTATATAAAAGCATATATTTCCTGAAAGTATATCCCACTTCATCAAATAAGGGGTCACTTGTCATTTTTCACTTAGCTGGTGTGCACAAATTTTTCCAGAAGGTGGACCTAAAGGGGGAGAAAAAAAAAAAAAAAAAAAAAAAAAAAGGAGGATTTTAGTCTTACCTGTTAAATCCTTTTCTCTTAGTCTATACAGGTTACTGGTAGCTCTGGGTAGGCGATCTGCCCCTTTAACTGGCCAGGAACAATTCTAGAATTGTATGCAGGGGGTGGAGCCTACCTTCACTCCTTGGCTGCAGCTAGCCAACCAGCTCCAGAAAGATTTGAGACACTATTGACTAGATAGTGAAGGGAAAGAAGACTCTTGTGAGCATGACCCCCACAGTCTGCCACAGGAGAGCCAAGCATGGTCCCTTTACAGGGAAGGAGACCAGTAACCTGTATGTACTAAGAGAAAAAGATTTAACAAGTAAGACTAAAATCCAATACAGGTTACTGGTAACTCTGGGATGTCCAACCACTGAGTTTCCCAGAGGCGGGAAGTAAGGCAAGGACCAGGCGCAAGGCCCCCAAAGTCACCAGTGCAGATATGAACCATCAGATCAGAGATAGCCAAAAAAAAAAAACAACTGAAGTGTCAATGGACACTAAACAGGGGTAACAACACCCTAGGAACTGTTACAGAGCACACTGAACTAGAGCCAACAAGGCTCAAAAATGAAGGAAGCACCAAGAACCAAAGGAAATCCTAGACAGGCAAGGCTGCCTCCAGGATTTTCCTCCCAAAGCTGGCGTCAGCTGATGCCAGCACATCAACACGGTAGTGCTTCGAAAAGGTGTGCACAGATGACCAAGTGGCCACCTTGCACAAATGATCAGCGGAGGCCTGATTCTTGTAAGCCCAAGAGGCCCCAATAGATCTTGTAGAATGAGCCGTGACCCTGAAGAGGACAGGCTTCTTCCTCAGCTCATAAGCCTTACGAATAGTGGACTTGATCCAAGAAGCAATAGTCACCTTGGATGCAGGGCTTCCTGCCCTAGCACCCTCAGGAATGACGAACAGCACGTCTGATTTCCTGATAGACTCAGTGCGATGTACATAAAACTTGAGACAACACACCATGTCTAATAAGCGGAGATCCCTCTCCTTGTCAGAGGTGGGGTCTGGGCAGAAAGAGGGCACCACAATCTCCTGATTGATGTGGAACTCAGAGACCACCTTCAGGAGAAACTCCTGAGAAGTGCGAAGCACTGCCTCGTCGTTGTGAAACACCAAATCGGGTGGTTTACAGGACAAAGCATGTAACTCCGCAACACGGCGGACAGACACAATTGCCAGGAAAAAGGCCATTTTCCACGTCAAGAGGTGTAGAGGAATAGTAGCCAAAGACTCAAATGGGGGGCGCTGAAGAATGCCCAAAATCAAATTAAGATCCCACTGAGAAGCAGGAATCTTAAAGGCAGGACAAGCATGAGCAACGCCCTGGAAGAAAACCTTGACATGAGGAAGGATGGCAACGAGCGTCTGAAAGAAAACAGAAAGCTCAGAAGTCTGAACCTCAAGGGAACTCAAACTGAGGCCCTTATCCACACCGTCCTGCAAGAAGGCCAGGACCGTAGGCAGATCAAAATCCTGAGACAGGTCCTTGTCAGCACACCAAGACAGAAAGGTTGACCAGACACGATGGTAGATCTTGGAAGAAACAGGTTTGCGGGCACTGAGCATAGTAGCCACCACACCAGAAGAGAACCCTTTCTTCTTCAATATTGAGGATTCAATTTCCAAGCTGTCAAAGCTAGCCAATGAACGTCTTCTTTCCACAAGTAACCCTGTAGAAGAAGATCCAGATGGTAAGGGAGCCGGAATGGCTTCGCCACTGACAGATCCAGAAGCTCCGGAAACCAAGACTGACGAGGCCAGTACGGAGTAATCAGAATAACCAGACAATGTTCCAGTTGTAATTTTGGTAACACCCTGTGCAACATTTGGAGAGGAGGAAAGATGTAGGACAGAGGGAATAACCAAGGAATGGACATCACATCTACCGCCAGAGCCAGGGGGTATCTCCAGCAAGAATTTTCCCACTAGACAGGATAGCTTCTTGACTGGGACTGTATCCTGAGCCAGAACAGCAGAAACCCAGTGAGCGATCTGGTGAGCCACCTCGTCCATGAGGGACACCATGTTTTTCTGAGTGTCGAAGAGAAGGCCCAGGAAGACCAGAAACTGAGATGGGATAAGATCTGACCTGTCCAAGTTGATGATCCACCCGTGAAGGGTGAGAGCATGAATGCATTGCTGAACCTGCTGATGAAGAAGTTCCGCAGAAGGGGCTTTCAGAAGTAAGTCGCCCATGTATGGAGTAACTCTGATGCTGTTCCGGTGGAGTACGGACACTAAGGCTCCCAGGACACGGTTGAAGACCTGAGGAGCTGTTGTCAGACCAAATGGAAGAGCTGAGAACTGAAAATGTCCCCTGTAGCAGGCAAACTGGAGGTACTGCCGGCTCTCTGGATGAATGGCAATGTGTAAGTACGCGTCCTGAAGATCCAGAGAAGGAAGGAATTTCCCCGGGGACATGGCAGCAATCACCTTCTGTAGAGACTCCTGGTGATAATGAGTCTGGGTCACAAAGGAATTGAGATCCTTCAAGTTCAAAATGGGACAACAACCACCATCCTTCTTGAAGACCACAAAGAAGTTTGAGTAAAAACCCATACCCCTGTCCTGAACTGGCACCGGCTCTAGAACATCCTTGTCCAGAAGAGTCTAAACAGTGCCGAACAGATGGCGTTTCTCTGCACCCTGAGGCGTGTGAGAAGGACGAAAATGAAAGGGAGGAAGAGAGGTGAAAGGGATCCTGTACCCTTCTGTCAACACCTGTAAAACCCATGGGTCCGCCACTGAACCCTCCCAAATGCTCTGAGTGTCGCAGACGACCAACCACAGCAGAGTGCGGACCTGGGTTCAGCGAGTCATGCCTGAAGAAGGCTTGGAAACCTTGGGCTTCCATTGCTGTTTGGGCTTGTAGGAGGTAAGCGGAGCTGAGGGAACCATTTGCTGGACATGTCTCATTCTGAAAGAAACGAAAATACCAATTACATTTAAGCGGCAACTTCTTTCTGGGAACCAAGGGTAGGAAAGTACTCTTACCCCCTGTGGCCTTACTGATCAGATCCTTAAGATCTGGCCCAAACAAGGAGGTACCCTGAAAGGGTAGGGAGAGTAATGCTTTTTTAGAAGCAGTGTCAGCAGACCAGATCTTGAGCCAAAGAGCCACAGACATGGTGGAAACCCTGGCCACCAAACGGATGTCATCAAATAAGGCAGCAGAGACATAGTGCTGTGCCTCACAAATGTTGGTGAGAAGGCGCAACTTATAAGAGGTAAGCACGTCCTGACGGACAGCCCGGGTGAGCTGTTCAGTCCAGACTGCAATGGCCCGATTCTCCCATGCTGCTGCAAATGCTGGACGCATGGCAGAACCAGCAGTGGCAAAAATAGGATTTTAGTCTTACCTGTTAAATCCTTTTCACTTAGTCCATACAGGTCACTGGTACAATGGGAGGCGATCCGCCCCTTTAATAGGCAGGAACATTCATTCAAATGTATGCAGGGGGTGGAGCCTCCCCTCCTACTTAAGCTGCCTTCAGGCCAGAGCCAAGCTAGATTGATTTGAGATACTTAAACTGACCAGAGGTAAGCAAAAAAGGAAGACTCCTGTGAGCATGCCCCGGAGGTCTCCCACTGAATGCCACAGGAGAGCCAAGCATGGTCCCTTGACAGGGTGGGAGACCAGTGACCTGTATGGACTAAGTGAAAAGGATTTAACAGGCAAGACTAAAATCCTATTTTCACTGTCGTCCAATACAGGTCACTGGTACAATGGGATGTACAAACATTGAGCTGTCCCTGAGACGGTAAGTAAGGCAAGGACCAGGCGCAAGGCCCAAGTCACTAAAACTGCTATGAACCAATTAATCATATAGCCCAGTAACAGAAGTGTCAACGGACACCAACCAGGGGGTAAAACAACCCCCAAACTAACACAGCACAGTGAACCAGAGCCAACAGGGCTCAACAGTAAAGAAGCACTAGGGATCACAGAATAGAAGTTCTAAACAGGCAAAACTGCCTCCAGGACCTTCCTTCCAAAGCTGGCATCAGCCGAGGCCAGTACATCAACTCGATAGTGCTTCGAGAATGTGTGCACAGAGGACCAAGTGGCCGCTCTGCACAGTTGATCAGCAGATGCCTGATTCTTGTAGGCCCAAGAGGCCCCAATAGATCTGGTGGAATGAGCAGTAACCCTGAAGGGAACGTGCTTATTCCGCAATTTGTAGGCTTCACGGATGGTAGATTTCATCCAAGAGGCAATAGTTACCTTGGATGCCGGTCTCCCTGCCCTAGGCCCCTCAGGAATGACGAACAGGGTGTCAGACTTCCTGATACACTCAGTGCGATGAACATAAAATTTAAGACAACGCACAACATCCAACAAATGGAGATCTCTTTCCTTGTCAGAGGAACGGTTAGGGCAGAAAGAGGGAACCACAATCTCCTGATTGATGTGAAATTCGGAGACAACCTTGGGTAAAAACTCCTTGGAAGTGCGAAGCACTGCCTTATCCTTGTGAAACACCAAGTAAGGAGGTTTACAAGACAGAGCTTGTAACTCTGCTACCTGGCGAACTGAGACAATGGCCAAAAGAAAAGCCATCTTCCAGGTCAAGAGACGCAAAGGAATAGAAGCCGAGGATTCAAACGGGGGTCTCTGGAGAACCCCCAGCACCAAATTGAGGTCCCACTGGGGAGTAGGACTCTTGAAGGCAGGCCAAACATGAGCCACGCCTTGGAAGAAAACCTTAACATCAGGAAGAATAGCAATTCTTTCCTGGAAAAACACAGACAGAGCAGAAGTCTGAACCTTGAGAGAACTCAGGCTGAGTCCCTTCTCAACCCCATCCTGTAAAAAGGCTAGGACTGTGGGAAGATGGAAATCTAGAGACAGATCCTTATCAGTACACCATGCTACAAAGGTGGACCATATGCGATGATAGATCTTGGAAGACACGGGCTTGTGAGCTCTAAGCATCGTGGACACCACTGAAGAGGAAAACCCTTTCTTCTTTAGAATTGAGGATTCAACCTCCAGGCCATCAAATGGAGATGCTGAACATCCTCCTTCCACAGATATCCCTGAAGAAGCAGATCTGGACGTGCAGGAAGCGGAACAGGATCCGTCACAGACATGGCTAACAGTTCCAGATACCAGGACTGACGAGGCCAATTTGGAGTGATCAGGATGACAGGACAACGCTCCACCTTCAGCTTCTGGATGACTCGGATCAACAGAGGAAGAGGAGGGAAGATGTAAGCCAGAAGAAATGTCCAGGGGATTGACAAGGCATCCACTGCTAGGGCAAGAGGGTCCCTCCATCGGGAGCAAAACACTGGCACCTTCCTGTTGTGTCTGGTTGCCATCAGATCCACTACTGGCACCCCCCACATCTGGGTGAGAAGGTGAAACACTTCTGGATGAAGCGCCCATTCTCCGCTGTCGACTGTATGACGACTGAGAGTCTGCCATGACGTTGTCTACGCCTGGAATGTGAACAGCTGAGATGACGGGCACATGAGCTTCTGCCCAAGACAAAATGGCCTTGACCTCTAACCAGGCGGTGAGGCTTTTCATGCCACTTTGTCTGTTGATGTAGGCCACTGCAGCGGCGTTGTCGGACTCCACTCTGACTGGACAACCTTCCAGCTGAGATTCCCAGTGCCTCAGGGCAAGAAAGATGGCACGAAGTTCCAGAACATTGATGGAGAGAAGAGATTCTTCCAGACCCCATTTCCCCTGAGCACTGAAACGTCCCAACACAGCTCCCCAACCCCGGAGGCTGGCATCCGTCATGACCGTGGTCCAATAGGGAACCCGAAAGGATCTCCCTTTCAGGAGATGAGACAGGTCCAACCACCACTCCAGGCTCAGCTCTACATGAGGGGGCAATGATACAGAGAGATGCTGGTGATCTGGATGAGATCTGCAAGTCTGAATCACAAACCTCTGAAGTTCCCTGGTGTGTGCCATGGCAAAAGGCACCGCCTCCATCGTGGAAATAAACTTCCCCACCAGAGAAGACAACTTTGGTACTAGAACCCTGTCCATTTCCAGGATCCTGGCCACCCGGACAGCAATCTGATGAGCCACTTCCTCCGGCAAAAACACCATGCACTGCTGAGTGTCGAACAGGAGACCCAGGAAGAGGAGCTGTTGAGACGGAACCAAGTCTGACTTGTCCAGATTCACAATCCAGCCGTGGCGAGTGTCTGTATGCACAATTGCAGCTGCTGGTGAAGGATCTCCGCAGATGAGGCTTTCAGGAGCAGATCATCCATGTAAGGAGTCACCCTGACTCCATCTCGATGAAGCACAGCTATCAAAGCTCCCAATACCCTCTGAAAGACCTGAGGAGCTGAAGTCAGACCAAAGGGAAGAGCTGAAAACTGAAAGTGGCCTTTGTGACAGGCAAATCCGAGATACCGTCTGCTCTCTGGATGAATAGGGATGTGAAGGTAAGCATCCTGAAGATCCAGGGAGGCAAGAAACTCCCCTGGAGACATTGCTGCTATCACAGAACGCAGAGATTCCTGACGAAAGTGGGAACTCACAACAAAGGAATTGAGATCCTTGAGATCCAGAATAGGACGAGCACCTCCGTCCTTTTTGGCCACAACGAACAGGTTGGAATAGAATCCTGAACCTGTGTCCTCTGGTGGAACCAATTCCAGGACCTCTTTGTCCAAAAGATCCTGAATAGCGTCGTCGAACAGACATCTTTTTGTAGGTTCCTGAGAAGGACGAGTAAAATGGAACCGGAAAGGAGGAAGGGAAGAGAAAGGGATCCTGTACCCCTCTGATACCACCTGAACAACCCAAGGATCTGCCACTGACTCCTCCCAAACCCGGCGTGGAGACGTCCACCTACAGCCGGATGCGGACCCGGGTTCGGCGAGTCATTCCGAAGCAGTCTTGGAGGTCTTGGCCTTAGGGGCAACTTTGGGCTTCCAGGACTGTTTGGGCTTGGAGGAGGAGCGCATGGAAGACGGACCTGTCTGGGGCGTGGAGCGTGTCTCAGTTTGTAAAGAACGAAAGGACCGATTGCGTTTGGCTGGAAACGTTTTCTTGAACACCGATGGCAGAAGAGTACTTTTGCCACCAGTGGCCTCACTAATCATCTCCTTAAGTTCAGATCCAAACAGTAAGGACCCCTGAAAGGGCAAAGAAAGCAAGGCTTTCTTAGATGCAGTGTCAGCAGACCAAATCTTCAACCAAAGAGCACGTCTAGCTACTATGGAGGAGGTAGAGGCCCTCGCCATCATGCGCACAGCATCAAAAGCAGCATCAGCAACATAATTTTGAGCTTCTAACATATTAGCAAGAAGCTGCAACTGCTCAGACACTGGAGCATCCTGGCGAACCGCCTCAGCCAATTGCTCAGTCCAGGCCGCAATGGCCCTATTAACCCACGCCACTGCAAAAGTTGGACGCATGGCAGTGCCAACAGAGGCAAAAATGGATTTAAGGCAAATCTCTAACTTTTTGTCCGTCCAATCCTGCAGGGCAGTAGGCAGTAGATTTGGATAACCTAGAAATAGGAGCATCCACTTTAGGAGGATGAACCCATTTTGCCAGTTCAGTCTCAGGGAATGGATAAAGTTTAGCAAACTTTTTGGACACAGAAGAGGATTTTTCAGGGTTCCTCCATGCGTCTGAGACTAAACGGGCAAGGGTAGGGTTAGTAGGAAAACAAACCACAGCCTTTGATGGTTTTTGGAAAACATCAGTTGGATCATGAGTAGATTCCTGAGTCAGAGGAAGGTTGAGCGTAGTAAGTACAGCTCTGATCAAACCCTCAGCCGAAACTTCAGGGTCACATTCATAAGGGTCACCAGTGGACCTATTAGATTCAATAACGGTGCCTTCCTCAGCATCAGAATCCTGCAAAAGTTCTTCTTCAGAAGAATCAGACACATCAGGAGCCCCCTGTGGCTTAGGCAGGGAGGTCCTGATTGAGGAGGGGGTCTGCCAGACTTGCAGAGCCCCCTGAACCTGAGAGGGAAAGAGTTGAAGAGTGGATCTGAGATCCCTAGTGGCAGCTTTAAACTCTTTTACCCAAGTTGGCTCAATAGCATGGCTGGGAAGCCCAGGGTTGCTATCCTGACTTTCTGCACATTTTGGGCATAAATGACCTGAAAATTCTCTACGCAGCCCAGAGTGACAAGAGGAGCAAAACGCAATGGGGGAAATGGTCACCCCAGCCTCTTTGGTCTTGGGTCTAGCCCCTGACTCCAGTGGAGTAGACATACTCACAGCGTCAAATATACACCACTTAATAAAAACCACCCAGTAAAAGTGTTAAAGATTAAAGTTTCATCCCAGAAATGCCTAAAATCAGACTTATCTGGCCAGCGAAGGGTTAATCTGCTGAGAGGAGAGAAGGCTCGTACCGCGACGGTAGCCAATCAGAAAACGAGCGCGAAACAGGAGCTCATGGGAAATGTAGTTTTCCTCAGGAGTACCCCTAAACACCGCCCGAGGCCCCCCCAAACTCCCAACACACTGAATCTAGCTACCTGATCATAGAGCAGGGGAAGACCAACAAAATGAGCCCTCTCTGAAGTTGCTGTGACAAGCGGTTCCAGAGAAACGTCCCACACTGTGAAATCCCATAGAGAGTAAAGGAGCAATGGCGTCTATGCGGGAAAAAGCGCGCTTAAAGGCGCGGAACACTAAATATTAATAAAGTATACTAAAAGTAAAAAGTACACCAAACACACTTCTAACACATGGAAAACATGAGAGAATAAGTACCCAAAGCTCCAAAACCCAGGGAATACCACAGACATTGCATAAATACAAGCAATATGAATAAAAACACCCTATGAGTGCTGGAGTGCAGAAGCAAACTCCCAAATACAAGCCCAGAGAAGGGACACTGTGGGGACAAGTGGACCTTCAGCACTCAAAGGGTGGCTCACCTTTCTGCAGGACTTCTGTCTTCAGGTAACCATGTTAAAGGGAGATTAACCAGAGGAAAATCCCCCAGCAGGGAAGCTACTTGACTCAAGCTGTTCCCTCTTCAGGGCATAAGGTCCACCAGAAAATCCCTGGAAGCTGCACTAGCCACTTTGGAGAGGGCAATTCACAGCCACGGTCACCCGCCTAATGGTGGTATTCCATATTTGAAAGAAAACAATAAAAAACTAAAGTTGAATGAGAGATGTTCTCCACCTGGTGTGCACAGCACACAGGAACAAATCAATCTAGCTTGGCTCTGGCCTGAAGGCAGCGTAAGTAGGAGGGGAGGCTCCACCCCCTGCATACATTTGAATGAATGTTCCTGCCTATTAAAGGGGAGGATCGCCTCCCATTGTACCAGTGACCTGTATTGGACGACAGTGAAAATGGACTTGAGGGAGACCTCAAGTTTCTTGTCAGTCCAGTCCTTCAGAGCAGAGGCATCAGAGACTGGTAAGGCAGTAGACTTGGATAGCCTGGAAACAGGAGCATCCACTTTGGTGGTTGATGGTTTCTTGTCCGGGGATTTCCAGTCCTCAGACACAAAGGGTTAGGTGGAAAGTATGTAAGGGGCTTAGCAGGGTCCTGGAATACATCAGAGGGATCAGAAGGGACCTCCTGAACTAAGGGAATGTTAAGAGTAGTTAATAAAGCCCTGATCAAACCCTGAGCGGAGGGTTCAGGATCAGCCTCAAAAGGGTCCCCAAGAATGTTCCAACACAGAACATTCCTCAACATCCAAGTCCACCACCAGTTCCTCCTCAGAGGAATCTGACACGTCAGGTACTCCCTAAGGTTTGGTCAGGAAAGACTTGACTAAGGAGGGGGCCTGCCAAGAATGAAAAACCTCCTGTAACTGGGATGGAAAGAGTTGCAATGTGGACCTAAGGTCCTTCGTAGCAGCCTTGAACTCTTGCACCCAAGCTGGCTCTAATGCATGGCTGGAGGTCCATGGAATGCTGTCAGGGACATCAGAACATGCTGGGTATAAATGACCTGAGAATTCGCTAGGTAGCCCTGAGCGACAGGAAGAGCAATGCGCAATGGGGGATACAGAGACCCCAGCCTCCTTAGTCTTAGGTCTGGCCCCAAGCTCCAGTGGTATAGACATTCTCACAATGTCAAATAACCTTACTGTATAAGAAATCACCCAATTATAGTGTGTAGGATTAAAGTTTCACCCCAGAAATCGCTAAAATAAACTTATCTGGAAGGCAAAGTGTTAATCAGCAGAGGAGAGGACAGTCCAAGCCCTGTGTAGGATACTCGCACTGGAAAGATCACAAAATGGCTGCCGCTGCAGGAGCCAATCAGAAACGAGCGTGCAAAGAAAGCACTCATGGGAAATGTAGTTTTTCCCAGAAAGTACCCCAAACAGTGCCCAAAGCCCCCTGAGCCCCCCAACACATTAGAAACATGAACCGGATGATAGAGCAAGGGCAGACAAGTAAAATGAGTCATCTCTGAAGTCCCAAACTGTACAGTCCCATAGAAGTGAATGGAGCAATGGTGTCTATGCGGTAAAGCACGCCTGAACTAAAATTTTACAAAATTGAGAGTGTAAAACTAAAATGCCTAAAACAGCATTAGAACATGTGAGGACACCCAAAAACATTAAACCAGTAGGAAAAGTGTTAGAAAACCCCCAAAAAAGTGCCAATCCAGCAGCTAAAGGGTTAAGTTACCACATAAACCTGCTCCAAAACACCCAACAGACATACAGATAGACCCAATGAGTCCAGGAGTGTGCAACAGGAACTCCAAATAACACATCCCTGTGCGGAGTGGCACTGTGGGACAAGTGGACCTGCAGCACTCAAAGGGTTGCTCACCTTTCCTGCAGATCTTCTGTCTTCAGATTACCATGTAGTAAGAAGTAACCTCAGTCGGTAACTCCTGGGAAAGCACTTAGAATCAAGATTTTCCCCCTCAGGGCTTAAGGTCCACAAAAAAGCACCTGATTACTGAGCTAGCCACATCTAAGGGCATTGTCAGTTATGGTAATCCGCCTAATGGTGGTATTCCATATCTAACAGAAAAATAAAAAAGTTTCTAAAACTATAGCAGAACTGTTCTCTTGCCTGTGTTATCTTTACCAAGGAATAAATCTTTCTGGAGCTGGTTGGCTAGCTGCAGCCAAGGAGGGAGGGTAGGTTCCACCCCCTGCATACAATTCTAAAATTGTTCCTGCCTACTTAAAGGGGCAGATCGTCTACACAGACTTACCAGTAACCTGTATTGGACGACAGAGAAATAATATTTTTCCATTACCACTCCTTCAAATGTAATTACATTTTTTTAAAACTATGCAATTTCTTACTGTATTCATTAGCTACTGCTCTTACAAGACAAATGGGACCTCAGTGCATAAGCTGATATACTGTAGGGGTATCAGAAGTACAAAACTACACAAACTACAATCTCTAATTTTTTTTAACATTTTTTTCCAAACATGACTTGCTCGTACTAAACTGTTTGTAACAATTACAGAAATGACAAAACATACCATTTTGAAAAGAGGATAACCCATTGCACCAAATGAGGGGTCAGTTGCCCTTCTAACCTTAACCTGGTGTGCACAAATGTTTCCAGATGGTGATGCTAAAAGAAAAAAATAGGCATATTTTACATTTCCACTCCTTCAAATGTACTAGTAGTATCTTTAAAAACTATGGAATATCTAACTGCATTCATTAGCTACTGCTCATCCAAGAAAAATAGTATCCCATTGTATTGGTTGGCATACAGTAGTGGATGCCAGAAGCACAAAACTATACCCACCTGTGTTCTTTTTTGAAACAGGCTGCCTGCACTAAAATGGTCATAACTATTAGCGATATGAAGGATGTACTCACCTGTATCAAGTTACAGTATTTTTGCCTTTATTCCCCTAGGCTGGGTTGCACAAATATTTCCAAAACTTGGAGCTATAGAGAAATATATATCACTCCCATGGGTTGATGCCTTATCATGGCGGGTGTGCTTGTGTGTATCAATGAAGCCAAAAACAATGCCACTGGGAGAAAATACTCCTGACAAGGTCACTCAAGGTGGACAGCTCAAATCTAAGACACCAGACTAAATCAATCGAAAGTCTCACAGCCCTTGCTGGACCAATGTGGCAGATTATGGTCCATTCCCTCTGTATAGTTTCACAACAAAAACAATGGCACTCATTCCCCTGAGGCTTGCAAGCTACTTCCTACTGCAGAGGGAAGATCAGCTCAATGGAAGAGGTTGTTAAGGTTCCATCAGGCTTCCTTTGGTCTTTATACATTAGAACACTTAACATTCGATCTATGAGTTTGGTTTCACTTTTAGAGGAACTAGTATAAGAACTAAATAACATTAATTGGCACATTATCGGCTTATGTGAGACTCCTAAAGAAGATGAAGATTTAGTCAAAATTAGAAGATGGACACTAGCTATACTATAAAGGAACCAAGGATGGATGATGTGGAGGAATCAGATTCTTAATTAACAAAAGACTGACAGACTGAGTCATAAAAGTAGAAAGTATTTCTGAAAGATTTGCTTCCTGTGCTATCAAACTAAACAATTTATATGTTCTACAAATCATTCAAGTTTATGCCTCTACGCGGAAATGACAGGAACATGAACCTCCGCCCAGGACAGAATGGCCTTGACCTCTAACCAAGCAGCGAGACTTATTGTCCCGCCTTGTCTGTTGATGTAAGCCACTGCTTTGGCGTTGTCGGACTCCACTCGGACTGGACAGTCCTCCAGTTGAGACTCCCAATGACGGAGAGCATGAAATATTGCTCGAAGTTCCAGAATGTTGATGGGGAGAAGGGACTCCTCCATGGACCACTTCCCCTGAGCGCTGAAGCAACCCAGAACAGTTCCCCAGCCCAAGAGGCTGGCATTTGTCGTGACCTTGGTCCAGTAGGGAATCAGGAAGGATCTCCCCTTTAGGAGAGTGGAAAGGTCCAGCCACCACTCCAAGCTCAACTCGACATGAGGAGGAAGTAAGACTGATAGCTTCTGATGATCTGGTTGGTCCCTGCATGTCTGTATCACAAATCTCTGAAGTTCCCTGGTGTGTGCCATGGCAAATGGAACCGCCTCTATCATGGAAATGAACTTCCCCACCAGAGAAGACAACTTCGGAACTGGGATCCGATCACGGGATAGAATCGTTGAGACTCTTTGGGCAATTTGATGGGCTACCTCATCCAGTAGAAACACCATGCACTTCTGAGTATCGAACAGAAGACCCAGGAAGATCAGTTGCTGGAATGGGACAAGAACTGACTTGTCCAAACTGACAAACCAACCGTGATGGGTAAGGATTTGAATGCAGGTTTGAACCTGCTGATGAAGAAGGTCCACAGGGGATGCTTTCAAAAGCAAGTCATCCATGTAGGAAGTCACTCTGATGCCGTCCCGATGGAGGACGGATATCAAGGCCCCAGAACCCGTTGGAAAACCTGAGGGGCCGTTGTCAGACCAAATGGAAGAGCTGAGAACTGAAAATGACCCCTGTCGCAGGCAAACCTCAGGTAACGCCTGCTCTCTAGATGGATTGGGATGTGCAAATACGCATCCTGAAGATCCACAGAAGCAAGGAACCCCCCCCCCCCGGAGACATGGCAGCGATCACTGTGTGCAGAGACTCCTGACGATAGTGAGTCTTCACCACAAAAGAATTGAGATCTTTCAAATCCAAAATAGGGCAGCATCCGCCGTCCTTTTTGGTCACCACAAAGAGATTTGAGTAGAACCCCAAACCTCTGTCTGAAGAAGGCACCGGCTCTAGGACATCCTTGTCCAGAAGAGCCAGAATAGCGCCTTCGAACAGACGGCTTCTCTCAACTTCCTGAGGAGAACGAGAAAGATGAAAGCAAAAAGGGGGAAAAGAAAAGAAAGGGATCTTGTATCCCTCTGACACCACCTGTAAAACCCATGGGTCCGACACTGAATCCTCCCAAATCCCGCGGAAGAGGCGGAGACGACCATCCACAGTGGGATGCGGACCCGGGTTCGGTGAGTCATGCCGAAGCAGTCTTGGGAGCCTTGGGCTTGGATGCGGCCTTGGGCTTCCATTGCTGCTCGGGCTTGGAGGAGGGACGCAGAGCTGATGGAACTGCCTGGTTTGTCGCACGTGTCTCAGTTTGATAGGAACGAAAGGACCGGTTACGCTTAAACGGCAACTTTTTTCTTAAAGACCAAGGGCAGAAGAGTACTCTTACCCCCTGTGGCCTCGCTAATTAGTTCCTTAAGTTCAGATCCAAACAAGGAAGTACCCGGAAAAGACAAAGAAAGCAAAACTTTCTTGGAAGCAGTGTCAGCAGACCAAATCTTAAGCCAAATCGCATGCCTGGACACCACAGAGGTAGTGGAGACCCTTGCCATCATGCGGACAGCATCAAAGGCAGCAGCAGAAACATAGTGTTGCGCTTCAGAGATATTAGGAAGATGACGCAATTTCTCTGAAGTAGGCGCATCCTGGCGGACAGCTCTAGTGAGTTGTTCAGTCCAGACTGCAATAGCCCGGTTACCCTGTGCAACAGCAAAAGCTGGACGCATAGCAGTGCCAATAAAAGTGAAAATAGACTTGAGGGAAACTTCAAGTTTCTTGTCAGTCCAATATTGCAGCGCAGAAGCATCAGAAACAGGTAAGGCAGTAGATTTAGACAGTCTAGATATGGGTGTGTCCACCTTGGGGGGATGAACCCATTTAGCCATTTCTGTTTCAGAAAAGGGATAAAGTTTAGCAAACTTTCTGGACATGGATATTTCCATGCGTCAGAAACCAAACGGCCAAGAGTTGGGTTAGGAGGAAAATAAGTAAGGGGCTTTGCAGGCACCTGAAAAACATCAGAAGGAACCTCCTGAACCAAGGGAATGTTGAGTGTGGTCAATACAGCTCTGATCAGGCCCTCAGCAGAGGGTTCAGGATCAGACTCAAAAAGGTCCCCAATGGACCTAGAAGACTCTAAAACAGTACCATCCTCAACATCTGAATCTTGCAACAATTCTTCCTCAGAAGAATCTGACACATCAGGTGCCCCTTGCGGTTTAGGCAGGGAGGATCTGATAGTAGAGGGGGTCTGCCATAATTGAAGAGCCCCCTGTACCTGGGATGGAAAGAGTTGTAGAGTGGACCTAAGGTCCCTAGTTGCAGCCTTAAACTCTTGTACCCAAGCTGGCTCAATAGCATGGCTGAAAGGCCCTGGGTTGCTGTCAGGACTTTCAGAACATGCTGGGCATAAATGACCAGAGTACTCTCTAGGTAGCCCTATGTGACAGGAAGAGCAATGTGCAATGGGGGATACTGATACCCTAGCCTCCTTAGTCTTAGGTCTAGCCCCTAGCTCCAGTGGTATAGATATACTCACAGTGTCAAAATAACCAACTGTACAATAAATCACCCAATTGTAGTGTGTTAGATTAATATTTCACCCCAGAAACGCTAAATATAGACTTATCTGGCAGGCGAAGGGTTAATCTGCAGAGGAGAGAAGGAGAGTCCAAGCCCTGCGTAGGATACTCGCTGAGAAAAGCTCACAAAATGGCTGCCACGATGGGAGCCAATCAGAAAAAAAGGCACAAAACGAGCACTCATGGGAAATGTAGTTTTTCCCAAAAAGTACCCAAAAGCAGTGCCCGAAGCCCCCCAACACACTTGAACTATAAACCGGGTGATAGAGCAAGGGTAGACAATTAAAATGAGCCCTCTCTGAAGTTGCTGTGTGAAGCGGTTGCAGAGATACGTCCCAAAGAGTGTAGACCCATAGAGAGTAAATGGAGAAATGGCATCTATGCGGTAAAGCGCACCTTAAAGGCACGGTACATAAATTTAATAAAAGTTAAAATATGAGGTAAAAACATGAAAAACATACAGGGAACATGTGTGCATATTAAGAAAACACTAACCCAGTAAGGAAAGTGTCAGAGAACCCCACTAAATGTGTCAAACCAGCAGACAAAGGGTTAAGTTACCACAAAAACCTGCTCCAAATACCCAACAGACATACACATATATACCCAATGAGAGCAGGAGTGCGCAATGAGAACTCCCAAATACAAGCCCAGCAAAGGGGCACTGTGGGATAAGTGGACCTGCAGCACTCAAAGGGTAGCTCACCTCTCTTCTGCAGATATTCTGTCTTCAGGTTACCATGTAGTAAGAATTACCTCAGTGGGTAATCCATGGGGAAGCACCTGTACCCAAGATTTTCCCCCTCAGGGCTTAAGGTCCACCAAAAAGCACCTGGACACTGAGCTAGCCACATTGAAGGGCATTTGCCAGTCATGGTAACCCGCCTAATGGTGGTATTCCATATCTGACAGAAAAATAAAAAAGAAACTAAAACTAACGAGAGATGTTCTCCACCTGGTGTGTTCACACCCAGGAGCAAATCATTCTGTAGCTGGCTGGCTAGGATGCAGCTGAGGAGGGAGGGGAGGCTCCACCCCCTGCATACATTTAGAGAAATGTTCCTTCCTACTTAAAGGGGCGGATCGCCTCCCAGAGTTACCAGTAACCTGTATTGGACGACAGAGAAATGACGTTTTTTTCTACATTGTCTATGCTCAACAAACGGTGGATCTCCAGCCACAGAAAAATGGCAAAACAAAGGTTTTTGAACATGAACCATGCTGATCATTTGACACAGCATGATCACCTATTGCATTTATCAGGAACTATTTATTGAATGAAAGATATACCAGACTTCTGTATGAAGATAACCTAAGCAAGTACATCTTTCTGTTAAACAAATTAAGATTCCCTTATTGCTAGAGAATAGTTCCACTTTAACCTTACCTTTTAGATCAGTAGCATAATGTACAACACATCACCAATATTTTTGCTTACCAATGTGATCAGTTTTGCAATACATATCCTTTGTTACCCTACTGAATTTCTCTGTAATTCTCATATTACTTAGTAAGTTTCTTGTTATTTATAAGGTGGTGGCACCTACTTTATTAATTGTATTGTCCTTCGTCTGTAACAAGCTAAGTGATTGTGTAGCCTTGTGTTTCTCTGTCTAATCTATCCAAGTATATATCTAGCCTCTGCATTTATACATTAAAGGGATAGTAATACTTAAAATGTAAAAATATATATGTTGTAGTGTTTATCCCCCTCAATAAAGCAAGGGTACTCCCACTGCTGAGAGATATTAAAAAATATAACAGCTCAAACTTGAATTTTTTTAGGTGCAATATCACAGTTGCCTGAAAATTTACAGTGGCACTGTTGCTACACCATCCTATGGACTGCTCTGGTCCGTAGACCAATAATCTCCATAAGATGATGTAGCAACAGCGCCACAGTAAATTTTCAGGCCACTGTGATATTGCACCTAAAAAATTCTAATTTGAGCTGTTACAATTTTTTAATAAAATATCTCTCAGCAATGGGAGTACCGTTGTTTTATTTGGGGACATAAACCCTAAGTATTACTATCCCTTTAATACTACCTTGGTGCAAGTGGGCAGATATAATTCAAATTCTGCTCCTATTTGAACAGGCGTAGTAACTAGCACAGGCTCCTACTGTGTAGGACGCAAATGGGCACCACTGGCAGGCTGTGGGGCAGAGACTGTCATGACTAGACAGTCCCATTAATGTTTATGGAGGCTATGCATGCAATTTCTAAACTTGGACTGTAAGATTCACTGAGTTCAAGTCCTTCAAGGTTTCATCTAAATTGGCATGTTTTCTCACTCCCAAATATTGACTGGTCCTCTCTCACTCACAAGAGCAGACCTGCCACAAAATAACTATCCAGGTGATAGTTCACCTTTCACCCACTGAATATTACGAAGTATCCAATGCTATGCAAAGCAATGTACTGGAAACATCTCTAGCATCCAAGGGATTAAGAGTGCACATTGTCATTATGCATGTACAGTAGCTACCTCATCCATCACTGTACATTTCATACCATGAAAACCTTAATTACACTAACACATTTCTATCAGTTTCATAATAATCCTCTGGCTGCAGTGAGAGGATTCTGTGGGTAGGCCAACATACGGAAACAGAGATGATGAAATGGTGATTGAGTAAGTACATGTTTAGGTTCTCACTGAATGGCTCTTAAAGGAGCAGTACTGAACATTATTAAAATGTGAAATAGAAAATAATCCTGAGAGGGCGCAGCTTTGTTGACTATTAATATAATACATACACAAAAACATATGCATTAGTCCAGAAGAGAATGAAAACTCACTATTTCTATGCAAATTGCCTTGTAACAGTCCAAGAATACATATTTAGTACATACAGGAGGTAAAGACATACCCACCAAGGGCTCGTTTCTATTCCCCATAATAAATGAAAAACTGTGCTGTCTAAAAACACTCACCCATAAAAATGTCCAGTGGGTGCAAAATTTGTGCCTACTGTACACAATAAAAATGTAGTTGAATTTGGCATTCTAATACATTTGGTGGCTTCAACTCACTTTATTTGGCAAAAAAATTGCACCAACAAAAGTAGCAGCCGAGTCCCTAAAAAGCTTTGAAAACACCAATGTGTATTACAAAAGTGGTTTTCAACACACTCAGGCATGGTTGGCTAGTAATCCCTACACTAAATTAAATCCCATTGTTAGTCTAACAAAGTGTTCCACCAAAACAACAAAAGGTGCAAGAAGCACTGACTACAGAATTAAATTCCTTTACAAATGATTGTTAATTTTCAATACCACCTTGTCTAATGTCACATTGTGTCCCGCCATTTCTTCATACTAAATGTTATCTCTGTTACAGACTGTTACATTGGCTTCTGATGAAAGAATGCTTAGTTCAGGAATGCATTGAGCTATAATTTTATACTTTTAGGTACTTATATTACATTCTTTATATCAACCACTGTCTTTTTTTAATTCAATATTGGTACTAGAGTTCCTGAGGTATGCTCGGGCAGGAGAGTTACAATCCCTGCAAGCGGTTTACCGGCTATGAATTTTTACAGCCAGTAGAAACATACATGTAAGTCATAACTTTTGTTGGTGTATTAATATATATGGTACTTCTATTAGGGCCCCGTTTGCCTTAGTGCTATTTGTCTTTTGAGGGATTTTGATGTATACCCCTTCTTATTCTAGGAACAGCAGAGTTTAGAGAGCCCACTGAGAGGAGGAAGCCTTCCACCTGCCCACCTTTCCGTTCTTAGTGGACTACAATATTGTGAGTACCCTGGTGCTTGGTGGAGGCTCTCTCATACTGACCAGATATTCTATACTATGAGCACCCTTCTTTGTCCTTGTTTTTCTTTAGCTAGATAAAATTTAAATAGTTTGCTGCTCTGCTGCGGCTGTTCTGATAATGAGCCCAGTGTCTAGCTTACCTCTAGAACAGGGATATGCAAACACTGGCTCACAAGCTGATGGAGACCATTCTCAACATCCCCAATCAGCCAACAGTTGGGGCCTCTATTAGCTAAGGGCCACATGCAGCCCCAAACCTGCCTAAAGGTATGGTTATTTCATTTTAAAGAGAAGTAAAAACTGCTTATATGTTGCACTACCCATTTGTCTGTAATATAGTTTTCAGAAGTTGGCTCTATTTTGTTGGCTGTACAATGTGCTAATATGCTAATTTATCTTTGTGGTGGGCCATTATTACCACACATATTGTGCTAGGAATCAGGCAGAATTTACATATTGTGGGGCATCTCGATTAGCAGAAAAATGCATGGTACATATAAGCAGATTGTAATTCTCTGTAAAACAAAATTAACTTATCTTAACTCGACAGATCCAACTGAAGTCCATACTGTCCCAGATGGACAATAAAGATGTACAAATCTGAAACAAAGGTGAAAGCATGTTCCTCACTATCACCTTTGAAAATGCTATGTATGTTAAAAGATTGGCCTTAATGGTGAATGTAGCCTGGAAGTGATCACACAACTTTCATTCAAGATTTTAAGGGTTTTTGTGTACTTACCAATAAATTTTTTTCTTTTTAGTTCATGTGAGACATAGGAACCATGGGATACTTAAAAAAATAAATACAAAAAAGAGGTTTCTGAGGTGAAGACTACCCAGCCTACACCACTTTACCCCCACCTGGACATGCCCAGTTTAGTGTAGTTTATAGCAAAGTCGAAAGAAAAGAAACAGAATTGGAACAAGACAGAGAATCCCCTGAATCAGAGAACCCAAGAGGACTCCCCTGCCTGGGACTCAAACCAATGCTTTTTTTCTCCGGGAGGGAAGTCCTGTGTTGCATATGGAATATGAGAAAAGGATTTAAAGTTAAATCCACAAAAAATCCCCTTCTCTCTTATGTCCTATGTGGGACACAGGGAAAAATGGGGATATATCAAAACATCCACCAAGATTCCAGGGACAGAAGTAAAACAATCCCTCCAAACACAGTCCAGTCCTAATGGAAATGGACTGGCACAACATGAACCTCAGGTGTTGATGGACATGAACACTACAAACCAGACAAGTTACTTTCCAAAAGAAATTCAGGAAGGACACCTACAAAAGCCCAACTGCCTATAGAATCTTCTGGCCAAAGCTGGTGCCAGCTGAATCCAGCACATTAACCCGAAAGTGTTAGACAAATGCATGGAGGGATGATCACGTTGCAGCCTTATAAAAATGATGAGCAGAAGCCTGATTCTTATAGGTCCCAATTATGCTCCATAAACCAAAAGTAAACTGGCTTCCTCTTGAGAGCATATATCTGGTTGACTTAATCCTGAAATTCTCTATTACCTTAGATGCAGCCTGGCCCGCACTAGGTCCCTTAGGGATAAAAATAAATCCACATTTACAAAAAGGCTGCATGAAATACAACAAGCCCTTAACCCTATCCAAATGATGAAGTTCCCACTCCTGTCTATTAGATGGAGCTGGAATGAGGGAAGGAAGAACAATTTCCTGGTTGATATGTTCTGTCATTTGACTTGTTTCTGACTTTGAGCAATTTAGTCTCCATATTTGGTGCTTCATTATCAATGAACTTGTTAGGGCTGGTAATTAACAATTGGTAATTTTGCTCACACTATCCTGACCATCATGTTCAGGTTTCGTCTTAACTTAATGAAATATTTTGCCACCAGTCATGGCACCTTTTTGCCTGAGGGGATATCACATGGCTCTTTATTTATAGAGTCTAACAATGATTTTTATTTAGTGGTGATTTCTGGCTTTTTCAATATCCTTTCACATATTTTTTCATGATACTCTCAGATGTTTCTGACCCATGTGTTTATGTTTAGTCCTAGTCTATCTCATTATCCATTTGCTTTTGAGATTTTTCTATCTCTTTTTGTGTCCTGATTTTTTGACCAGGCAGTACATTCTATAGATTTTTTAGCTTCTTCTACTTATTTTTGTTATTTTATTACATACAAATAAAGATTCAGTTTTATCCTTGTAACAGTCCTCTCCAGGATTCCATTTAGTCTTGGTCTAGTGCTAGTTAGGCAGAGTTTCTCTGTTTTAGTTTCTTATATTGTATATATTCTCCCGTAGCACCACCTCATAGGCTTTCTGGATTCCTTTGGTAGGTTTAGTATGGAGTTTGCTTACAAGAAGCTAGTGCACTTAGTTTTCTATGCTTTTGAGGAAATCAGAAACACCCTTAAAGAGATAGTAATACTTAAATTTAACTGTACTGCATCTTGTAGCCCTTAAAAAAACAAATTAAATGCCCCCAGAGCCATTTCTCAAACCTTTATGGTTTGAGAGATATACGCTTTTGAAGTTCCCCCCTCCCTGACGTCACCGCTCTAGCTGACTGCAGGGGAATCCTGTTCCTGAACAAGTGGAGGCTCTTCAGCAGAGCCGAGATCACTTTATTGAAAAAGAAATCCTTCACTGGGATGGTCTACAAAGTGTGCTTGCAATCCAAGCACACTTTGTAGACAGTTCCAGTATAGGATTTCTTCTTCAATAACGCAATCTCAGCTCTGCTGAAGAGCCTCTGCTGTTCCTGGGACCAGATTCCCCTGCTGTCAACTAGAGCGCTGATGTCAGGAAGAGGGGAACTTTGAAAGCGGATATCTCTCAAACCATTATGGTTTGAGAGATGGCACTGGGGGCATTTAATTTGTTTTTTTAAGGGCTACAAGATGCAGTATAGTTAAATTTAAGTATTACTATCCCTTCAAGGAGGAACCGTATGGGAATCCACAGAAGTATACTATCAGAGTGGAAGACTAGAAAAAGGAGGTTTACAAGATAAAAGCACCCTCCGAACTGACACAATAGCCAAGAGAAAGACTGTCTTGAGAGTTAACAAATGCAGGGAAAGCAAAGAAAAAAGGCTAAAAATGAGCCCTCTCAAGCACTTCCAGAACCAGGTTCAAGTTCCATGTAGGAGTAAGATCTCAAAGCCAGGGCAACCCAAAAAGTTTGCACATCAGGTAGTAAGGCAATACAGCTCTGGCAAAGGACAGAAAGACCTGAAATCTGAACTTAAATAGAACTAAGTCCAAGGCCTTTCCAAAAGATCATCCTGAAATAAAGCCAAGACAACCAGAATTCAAAAAGGTCCTGACCACAATCCCTGGTCTACAGAACAACTGCAAGCAGAAAAGGTTGCAGCCATGACCCCCAGTCTTCACACTACTTGTACAACAGGGAAAACATCTTGTGATATGCCTTGGAAGAAACTGTTTTTCGAGTTTGTAGCATAGCAGAAATGACAGAGTCAGAACAATCAATTTTTCTCAAAATGCTGGTCTCAAGAGCCAAGCTGTCAAATTCAAATTCATCACCTGCTGATGACACAACGGACCTCAAGTCAAAATGTCCTGGCAAAAAGGGCCCAAAACAGCTCCTCCATGGATAGAATGAGAACATCCAAACCAGACCCAAAAAGGCCAGAAAGGGGCAATTAGAATGACATGGGCCTGGTGATTTTCCTCAATACCCTGGGATTTGGGAGCACCAATGGAAAAATACACACCAGAGGAAAATGCCATAGAATGACCATCTCATATACTGCAAGACATAGAGGATCCCAGGACCTGGCACAGGACTTTGGCACCTAGTGGTTCAGCCAAAAGACCATTAGGTTCATCATTGGGAGACCCCATAGTCAGACTATGAAGCCGAATACACTCGGATTGTGCTCTCAATGTCTGGGATGCAGTCACTTGCAACTGAGCAAGTCTGCCATGTTGCTGTTTACCCCTGGAATGGGAATGGTGGAAAGAGCCAGCAAATGAGCCTACGCCCATGTAATAATCAGCCAATCCTTGGGCTATGTGGCCACATTTCTGGTCCCTCTCTGGCAGCTGATGTAACCTACTGCCATTGTACTGTGTGACTGAATCTACACCAGGGATCCCTGGAGGGACTGGGACCAATACCGCAGGGCTAGTCAAATTTCCCAAAGCTTCAGAACATTTATGAACAGAGTGCTCTCCACCCTGGTCCAAAGAGCCTAAGCAGTCTGAGGACCCAGAGAAGAACCTAACCTGTCAGTCTGGCATCTATTGTGGCTATGACCCTATTTAGTCTAACCAGTGGCCGTACCAAGGACAGCTGAGGCCTCTGCCTGACGGGCAGACATGACATGGGAAAGGGGGACTATTGTCTGGGACAATTACTTATAATTTCCAGTTGCAGTTATAACAAATCAAATTAAGCAAATTGAGCAGAGACTAGGCATGGACTACTGCACCATTGCAGTTGGCCGGGATATCGCTCTTGTCATCTAGGAGAAAAACCTTCCCCTGTAGAATCTCATACCAAGAAATTGAACGACCTGGGACAGAAGCAGAGATGATTTCTTGAGAATGAGTACCCAACCATGCCAGTCCAGAATGGACACACAAGAATTAATCTAAATCCACGTCTCCTCTGAAGGAGCCTTTAATATAAGGTTGTCCAGATAGGAGGCACAGAGATCCCTTGCGAGCATATGTCTGCTGCCAGTGCTAATGTGACCTCTGAATACCTGCGGAGTGGACACCAACCCAAAGGCAAGAGCAGTGAATTGAAAATAATGATCCAGAATAGGACAGCAACTGCCGTCTTTTTTGGGAACAATGAAAAGATTGCAATAAAATCCTATGACTCTTTCCTGGGATGAAACTGATATTAACACCTGCATATCTAGCAAGGAAGAAACAGAGTCCAAAAACAGACAACTTCGCTCGGGATCTTAAGGAACAACATGGAGTAAGGGTCTTGAAATCAATGTGGTACACTTCCGACATTACCAACAAAATCCACTAGTCCACCATACCCTGTGGAGAAAAAACAGAGATTACCGCCTATAGCCTGAGGAGGACCAGTCCCCCCTCAAGTCATGACAAAATAGGTTTGCCAGTTTTGGGCTTCTGCACAGACTTCTTGCCTGACCAAGTCTGCTGAGTTTTGGGGTAGAATGCACCTGGGATGCTGTGGGAAGCTGTGCCCTGGGTGCACATCCATAGTGGCAGGGGTAGTGAAAACCACACATCTTGTGTGGAAAAAGAGGATTTTAATCTTACCTGTTTAATCCTTTTCTTAGTCCATATAGTGACCGCACCTTTATATAGGCAGGAACAATTCGTGAAAAGAAGTGCAGGGTGGAGCCTTGCCCTCTCCTTAGCTGGTTCCCAGCCAATCCCCATCCAGTAAGATTTGAAAAGCTACTACTGACTAGGTAGCAAGAAGGGAAAAGAAGACTCCTGTGAGCATGAACCAGAAAGGACTCCCATGTTTGGTCATAGGAGAACCAAGCATGGTCCCTTGACAGGCTGGGAGACCTGTAACCTATATGGACTAAGAGAAAAGGATTTAACAGGTAAGACTAAAATCCTCTTTTCTCTGTTGTCCAATATAGGTTATAGGTAACCTTGGGATGTACCAACACTGAGTTACCCAGAGGCGGGAATGAAGGGAAGGAACAGGCGCTGGTCCCCAAAGTCGCCAGAGCATATATGAACTAATCAAATCATAAAGCAGCCCTTATAAGGAACAGAGTCTCAACAGACACAAAACTGGAGTACCAGAAACTGACACAGAACACAGAACTAGAGCCAACTGGGCTCAACAGTTAGGGAGTACTAAAGGTAATGAGGAAAACCCTAAACAGGCAAGACAGCCTCTAGGATCTTCCTACCAAGGCTGGGATCGGCCCATGCCAGAACATCAACACGGTACTGTTTAGAGAAGGTGTGCACAGATGACCAAGTGGCCGCCTTGCACAACTGATCAGCTGAGGCCTGATTCTTATAGGTCCAAGAGGCCCCAATAGACTTAGTGGAATGAGCCGTAACAAGAAATTGAACAGGCTTCTTCCTAACTTTGTAAGCCTTACGAATAGTAGACTTAATCCAGGAGGCTATGGTAACCTTGGACGCCGATTTACCTGCCCTAGGACCCTCAGGAATGACAAAGAGTGCGTCAGACTGACGAAGAGACTTAATACGGTGCACATAGAACTTTAAGCAGTGCACCACATCCAACAACTGAAGATCCCTTTTCTTGTCAGAAAAAGGGTCAGCACAGAAGGAGGGCACACCAGTCTCCTGATTGATGTGGAACTCCAAGACCACCTTTGGGAGAAATTCCTGAGGAGTGCGAAGAACAGCTTTGTCCTTGTGAAAAACCAAAAAGGGTGGTTTACAGGAGAAGGCGTGCAACTCAGCCACTCTGTGAACAGACACTATCGCTAGGAGAAAGGCCATCTTCCAAGTCAGCAGGTGGAGAGGAACAGTAGCCAAAGACTCAAAGGGAGGGCGCTGAAGGACTCCCAAAACCAAATTAAGATCCCACTAAGGAGCGGGGTTCTTAAAGGCAGGATGAGCGTGAGCCACGCCCTGAAAGAAAGCTTTAACATAAGGAAGAAAGTCTCTGAAAGAAAACAGAGAGCGCAGAAGTTTGAACCTTTAAGGAACTCAGATTGAGCCCCATGTCAACACCGTCCTGTAAAAAAGACAGGACCGTAGGAAGGTCAAAGTCTTGGGAAGGAGATCCTTATCAGCACACCAAGAAAGAAAGGTATACCAGACTCGGTAGTATGCCTTAGAGGATACAGGTTTCTGAGCATTAAGCATAGTGGCCACTACACCTGAAGAAAAACCCTTCCTCATCAATACTGAGGATTCAACCGCCATGCCGTCAAACCGAGATGGTCTACCTCCTCCTTCCACAGATAGCCCTGTAGAAGAAGGTCTGGCCTGGACGACTTGCTTGTTGATGTAAGCCATGGCTGTGGCATTGTCGGACTGGACTCGAACAGGGCATCCTTCCAGCTTGAGTGTCCAGTACCGGAGAGCATGAAATATCGCTTGAAACTCCAGAACATTGATGGGAAGGAGAAACTCCTACACTGACCACCGACCCTGGGCGTTCAGGTGACCCAGGACCACTCCCCAGCCGGAAAGGCTGGTATCCGTTGTCCACAAGGATACTTTGAAGGACCTGCCCTTCAGGAGAATGGACAGGTCAAGCCACCGCAACAGACTTAACTCCACATGAAGAGGTAGAGAAACAGACATCTTCAGGAGATCCGTCTTGCCCTTGCAGACCTGGATCACGAACCTCTGAAGTTCTCTCATGTGAGCCACCGCAAACGGAACTGCCTCTATGATGGAGATGAACTTCCTCACTAGAGAGGTCAACTTCTTTGCCGGTACTTGATCGCAAGCCAGGACTGCAGACACTTTGTGGGTTATCTGGTAAGCCACCTCATCTGTGAGAAACACCATGCCCTTCAGGGTGTCAAATAGGACACCCAGAAAAACCAGTCATTGAGACGGAATGAAATCTGACTTGTCCATGTTCAGAATCCACCCGTGATGGGAGAGAGCATGAATACAGTCTTGGACCTGCTGGTGATGGTATTCCGGAGAGGGGGCCTGCAAGAGCAAGTCGTCCATGTATGGAGTATATCAAAAGTCAGAGATGCTCAACTAAGAACGAGCCTGCAATAGTGAGGTGTAGCCGATCTCTCTAAGCACTGTGAGCAAGGGGTCCAACGCTGGATTCCCCATATTACCCTTGAGGTGACTAATCCCAAGGGTCATTTGCATATGTATATCAAAATTCAGAGATGCTCAACTAGGGACGAGCCTGCAATACAAATTTGCAGGCTCTATAGGAATGGTGTCTTACCCAGGGTGCAATCTCTTTTAGCCCACTAGTGCCTTTCACAGAGAGGAAATATCCTAAAGCATATCATAATGGTCCTGCCCTTACAGCAGTCCAACCACAAAATGCCAGGCAATTCCTCTCTGAACAAAAGAAGCAGTCAACCCCAGATGTCCATGTATGGAGTGACTCTGATGCTGTCTCTGTGCAGGATGGAAACTAACGCATCCAGGATACGATTGAAGACCTGGGGTGCCATAGTTAGACCAAAGGGAAGAGCAGAAAACTGTAAGTTCCCTTGGTCGCAAGCAAACCTGAGGTACTGCTGGCTCTCTGGATGGATGGCTAAATGAAGATAGGCATCCTGAAGGTCCAGAGAAGTGAGAAATTCCCCAGGACACATGGCCGCAATCACCGTCCTTAGAGGCTCTTGGTGATAGTGAGTTTTGACCACAAAAGAATTGATAACTTTGAGGTCTAAGATTGGACGGCAGCCATCGTCCTTCTTGGAAACCACAAATATGTTGGAATGGAAACCCGAAGCCTTTTCCAGCTCATGAACCGGTTCCAGGACCTCCTCGTCTAAAAGGGTCTGAATGGCTTTTTTCTACTCCCTGAGGAGTGTGCGAAGGAAAGAACCGAAAGGAGGAAGAGAGGTGAAGGTAATCCTGTACCCCTCTGAGATGACATGTAAAACCCACGGATCCACCACATTGCCTGTCCAGACACTGAGGAAATGTAGCAGACGGTCACCCACTGGCACGTGGGGTCCGGGGTTCAGTGAGTCATGCCAAAGGTTTGGAGGTCTTGTTGGAGGACTGTTTGTGCCTCCGCTGCTGTTTGGGCTTGGAGGAGGAACGCGGAGCCTGGGGAACTGCCTGGTTCATGGCACAGTCTTCAGCCTGAAAGGCACGAAAAAGCAGATTCCGTCGAACCGGAGGCTTCTTCTTGGAAACTAAGGGCAAGAGGGTGCTCTTGTCCCCAGTGGCCTTACTGATGGGGTCCTTGAGCTCCGGCCCAAATAAGGACATTCCCAAAAAGTGCAACAAAAGTAAGGATTTCTTAGAGATGGTATCCGCGGACCAGATCTTAATTCAGAGAGCTTGTCTAGCAACCACAGACAAGGTATAAACCCTAGTAACCAAATGGATAGCATCCAAGATAACCACAGAAACATAATGCTGATCTTCAGAAATGTTGGCCAAAAGCCGCAACATGTCAGCGGTGGGAGCACCCTGACGTACTGCCACAGTAAGCTGTGTCCAGACAGCAATGGCCCTGTTCACCCAAGCAGCAGTGAATGAGGGACGTAGGGACGTGCCTGAAGTAGCAAATATGACCTTTAGGAAAGCCTCAAGTTTCCTATCAGTCCAATTCTTAAAAACTGAAGCCTCTGGCACAGGCAGAGCTGTGGATTTAGAAAGAGCCCACTTAGACAGAGCCGCTTCAGAGAAGGGATAAAGCTTTGCAAACTTCCTGGACAAAGTAGATTTCCTGTCAGGGTTTTTCCACTCATCAAGCACCAGCTGATCAAGGGTGGGATTAGGTGGGAAAAAAGGTACTCTGATTGTGTGTGAAACACATCAGAAGGGTCCTTAGGAGCCTCAGAAACTAGATGAGTACCATGGTTTGAGAGATGGGACTTTTAGTCATTTAGTTTACATTTTTAATATCTACAAACTGAATACTTTTAAATAGTAAGTATTACTATCTCTTTAAAGGAGCAGTAAACTTTTTTTATGGAAAAATATATATTGTAGGGATTTTCCTATTGAGTAAAATAAGGGTACTCCCACTGCTGAGAGATTTATATTTCCAGAGTTATTACAGTTTAAACCCATGTTTTTTTACATTAGCAGTGCCCTCTAGTGGTCAAACTCTAATTAGATTTCCTGTTAGATTCTAATGGAGAGGAAAGTCAGAGAAGTCAGAGACATACAGTTCTCCATAGAATGTGATAGAAACTGCCTGTCACTTCCTGTCAGTTAGAACTATCAGGAAGTAAGCACAGTAAATTCACTTCCTGGTTATTTAAACTGCTATAAATTTTGAATAAAACATCTGACAACGGTGGGAGTGACCTTGTTTTATTCAGCAGGAAAAGCTCTATAAAATATGTGTTTTCATAAAAAAAGTTTACTGCTCCTTTAAGGAAAAAGCTCATTGGGTATTTTCCATTCCTCCAGAAGTAACTGATGTAAGGAATGGTTTGGAGGATAACAGCAACATCCTTGCACCTCTTAACAATATATCAGGGAAGAGGAACTAGAATTGGAGACCTAGGACACTTTGTGTCTGTAGGACAGTTAAAATAAGACCCTCATCAGAAGAACAGGGGTCTTCCTCATAAGAGTCCTCAACAGAGAAGGATGAATCTAGGTCATCTGCATCAGTTTCCCTCACTGAAGGACTCCCCAGTAGTGGGGGTATCACCCTCCATACCATGACTGAAGCAATATTTGAGGGGCCCAGGATGTCCACGTGGATGAAGAATTAAAAAAAAAAAAAAAACGAACAGATGAGGGGAATAGAACTGGCTGAAGGAATTAGGGCTTTAAGCCATGCAGGCTCCTGTTGAACAGGTAAGGGCCCAAAGATCAAGTAAGGGCCTGAAGCTCAATTAGGGGCCAGAGAGTAAGAGGAACATAGAGTACCAGAAAATTCCCTAGGCAGACCAATTTGGCATGAAGAGTAATGGGTTGAATGGGTTAAAGGGACCCCTGAAGCCTAAGCAACCATGGACTTACCCATGTCTCCCTTAGGGTCTGACACACATAGTAACACATAGTAACATCAAGTCCATCAAGTTCAACCTTTGCCTCATACCCTAGTGACATGACAACTGTATAGCTTTCCTGCTACCAAATAAGTTAGTCTTTATCAGACCTTTCCGATTTGCCTACTAATATACAGTATAACCCTGTATGTTCCCTTTTGAAATAAATGTATCTAATCTTCCCCTTAAATGTATCCATTTTATCTGAAATAACCACCACACTGGGCAAGGAATTCCACAATTTAACAGACCTTACAGTAAAAAAAAAAAAAACTTCCTCTGCTGAAGTCTAAACCTCCTTTACTCTAATCTCAAGGTGTGTACCCTGGTCACCTGATCAGGTTTTGGAATGAATAGCTCACCACATAGATCCTTGTATTGACCTCTCATATACTTGTACAATGCGATAAGATCTCCTCTTAGTCGTCTTTTCTCTAGAGTAAATAAACAAAGTTTGTCTGTCGTTCCTCATATGTCAAGTACTCCATTCTCTTAATTAATTTTGTTGCTCTTCGCTGTACCCTCTCTAGTTCTAGTACATCCTTTTTTTGAACTGGTGCCCAAAACTGTACTGCATATTCGAGGTGAGGTCTCACCAATGATTTGTACAATGGCAAAATTATGTTATCCACTTTTGCTTCAATACCCCTTTTTATGCAAGACAGGATTTTGTTTGCTTTTGCTACTTCTATTTGACACTGGTCACTGTTTCCAAGTTTGTAGTTTACAAGGATACCCAGGTCTTTCTCTAGCAATGAGTCCCCTAAAATGATTCCATTAAGTTCATAAGTAGCCTTGGGATTATTTCCTCCCAAATGCATGACTTTAAACTTTCCCACATTAAACTTCATATTCCATTTGTTTGTCCAGTCTGCCATTTTATGTAAATCCATCTGTAGAGAGCAGATTAATTACCCTGCATAATTTAATGTCATCTTCAAATATTGATATTTTGCTTTCTATATCTATTTCCAGGTCATTTATAAACATGTTAAAAAGCAGCGGACCTAATACTGAACCCTGAGTTAACTCCACTCTCCACTTTAACTGTACTGGAGAATTGTCCATTTACAACCAAACACTGTTCCATATCATTCAACCAGTTTTGTATCCAATTGCAAAGGTTATCCCCTAGCCCCAATTTCCTTATGTTATACCCAAGGAAACCTCCTAAAGTAGCAGAAAAAAAGCTGTAAGGGGGTTAATGTGGCAAGCAGGAGAGCGAGAGACCAGCCCCTAGAATCCAAAAAGAATGAAGGTCAGTGAAGGATAGCCTATTTGCTTGCCAAAAAGCCCAGGAACAATGGGCTGCTGGGATCTGTAGTCTCACAGATTAAAACAAATATGGTGAGATGGCTACCCTTCTGTCACTAAATGGCATCCACTGATACCAGGAGGGAAGGTCCAATGGGACACCAGTAATCTGTATGTAAGTCTAGAATAACCATAACCCCCTATACAGCCTCCAAAACACACAAAGAAGTAAGAGAATAGCATTGTATGTTCCATCCAATATGATGTCCTCCGCAGACTTGGTTCCTAAAAGCCTATGCACTGGTCAATCCTCCCAAAGGGGGCCAGGAATATGGCCCCCCTAATGGGGGATTATACAAGGCTGAGTAAGAGAGCTTTGTCTCTGCTTTTTCCTATGTGGAGAGCACTAGGGTCAGATTTCCCAATATGCAGAGTAGACAACTGCCTAGACCTTCAAATTTTGAGGGGTACCACAGCTGTGCTGGCCACACCCACATTCTGAATTTTGGGTGGGACCACAGCAATTTCAACATCCCTGCACCAGTTTTATACCCCTTTACAGGCTATTATTTAACCATTTGGATGCTAGGAGATCTCCAATACATTGTGTTTTTCGTTCTTGCTTGTTATAGGCCAAGGGTATTTTCTGTGCTAGGAAACAGTGGATGGGACTGGGGTGGGGTCATGTGAGGAGTGGGTGTGAGGCCATGGGCATAGCTAAGGGCCCCTAGAGTGCCTTACCTAGGGACACCTGGGTTGTACATCCAGTCCTGGAGAGCGCTGTTAAAACTGGGCATGACCAGGCAGGGGTAAAGCAGTGCAGGCTGGGAGTCTCCACCTCAGAGACCTCACTTGTTCTGTTCCCTTCCTTCCTGGAGGAGAGGTCTTTACCCCCTTGTTGCCACACAGAGTGTAAGTAAAATACAAAGGAACTGAGCACTTTCTTATCTGTTTAACAGGTATATTAAAATCTAAACAAACATTAGAATAGTGGCTAGCACACTGAATGGTATATCCAGCCTGGAAAGAGGTTAAGGGGAAAGTGTCTTCTGGAGAAACAGGTTTGCTTAAAAATAATTGAAAATTATTATGAAACACTAGGGAAGTATGCCACATCAAGGCTGGTGTACAAAAAATAACTGGAGTAACCAATGTACTATGGATTTAAACTGGGCTTTTAACTCCTGAAATGCTGGAAGGGTCATCAGTGCATTAGGAAACAATTCACTGGGGATCCCTTTAAAATCAATGGGAAGATTTTTATGTTTACCCCATGGTGAAGTTGGTTTGCTCAAGAATTACTTCTTTTCTTTTTTGTCCATCACTCTAGGCACAGGAGTGCCTGACAGCCCAGGAACAAACCTGACACACATAGGACTCTCCTTCCCTTCCAGCATTTATGTATCTATGCATGAGCAAGCACTTTTCTATAATACAGCCCATTTCCTTATGTGGCTGACACAGAGCAGGATAAAGACAAAATGAATCAATCAGCAAGGATAAATGTCAAAGTAGAGAAGAAAAAATATTACAAGGCACACTTTTTTTTTCTTTTTTTTCTAAGTAAGCTGCTCAATTAGTGGTAAGGTGACTGGGATCTTGGCATAAATTCAACACTTCTATCAATTTTCTGTGTGAAATAAGTGTTAATAAACTCAAAAGAAAGATTTGTTCATTTACTCACAAATATCACCTCCAAAGTACTCTCTCCCCACCTGATAAATTTACTGTCCTAAACACCCCCAGAACAAACATAAGTACCTAGCCAACCCAAACAGATCCAATCCAAGATAATTAAAAGGGCAGTAAGCCCTAATTATGAAGAAAAAAAAACAATATAGGACTTTTCCTGTAGGGTAAAACAGAAGTATTTCACAAGCTTACAGATTTTGCTTTCAAAAGTAATTGAAAAAGATAACTTGCCATTTTTCTCACAGTTTGAGTTCAAGATGCCATGCAGCTAGTTGGTGCTGTGAAATGCTGAGTATAACAGACAAAGGATTACAGTGGGCACTCCAAGGGCATCCCTCAAGAATCTATGTCTGTCTCTCTCTATATATTATATATATACATACGTACTCAACCTTAGGAGATCCACAGACCAAGGAGACCGCACTCAGCTAGATGTATTGAAGTAAAAATGGCTTTATTCAATCCATGCCAAATGTTTTCGGTCAGCAATCAGACCTTCATTAGGTCTGATTGCTGACCGAAAAAGTTTTGCATGGATTGAATAAAGCCATTTTTACTTCAATACATCTAGCTAAGTGCTGTCTCCTTGGTCTGTGGATCTCCTAAGGCTGAGTAAATTTCTATGTTCATTTATCTTATGGGACGTGCACCAATTACCATCATGTATTAACCATATGAGTGCCACTGTGTATTATTGTGTTATATTATATCTATAATTATTATATAACCCTGCTTGGGTATTTGGTTTGGCAAACTCTCTAGCATTCAAGGGGTTAAAAGTCCCAATTGAATCAATGGATTTTTTTTTCTCTTTCCCCTGTGGTGCGGTTGGATTTCCCCACAATTCCTACACATTTCTTTTGAACAGTAACAGGCCACCAGATTCAGAGGAAAGACTGCAAACATGACCTACAATTCCAACAAAAGGATCGCACATTATGGTTAAGAATTCTATACAGCAGTTGGAAAAGGTAGATTAATTGATTGCTAGAAGAGCAATGCCTTGGAGACCCCTCTAGTACTGAAGGGGATAATGTGTGTGAGTGTAAAGGGAAGTAGGCATTTTTGGAGTGATAACAGGGTATGTGTGATGTGGTAAGGGTAAACAATCTCCTCTTCCTATTGTACCAGTGAACAGACTGGGGACCATAAGAGAAGCCTCTGAGGTCTACATTTAACCAAGTCCCCCTCTTACCCACTACTGCACTAATACAAATTCAAGCAATTCTTAATGTACATAGGGCATTTAACCCCTTGAATGTAAGAGATCTCAAAGTATTGCAAACAATTGAGCTGGATTAAAAAGGATCACATTTCTAAATCCTCACCTCATCTGGAGCTTCCATCTTGAATGCAGTTACATGATTATTCCCCCTCATTAATTTACTCTAGCCCTCAAGTGGAAAATGATAGGTTCTAGCAGCATAAAAAAGCACTTCTGAGATTAGATAACATATGTCTAAAATTATTACCCTGCTTGTAAAACAAAAAGCAGCACTTTGTTTAAATATATACATTTAATGAGACTAAAAGCTGTGTGAGTAACAAGACCGCTTTAACAATTTGAGTGCCAGAGGGGCATTGCATACACCTCAAGCACTCAGAGGGTTAAAAGTCCCATTTATATAAATGGGATTGAGCGTTTGACCCTATGGTGCAGTTGGCTTGAAACAGATTTGCTCCAGTTAGCACATGCCTTTTTTCTTGTTTCATGCTGCTAGTCAGTGCTCGCGTATCTCTGTAATGTGATGGAAACTTTTTTAGCATCCAAGGAGTTAAATATCAACCTCCAGCATTTGGGGCTGTGCAGAACATTACAAAAGTGGAACCAAACTCACTGGTAGTTAATATATATTACTTCATATCCCTGGGAAGTCTCTGGATGCAGAGATTTTAGCCCTCGCTACCATTATATCTTCAGCTATGTGGGTTAAATATTGGGGTTTTGGAGACAACCACACTTTTTTGTTTTTACCAGTTTCTCAAATGCTCTATTTACTTGTACTATTTTCACTGCATAAATCCAAGTCTGGTGTAGTGTTTCAAACATCCACACTACCAGGCATCATTCACCTTTTCATATATATATTATATTAGAATGAAAGCCCGTATACACAGGCTAAAGTGCAGCCAGAGGCCCCAGCTGCTGCCCCGGAGCCAGGAGCAGAGACAGGCGGCGAGCCATCTGGAGCTCCCCGCTCCAGATCAGTGCGTTTGGTGAGACTCTACTGCGCATGACTACAGTCATGTGCAGTAGAGACTCGCCGAACATGCTGATCCTTAGCGGGGAGCTCCAGACGGCTCACAGCGAAGCTCCCTGTGTGCGAAACCACACATGCACAGTAGAGACTGCTGGAACAGCAGTCTCTACTGCGCATGTGGGGTTACGCTCACAGGGAGTGACACATTCTACCACTTTATGTTACAGGATACATACATATACACGCACAAGTTGAAAGGCCCGTATACACGGGCCACAGTTCCACCTCTGTAGGCATGAGCAGTAGAGAGTGGCTGCGTTGCAGCTGATACGGAGCAAAGCGCTCCAAATTCAGACCGGAGCTCTCTCTGTGCGACTCCGGTCTGAATTCGGAGAGCCCCGCTCTGTAACAGCCATGGCGTGGGCAGTCTCTATTGCGCATGACTAAAGCGCACGCAGCCGTCTCCATTGCGCATGACTGCTTCTGACAAACCTCAGCGATATATATATATACATACACACATACACACATATACACTGTATGTGAATAAAGATTGAAACATGTTATCCTTGGAGGGTTGCTTAGTGCACTGTAACTTTTGTTTTTCTTTTACCAAAGCATTTCAAAAGCAGGGACAGGAAAAATATTACAAGTCAATAATATACATTCTCATTTTTAAAGTAAAATACAGATATATGTGATTTAGATTTGATATAAAAGGGTGGTGGAAATCATTAAGTCTTTTCATCTCACAGTAGTGTATTCATTTCACAGTTGACATTTACAGTTTAGTATAGGATTACAGCTGTATAGGTCAGACAGTGCAAGGGTCACCTCATGATGAAAATAGCATCTGGGTCACTAGCCGCACTGTCAGGGAAGGTTAAATAAATATGTTTAATCCTCTGATTGCCAAAAGGTCTGTAAGAGCCAACTAAAGAGCCTGGATGCATTTCCATTGATCTAATTAATACAACTAAAGTCTGTTTATCTACCTCCAATTAGATGCTAAACATATGTATTATGCACAGATTTCAGTCTGTTGGGAGACCTTTCTAACATTTAATATGTACAGGACAAATAAATGAACACTAACATATACATTAAATGGTTTTATATATACTGTAAAAAATACTGAATTTTGGGTATAAACAAGGACAAACTTCCTCACGGCTCAACTATCACATTTCATCTTTCTACATGCACAACAATCTTATAGGATTTGAGCCGAGAGGAAGTTTGTCCCTGCTCATTCCTCTGATCCAGAGGAAGTAGGTGCCATTATTATACAACTCTGCTAGAAAATGCTGAGTGATTGGATGGTTTATGGGGTCAATAGGCATCATGCCTTTTAGGTTACATCCTTTAAATCTCTACCTGCTCCCAGGCAAATAAACACAATTCAACATGACACTTTGTTTATACTATATTTATCAAATACACATTAAGAAGTATGAAACAGAGTTCGTATTAATTCTGTCTCTGTCTTTCTGTCTCTCTATCGCTATGCAGTTGAAAATGAACAATGAGTGTTTGGTTAATGATCCAGTGTGTATCTCGTCTTTTGCAGGAAAAAAAAAAAAAATCTGTGCAGCAGCTTTCCTGTATATGTACAGGCAGCCACCAGACATGATATCCACATATTTTGCAATTCTCTGTTATAGATTTATAATTTAACTAGTTGAAGAGCCCATTACATGGGCCACAGTGCCACTGCCAGCCGGTTGCAGGGCAGTCATGAGCAGTAGAGAATGCCCACGCCGCCGCTGAGGACTGCAGCACGCGCAGCAGTATCTACTGCGTATGACTGCGTTGTTACACCCATTTTAGCAAATTATTATATATGATTTTGGGTTACAATTCAGTTACATTTTACTCAAAGGGAACCAATAATATAATTGATATGATTTTCTTCAGACAGCAATATGTCAAATCAAAAAGTGTTTATTTTCACATATAAATCAGTTTGGCACTTCTTGATTTAGATAATGTAATCTTTGGCAACAAACATAGGGTCATATTCAGGAAACTAAACAGGTGCAATTCTAGGGCCAATCAACTGCACCATACGGTACAAAAGAACGTTTCCACTGATTTAAAGGTTTTCAATTGGGTAAACATATTTAACACAAGGGCCACATCAGGTCCACCAATTTGCTGTGCAATATGGTTTAAAATTCAAAAGATGATTAAAAAAAGAGTATATTAACCCTTTGTATGCTTGAGAGGTCTTCAACATATTGCTATGCAAAGCAATGAAGATCTTGCTTGCATCAAAAAGGGTTAAAAAGGGAGTATAACAAGTGTGAAAGGGGTTATTATTGAAGGCAAAAGAAAAAGGATATGAACTTTTTTTGGAGTGAAAATACAGAATACGAGAGGATGTTCAGGGACATTATCTCCACTTCTCATTGTATCACAGAACAGACGAGAAGTCACAGAAAAAATGTTCAAGCACTGCATGCGGCCTCAAGATTATATGCTGCCCACCACTGGCTTACATGATAGTTGTTTCACAATGTGTTGCAGACACATTTAGCATTCAAGAGGAGAATCAAATCAATGGGGTTTATATTTATCCTTCATGCTGCTGTAGGCTTGGTCCAGAATTATTCCTATTTAGCTTCCTGAATTTGGCTAATAATTTTATAGCTAACCATAGCACACTACATAAAAAATGTTCATGGAATATGTATTTCATATGAAACCAGACTCCTTATTGTAAAGTTTGCTCACTGGCTGCAATAACCTCAGTCTCATGCCAGATATATTTAACTCAAAATATTTTGCACGCAGTGGTATGTCCATTCTTGTCTCTCATTCAGAGGCATGACATGCTGACAAACCTGGAAGCAGAAGATTGTGTGTTAATGCACGTTTTAACACGTTTATTTTCCTTTATATAAATGCTAAGGTAGCATGCGCGTAAACCAGTGTCCAAAATAAGGCCTGGGGCCCATTTGTGCATCTAGGGCAAGGCCAAAGCAGCCCTTCATAAACATTTATAAAATAACAAATGAATGACTGCTGAAAATATAAAATTCATTATTTGATCTTTAACACTGAAGGCAGGTGTTTAAAGGTAGATTTTTGATTACCTACTGATAAATCCTTTTCTCTTAGTCCATGTGGAACACAGCTACCATGGAGTAAAGACTCCTCCACCAGGAGGGCAGGGCACTTGACTAAGAAGGGTCTCAGAGGCGGAGAATCCCACACTGCTCAACTTTACCCCTAACAGGACATGTTCTGTTTTAAGGTATAGGAAAAATGAAAGAAAAGAAACAGAAGTCGATCAAGAAAGGGAATCCTCTCAACTAGAGAAGCCAAGAGTATCTCCTTTCCTACTATGGACTTGATTCAGTTGGTTTCTCTATGGAAAGGAAGTCCTGTATTCCACATGAACTAACAGAAAAGCCTTCATGGAACACAAGGTCCAAGGTGATATACCAATATCATATGCCAAGATTCCACGGAGGGAAAGAGAGAACACATGTCAGTTCAGCACAACATGAACCTCAGGTGCCAACAAACAAGTCTGCAAACCAAAAAACAGGAACTAACAGGTTAGTAGCCAAAGTAAAATCAAGTAGGACACCTACACAGGCACATCTGACTAAATTGGCTTCAGCCAAAGCCAGGACATTCACACAGTAGTGTTTGATAAATATGTGAAGGGACGTCCATGTCACCTCCTTAGGAAGCTGCTCAACACAGGCCTGAACCTTGTAGGCCCAAGAAGGATTCTGCCTGAAGACATATGCCTGCCAAATAGTCACCTGGATACAAGAAGCAGCCAAGACTGCATACTGGCCTTCAGGGATGACAGAAGAAAACTAGATTTCTGAAAAGGCTGTGTGAGATGAAAATAGTACTTAAAGCACCTAAATACACCCAAAATATGAAGATCCAGCTCCTGCCTATTAGATGAAGCTGGGCAGAGAGAATGAAGAACAACTTCCTGGTTAATGTAAAGCTCAGAGACAACCTTAGGAAGAAACCCTACAGGAGTCCACAAAACCGCACTTTGAGGGTGGAAAGTGAGAAAGGGAGGCTTATAAGACAATGCCTGAAGTTCGGCCTCCTGCTGTCACTGTTTGCAAGCAAAGACCAGAGTCAGACAGTAAAGTAAAATTCACCTTTATTAAAGTAAATGTAGTAATAATGATACTCAGGATGGAGCAGAGGGTAACCAAGAGACAGAGACTCTATCAGCAACAGTAGTATGTCTCCAGATCCCAGAACTGAAGAGACTAAGCCGAAGCCAATGGCAGTCCTTAAGTCAGAGAGGAGGAGTAAGCCAGACGGTTCTCCCAATGATGGTGATTGGAAGATGACTGACTCACACCTGCAGTCAGCCAGGAAAAGACCATTGCTAGAAGGAGCAGCAACTAAAGAACCCACTGACTCACTCCTGCAGTCAGTAAGGTCCGAGTCTGCCAGAGCCACAGGTCTGCACCAAATAGGATATATGCTAAATGGGAGGTAACGCAGAAGTCAGCTGGACACAGCCCCAGGTCAGCACCAGGATGGATGGTCAGACAGGCGTCCGCTACAACCGCCAAGCGCGCCCAAGCCCAGTCCAACCAGCGATGTGTGGGATGACGCAGAAGCGTCATACAGAGCGATACAACTCCAGCCGAAATGGCGATGCTGGATCTAGGTAAGCTGTGGCACCCGCTGAACAGACACAATAGTCAACAAAAAGACTGTCTTCGACATCAAGGAACACAGAGAAACTGAAGACAAACTTTCAAAATGAGCCTTCTGGAGCAATCCTAAAACCCAGATCAAGTCCTAATGAGGGTAGGCATGAGTCACCCCTTGCTCAAAAGTCTGCACCTCAGGCAATGATGCAACAGAAAAAACTGAAACTTGGACTTTAATAGAGCCAAGATCAAGGCCTTTTTGAAGGCCTTCCTGGAAAAAGGCCAAAACAACCAGAAGCCTAAAAGTTTGCAGTAGCGGCTCCTAATCTTCACACCACGTATAGAATGGGGACCATACCCTGTGGTACGCCTTGGAAGAAAGTGGCTTCCAAGCCTGCAGCATTATAGCAATTACAGAATCAGAAAACCCCTTCTTCCTCAGGATGCTGACCCCCACAGCCAAGCCGTCACAGTCAACTTCTCCACCTGCAGATTACACAGCGAATCAGGAGTCAAGAGGTCTGGATGCAAGGGAAGATGGAATGGCTCTGCCACAGACAGAATGAAAATATCTGAAAACTAGGCCCAATGGCATCAGAATATGGCAATCAGAATGACATGAGCACACTTCATCCTGACTTTCCTCAGCACCCGGGGAATCAGGAGAAATATAGAAAATACATCAGGAGGAAATTTCCTGAAACGAACATTGTGTCTGCCACAAGAGCTAGAGGGTCTCAAGATCTGGAACAGAAATGAGGAACCTTGATGTTCAGTCGAAAGGTCAAATAACACTAGAAAAAAAATAAAAAGAAAGGCACATACACCTCTAAGTATATCAAGATATTTTCTTATTAGATCTACCACCGTGATTAAGGAACCCCTCAGGTTATCCCTAATGAAGTAACTGTGTACTATGAACCATGTAGGATATGTAGGACTAATAATACTATGATGAATATGCATTTTTTATTTATTAACAAATGTATCAATTTTTTATTTCACCCATTTTATTTATTATTTTGTTCTTTGTGGACAGTATATTGGCAGGATATATTGCTTCCTGTCTATAATATTCTTCCTTAGATCCATAGTCCCTTTATAGCCCGATAGTGCCTGAAATCTCTTTCCTGTATCAAAGATCGGCAAAGTAGAATAGTAGTTAATAAGGATCTGATATCCAAGTATCACGGTTCCCATGATTCCCTGTCACTCTCTGTGATGGTACCTGTGCATTGGAGGAGGCCGATTGGCCGCCCAGGATGTTCCTTTATATACTGGGTCTATGGCACCTGTCAGGTGCCCTTTCGTGGTGTTCCTGATCCTGCACCTGTTGCTGTGTACCGACTCGGCTCGTCTGACTATTCTGCTGTTCCTGCTCCGTGATTGACCCGGTTTCGGCTGTCGTTCCTCCTCCGTGATTGACCCAGCTCTGGCTGACGTTCCTGCTCCGTGATTGACCCAGCTGTGGCTGACGTTCCTGCTCCGTGATTGTTTCCTGTGTTCCAGCGAGACCTCGATCGTCTACCAGCGACATTCTCAACTGTGCGGGTAGTAATGCCCTGACTGATCACATCTCTGCAGATGAGCTGTTGCCTCCGTTACCGAGCCAGTCTGCTTAGTTTTGCTGAGCTGTTGGCTCTGTTACCGAGCCAGTCTGCATACCTTGCTGAGCTGTTGCCTCCGTTACCGAACCTGTCAGATACCCTTGCTGTGCTGGTTGCCTCCGATATTGAGCCTGTCTCTGTACACTTGCCAAGCTTGTTGCGTTCTATCCGAGCCATTTAACACTTTATGAGCCTGTTGCCTCCGTGACCGAGCCTATCCGTTAACACTAGCAGAGCAGTTATCCATCTCGGTGCTCGTTCATTACCGTTGTTGCACCGCGTGGTGCTATTGGGCATTCCGTTAGCTCTTGCAGTGTGTTGCTCCGTAACGGCACCGGAAGGGTGTCTTGGGTCTGGTCTCCAAGTGCTCACTGTGTTCTGCTACTGTATCGCACTAGACAGTGCGTTGGCTCCCAGATCACTTGTGCAGTGTCTCCTCCATTGTGGCACCCAAGGGGTGCTCTTGGCTCTGGTCCCGTTGGCACATGCAGGGTGTCCTCTGTTGACAGACCTAAGGGGCATTCCAGGCTCTGGTCCCAATAGCTCCAGCAGTGGCTCTCCTCCATTATATCACCCTAGTGGTGTATTGGCTCTAGCTCTAGTAAGTCCTTGCTGTATCATTGGGCGCCTTACTGTACAGCTATCTGAGAGTGATTCAGTTCAGTCGCATACTGCACCTTCCTTTGCACTACCTCAGAGACTGTTAATACCTACTGGGCGTTGGCTAACCACCATCACAGAGACTGATCAGTTTGCTCTAAGCATTAACCCTTGTTCCTCCGTTTATTCTGTTTGCTACTATTTGCTCCTACGTTATTGGGCCTGTACTACTGTTATTACTTGTTTATACCTGTTCTGGCCCCCAGGGGCGCTTTTCATTAATTTTATTTCAATAAAACTGTGTTTTACTTTTAACCTTGGTCTGAGTGTCAGAAAACCGTAACACCAAGATGGGAAAGAGAAGGGACTTCGGAGGCATGAAGAAGAAGAAAAGGAGAAAGCCAGGAGGCACCTTTACTGCTGGTTATCCAGTAAGTGCAGATATACCAAGTGGCTAGCATAACCTCTGAGCCATGTGAGTAATAGTCCAAGTGAGGTGTCTTAATCATGGTGGTGGTTTTTAAGATATATTTATTTGTGATGCCAACTCTGAAGACTAGAGTAAAATGGAAGCTATGACCTAAAGAAGCAGAGAGAGATGTTCATATTAATTTTTGTCCTGTTCATTAGCACTTTGAGATTGTGTTGTTAGAGTTGTAAAGGCTCTGGCTGAGATCCCAGTTGCCAGGTTTCAAGTGCTAGTGACTCAGAAAGTCTGCCATGACATATTTATACCTCTGAAATATGAACGGTGGAAAGAGCAGGCACGTGGGCCTAAGCCCACATGAGTATTAGCTGAACCCTCGGACTATGCGGCAGTACTTCCCTGTCTTTTTAAAGTTCCCTGCCCTCCTGGAGGAAGGAGCTCAGCCCCATAGTTCTTGTGTTCCATTTGGATTATAAAGAGAACATTATTTAACGGTAAGATCACTAAAAATTCTATTTTGCAGAGCATCATGATCAGACATTTAAGCTCCTTGCTTCTCATTTGCAGGTGAATTTTGCAGCTTCTGGTGCCACTTAACCCCTACCTTTGCCACTGAATGGTCAACTAGGACTATGGCTATACGCCAATAGTGTAGTACGTTTGATAAAATCAATATACTCAAGTGAATAATAAATTGCACTCACGTTTTAATATGGTCAGGGTCTACTGACAAACAGGCATACGGAGAACTCAACCTTCTCTGTTCACATAATATTGGATCTTCAAATAGACTGATCTGGCAGAGGCTGTACTTATTCAAATTTATTAAAAGGACAACTTATAAAATAAAAATTGGAAAGGCTTTTTTTTTTTATACATTGTTATATGTGAAACCCGTTAACATTTAAAGCCTTTCCTATTTTTATAAGTTGGCCTTTTTAATAAATTTTAGTAAGCAGCCTCCAGCTGATCAATCTATTTGAAAATCCAATATTATTCCAAGAGTGTATTTATGTTATCAAACATATGACACTATTGGCGCCCTTTTTTTTTTTTTTTGCTTATCCTTTTGCCGATATTTTACCACTGTGGGAGAGCATGCCTTTTGAACAAGGGAGCAGCCTTGATCATCTTCCTGATCCAGAGGTGTATACTGTTTGTCTGGAGGCAGTATAAAGATCTCCAGCTGCTTGTTTTGTTGGTTTCGGTATAAGCCGCTGCTGACACAATCATTTTGTGAGTGTGCACAACAGGATGTTTGGTGGTGGCTAGAATTTGTCTAATTTGATATACACAGGGGGCAGCTCCTGTTTGCCCCCCCCCTTTTCTATTTTCCAGACATTACTGAAGTGACTTTTGACATGTCTAGGTTGACTGGAAATTACTTCACTTTCTCTGTGGCCTCTTAAGTTCTTGGGGGCTTCCTTTTCTTCTTTCCAGTTTTTGTTCTTTTTTTCTGTGGTAGTTATGAAGTACCACCTTGTCCTGGTGAAAAACCAGGAAAGGAGGTTTGCAAGACAGAGCTTGCAACTTAGTAACCCTCCATACCAAGAAAATGGCTATAAGGAACTCCATTTTGAGCATCAGACAATACAGCAAGACTAAGGCAAGAGGTTCAAAACGAGGCCTCTGGGGACACTTAAGACCAAGCTGATGTCTCATGGGGCCATGAGATCCCTGAATAAAAGGAAGGCCTGAGTCACCCCTTAAACAAAGTTCTTAACGTCCGGTAGAATGTCAATAAACCTCTGAAAAATCTTACCTTAAAGGGATGGCAATATTTAAATTTTACTATCCCCCATCTTGTAGCCCTTAAAAAATGAATTAAATGAGCCCAGCAACATCTCTCAAACTTCATGGTTTGAGAGATATCCGCTTTCAAATTTTTGTTTTTTCCCTCTCCCCTGATGTCAGCGTTCTAGATGACAGCAGGGGAATCCGGTCCCTGAGCAAGCGGAGGCTCTTCAGCAGAGCCAAGATCGCGTTATGGAAGAATAAATCCTTCACTGAAATGGTCTTCTACGTGTGCTTGATTTGCAAGCATACGTAGAAGACCATTTCATTGAAGGATTTCTTCTTCCATAATGCAATATTGGCTCTGCTGAAGAGCCTCCACCGGTCCCGGCACCAGATTCCCCTGCTGTCAGCTAGAACGCTGACGTCAGGGGAGAGGGAAAAAACAAAACTTTGAAAGCGGATATCTCTCAAACCATAAAGGTTTGAGAGATGCTGCTGGGCTCCTTTAATTCAGTTTTTTAGGTCTATAAGATGGGGGATAGTAAAATGTAAGTATTGTTAACCCTGTAATAAAACTCAGGCTATGGCCTTTGTTCACATCATCTTGAAGTCCAGGACTGTGGGAAGATAGAACATGTGTGCCGACACATCCTTGTCAGCACAACACTGGTGGAAGATGGACCAACTTCTGTGGTATGCATTTGAAGAGATAGGCTTCCTAGCCTCGACCATGGTAGAGATTACCTCATCTGAGAACACTTTTTGTCTTAGACTGGTAGCATCAAGAGTCATGCCATCAAAGCAAGTCTCTCCATGTCTTCATACCAGTTGGGACACTGGAAAATTAAATCTGGTCTTGGTGGAAGGCGGAATGGCTCCTAGATGGACAGGTTAAGAAGGCCCGCAAACCAGGTCTGCCAGGGCCAGAATGGAGCAATCAGGATTACTAGAGCTTTCTCCATTCTGATCTTCCGGATTACCCTGGGAATGAGTGAAATCAGAGGAAACACACACAGGCTATGGGATCCCTTGTCCTTGTGCAAAACAGGGGAACGTTACTGTTCTTGCGAGATGCCATCTGATCTATGGTTGAGATACCCCAGCATTGAAGTATCTGGTAGAACACTTTGGGATTCAGTTCCCAGCTGCCTGGATAAATGTTTTGACAGCTGAGAAAGTCTGCAACCACATTTTCCACCCCTGGAATGTGGACTGCTGAGATGGCTGGAACGTGAGTTTCCACCCAGTGAAGAATCTCCTTTAGTTCCTTACAATCTGACTTGCTTCAAGTTCCTCCTTGGCAGTTGATGTACACCACTGCCATTGATTTGTCTGACTCTACCCTTACCAGAGTCCCCGCCAGACCTGAGACCAGTGTAGGAGTGCCAGGCATAGTATGGATCTCCAGAATGTTGATGGACAATAGGTTATCCTCCCTTGCCCACTCCCTCTGAGCCGCCAGTTGGCCCAGGGTTGCACGTCAGCCCCTCAGGCTGGCATCAATCATGAATGGGTTGCACTCAGGTATCACAAAGGAGCATCCCTGTGTAAGGTGGGGATGACAAACTCACCAATTTAGATCCTCCATCACTTGAGGAAATCCAACCCTGATGTACTAGAATGCCGGCACACTCTTGGATATGGAGAGTTAAGATGTCTTCTGAAGTAACCTAGATCAGCAGATCGTCCAAATATGGAGTCAAAGAAATGCCTTGAGAATGAATTTTTGCGGCCAGAGCTGCCATGATCTTGTGAAGATTCTGGGAGAACAGGCCAGGCCAAAGGGCAGTGCAGTGAACTGGTAGTGACTGCATGTGAAAGCAAAATGTAGGAAACATTGGTGGTCTGGATAAATTGGGATGTGCATGTAGGCGTTCTGAAGATCCAGGGAAGCCACAAACTCCACTGGACATATAGCTGACAGACAGCAAATATTCCATCTTGAAGTGCACAGTAACCACATATCAGTTGAGACATTTCAGGTCCAGAATAGGCTGTCAGGCACCGTCCTTTTTGGGAACCACAAAAAGGATGGAATAGACACTTGATAAGCACTCAGACTGGGGCAGGTATTAGAACCTTCTTGCCCAACAGACAGGAGATGGCTTCTGAAGAGACATGCTCACTCTGAGTCCAAAGAAACCTTTAACAAAAAAAGAAAAGGTGACAACAAAGGGATTTGAAATCTATGTGTTAACCTTCCGAAACCACCCGCAAAACCCACTGGTTTATCAAGAAGGATGTCCAGGATGCCCTACAGGAAACAACAACGAACCAGGAATCTGCAAGTCATGAGGTTGGCTTGTCAGACTTAGATTTTGAAGATTTCTTGTTTTGCAAAGTCTGTCTGGGCTTTGCGGTGGGGCATGCTTGGGAAACCTGAAGGATTTGCACCCTCTTAGAGCCAGACTGGTGAGGGAGGATGAAATCCATGTCCTTTCCTTGACAGAAAGGACTGTTTAGACGATATCTGTTGTAAGAGGGTACTCTTTCTGCCAGTAATGATCTACTTCAAGTCTGGACCGAATAAGGCCTTACCTTCAAATGGCAAGGAAACCAATGACTTCTTGGAAGACTGGTCCTTGAACCAAATCTTTTGCCACAAGTTGCTGCGCGCAGCAACAGAGAAGGCTGAGGATTTGCCAGAAAACCTAGTCGCATAATATAGGTGTTAGCTGCCATAATGTTAGTCAACATAATTAAAAGGTCCTCTCTAGAAGCCTCTAAGCACAAAGCGTCAGAAAGCTGTTCAGCCCAAAAGGCTATATAGTCAATTGACCCATGAAGTAGCAAAAACAGGCCTCAAAGTTGGCTTTAAGAAAAGAATCAAGGAGGCTAATTGGCCTGATCCTTCAAGCCGGCAGCCTTTGCCAATGGAAGGGCTGTATTCTTAGCCAAGCGTGAAATGGGGGGATGGCAACTGCTGGGGAAGAAGTCCACTGCACTAGTGCCTCAGCTGTGAAAGGGTATAAATTAGAGACATGTTTATTAAGGAAAAGTCTATTATCTGGAGTATGTTTACATTCTTCCAGAATAATCTGATCCAAGATTTTGTTGGGGAGAAAGACAGGGGAGTTTTTTTACTCCTCTGGAAACCATCCAGAGAAGTAGACCCTCTCCATCATGAGACTCAGAGACCTGAAAGGTCTCCAACACTGATCTGATAAGCCCCTTAACAGTGAAAATAGGGTAAACTTCATAGGGATTCCTAAAAGAGAAGGAATAGGCCATATCTTTGTCATCTTCTGAGTCCAAGTCCTTATCAGAAGATGCCCCAGTCACCTCAGTATGTCTCCTAAAGACAGGATCAACCTGATTAATAGTGGGTAAGGTTTTCTAAAAATGTAGAACACGCTGAATGGGATAAGGAATGAATACTACAAAGGTCATCAGAGTTTTAACCCAAGTAGGCTCCTGATCAGTTCTGGGGAGGATGCGGGGGAGTAGTAGGGGCCACAGTACATGAGGGACATAGGGACCCAGGATATATTCCCTTGGAAGCCCAGCATGTCAGAAGGAACAGTGAGTAAGGGGGATAAGAGAAGCCCATGAATCCTTGGTTTTCTCCATATGAACCTTAGTTTTCTATGGAAAACTAGTTTAAAGATGCCCCTGTTTAATGCAAAGCCACCAAAAAGACCAAAACAGTATACAAATGGATAAACTGGAGAGAGGGAGAAGGAGAGTCAGCCTCTGTGTAGGATAAGTAAGGAAGACATAAGATGACAGCCAGAGAAGGCACCCACCAATCAGAAACAAGCCCAGGAAATGGGACATTCTGGGTATTGTAGTCTTTGCCCGAAACGGTTGCCTAGCAATGTAGCCACAAAGTGCAGCGATGCACATATAAACCTGATCATGTAATACAGCATGATCAGAAAGGGCCCTCACTGACCCTTCTACCATGAACAGGTGCATTAAAAGCCTATGCTGCAAAGATGGCTGTGACGTGGGCTCCCATTCTTAAAGGGCCAAGTGTCTAAAATCAAACATTACTGAAATAAAGAAAAAAGAAGCCAAAGACCCCTTGGAACATCAGAAGGGTGGATTTAGAGAATGCTACAATAATTTGGGAGTATCTACAAGCCCAAATATACTAGTATATAATGACTGAAGTAGTACAAAGTAGTACAAAGCTATACAATAATAGAAAAGAAATGCGCTCAGAAAACCTGAAATGTAATGCGTCTCTCTGACAAAACAGAAAAATACCCCAACAGTATTTTAAAAATATACAAATAATACAACAAAAGTTGCTACAAAAAGTACTTGTTACTCCAGTCCAATACTGAAGGAATGGATGAAACGTAATGAAGAGATGAAATGATGATGAGATGGTGATGAAATGAGATGACAAATGGAATGTATGAAGCTGTGAATAATGGTAGTATCCGCTTTGTAGCTTCCTTCCAATGGAACCCTTATTGCAGCTCCTTAACAATGGCCTCTTCCACCCAAATCAACAAAATTTAGAAATCTAGGGCGCAAAACACAAGAGATTCCATCTAAAAGTAATGTCTTTATTAGCAATAGATAGCGCATGTACTTCTAAACACGTACAGGAATAAAATAAAAAGATCGCTTATCTGTCTCCTCGGCAATTCGTCCTCCACGCTATGTCCACTTCAACTCCCTGTGACAACAGCTCTATAACGGTGTGTTGTAATCGTTCCCTTCAGAGATACATTGTATACACTAAGGCATACAAGTCCGAAGATAGTATCTATGAGCTCAAACAGGGGTAAGGGATTCCCATAGAGGAACAGGCTGAAGAGCACAGATATAGAGAACAATCATTTGATTTGATTGTTCTCTATATCTGTGCTCTTCAGCCTGTTCCTCTATGGGAATCCCTTACCCCTGTTTGAGCTCATAGATACTATCTTCGGACTTGTATGCCTTAGTGTATACAATGTATCTCTGAAGGGAACGATTACAATACACCGTTATAGAGCTGTTGTCACAGGGAGTTGAAGTGGACATAGCGTGGAGGACGAATTGCCGAGGAGACAGATAAGCGATCTTTTTATTTTATTCCTGTACGTGTTTAGAAGTACATGCGCTATCTATTGCTAATAAAGACATTACTTTTAGATGGAATCTCTTGTGTTTTGCGCCCTAGATTTCTAAAAGTAGTACAAAGGTGGCATCTTTTTGAACTGTCTCCCACTAATGGGCGACCAACAAAACGGCGCAATAACAATGTTGTCTGGTTGAAAAGTGCGACATACCAATGTCAAGTAACAAGGCAACGTAGCTGTATGCAATGAGGTGGAGAGGTGAAGGAGTTAAGAAAAAATCATTTTGTTACCACTGACGTCTAGCTCCGGCTGTATAGCACACCCCAGATTAAAACACGTTACCATTCATGCTATGTAAGTCTGACATTTTTAATGCGCCATGACATATGAGAGAAGTGCTTATTCAGTATACACTTGTCTACAAGTTTCTCAACATCAGAATGTCGCCCTTTACAACCAGGGGACATTGTTATTGTGCAGATTTGTTGGTTGCTCATTAGTGGTCGACAATTCAAAAGTGTACCTTGTTTGCTACCAAGTATATGAGGTAGAGGAAGAGATAGAAATGAGTGGCTAAGCAACACACAGTGGGAAATATCTCAAAATGGGACATAAAGATGGACCATGGCACTCAAAGGGTTACTCACCATTCTTCTGTCTTAAGGCTCCCATCTAAATGGGGCAAAATATCTAAGAGGTTAAGCCATGAGGAACAGACTTACAATGTCAACCTCCATGAGGAAAAAGGTCATAAAACTCCTGTGAACTGGGCAGTCCAACTCCAAGGAAGGCAGTGATAGAAGCCCGCCTAATGGGGGATTATACAGCCCATAGCCAAAAGAAAAACCAATACAATAACCTAAACACTATGAGAGGTTCCACTGCACCTCCATCTTCTTGGATGCAGAGCACATGAATCTGGTGGTTGGGGGGGTTGAGCTAAAAGATGAAAAGGGAGCCTCTACCCCAAAGACTTTTTGAAGTGCCCTGCCCTCCTGGAGGGAGTGAGCTCAATCCCCATGTTTCCTGTGTTCAATATTGTACATATGAGAAAGGTGTATTCTTAGCAAAGTGAGAAATTGTGGTATCTGCTGGGGGAGAGAGTTATCCCATTGTGCTAAAGCTTCAGCAGAAAAGGGGTATGGGAGAGGGTTCACTTTTAAATGGTCACGTGTAAAAGATTGTGCAGCTAAGCATGTCACAGGGCTGAAAAGGGCGACATGAGAATCTACTTACTCTTCATACCCTCTGAGTGTTACAAAGACCCAAAATCAAATGCATTCCCCTGCTAGTTTTGTGGCGTTGCATTCTGCATTGCAGTGGATTGCACAAGTGGCTAACCCCTTGAGTGCCAGAGTGGTACATATATATAAAAAAAATTCTAAGAGGGTTCCCGATTCACCCAGAGCTGTTAGAAAGGATGAGTTATGCAAAATTCCCCTGTGGCAACTGGCTGAGCAACGCTCCTGCTTTCTCAAACAAATGTAATAAAAAACAAGAGCTGGCTGAAGAGGAAAATGTGATTTGCCTCAGGAGGAGAAAGCAGGTGGCAAAGCCCCTCTGCCTCTTCAAAACAAATACACACTACGAGTTCACCACCTGCCTCCTCAGACAAACCTACAGAATGTATCATGTGGATAAAGGCCATGTGAATGGGAGGGGCTATCCTGTTCACCTGGCAAAGGGAAGGGGCCTTCGATGCACATTCCCTTTCACTATGGTGAAGGGAAGATGGTAGCCCCTCCCCTTCAAAAGAGGGAACAGGATCACCCCTCCCATTCACCTGCCCTTTTTCCATCTCAACTTTCACCACAGCGAAGAGAAGGGGCCACCTTGTTCAAGCACAGCACAAAGGACAACTTGCCCCACCCTTCGCCATGGCAAAAGGAAATGAAAGAAAAAAAATCAAACCTCGTTGTGGGGCATCCGGCCCCCTCCTGATGACCCCCCAGCTACTGATCTCCAAGCTGAATTGGGGGGGGGGGGGAAGCATCAGAAAGAGTCCTGATGCCGCAACACGAGGTTTTATTTATAAAAAAAAAAAAAAAAAAAAAACAATTTATAATAATAATAATTCAAAACACTGTTTCTGTGCACGGGCAAACGCTTTGCAAGATTTGCTAGTTCAATATAAAAGGCTAAGGATAATAAATCTTATTTACCATGGTTGATTTTGATGGCACTTCTACAGCAAACATGTTCAGTCCTCGGCTACTGATGCAGTTTAGACTTTGCTCATTGTTTACTTGCATAATAACTTTATTATCAGACTGCCAGGGAGAAAAACAAGTCACATCAATAAATGGAAAACAACAAGAAGACATTTGTCTATCTAGAACAGTGGGGTGCAACAAGAGGCCATCCGGCTGCTGCCAGAATATAACACCCATAAATGACATAACTATAACTTTCCCCAGTTACAATAATAAAGGGATTTTAACATTTGACAAAATATGAATCATTTGCAGATTATGTGAAGTCAAATTACCTATACTTTTTATTTCTTTACACTTTCATATCCCTGATATCATGTTCCCTGGATCTGTCTCCAGACAGCTTTCCGTCAGGGACTGTGAAAGTAGGCAAGATCACATGACCAGAAAGCCGCAAAGAAACAGAGAAATAGTGAGCTTACTGTCAAGGACATAAAAGTGTAAAAGATGATAAATAATAAAACATTCTATCACTTTAAATGATTGAGCAACTTAGAGATGTGTCACACACCATGGATGTTAGGCTAGTGTTAAGGCTAATATTGTTTCACTTTATTGTTAGGGGTAGTGTAGGGTTAGTGTTTGGGAGAGTGACTGTTTGGAGCTCACGCTCTGTGACAGAGTGTGAAACACCCGAAACAACGAGTGTTAGCTGTTTTCCCATTTCTCACACTATTTAGTGTGAGTTTTGGGAACAAAAAAAACACACAACAAATGTTGGGCCACAAGTCTGGTTCTGTGTCCCAACATTCCACATGGTTCCTGTTGGTAGGGCTACTGAATTCCTATGGTAATACTGTGTGTGTACTGTTCAGTATCCATTTTTGCCCTACCGACAGTTATACAGGGTATATTAAATCGAACCCCTAGACAGATTGTGGTGGTAAAGGATTCCATTATTAGGAAGACAGGGTAATCTGTCCTTAGGATTTGCTGTTTCCCGGGTGCTTGGGTTTGACTTTTGGCAGAACAGGTTGATAGATTGTTGGGAGGGGCTGGGCATAACCCAACTGTCATAGTACATGACTAAGTCAGTGGAAAACGGAGGTTTGTTAAGAAGGATATCAGGGATTTAGGTTACAAACTTAAGCAAAGGACTTCTAAGGTAGTATTTCCTGAAATCTTTATAGTTGAGATGGATTGTACCTTAGGAGAAAGGGGGCTACGGTGCTAGGAGGTAGGATTGTTAGAGGGTTGGAGGAGACTTTAAACTAGAAAATGGAGGGAGAGTGATATAACACAGAATGGGGAAGGAAGTATAATTGAGGAAATGGGATTAGAGAAGGGGCATGGGGGTGAAGAGGGGGGGGGGGAGGGCTAGTTCATCTTAAAGAGTTGCCAGTGATAGTGCCTGATAATAGTCTAATACATTTTACAAAGAATGCCATTTTTCAGACTGGCAATAAGTTAAAAAGTATGCATGTAAGATGGGTTCACTATTAAAAGGTCGCATAGAAAACATTGTGAGACTACCCAGCGCATTAAGCATGTCGTTGTGTGTAAAAGAGCGACATGATAATCTCGCCCTGCATAAAATGCGAGATTCTCATGTCGCCTCCTTAAAGGGATAGTAATACTTACGAATTACTAATCACAGTATTATAGTACTAAAAAAAATAAATTAATTGCCCCCAGTGACATCTCTCAAACCTTTATGGTTTGAGAGATATTCACTCGCAAAGTTCCCCCTTCCCTCCCCTTTCCCTGAAGTCAGGTTTGAGAGATGTCACTAGGGGCATTTAATGTATTTTATTTTTTTTTAGTACTATAATACTGGTATTAGTAATTTGTAAGTATTACTATCCCTTTAAACATTGCATCCACTTTAGTGCCTGCATTAACCATTTGTGTGCCTCCGACTTCCTAGCACTTTGCAAGTTTAATAACCTAACCACTCTCTTTTGAAACAAATTGCGTTGTACAGAGATGGCCTGGCTGTATGGTATAGTATCATGATGGGAACAAGTGGAAATCGGACTTAATACTCTGTAGAGTACTGCATGGCAAATCAACCCGTTTAAAGTTCGCTGTCTCCTACTGACAGCTGTAAAGCTGTCAGCAGGAGATTCGTGTCGGTCGACACGGAGGCGCTTGAGAAGTGCCGCAATCTCGTTACTTACAAGGAATCCCTTCATTGGAATGGTCTAAAACGTGTGCCTGGTTTTCAAGCACACGTTTTAGACCATTCCAATGAAGAGATTCCTTGTAAGTAACGAGATCCCGGCACTTCACAAGCGCCTCCGTGTCAACCGGCACGGATCTCCTGCTGACAGCTTTACAGCTGTCAGTAGGGGACAGCAAACGTTAAACGTCTGTATCTCTTAAACCATAGCGGTTTGAGAGATACTTTTTTTGCATTTAGCTCAGCTTTTTAAGCTCTTCTAAATGCAAAACACTTTTTATTGTTTATAGATATAGGTTTGCAAGCACACGTAGAAGACTGTTTCAGTTAAGGATTTCTGTTTCTATATTGCTATCTCGGCTCTGCTGGAGACCAGATTCCCCTGTAGTCAGCTAGAACGCTGACGTCAGGGGAGTGGGAACTTTGAAAGAGGATATCTATCAAACCATACAGGACTCATTTAATTTATATTTTGGGGGGGGGGGCTACAATATGAACTAAAGAGAATGCTATTATGAGTAGGGTTATTTGAGTTATGTTAGGCTGCCAACTACTAGCGATTCACAGAATTGGCCTCTGAGGTGTTTAAAATTTCGTCCCTCACTCATTAAATTTCCTACATTTAGATTTGCTGGCACATACCCCAACATACCCAGCTGCCATCAATGTCTTGTTTCACTGGTCACTGTTAGTCACTGACATCAACATACACTATGTGAGTACTCTATAGCATTCAGTGGATTAAAAGCCCTATATAAAAGCAAAAGGACTTTTTATTTGATGCATGTGATACAGCTGGCTTGCTCCAGAAAAATGGTGCAACACTGTAGAAAACCAACTGCACCAATGTTAACATTTGAGAGAAAAAAAAAAAAAAAAAAAAAAGGAAAAAACTACTGAAATTCAATGGTAAATGTTTTTGTTAAAGTTAAGTTCTCACTCAAAAGTACGAAAGCCAGGAAATACAGGTTATGCTCTTCCAACTCAACTCCATGCCCCATGTGCTTTGCAGATTACATTAAATATGATAAAACACAATATCATCAACTACTTTTGTAAGATCAGAAAGACTGATATTGCAACATATCAGCTACCCTTTCAGCAATGACACTACACACTAAGGTACTCAACTACTGCTATTAACACAATACACCTCTTTACCCACAACAAAAACAGTGCTTGTATAAAAACTCAAAGTAATGATCCTAATTTCCCCATCAGCACCTACACTGTCAAGGACATTTTGACAAAATGTTCATCTAATAAAACGTCAGCTTGTCACCCAATAGCAAAACTACATTAAAATACCAGTAGAAGATGTCTACAAATCCTACCTCACTAAGAGAACTGCACAACATCACCCAGCACTGACACTACAGCTTATAAAAAATGGTTATATGTCATGCAGTGTAACTGTCAGTGTCACTGATGAGTTCATTTATCATGTTACTTTGCTTTGATGGATTTGAGTTAGACTTAACCATGGCACTAAGAAAAGTTTTTTGCCACTGAATAATTGATATATTTTTGAATTCACTGAATTCTGCAAACCCCACTCATCTTACGTTTGGTCTCCCTCCCTACAGTACTAAACTAATAAACAAAACAAAAAAGGCCCATTTAAATCAATGGGAATTTGGGGAATATCGATTTGTCCCCTATGGGGAACTTGTCTTGCTCAACTATTGTTCCAGTTCTTCTTAGCACATCAGTCTGTTTGTATAAGCATTGGTATAAATGTGAATTGTTTAATAATCCCATGAAAGTCAATAATATGGACACATCCATTCTGCCATATGTTCTCTATGCAGAAGCATGGTAATGAAGATTATTTTCTCTTTCTTTTATGCCTACATGGAACACAAGAACCATGGGGGTAAAGTCCCCTCCTTCAGGAGGGCAGAGCACTTCCAAATCTGATCTCTGAGACAGAGACTCCAATCCTACACCACTTGACTCCACCTGAACATGCCGATTTTGAAAAGTATCCTTCCAGGAGGAGGCAGCAAGGGAAAGCTCTTAGACTTTTTTTCAATTTTTTCTGCTAAAGAATATGGAGCTGTGTAATCCTCCATTAAGTGGCCTGCTATTCCTGGCTTCCTCTGCAAGGATAAACCAGTGCACAGACTTTTCAGGACCGGATCTGTGGAGGATGTCTTATGTTCATTTCCTCCTAGCTTCTATGAAGCTTCTCTATTTATAATGGGAACCTGAAACCTTTAGAGACTAGTCTGCTGAGTGTGTCCTTCTTCCTTTATCTGGCAGCTACAGTTTTATTTGGTTTGATAGATTAGATTCCCGGTCCATGGTCCTGTGTCCCCCCCCCCCCCCAAAGTGTTTAAGTGATACCCCTATTATTGGGGATTCCTATGCTCAAGAAGGAGAAACGGATGTGAACAACCTAGATTTGTCTTTCTCGATTTGGGACTCTTATAAGGAAGACCCTTGCTCCTCTGCTCAGGGTCTTATTCAGACTGTCCTATAGGCTCTTAAGGTACTGGAGGCTCCCAATTCTAGTACCTCTTCCCTGATAATTTTAAGAGGTGCAAAAAGGAGGTTGCAGTTTTCATCCTCACCATTTCTTGAATCATTTGTTATAGAGTAATGGAAACTGTTGGACATATTGTATATCTCTCTCTCCCATACCCCTTTTCAGCTGGGGCTTTAGTGTAGTGGTCCAGTCCCCTGGCAGTTGATCTCCCAGTTTCTCACCTTGCCAAGAATATTGCATTGCTGCTGGTGGATGATGTGGCTATAAAGGATCAGGCAAATAATTTTTGAAGGTGAATTTTGCAGCCTCTGGTGCTATCTTACACCCTATATTTGTAATTTCATGGGTCACCAAGACTATGGATGTCTGTGGGGGGGGGGGGGGGCAGTTTCTGGATGCCATCCATGTGAACACACTCAAAGAGGACCTAGTGGTTCTTATTGCTAACATACTTGAAGCTAATGCTTTTCTTACTGAAGCAGCCTTTGATGTCCCTAAGCGTACTGGAAAAGTCTAAGCTTTCTCTGTGGCCACTTAGCTCATTCTGTGGTTTAAGATTTGGTTGGCTGACCAGTCCTCCAAGAGATCCTTTTTATCTCTCCCATTTTTGAGAAAACAAATGTTTCAGAACCTGCTTTCATCTCTTTCTGTCCTTTTCCATAGGTGCATTTCCTTACTAACCTGGTTGTGGGAGTTCTCCAGAAGGCTCCTTTTGAGCCTGTGTTTTCCTTGCATTTCTTGATATTCAAGACTGCTTTTCTGTTCGTTATTGTGTCAACTAAGAGGGGGGCTGTAATTCAGGATCATATAAGCCTCGCCTTTTCTGGTTGTTCATTCTGACAGGGTGGTTGAGGACTCCCATAGGGGTTTCCTCTATCCAGCTCCATCTAATAGACAGGAACAGGAACTTCATGGATATGGGTAGGTGTTTGATGTACTATGTTCATCATGTAAGCCCCCATTATTGGTCTTTCACTCTGATGGGATAGGTGTGAGGACTCCCATAGGGTTTCTCTCTAAGGCTATTTCTGAGTCTCACATCAACCATGAAATTGCTCCTCCTTATTTCTCTCCAGCTCCATTTAATAGACAGGAGAGGATCTTCATGTCTTGGATGTAGTTAGGTGCTTGAAGTACTACGTTCTTCACATGCAGCCTTTTCAGAAATCGAATTTGCCTTTTTTGTCATCCCCGAGGGACCTCGTGCAAGTCTGGCTGTATTTAAGGTTACAATGGCTTCTTGGATTAAGTCGACCATTCGTAAGGATTATGTCTGAAAGAAGAAGCCAGTGTCTTTTTCAAGTTAAAATACTAAAAATGTGAGTGCAAGTATCTCTATAATAATATATACAATTTATTGATAATGCTCAATATTCATAAAACAATGGTATATAAAAACACCCCTGTGTCTGATATTACAATATTAAAAATGTAATACAAAAGTTCCTATGAATAATGACAGTCCATAAATCATGGATAATGTGGCTGCGATCAAGTGTGGCAACTGTAATAAAAGATGCAGATGTAGTGATTCTGTATGTGCCAATATGTTGATATGGAGCTAGATTTCCCAAAACTCCAATTTTCTGGAGGTACAGATATATCCAGAATGTCTCTCCCATCTTTAATAGATGGTCTTGCTAGTGTGTCTGCTGACACTATTTAGCAGGCAGAGATCAACCTATGTATTGAGTCCTCCTTTTGTATATATGTTCAGTTGGCTGTAGTATAGATGAATACCAATGCACTATTGCGGGCAGGGCAATATAAAACTCACTGTTCTGGAGTGCCAATGCGATCCACCCTCCAGTCTTTCAACTCAACCTCGTGGTCCGTTGATTAAATGCTGACACTTTGTAACACCGTGGCAATATGGCAATGATACAAGTCTTGCTCACTGATGACGTATGATGCAGTACACTTCCAATAGGTAATATCATAGGAACTTCTTGTAAAGATAAAAATCTATATTTCAGACACAGCAGGGATGGGTAAAATTATCCTACGCGTTTCGTACTAATAGAGTAATTCATCAGGGATATAGGTTAAGCCACTATGTCCCAGATATCTATATTTATACCAAATATTCAGGTCACATGATCTGATTAATTGAGCGTTGAACAAAACCTGTGGAAGGTATAAAGACTTCCCCTCATTAACCCTCAGAGAGGTATAATATGAAAAAAATCATCTTCAGTGTATACATATGGTATCTATCACAGGACCAATAGGTCATATGCCAACATCATCCAGGATCTAGATATATATAAAATATAATAACCCAATATAAATTAATACAATCAGTAAAGTAATATAAATATAGAGTCAACAGCTCAGGTGACAGGCGGCTCACAGCACAACAGCTTCAAGCACAGCTTAACACTGATCGAAGCAAGCATCAGTTTCAACTATGGAGAGAAGACTTTGAGCTGCAGGTTTGAATGGTCGAGTGGCAGTAAGAAAGCCATTGATAAGATGGCATAAATAGAAAAAGAGGCTTGCCTGGGCCATGAAGCACCACCAGTGAACTACTGAAGACTGGAATAAGGTCTTATGGACCTATGAATCAAAATTTTAGATCTTCGTTTCACCACACAGTTTTTTTGAATGCCATTGAGTAGGCGAAAGGATGGTTCCTCAGAGTGTGACACCAACTGTCAAACATGGAGGAGGAAGTGTGATGGTCTGGGGCTCTTTTGCTGGATCCAGAGTCGGTGACTTGCACAGAGTAAGTGGCACCCTGAACCAATACTCTACCACAGCATTTTGCAGCGCCATGCAATAACCTCTGGTACACACCTAGTTGGTTAGGTGTTCATCTTACAGCAAGATAATGACTCAAAACATACCTCCAGGCTGTGTCAGAACTACCTTAGAAGAAAAGACGGTAGGTTTCAAATCATGGAATGGCCAGCACAGTCTCTAACCTTAAACCCCATCGAGCTGGTTTGGGATAAACTGGACAGAAGGGTGAAAGCAAAGCGACCTACAAGTGCAACACATTTGTGAGAACTTTCATAACAATATTTTATTTCCGTTGTGGAAAGAATGCCACAAGTGGTTCGGCTGCTATATCTGCAAAAGGTGGCTATATCACGGTGCCCGTGATTCTGCCTGAGCGACATTCTTACTTCCGGGTTTACCTTGGCTGCATTCTTACTGGCTCTGGGTTGATAACTCCTCCCAGGGCTTGCCTTTATACACTCCCTCCTGTCACTATACCAGTGCCCTTTCGTGGTGTTCCTGACAAGACATTTGTTGCCGAGTATCCTGTTCTGTGTATGATCCGGTTTTGCCTGACCTTGCTCCTGTCTTCGCTGCCCATTTCGTTTACGACCCGGTTTGCCTGACTACAATTCCTGTAACTGATTCCGTTTGACTCGCTGTGTACCGATCCAGGCTTTGGCTGACTACCGCTCGCTGTGGACCGATCCAGGTTTTGGCTGACTACCGCTCGCTGTGGACCGATCCAGGTTTTGGCTGACTACCGCTCTCTGTGTACAGATCCAGGCTTTGGCTGACTACCGCTCTCTGTGTACAGACCCAAGCTCTGGCTGACTACCGCTCTCTGTGTACCGACCCAGGCTCTGGCTGACTTCCGCTCTCAGTGTACCAATTCTGCATTGGCTATTCTCCTAGCATTAGCTATTCCGCTAGTGCCTCTGTTGTCTCCGGTCTCGTGTCCTTTAGCCATTGCTCTACGGTAGCCCCGGTTGCTCTCTATACAGCCTGTGCCTTTGCGGTTACTTCTGGTTGCACTACCTTTCAGCCTGTGCCTTACTGTTGCCTCCGGTTGCGCTACTATACAGCCTGTGCCTTACGATTACCTTCGGTCGCGCTACTATACTACCGGTACCTTACTGTTGCCTCCGGTTGCACTTCTATACAGCCTGTGCCTTACGATTGCCTCCGGTTTGCGCTACTACTAAGCCTGTACATTACTGTTGCCTCTGATTGCGCTGCTATACAGCCTGTACATTACTGTTGCCTCCGGCTGCGCTGCTATACAGCCTGTACCTTACAATTGCCTCCTGTTGCGCTACTACTCAGCCTGTACATTACTGTTGCCTCCGGTTGCGCTGATCTAGAGCCTGTGCCTTACGATTGCCTCCGGTTGCGCTACCATACAGCCAGTGCCTTACGATTGACTCCGGTTGCGCTATTATACAGCCTGCGCCTGTTCCGGTTGCCTCCGGGCATAACCTCCGAGTATGTGTATCTGTGCCCATCGCGTGGGCTGCCTATTCCTTACAGCATGATCTGGCCCTGTTACGGTTGCCTCTGGGCATACCTCCGTGTACCTGTGTCTGTGCCTGTCACTCAGGCTGTCTATACCTGGTTTTCTGGGAAAGTCCGGTGGCCTTGTCTGTTTTCCCCTGTTCCACTAGGGATTTTGCCCTGCAGTACTTACCTCTCCTAGGGCACCTCCTTGCTGGTACTGCTGAGGTTTTGTTCCAGTTTCTGTTCCAGTTGTACACTCTGCATTACAGTTATTGTACATATCTGTTTCTGTCTGTACCCTGACCTGTGTCAGATCCAGAAGAGCTTATCCTCAGTCTGGATCTGGACCTGTTGAAGGGCATCTCTGTTCTTTATTATTTATTTAATAAAGCTGCATTTGTTTACCTTAACCAAATTGTCTGAGTGTTCATTAAGACCGTGACAGTCTACTTTGTCAAAAATTTAGATTACATTTTAAGGAAAATGATTCCATGATTTATTTTTAATGTCCAATTGTTTATTTGTTCTATGCTTTATTTTCAGAGTACATTGAGATATTAAACTGTGTAAATTTCAATAAAAACTGGAAAAATGGGGGTGTTCTAAAACTTTTGACCGATAGTGTATCCCCATGGTTCCTGTGTTCCACATAAAATGTAACAGAAAAGGGGATTTTTGTGTACTTACCGATAATTCCTTTTCTCTCAATCCATGCGGAACACAGAACCCAACTGAAGCTATTCCCTATTATGATATCTCTCTGGATCAACAACCTATGAGCTTTGAAACCAGATTTCATAATTTCCAATACTGTTCTGCACTACAAAGGTATCCATTACTATTTGCAAAGACAACATCCAGCATCCCAAGACAAAGAAGCCCATAACTTTGCCTTTTTTTTTTTAGTCAATGGCACCTTTCCTCTAGTCTCAATGGATGATCCTTTGTTTTTTTTTTTTTTTTACTCAGCTCTTTGTGCTTTGAGAGTTCTTTGTATTGACCTTGAATATATTTGTAAATGGTAATTATGTTATCCTTTAAACACCTTTTCTTTAATGTAAACAAACCACTTTGGCTAGTCTCTCTTTATAAATCAGATCCACCAAAACATTTATAATTGCACATCTCTGCACTTTTTCCATTTCAACAATGGTGCCCAAAACTGTACTCCATGTTCTAGATAAGGCCTTACCAAAGATTTATTTAGTGGAAGAATTCTATGCTCATCCCATATCTATACCCGTTTTTTATACAGGATAGTACCCTATTGACTCTTGCAATGGCTGAGTGATACTGCACACTGCTGTGAAATGTATTGCCAATCGCTACTCCTAAATGTTTCTATAAACAAGGGTTCCCCAAGTAGTTTCCTATTTAGTGTATGTGTAGTATGTTTGTTTCTGGAGTCCAAATGCATAACCTTACATTTATCTATATTAACCCTCATCTGCCACCGTTCCATCCATGTACTCAGTTTATCCAAATCATCCAGAGAAAAATATCCTGCACTGTATGCATCACCTTAGACAGCTTAATGTTGTTATCAAAAATCGATGCACTACTTTCAAATTCCACTTCTAAATCATTAACAAATTAAAAAGAGTTGGGCCCAGGAACGAACCCTGTAGCAACCCACTCATAACTTTATACCAACTTGAAAAGTTAACATTTTCAACAACTCTCTGCCATGTATCATTTAAGCAGCTATCTATCCATGCACAGATTATCCTCTCCCTAACCAAAGTCTTTTAAATTATTCAATAACCTGTTGAGTTGCAATATCAAAGGCTTTTTCCGAAATGCAAGTATACTACATTAACAGCAATAACCGTGTCCAAATTACTACTTACCCTTTCGTAAAATACAGGTAAATAAATTTCACATTATATATTGTTCGTAAAACCACGCTGTCTCCTACTAATAATGTTGTTGGTTGTCACAAAGTGATGACTACTATTAGTTATTAACCTTCTAATCCTACCCACTACAAAATTCAAGCTCACAGGGCTCTAATTTCCTGGTTTATATGTTGCTCCCTTTTTGAATAATGGTAGTACATTTGCTTTTTTCCAATTAAAGGGCACTATGGCTGATGATAGTGAATCAATAAATATTAAGAATGAGGGACTTACTATTACTGAATTAAAGCGGAACTTTCATGCATTTTAATGTGCCCCCCAAATAATTTTTAAAATAGATTTAAACATATCCACACTTCTATTATCCTTAGCAACTTCTTCCGAGACTCACACCTCTTGACGTAGAGGAATTTGTGCACCTGCACTGTCCATCCCTTTCTGTACCTTAAGGTACAAAGCAACTCCCCCTTGTCAATCATAGAGGAGACAGGAATGGACAGCGCAGGCGCATAGATGCTTTTTCTGCAATGTTGTATGCCGGTGAGTCTCTGAAGAAGTTGAATTTCTAAATAATGCTGGAATTACTAAGGATAATACAAGTATGGATATGCTTAACGCTACGTTAAAATGATTTGGAGCCACCACCCCTCCTCCCCCTTCTCCCCACATCCTTCCCCTCTTTCACTTCTGGTTCTATATTCAACTCATCGTGCTCCTTCTAACTCCTCTATTATCAACATGTCTAGGTTCCCTTGAGGAGTACATCTCCAGCTTTGTTTCAAAGAGTTGAATGCAGAATGTTTGTTTTAAAGGGAAACATTCACATTAAAAAAAAAAACCTTTTGTGTGTGGGTTTTAATCAATAAAACTTGATTAGCGTTGTTTTTTATTTTATTTTTTTTATTTTACTCACCTATCAAATAGGCTACTTCTGCTTTCTGCGGCATCTTGTATGTGCCGCACAACTCCACAGGACTTCCCACCTCCCTCCCAGCTGCCCCAGTGAGCGTGTTCACGCTTCGCTTTTTAGTTGTATTTATGTGGGATAACATTACAGCAAGCTCCTTTTACCATTCTACTGAGCTTGCAAAAAAAACAGAAAAAAATGTTAGTCACTACACTTCCAGACAGGACACTAAAATCGACGGCTGTTGACGGCTGGGGGGATTAAGTATGGCTGGGAGGGAGCTTCCTCCTCCAGAGAGTTTTGTCTACAAATTCCCTGGCTCCTAGTATTAGCAACTTAACCCCATGGTTCCTATGTTCCACAATGGATAAAAAAGAAATACCATTTAAATCAATGGCCATTTTTATTCCCCCTATGGTGCAGTTGATTTGATTCAGAATTAGTGCACTTTTCTTCTGAATGCAAGATGCTTAACGTCCAACAAGATGCTACTAGGTACCTTATTTTCAATAGCTGAGGTGATCCTGCTGTCATTCTTGTATGTATAGATAACCACATCTTCATAGCCCTCCACAGCCTTGGCGTCACCTTTGAGAATGACTGACTTGCAAATTACTGTCTGGAGCTGCTTGTTGCTTGACTCCAAGCTCACAGCTTTAAGTCTTGGATTGCATTTTTCAGCATATACTTCAACAACAAACGGGCAAGCCTGTGGAACAAATTAAATAAATGTATGAAAGTTACACAGCACTTTTTATATATGCCCTGGCACAGACATTTGGACAGAGAAGGGGGAATGAGGTCAAGGGCTGGAGTTTTCAAAGATTATCTTATTAACTATTTGCTGCTGGCTTGTTAGGAACAATGTATAGACAGAAATGTAACCTTTAAGTGCCACAGGTGTATCCAACGCATTACAATGCAATTTGTTGGATACCTCTCTGGCACTCAAAGGGTTAGCCCCTTGGACGCAAGAGAGGTCTATTGCGTTGCAAAAAAGCAGAGACCTCTCTAGTATGAAGATAATGAGGAGCAGTCTGGAACAAACCAGCTGTACCAAAGGACTGACATGAACATTCCCAAAGCAATACTCTGGCATTCAATGGGGGAGATTCACCTAGCAGTGATAAAGAGGTGGTAAAGTTGAGATTACTTCTCCATTGATATCAGTTCTCCAGTTTCTATGCTATTCTATAGAGCCTCTACACTATGATCTTAGTACATAGGCTCCATAGAACAACATAGGAATTAGAGAAGTGATAAACTTGAGAAGTCATCTCCACTTTATCTCCGCTTAGTGAATCTCCCCCGTTGTGTTGGAGGCCTCTCTCTAACATTCAAGGGGATAAAACAACATTTCAGTCAATGGGAATTTCTTTTTCTCCCTGTGGAGCAGCTAATTTGATCCAGATTTTGCTCCTCTTTGGCCTGATGACCAAAGTCCTAGGTAACTTATTTTTCTCTGTGAATTTATACCTTATGAATTTTTGATGATGGAATCATCTATGTACATAAGGGTGCTAAACAGATAATTATACATTACATACTTAACAACAATTATTTGCATTTCAGACACTGGCATTTTTCCACCAACATTCAGGATTTACTGAAAACGTGTACCATGTAACATTTTACAGTTCACACGTACATATAGCACTGCTATGTAATTCATAGAATACAAGAGGGGTGTCAAACACATTGCTCTGCAATGCACTAGACACGCTACCGGCATTCTAAAGGTTAAAGTGAAACATGCAAAAAAAAAATCCTTTTTGTTTGCGATATGTTGTGCTATCGAATGCAGCACCATGAAGATATATAACTTTATTTTCACAGCTACTACTACATGTACCCGACTAGAAGGATGCAGGTATATGTAAAGTATATGCACATCACAGTAAGACTGCTGTGGTTTTGGGAGCCAGGCACCTATATTGTTCTGTATGTGCCAAGCATACCACCCTACCCAAAAGGGGTGTGCGTACTGGACAAAAGCAACTATATTGTTGTTGCTGGCTGAGGTTATGATAGCAGCCCAGCAAAGTCTTGACCCAGCTGTGGGAAATGTAAATGCTTAATGGCTTGGTCACACAAAACCAAGTGATAGTGACAAGTTGCAACAAATAGACTGTGTTGTCCACAAATAATAGTTTGTATCACAATAATTTGTGGGTGCAGAGGTGGCAAGTTCCTTACCTGCCAATTACCTCCTCTGCACAGTAGGTCAGCTAATCAAATCTGGCTAAATTCATTTGTGCAGCAGCACCCCTCTGATAGAGTTGCAAATGATCAAAGAGATCATAGCAGCTCCTACATGACTGCACTCTTAATCAGTCACACTAGGCTGCTCTTGTGTATCTTTATGGCACACAGCATGTATCAATATTTAATATTTATATAAATCTGATGAGTGGTGTAAGAGTTGCTTACTGTAATAATGATTAATCAGTGTATTAGGGGTGAATAACTTGAGGCTCTCCAGCTAGTAAGCAGTACAATTCCCACAATCACTCACCAGACAATGGCTGGCTCCCCTTATGTAATATTCATATATTACCTCAGTCATTTCTAGTGCTCTGTTGTAACCCATGGACTGCAAAGTCACCCAAAGGTCACTGGGGTCCCCTTCGCGGTCATTAGCCTCCATAAGGTTTAGGTCCATAAACCCCTGTCTTGTTAATTCATTTTTCTTTGTTTCAAAATTTTCTGTTAATGGAAAAGACATAGACTGGTAACACTTACATATTTTTATAGCAAAATACACATAAGTAGGGAAAAGTTATGGAAATATTGATTACAATATGGTGTTTTTAAAAATAGTTTCCAAAACAAGGATATATGGTGTAACTGTAAAGCGCAAAAGGAGTCTAATTTGTATCCCACTGGTATCATTCCTTAAGACTGACCCCAGTTTGCTTAACTCCATACAGGCTGGGGATGGCTTAGGAGGAAAACTTTCTGCAGACCATAAACCCTTACATTCCTATTATACATTAGCCAGACTCCCTCCATACTTCCAATCGTTTGTGACAAATAAATATGAAATGTAATATGTTCTGTTTGTTGCCTAATTGATCTTAGCTACTGTAGAGTGTTTAGATGAAAAGCTATTATAGTGGGAGTGTTTTAAGAGATGCAGTTTAACTGCCTTTTACATAAACTTTTGTTGCAAGAATTTTTTCACCAGTTTGTCTGAATATAAACAGCATCAAAAAAAATTGTAGTGTTAACAACATATTTGTGAAATTCCATACAAACAATTTTCTTTCGTCTGAAGAAATTTTGCATGCACTGCCAAATCTCCAGAATAAACAGGCCCATATGGCATGATCTGTCTCATTATTATTTTTCTGTGCACTTATTACTAGGATAATGCCACCTGTGAGGACAAATCCCAAATAGCATAATCCAGTTTTCAGCAGGGTGGTATTGTTCTAAATTGTGATTCTATTTAATCAGATGGGATTGGGTTCAACTAAATAGTTAGAAACTTCCCTTAGTGGTGGCAGTATATGAGTTCATGAGATGGTGGAAAGCCCTTTGAGGGTTTCTACTATCTTTTGATCAATGTGAGCGGTCAAGTGGTCTGGCTGATGGTAACCCCTTGTAGTATTTAGTCAAAACACACCAAAAAAAGTTATTTTTGTGTACTTACGGATAAATCATTTTTTCTGAGTCCACGTGGAACAGAGAAACCATGGGTTAAAGTATCCTACTGCCAGGAGAGCAGGGCACTTGCCTTAAAGGGCTCTCAGAGGTGGAAACTCCCTCACTGCTACACTTTAACCCTACCAGACATGCTCTGTTTTAATATATAGCAAAGATGCAAGAAAAAGAACAGAAGTAAAGCAAGAAGGGGAAAACTAGAGAGAACCCTAGGGAACCTCCCACTTGGGACGCAAACAGTTTTTTCTTCTCCTGGAAGTTAGTCCTGAGCTCCACATGAATTAAAAGGAAAACATTTAATCAGTAAGTACACAAAAGTCCCATTTTCTCTTACTTCCTATGTGGAACACAGGAACCATGAGGATATACCAAAGATTCAGGTGGGTAAAGAGAAAAACCCCTCAAAACACAGACCAGTTTCAACCAAGAACAACTAGTATAAAAGGAACCTCAGGTGTCAACGGACACCAACACTGCAAACCAAAGAATAGGAACAAACAGGCTACTGGCCAAAATAAAGCCAATTAGGACTCCTACATATGCACAATGGCCTATAGGACCTTCTGGCCAAAACTGACTTCAGACAAAGCCAGAACATTGACACAGTAGTGTTTGACAAATGTGTGAAAGGACTACCATGTTGCCGCCTTACATAACTTTTCAGCAGAGGAGTGGTTCTTTTAGGCCCAAGATGCAAACACTGACCTAGTGGAATGTACAGCCACCCAAAGAAGCACAGGTTTCTTCCAAAGAACATATGCCTGATGCTTGCTGGACTTAATCCAAGAAGCTACTGCTACATTAGATGCAGCTTGGCCTGCTCGAGGGCCCTCAGGAGTGACAAAAAGCAAATCAGATTCCCAAAAAGGCTGTGTGTGATGAAAATAATACTTTAAGAACCTGACCACATCCAAAAGATGAAGCTCTTGCTTCTGTATATTAGGAGAAACTGGCACAGAGAAAGAATAACAAATTCCTGTTTAATGTGAGACTCAGAGACCACCTTAGGTAGAAACACTATATCAGTCCAAAAATGTCACCCCATCAGAGTGGAAAACCAGAAAGTGAGGCTTTCAACTCAACCCCTGTAATTCAGCCACACAGAAAGGCTTGAGTATCAAGAAGTGCAGAGAAACTGAAGACAAGGGCTCAAAAGCATTCCCAGAACCAGTATCAAGTCCCATATTGAAGTGGGATTCCAAAAGATGCTTAGGCATGAGTCACCCCTTGCATGAAAATCTGTACATCTGGAAATAAGGTCCTATGTCTCTGAAAAGACGTGAGATCTGGACTTTAATAGAGCTGATAACAAGCCCTTTTTGAAGACCACCTTGAATAAAGGCCAAAATGACCGTAAGACAAAAAGGCTGCAGCCACGACTCATGATCTTCACAACACTTATAGAACAAGGACTATACACCATGGTACACCTTGGAAGGCATGTGAGGGTGCAACACAGTAGCAATGACGGAGCCAGAAAAACCCTTCTTCCTCAGGATGTTGGCTTCAAGAACCAAGCCATTAAAGCCAGCTTCTCCACCTCGGGATCATATAGTGGACCTAGAGTCAAGAGGTCTGGAAGCAGAAGAAGCCAAAATGGCTCTGCCATGGATAGATTGAAAAGCTCTGAAAACCAAGCCCAACAGGGCCAGAATGGCACAATCGCATGAGTCCGCTCCTTCCTATTTTCCATAGCACTCTGAGAACCAGGGGAAATGGAGTATACATGTATTCCAGGGGAAATGTTATAGCATGACTATTGTGTCCGCCATGAGAGCTAGAGGATCCCGGGATTTGGCAAAGAACTGAGGAACCTTGCAGTTCAGCTGAGAGTCCATTAGGTACACCATCAGAGGACCTCACAGGCAAAATCTAGAGTAGAATATCATCTGGTTGAGGTCCCAATTTCCACAATCCAGGTGTTGGTGTCCGAGTCTGCCACAATGTTATCTTCCCCTATGATACGAATGGCAGAGAGAGCTAGCTCATGAGACTCCATCCACCTGAGGACAAGTTGAACTTCGGACCATGTGGCTGCACTTCTGGTGCCTCCCTGGCAGTTGGTGTATGTCACCGTTGTTGCATCAATGAACTGGATCCACATTGGGGATCCCAGGAGGCACTGTAACCAAAGTGTCAGGGCTAGGCGAGTCACCCGAAGCTCCGGAATACTGATGGACATAAGACTCTCTGCCTGGTCCAAAGACCATGAGTCAAATGTGGAACCCGTTGTGACTATAGCCAATGGCTGTCCCAGAGACAGATGGGACCTCTGCAGCCACCAACGAAGATCTGCCTTTGTCCAGTTAGACAGGGACAAGACACAAGAGAGATGACACCGATTTCTGGGCCAATTCATAGGAATTTATAGCTGCAGCTCCCATGTATGGAAGTGAGAAAACTGGAGTGTTCCAGTGCAGAACCTAGATAACCCAGCACCTCCACGTACTCCCGCAGTGTCCCACATGGGGTAAAGCACTGTCTGAGATACCTGGAGAGGCAACGACAGAATCTTGTCTTCTGGCAGAAACACCTTCCCCAGGAGATGTTGAATTTCATACTGTGTTAGGGACCAGGAACCAGACAGACACAAAAATGTAAAGTGCAAAACACCTTTATAAAAATAACAAAAGCAAACAAAGCAAAGCCAGGGTCAGGAACCAAGACAGGTACTCAGCCAAGCCGGGATCAAGAATACGGAGATCAACAATATCAGGAACAAGCCAGCAGTCAGGAACCAGAAGGGACATCAGAGGAAGCCAGGTCATGCACAGGAAATAAGGAACGCAGTAGAACACTCTTGCAGCCAAAAACAAACACAAGGGCATCAGGAAGTGAGCCAATCTGCTTTAAATACACTGGGAGCTTTCAGCAAAAGGTCAAATAAAGGAAGTCAAGGAGATCCCTAGCAAGTGGATGTGAGCTGCCAGAGCTGTCATGACCTTTGTAAAGACCGGAGACCAGCCCAAAGGGAAAGGCAGTGAACTGAATATGACAGTCTTGAAAGGCAAATTGTAAGAAACACTGGTAATATGCATGGATGGGACTAAGCAGGTAAGTGTCCTTTATGCCCAGGGAAGCTAAAAATTTTTCCCTGGACGCAGAGCAGTGATGATGGAGCGTGAGGACTTCATCTTGAACCAAGGAGTGAACAAAACAGCTGAGAAGCTGTAAGTCCAGAATACATCATCATCCACCATCTTTTTGGGCAACTATGAAAAGGCTGGAGAGAATCCCATGAACCTCTTATGAGAAGGAACAGGCACCAAAACCTGTATCTCTACCAGAGAAGAGACAGAGTATAAAAAGACAGATGACTTTGCATGCAATCGATAGGAACACTGGCGGTGAAAAAACAGCAGGGAGGAAGGCAACTGAAGTCTATGTGGCACCCTTCCGAAATGACCCACAGATCTGATAAGGAAAAAGCTGGAAAAAAGCTGGAAAAAAGGAATAAGCGAGCTCAAATTGCTTTAGGCTGAAAAGACCCTTGCGAGTCATGCAGAGGTAGGCTTGCAAGCTTTGGGCTTCTAAGTAGGCTTTTTGCCTCCTATGGAGGTCATTTTTAAAGCTGAACATGTCTGCTGGAGTAAAAAGTGAAGAAGAGAGGGAGTCTAATCCTCTGAGAGCTGTTTATGGCAAGTTTTTTGCCCTCCTGGCAGGAGGATATTCGGTGTTCCAAATAGGAATTAAGAGAAAGGGAGAAATTTACTTAACGATATTTAATTTTCTTCTGTCTTCTCCATGGTACATAAAGGGTTAAAGGGATAGTAATACCTAAAATGTAAAAAAAAATATGTTGTAGGGTTTATCCCCCTGAGTAAAACAAGAGTACTCCCACTGCTGAAAGATGTTTAATTCAAAAGTTATTAATTTTCAAAGTTGAATTTTTTAGGTGCAATATCACAGTGGCCTGAAATTTTACAGTGGCGCTGTTGCTACACCATCCTATGGAGATTTATGGTCCTGAGACCAGAGTTGTCCATAGGATCGTGTAGCAACAGCGCCACTGTTCAATTTCAGGCCACCGTGATATTGCACCTAAAAAATTCAACTTTGAAAATTAATAACTTTTGAATGAAACATCTTTCAGCAGTGGGAGTACTCTTGTTTTACTCAGGGGGATAAACCCTACAACATATTTTTTTTTACATTTTAGGTATTACTATCCCTTTAATCTCCGCCCTCCAAGTGGTAGGACCAATCGTTTTTGCTTTAAAAGCCCACCTTCTGATCTGACCTCAGTTATTTCTCTGAACAAGCTGTAGAAACATAGAGATCATAACAGATAATAAAGGGTAGGGTGTGCCGTGGAGAAGACACAGAAGAAAATTAAGTATCGGTAAGTAAATTTCTCCGTTTCTTCTGAGTCTTCACCGCGGCAAATAATGGGACATACAGAAGCAGTGAACCAGAAGGGAGGGAGAATTCGATATATAAGCAAAAAACATTAATCATATACAGACAAGTATATATGAATTAGTTTAAGATATTACCATTAAGTTGGAATGACTGCCTCCAGTACCTTCCTTCCAAATTTCACATCTGCTGATGCTAGAATGTCTACTTTATAGTGTTTAATAAAAGATAGGGAAGCCCAAGTGGCTGCCTTACATATGTCTGTGGCTGAGGCCTCAGCTTTCATTGCCCATGAGGTTGAAAGGGATCTAGTAGAATGAGCTGTCAGTCTTGCTGGTATTGGGACATTAGCTTCCTGATATGCTATTTGAATACATTCTCTAATCCATCAAGATATAGAAGCTTTAGATGCTGATTTGCCTTTATATTTGCCAAAAAAGTGAATAAAAAGAGATTCTGATTGTCTAATCTCCTTTGTTCGGTCCAAGTAGTAAGATAAGAAGCGAACTAAATCCAAATTATGAAACTTTCACTCCAAGTCATTTTTGGGAGCAGGACAAAAGGATGGCAAAACAATCTCTGGGCTTGGAGGAGGAGCGCGCAGAGGACAGACCCGCCTGGGACACAGAGCGTGTCTCAGTTTGGAAGGAACGAAAGGACCAATTGCGTTTGGCTGGAAACTATCACAGTGCCTGTGATTCCTGTCACTCTCATCTATGGCAGACACTGATTTGCTGAGTTGGTTTGGCCCGCCCCCTGGTGACCTTTTTATACCTGGCTATCACTTCTGTCAGATGCCCTTTCGTGGTGTTTCTGAGCCAGTTATACTGTTGCTGTGTTCCCGTGTTCTGGATTCCTGTGTACAGATTCAGCTTGTCCTGACTATTCTCCAGTGTTCCTGCTTGTGTATGATCCGTCTGACTACCACCCTTGGATCCTGACCCGGTTTGGCTGACGTTCCTGCTTGTGTATGACCCGGCTTGTATGACTATCTCCTACGTGCTCCAACCCGGCCTGGCTGACTTCCTGCTCCGAAGATTGACTTCCAGCTTGTTCCAGTGACCTGCGTTCCAGTTGTCGCCGCCGCGACATTATTATCCGCTGTTCCAGTCTTTGTATGGCTGTCTTGCCTGGTGTTACCCCGATCAGTGCAGTGATTCTACCTGTGCAGAGCTGTGTGCTTGTACGCCTCACTCATACGGCAGAGCCTTGCTGTACCGCTGAAAAGCCTCGAGTAAACGTGCCTTTTAACCCTAGCAGTGCTGCCTTGGTACCACTCTCGCTACTCAGTGTGAGCCTCGTTCACGGTGATACTCCTGCTGAATTGGCCGCTCTCCGTCGGCAACTCTGTACATCCTAGCAGAGTATTCACATCAGTTGGGCCGGTTGGGCGCTTTTGGCTCTCTCTCTCTCATTGCAAATACTGGGCGATTCCGTTATACCGAGTAGTGGCAGGCAAAGGCTTCAGCTTCAGCAAATCCGGTAACTACGCCCGTGGGGCTATTGGCTCTTGTACGTCATATCCCAGTGTCCGGTTGAGTCCGAGGAGGCTTGGGAGCTCTTGCATTGCAGGCCGGTTCCAGCTACACCCGTTGGGCTATTTTCACTCGCACTAGCAGTAACAGTTCCAATAGGTACGCCCGAGGGGGCTAAGTGGATTCCAGTTCTGCTTATTACTGGACACCGTGGCGAGGCAGTCCTGTATCCAGTCTATGGTGAATGTTGTCTCCAGCACAGCTTAATAACACCCAGGGCGTGCCAAACCTCCACATCTGAGACTGACTGTTATCAAGGACTTAACCGTCTGTGGTTATATGCCATTCTACTGCCTTATATTTGTGCATTTATTATGTTTGAGACAATTCCAGTGACCATGACGGTGGGGGCTTGTCACAAAGAGCAAATTTGGTTTCAGATTATTCGTTCCCTGCACCACTCAGTTATTTTGGGGTTCCCATGGCTACAGGTACATAATCCTCAATTTGACTGGCAGAGATGTGAGGTTAACTCCTGGTCTGAATACTGTAATAAGAATTTAACTTATCTCTCCGAAGCCAAAAGACTGTCCTCTCGACAAGCTAGGTGGGCACTTTTTTTGTCTCGATTTAATTTCCTAGTGTCTTACCTTCCTGGCTCTAAAAATATTAAAGCTGATGCGTTGTCTCGTCAGTTCACTTCTGATACTGAGAGGGAGGAGGAACCTGTACCTATCATTCAGCCAGATCGCATTCTGGCCACTATCCGTAACAACGATAACCTCGCCTCTGGGGGAGGAGATATTGGCATCACAATCAAGGGCACCCCCTGAGACCCCTGTGGGGAAGTGTTTCGTAGATGAGCCATTCCATGTCCGTCTGTTGGAAACTTATCACGCTTCTAAAGCGGCTGGGCATATTGGTAGGGACCAACTAGTATGGTCTATTTCGCAATTATTTTGGTGGCCTACCCTGAGAGCCGATTGCGCCGCTTTTACAGCAGCCTGTACCACCTGTGCCCGTGCCAAGACCCCTAGGCATCTCCCTGTGGGCTTACTACAACCGGTGCCCAACGGAGACTGCCCTTGGTCTCATATTTCCATTGACTTCTTGGGAGAACTGCCGGCCTCTAGGGGTTATACGTTTATTCTTATGGTGGTCGATAGATTCTCCAAGATGGCACATTTTGTGCCACTGACTGGCCTTCCATCGGCCCAGGAATTGGCTGTAGTCTTTTCTAGAGAAGTGTTCCGCCTGCACGGAGTACCCAGAGTGACTGTCTCCGACCGTGGGAGTCAGTTCGTTTCTAGGTTCTGGAGGGCATTTTGTGGTCAGATGGGCATCCAATTGTCATTTTCTTACGCCTACCATCCCCAGACTAATGGGGCCGCTAAGCGTGCCAATCAGGGACTGGAGCAGTTCCTACGCTGCTTTGTCACCGATCATCATGACAATTGGGCTGACCTTTGCGATGGGCGGCGTTTGCCAGAAACTGTGCGGTTAATTCATCGTCCGGGAGCTCTCCGTTACTTGTTAATTATGGGTTCCAGCCTTGTCTGCTCCCGGACTCGTTCCAGGCACAGCAGATTCCTGCTCTGGACGAGCATTTGGCGCAACTTCGTTCCACTTGGGCACAGGTTCAGAGGTCCCTCAGTCAGTCATTTAGGCGGCAGCAACGGCACGCTAATCGGAGACGTCGTCCAGCGGTCTCATTTCAAGTTGGGGACAGGGTATGGCTGTCATCCAGAAACCTCAATTTACAAGTGCCCTCCAACAAACTGGCTCCCCGGTTTATCGGTCCATTTAAGAATATCCGCAAGATTCATCCGGTTTCTTATGCACTGGAACTTCCACCCTCAATGCACATTCACAATGTGTTCCATGTGTCGCTCCTGAAACCCTTGGTGTGCAATCGTTATACTACTACACCAGTGATTCCTGGGCCGGTGGACGTCCAGGGCCAAGAAGAGTATGAGTTTCAGAGTATTATTGATTCTAGGAGATTTAGAGGAAAGCTGCAATATTTGGTCCATTGGAAGGGCTATGGCCCTGAGGAACGTTCTTGGGTGGATCAAGGGGACCTCCATGCGCCTAGACTAGTACGCAGCTTTCACTCTAAATATCCTTTGAAACCCAGGCCTCAGGCAGGGAGAGGGGGTCTTTGAGAGGGGGGTACTATCACAGTGCCTGTGATTCCTGTCACTCTCATCTATGGCAGACACTGATTTGCTGAGTTGGTTTGGCCCCCCCCGGTGACCTTTTTATACCTGGCTATCACTTCTGTCAGATGCCCTTTCGTGGTGTTTCTGAGCCAGTTATACTGTTGCTGTGTTTCTGTGTTCCGGATTCCTGTGTACCGATTCGGCTTGTCCTGACTATTCTCCAGTGTTCCTGCTTGTGTATGATCCGGTCCGTCTGACTACCACCCTTGGATCCTGACCCGGTTTGGCTGACGTTCCTGCTTGTGTATGACCCGGCTTGTATGACTACCTCCTACGTGCTCCGACCCGGCCTGGCTGACTTCCTGCTCCGAAGATCGACTTCCAGCTTGTTCCAGTGACCTGCGTTCCAGTTGTCGCCGCCGCGACATTATTATCCTCTGTTCCAGTCTTTGTATGGCTGTCTTGCCTGGTGTTACCCCGATCAGTGCAGTGATTCTACCTGTGCAGAGCTGTGTGCTTGTACGCCTCACTCATACGGCAGAGCCTTGCTGTACCGCTGAAAAGCCTCGAGTAAACGTGCCTTTTAACCCTAGCAGTGCTGCCTTGGTACCACTCTCGCTACTCAGTGTGAGCCTCGTTCACGGTGATACCCCTGCTGAATTGGCCGCTCTCTGTCGGCAACTCTGTACATCCTAGCAGAGTATTCACATCCGTTGGGCCGGTTGGGCGCTTTTGGCTCTCTCTCTCTCTCATTGCAAATACTGGGCGATTCCGTTATACCGAGTAGTGGCAGGCAAAGGCTTCAGCAAATCCGGTAACTACGCCCGTGGGGCTATTGGCTCTTGTACGTCATATCCCAGAGTCCGGTTGAGTCCGAGGAGGCTTGGGAGCTCTTGCATTGCAGGCCGGTTCCAACTACGCCCGTGGGGCTATTTTCACTCGCACTAGAAGTAACAGTTCCAGTAGGTACGCCTGAGGGGGCTAAGTGGATTCCTGTTCTGCTTATTACTGAACACCGTGGCGAGGCAGTCCTGTATCCAGTCTATGGTGAATGTTGTCTCCAGCACAGCTTAATAACACCCAGGGCGTGCCAAACCTCCACATCTGAGACTGACTGTTATCAAGGACTTAACCCTCTGTGGTTATATGCCATTCTACTGCCTTATATTTGTACATTTAATACGTTTGTGCATTTACCTTTGTATCTATCAGTCATCATTGCTGGTGTATATCAATCGCCACTAGAGGGCGGACCTTTGCCTTACCTTACTCTAAATAAATTGTGTTTTATTTCACACACTGGTCTGAGAGTCTTTAAAAAACCGTTACAGAAACTTCTTTTTGAAGACTGATGGTAGAAGAGTACTTTTACCACCAGTAGCCTCACTAATCATCTCCTTAAGTTCAGATCCAAACAGTGAAGTCCCTTGGAAGGGTAAAGAAAGCAAGGCTTTCTTAGAAGCGGTGTCAGCAGACCAAATTTTCAGCCAAATAGCACGTCTAGCCACCACAGAGGAAGTGGAGGCCCTCGCCATCATGCGCACAGCATCAAAAGTAGCGTCAGAAACATAATTTTGAGCTTCGAATATATTAGCAAGAAGCTGTAACTGCTCAGACACTGGCGCATCCTGGCGAACCGCCTCAGTAAGCTGTTCAGTCTAGACCTCAATGGCCCGGTTAACCCACGCCACTGCAAAGGTTGGACGCATGGCAGTGCCAATAGAGGCAAAAATAGACTTAAGACAAGTTTCTAACTTTTTATCCGTCCAATCTTGCAGGGCAGAAGCATCAGATACAGCCAAGGCAGTAGATTTAGACAACCTAGAAACTGGAGCATCCACTTTAGGAGGATGAACCCATTTAGCCAGTTCAGTCTCAGGAAAAGGGTAAAGTTTAACACACTTTTTGGATACAGAAGAGGATTTATCAGGATTTCTCCACGCATCAGAGACTAAACGTGCAAGAGTAGGATTAGTAGGAAAACATATAACAGCCTTAGAAGGTTTCTGAAAAACATCAGTTGGATCATGAGTAGATTCCTGACTCAAAGGAAGGTTGAGGGTGGTTAGCACAGCTCTGATCAAACCCTCAGCAGAGAGTTCAGGGTCACATTCAAAGGGGTCACCAATAGACCTGGTAGACTCAATAACAGTGCCTTCCTCAACATCATAATCCTGTAATAGTTCTTCCTCAGAAGAATCAGACATATCAGGAGCACCCTGTGGCTTGGGCAGGGTGGTCCTAACAGTGGAGGGGGTCTGCCAAACTTGAAGAGCCCCCTGATCCTGAGAGGGAAAGAGCAGAAGAGTGGATCTGAGATCCCTAGTGGCAGCCTTGAACTCTTTCACCCATGTTGGCTCAATGGCGTGACTAGAAAGCCCTGGGTTGCTGTCATGGCCTTCCGCACATTTTGGGCATAAATAACCAGAAAATTCTCTAGGCAGCCCAGAGTGACAAGAGGAGCAAAACGCAATTGGGGAAACTGACACCCCAGCCTCCTTAGTCTTGGGTCTAGCCCCTGACTCCAGTGGAGTAGACATGCTCACAGCGTCAGATATACTCCACTGACAAGAATCACCCAATTGAAATGTGAAAAATTAAATATTCACCCCAGAAATGCTTAAAATTAAACTTATCTGGCAAGCGAAGAGTTAATCTGCGGAGGAGAGAGAGAAGGCTCGGTCCCTGCGTAGTATACTCGCTGAGAAGAACTCACAAAATGGCTGCCGCGACGGGAGCCAATCAGAAAACGGGAGCGAAACAAGCGCTCATGGGAAACGTACTTTTTCTCAGAAGTACCCCAAAACAGTGCCCGAAGCCCCCCAAGACCTCCAACACACCGAATCATGCAACCGGATGATAGAGCAAGGGAAGACCAACAAAATGAGCCCCCTCTGAAGTCGCTGTGACAAGCGGTTCCAGAGATACGTCCCACACTGTGCAAACCCATAGAGAGTAAAGGAGCAATGGTGTCTATGCGGGAAAAGCGCGCTTAAGGGCGCGGAACATTAACTTTTAATAAAGTTACCCTGACAGAAAAAAGTTACCAAACACATATAAAACATATGTAAAAGATGAGAAAACCATACCCCAATGAGGAAAACAGCAGGGAAAAGGTTAAAACCCCCATAAACTGCTCCAAAACCCAGAGAATACACACAGGCATTGTATATACAGTGCAAATAAAGAAAAACACCCAATGAGTGCTGGAGTGCATAATGAGAACTCCCAAATACAAGCCCAATGAAGGGACACTGTGGGACAAGTGGACCTTCAGCACTCAAAGGGTGGCTCACATTTCTGCAGGACTTCTGTCTTCAGGTAACCATGTGAAAAGGGAATTAACCAAAAGAAAATACCCACCAGGGAAGCTACTTGACTCAAGTTGTTCCCTCTTCAGGGCATAAGGTCCACCAGAAAATCCCTGGAAGCTGCACTAGCCACTCTGGAGAGGGCAATTGTCAGCCATGGTCACCTGCCTAATAGTGGTATTCCATATTTGAAGAAAACAATAAAAAAACTAAAGTTGATTGAGAGATGTTCTCCACCTGGTGTGCACAGCACGCAGGAACAAATCATTCTGCCTTGTTCTGGCTGAGGGCAGCTTAAGAGGGAGGGGAGGCTCCACCCCCTGCACACATTTAGAGAAATGTTCCTGCCTACTTAAAGGGGCAGATCGCCTCCCACTGTACCAGTAACCTGTATTGGACGACAGTGAAAAAGAGATTCTGATTGTCTAATCTCCTTTGTTCGGTCCAAGTAGTAAGATAAGCAGCGAACTAAATCCAAATTATGAAACTTTCACTCCAAGTCATTTTTGGGAGCAGGACAAAAGGATGGCAAAACAATCTCTTGATTGAGATGGAATTCTGTCACTACCTTAGACTTGAAGGAGGCTTGAGTTCCTGATGAAAAACAATATATGGTGGTTTACAAGATAAAGCATGTAGTTCCCCCACTCTTTGAGCAGAAGTAATTGCTGTTAAAAAAACTGTTTTAATAGTTACATTTTTCAGTGAAATACTATGCATAGGTTCGAAACTTTTTGACCCAGACAACTAATCTAGAACTAGATTAAGGTCCCATGGAGGAATGATATCCTTGATATTTGATCTTAATTTCGCTATGACTCTTATGAACTTTTTAACAATGGGGTCCTCAATGAACTGGACCATAAGAATGGCTGATAAGGCCGATAACTGAACGTTAATAGATGGTGGCTTGAGTCCTAAATCAAAACCTTGTTGCAGAAATTCCAGAATCTGAGGAGTGGAAATATCTTGCAAGGAAGGTTGATTCTTTATACGCCAAGCCCTGAAACTTTTCCAAACTCGACAATAAACCTTTGAGGTTGAGGTTTTTCTCCCTGCTATAATAGTATTTGCTACCGATAATGAAATACCTTTTGCAGTTAGAGCGCTCCGCTCAACCTCCATGCCATCAATCGGAAAAAGGCTGGATTGGGATGGCAGATTGGCCCTTGAGAAAGTAGGTTTTTGGTGACCGGTAGTGCCCATGGTGGCTTTATGGACTTCCGGATCAGTTGAGGATACCGTATCCTTCTGGGCCAGTCTGGGGCTATTACAAGGAGTTCTGTTCTTTCCTTCCTTATTTTGCTTAAAACATCCAACAGTATTGGAGTTGGAGGAAATATGTAGGCCAGACTGAAGCCCCATTCTTGTCTTAGAGCATCTTGGCCCACTGCCTTCCGATCTGTCCATCTTGAAAAGAACTTCCTGCATTTCAAGTTGCAGTGAGATGCCATCAGGTCCATCTCTGGGAGACCTCACCGTTCTACTATTTGAACAAATACTGATGCTTTGAGTGACCATTCCAACTGATCTACCTTTGTCCTGCTTAGGTAATCCGCTAACACATTGAACTTTCCCAAGATGTAAGTCGCTGATATAGTTAGGAGATTGCTTTCTGCCCATCTCATCAGGCTGTTGGTCTTGGCCATCAGAGATCTGCTTCTTGTGCCCCCTTGGTTTTTTATGTAGGTGAGTACTGCCCGATTGTCCAATCTTATCAGGACTGCTTTTCCTTTGAGAAACGGGCTAATTGTAGAAGACACTTTCTCACTGCTCTCATCTCCAGTGTATTTATATGCAGACTTTTCTCTGTATTTGTCCATAGATCTTGTACAGTCTGTGAATTTAATGTCCCTCCCCAGCCGCTGAGGGTGGCATACGTCGTGAGTATTTCCCAATCTGGAGAAATTAAGGAGCGTCCTCTTTGTAGGTTCCTTATTTCATTCCACCAGGACAGGTCTTTCCTCACTCTTGGCAACAGATTTATCCTCTATTGGGACAGTGCAGATCTCTGTTCCAGTATGCCAGAAAGTTGTTCTGTAGGCTGCGAAGATGGAAGCGAGACCAAGGCAGAACTTGAATAGTTGAGTTTAGGACACCTATCAATTGCATGAAATCCTGTGCTGTGAGAACTGCTTGAGTTTTGAACTTCTGAACCTGTTTCTTTAGCCTCACTATTCGGTCTATGGATAATCTTGCTGTCATAGTCTGGTTATCCAATTGAACTCCCAGAAATACTAATAGCTGAGCTGGCGACAACTGGCTTTTCTGTTGATTGACAAGCCACCCCATCTCCCTGAGGTGTATTAGGGTGCGGCTGATAAACTCTGCTGCCTGCTGATATGATTTTGCTATTATCAAAATGTCGTCCAAGTAAGGAAGGATTACAATTCCTTCCTTCCTTAAGACTTGCAAGGACGCTGCCAATAGTTTGGTAAAAACCTTTGTCGCTGAAGAGAGACCAAAAGGTATTGCCCTGAACTGATAATGTTCTTTCTGCACAGCAAAACGAAGGAATTTCCTGTGACAGGGTCTTATCATTATGTGATGATAAGCATCCTGAAGGTCTATTGAAGCCAGGAATCCCTGGGGAGGAATAGCCTTTCATTATAGATGCCACCGTTTCCATCCTGAATGAAGCAGTTTTGATAAAATTGTTCAAATGCTTCAAATCCAGGATTGACCTGAAGCACCCTGAAGATTTGGGGACCAGGAACAGGAATGAGAAAAGACCCTGAAATTGCTGTTCCACTGGAACTTTCTCTATGACCCTGGCCTGTAGCAGATTCTGAACTGATCTCAACATAGCCTTTGCTTTCTGACTCCTTAGAGGAAGGCTGGATTGTCTGAAAAAATTTCCCTTGGGGACAGAAACAAATTTGAGTGGATACCCCATCTCTATAGTCTGCACTACCAATTTGTCTGCACAGACATTGTCCATAGGTGTACAAACTGAGACAGTCTGTCCCCTACTCTCTCTAGGGAAGGGATCCGCTGAGCTTAATTGGAAATCCTTCCTATTTTGAGATTTCCTCAAATCAGAAGGCGGGCTTTTTAATAAAAAATGATTGATCCTACCAGCTGTAGGGAGGGGATTAACCCATTATGTGCCGGGGAGAAGACTCACAAGAATTTACAATTTTTTTTAACTGTCATTGGTTATATAGTCCTCGGTATATACCCTTAGTAAAAAGATATGTAACACAGGTACAGAAATGGGAGAAATGATGGAAAAAGTAGGCATACAGATAATATATGCTGCTAAAAAACACATGTAAAGAGTGGAAGCAGTGCTGCAAAATGACAATAAGGTTAGATACGGTTCTTAATGAAAATTTGAGAAGAGAGTAACACAAACAAATTTAGCACAGCATTTCCATTGCATGGAAAAAAAAAAAAAGCAAAACTTTGGTGATTTAAAAGGGAGTCCATGAGGGTTTGTCATGTTTAAGGCTAATGAAATCTGATGTAACTTTGGTTCAACTGTGCATAAATCAAACCTACAAATTTGAGTATGGATTTCAATAGAAATGCTAAGGAAATTAACAAATACAGATTGTAGTTGCTTCTGCTCTCTATATTGAGAGAAAGGTTACCATAAGAATAAAAAAACTCCCATCCACCATTACCTAGCTATAATCGCTGTAAAATCAGTTTCATGTGATTCCATGTAACAAAAATACATATATAAAATAAAAATTGTAAAAACAGCCTAAGGGCTCTTCCATATGGTCAAAACCAGCATATCTCCGATACCTGAACAGGGTTGCTTGTACAGAACCCAACACTGACACCAGTGGATGCTGTTCATGGTTGACTAATGACTTGCAGGCACACACCCAACGTAGCATACTGCCTTATTCCTGCGTTTATGAAGGAACACTGCCAAGATGTAGCATGATGATTTGTACTATGGGACCCGATATTAGAGGTTTCAGGCAATTATGTTAGACCCACGGAGGCTGGCCACCAGAGTCCAGATTAACAAGGCAAAGCAGAAGAAGGTGAGTAAAACACTTTGAGGATCTGAACATGATAGCATTGTTGTCAAACAATAGTTGCCCTTGTGAAACAGTACTAAAGGTTTATGTTCATTAATTACAGAAAAATGTGTATGAATGGTGAATGGACTGACAAGTGAGTAATAACATTGCACAAAGACCAGTGAATGGATTAAATAAAAGTAAGCAAATCACTCGGCCCTGAGATCATATGCCAAGGATTCTTGGGAATCTTAGTCTAGCCAGATTACTGTTATACATTTAAAGACTTAATTAGTATCATTGTAATAGTGGAAATCTTAGGAGGAGCAATTATTATTATTTTTCAAAAACACCCTCTGAAAATTGTAGATTAGTAACCTATTATCAACACCGGGGGACATTACTTGAGAGCGTCAACAAGCGATAGAATATAACAGTAATAAATAATGGTCAACAAGTTTATTGGTTTGAGTGTGCTTTAGTAAAAGACAGCTTTTGCCTATGTAGTATCTATAAAACAGATGCATTACACATCCTATATAATAATTTGCTAAATGCATGTTTGTCAGAAGCTGTCATGCGCAGTACAGTCTGCTGTGCGCACTGCAGTCATGCGCAGTACAGACTGCCCATGCCGCGGCTGATAAAGGAGCGGGCATCCGAATTCAGACCACAGTCTTCTCTGTGCACCGAAGGACTACAATCTGAATTCGGAGCACCCCGCTCCGCATCAGCTGAGGCGCGGGCAGTCTCTACTGTGCATGACTGTACCACTGCTGTTGCTGGGTGACACTGTGGCCCGTGTACACGGGCTCTTCAACTAGTTATTTATATTCTGATATTATGCCATGCAGGACATAGGTTTAAAAACAAAGTTAAGTAGGCTCTGAGAAGAACATTTGTGCTTGGATATAAACCAGGCTGAATTAGTTCCAATTCAGTTTCAATGTAGAGCGAAGTGAAAAGAAAGAAGAAGTAAGAGAAAATGAGGAAATCTCCTAAACAAACTGCAAGAGGAACCCTCTGCCTAAGTATTTAAACCATGTGGTTATATTGGGAGCATCCTAGTTTGACATGAGGAACAGTATGATAATCCTTAAACTTGAATTTCCCTATTTGATCCATGGGATCTGACATATTCAGAGACCCCCCCCAAAGTATGACAAAGTACTCCAACGTAGTAGAAAGTTATGAGAATATATACAGAAATACCCAAAAAGGTGTATGTGTGACTACAAGGGGTTACATGGATAAGGTAGAGAAGAGAGACAAGCATCTGTGTAGCCTATGCAAGGAGTGGAGTAAGATGGCTGCCAAAGCATCACCCTGCCCAATCCAGAAAGCCCAAGAAATAGGAATTCTGGGGAATGTATTTTTTGAGTGCATATTCCTAGGAAACGCAGGCTGTCCATCTATGTAAAAATTGTGAATTTAAGTGGTCTGAAGATTGTCCCCATTGTCCCCATGGTGAGTATGAGATAGAGCAGGTTCAGTAATTCGTTTTGAGCCCAATCTGACCCATGTAAGTGAAACTGGGGCAGAAATATGACCCTGTAAAGATTCTCCAAGCAATTCTATGAAACAAAGATGTGTACTGTGCTGGCACCTGTTCCTAAAGGGGCCACATTCAATAAAACCGAAAGTATGGAAAATAAAGACAGAAGCTGAAATATACATTTATATTGCTGGACAGCAACCAATTTTGACCAAAATAGCTAAAAGCAAATATACAAAGTATTGGTGCACATCCAAATTTTCATCACCATTAACCCTTTACTCTGCGGCATTGTGCCTGCATATCACTACTATATTAAAGATGAGTATTTAGTTAAATTATATGGCCATAGAATGCACAATGCCGCAGAATAAAGGGTTAATGGTGATGAAAATGTGGATGTGCACCAATACTTTGTATATTTGTTTATATACATTATATATATATATATATATATATATATATATATATATATATATATATATATATATATATATATATATATATATACACACACACACACACACACTAGCAATATTTGACGGCGTTGCCCGTCATTGTAGTAGGGTATGTGTTATGTAGCATTTTTTGTTTGAAATGTTGTAGGTGGCATGTTGAAGGTATTTTGTAAGATTTTTTTTTGTGTTTGTTTCTATTGTACATTTCATTTAGCTGTATTGGCTGATGATGTGTTTTTTTTTGTGTACTGTGTGAAGCGGAATCATATTGCACACATACATAGACACACACAGATACTGTGACATATACAGGCATAGATCATACATACACACATACATACATGCGCACACACACACACAGATATTATTACGGTCCTGTAAGTGCCAGAGGGGTAGGCAAGGCATTGCTCATTGTGTTGCTTAATCCTCTGGCACTTAAAGGCTTAACCAGCTGTCCCAGTATGTAGCGAGAGTCATGGAGTCCACAGTCCCTGAAGTGGAACGCATTGGAGGTGCATGTGATGGCTTTCAGTTGTTGCTGGACTAATGGCCCCATTATCCCCAGCACCCTTTCAGCTCCAGCCGCCTTTTCCATTCTGTGTCCGTCTCTGTACATGCACACTCAGAGGCTGCCAGACAACCACAGGCCCAGCTCCCTGGCCAGGAGGACACCTCCTGCCCCAGGCCTCGGCCAAGAGCGTTACTAGGGACGCAGCCCGGGCACTGAGAGCGGTAACTGAGGAGGGATGGTGTGTGTGGTTGGACCAGGGATGGTGTGTGTGGTTGGAGCAGCTATAGTGCGGCTTGTATATTTTGTGCCAGGGTACTTACACAGTGCAGGTGTGTGACAGCGGGCAGAGAGCGGAGGTGAAGAAGCTTGTGCGTAAGAGTGTGTACTACACAGTGGCCCCAGCATGGTCTGTCTCCAGCCCCTCAGCCACGGGTAATAGCCGCATCCAACTGCTGCTTGTAGAGAGCTCCTTGAAGGGCTGCATGACCGGGCTGTTGCAGGGTGGAGTGTTGTGCTTCATGAAGGGGGAACATGAAGGATTTAGTACTGGGCCTGCCTGCCTCTGAGCTACATGAAGCAGCTGGGCTTCCTGCAGGAGAAGCACATTGTGCATCAGGAGCCGAAAGCATTCTTGTGTTTCGGATACCAGAAATGAAGGTACACTGGAGCCGATCCCGCCCTCCCTGTGTTGGATCAGCTTACTGTGTGCCTCAGATTGGTGGAGGGACCCCTGGGGCATGTGTGTGTGTGTGTGTGTGTGTGTGTGTGTGTGTGTGTGTGTGTGCGCGCGAGTCTGTGGTGCAGGAGCGAGTGGCAGCCATTTTGTTTTTTCAGTCACTTGGATAGTGGTGGTCAGGCTGGATAGTGGGGGCAGGCCAACTCCCTGAATGATTTAAATCACTCCTTCATTGAATCACCCAATGGGAACAGTAACTCTTTACTTAAGCTGAGGTAACATAGCAATATAACACACAGTGGCTCTTCAGTTGAGGCAGCGTAGCAATAAGCTGAGAGAACAAATAGAAAGTGGTGTTTGAGGCTTGCCCTCTGTAACATACAGCAAAGCATCTCTCTCCCTTTAAGGAGAAAGGGAGGGAATCAGGATGAAAAGAGTTGCTATTAAGTTTATCCCTGAGTTTGTATTTTATGGAAACATTACACCCTCGTACTGAAACAGAGTGTATGGAGGGTTACAATTATCTGTGGGATGTGAAACAGTGTGTTTGTGGGGTCATGATCCTGAGTGAGAGTGTGTGTGGACCAAGAGAAGTTATTGATATCCCCTACTTCAGGAGCGAGTGGCAGCTATATTTTTTTTGTCAGTTGGATAGTGGTGGGCGGGCTGGAGGGGACGGGCCAACTACCTGTATGATAAACATGCCCCCATTGAATCACCCAGTGGGAGCAGTAATGTCCCCATTGAATCACCCAGTGGGAGTTGTGTCTCCTAATGAGACAAATTATGTAATGAGGCATTCTGTTCAATGTGTGTTTGTTTTCTGAGGAGACATAAATTATGTTCTGTGTGTGAGGTACCATAAATTATGCAATGCTTATTTTATAGATCACACACACATATATATACATATATATATATATATATATATATATATATATATATATATATATATACACACACACACATATATATATATATATATATATATATATATATACACACACACACACATATATATTATATATATATATATACACACACACACACATATATATATATATACATATACATACATATATATGAGGATTTAGTGCAAAATAAGAAAGAACACCATTAACACGTGTATAAGGGAAAGGACCAGAGCACTCAAATGGTTAATTTACCAGTCTTCAGACTCCCATTTTTAAATACAGAACCTCAGAGAAGTTCAGTGGTAAGTCAGAGTAATAAAGTCAACTTCCAGAAGGAAATGGTCCAGAAATACAACTGTGGACTCGTCAACCCTCTGTGTAATGGAGGATTATACAACCAAATATCTAAGCAAAAAAATTAAATCTAAAACTAAGAGAACAGTGTCAACTTGCCCTTCTCCTGAGGCAGATCACTTGAAACTGAGTGGCGGGGGTAAAGCTGGAGAGATGAGGGGAGTTTTCACCACAAAGGCCCTTTACCCCACGGCTCCTGAGTTCCACAATGGAAATAAGAGAAAATATTTTTCAACATTTCCACCATTTCAAAGATACTCAGATCTCTAAAAACCATGGAGTTTCCTGCTGTAGCCCACACATACTGCCTTCCGAGAAAACGGTTACCTCAATGTCATGTTCTGGCATTCCGTCGAAAGTGCCAGAATCACTAAACTACACCCCCCTTTCACCTCTACAGGTAAATATATTTGTAGTTTTGTGGGTGATCAAATGATTACCCAACACATGCACTTATAAAAGTGCCCTCATCAAAAGGAGAGGTCTTCCCTGTTTCAAATGAGAGTACTCTTGATCCTATTTTATATCATCAGTAGAGAGAGCTGGGCTATTTAAGAGACTGCTTTTTCAAAATTTTTACATAAAATGCTTTATGTTGAGCGATCAAATGATCACTCAACATGGATACTATTACAGTGAACCCCTGAATGAATGGCTGTCTCCTCTATTTTACACATGGAAACCGTGGCATGTTTTAGAGGAAGGGGGAGTGGATAAGAAATCCCCTCCACCCTCTACCTCTGCTCACGCATTTAACCCCATGCCGACAATGGACGTATATGTACGTCCTGCAGAAACTGTCACTTAGTGACAGAGGACGTACATGTACGTCCAGGAAGTAAATCGGCAGAATGCCAGAAAAAAAAAAAACCCCGTTGTTAAGTGCTGGCTGCGGGTGCGCACGGCCGGTCACTAAGGGGTTAAACAATGCTGCCCTGTCAGATAATTGGTGATAACACCGATTATCTGACATGAAAAGCCTTAGGACTACCATTTTGAAAGAGGGTAGTTCCCTTTTTCAAACACGTATACAATTGCTATTTTGAGTAAAAAGGGGGGCTGGGATAGGAGCTCTTTTATAGCCCCCCCATTCTGAGTGTTGTGCAAAAGAATGTTGGGTTATCACAAGTTCTCCTGACATTATCATACGTGATTGCCGTGTCATTATCCTTGTTGGAAAGAGGGAATGTGATGCATCATGTCCATAGCAGTGAAGGGGTTAATATGGGCACCAGACAGAGCTGTTTTCAGCAGTTTGATTACAAAGAAAAAATATGTTTGAGCTTTATTCCAGCAGTTGGAATACCCTTGTTTTACTCATATATATATATATATATATATATATATATATATATATATATATATATATATATATATATATATATATATATATAATGTTTTCATAAAGCAAGTTTATAGCTCCTTTCTATGGGGCTTTTAACTCCTTGAATGCTAGTAGCTGTAGTCATGTTGCCAACAACTGTTCCAGGTTTCTTGGGCCTTATTCATCAGTCTTAAGAGGTGCAAAGTGCTGGAGACCACTCGAACATTCAAGATGTTAAAAGTCCAATTTAAAACAATGGGAATGTAAATTTGTCCTCTGTGGTGCGCACTTGGTGCTCCAGTTCATCTTAGTCCATCAGCCCCGGTGTTGTTCTCAGCGATGTTAGGTTGCTGTCCAAAGATCCACAAAAATTAGCTGCATGTGAAGCAGGTGATATTAAGGTCGTATTATAATAAATGTTAGAAGTGTGTGGCCTTTACGCCAAAAGCTTTTTTTCAACATCTTGCTGAAAGGTTAAAAGAAAAGTAATTCAGTTCTAATGCATTCTTAATAGAAACCATAAAAATGCAAATGTTTTGCTCAGAATTAGTGGATTTTTACAGCCTGCAATATACCATGCATTATCAAGAAGATAGTGCTACATATTTAAATCTGTTTCAAATTATCTCTGAATAACACACTTTTTTGTTAAACAACTGAATTAAGTGACTTCATTAATATAAAAAAAGACAACTCTGGGCAAGGTGTATAAAGCACAAATAAAAATACTACAGGAACGCACCTTTGCAAACCTCCCAGGCATCGTCATCGCATTTTTCACCGCTGGTTCTCAGCTCAAAGAAATTATATTCCTCCAGGCTTAGGAGACCATTTCCATCTAAATCAATAATGTCAAACATGTCTGATAAAGCTGATCTAAATTCCAGGGGAAAAAAGAGAAGACAGGAAAACGTACCAAACACATTAGATTATATGAAGTGGTCATAAAATAGCTCATTTACATAGGAGGAAGAGTACATACATAAGTAGGGCCTTAACCCTTTGAGTGCCAGAGGGGTACGCAACACATTGCTTTGAAATGCGTTGCGTACCCGTCTGGCACTCAAAGGGTTAAGAATAAAAGAAAAGAAAAGCGAATCTGAAACCGGTCAGCCGCACCACAGGGAAACAAATACAAATTCCCCAAATCGTATTGATACCGCGAGGTCTTTTAACCCCTTGAATACTAGAGAAGCTTCAATACAATGCAAACTTCTCTAGCATTCAAAGTTCCTTTTAAATCAATAGTTATTTTTTTCAATACTTGTTTTTTTTTTGTCCCTTATGGTGGAGTTGGTTGGCCCACATATTGCTCCACGTCTTATTTGTGCATACGGCAACCGTGTCATATTTACTGGCAATAATTTTAATTAATGTGATTAAAGAGGCTAAAGTACTTATAACAACTGTGTTTAAATGGGATGAAGCCCTATTTAAATTAAAGGTAATTTACATTTGTCTCCTATGCTTTAGTTGGTTGCTCCATAATTGACCACCTTTGCAATGCTCATCACAACAATTCAACGAATGGCAGGCCTATGTGGGTGTCAGCCAATGATGTAGCAGACAAACATGGGCCAGTCACTCAACAAACCATACCCTAGAAAGTAGCACAGGACAATGCCTATAAATTACATAGGTTGAATGGAGCAACACCTATGCCTTATCCAAGTTGCCTGTGGGAAAATATCCTTAGGCTGTTAGTTTTCAAGTGGGTTTAGGGGTCAAATAAAATTAAAACATTATACCTGGCCTGAGGCTTTACTGAAACTTTTGAAAACGCAATTTATAAAAAATAATCTATGGCTTTTCCTATTGAGTAAAACAAGGGCACTCCTGCCGCTGGGAGACACTTCTTTAAAAAGTTATTACTGTTCAAAGGTTTTTTTTTTTTTTTTTTTTTAAATTAACAGTGCCAACCAGTGTCCAAAAAAGATAACGGACAGTTGCATTCTCTGGGATAAGAAAGCATTTTCAAAATGGGTGTGTGCAATATATTATACACTTTTATTAAAAGACCCAAAACTAATGTTAAGCCAACATTTAAGATCTCAGTCATATTACCAAAAGTATTGACAGTTATTTTGAGAATTTCTATAGATTGTTTTGTTTGACTGAGTGTGCTTTGCACCCATGATCAACTTTTTATTTAAACATTCTGTTCTATCATCTCAAGATGAGTACACAAGATGCATTTTTTGTCATATAATATTTTGTTTGATCAAATGTGCTTCACACCTATTTTTTAATCATATTGTATAATATGTTGTATGATTGCACTTACTTTGTGTGCAAAACTGACTTTTTTTGTCACATGCAGAATTGACCTTTTTGTTTTTAAATCAACTTTTTTTTGTGGGGGGTTATTTTTTTTTATTTTTTTTTTCTTGTTCGATTGGCGTGTTTTGTTCTATCAAGCACATTTTGCATTCACAATTGACAAATGCTTACTTATATTGTTCCACCCTTTTCTAATATTTTTTTCTATTAATCAAGAGTGCTTTTGCAGACTTAATTGATGAAAGACATAATTTAAATGGTTCCTAGTCAAAAAAGAAATGTCTACTAAACATATATAAATCTGCACTAAATTCTTGAGAGTAAAATGTATTGTGCTTGCATAAACCTTTTTTTTTTTTTTTTTTAAGCTCAATATCTCAGGAGCAAGATTACCAATCAACAAGCAGTAAGTAAAAGGACAGTGTCATCCACAAATTTCAAAGCATCACCATAGTATATTCTGTGGTCCTTTCTAATTTCTAAATTTTAGGGGTCTTTTAGCTGGGTGATGGGAATAGGATAATTAGCCCCACCTCTAGCCCATCTGCAATGTCTAATTAGTTCACCCTAGACAGACCCCCCCCCACACACACACACACACAGTAATCATACCCTCATCCAACCCACAGTGAATGGTTACAAGTGGTGGACCATTCTGCCACTGCAGAATTAAAGAACACATTGCTTTCTAAAGGAAAAATAAACACCTCCTAATAATAAATTCCCTCTCATCATAATTGAACCAATTCTGCATTGACTAGTTTCATAAAATGTAATCTTTAATTAGTGCTTGATATCATGCCCGCGAAGGCATACATGATCCTTTGTCACAAGACTTCAAAGGGTTCCTTCCTTCCCTCCTAAGAACACTTAATCAGGAGTCCAGTAGCACGAGAAAATAGAAAAGATTAACCCTTTATTGACCAGACAATTTTACATACATTGCTTAGCAATGTGTTGCACAGCCATCTGGTCCTTAAAGTGGGCATCAGGATTTCTGCCCAGATCAAGAGAAATGTTTTGTTTTTAATTAGGATATGTCTGTTTTCCACTAAATATACATGAGTATATAATTACACTTAGGCAGCACTCAATGCTACTACAGCCAAAATTTCTCTTAACTCACCGCTGCATATGTTGGCTGCATATGTCCTAATGCTTTTTTTCACGTGCAATGGAACTTACCAGACTCCTGCGCTCCACTGCTTATTGGAACACAGGGGAAGCATGTCTGATGGCTGGTCCATATCAGCACCAGTCAGTATTACTGGCTGGCGCTCATATATGTCAGATGTTCAGTGGAGGTTGCAATGTGGATCACAGCCTCCAATGCTACTACTGTGAAAGATCTGCAAGCATTGTGTACTCACCCTTGTGAACTCACCAAACTCCTGTGAGATAGGCACCACATTCTAGCATTTTACCTTTCACCTAGGGATACAGATTCAAGGCACCATCATTGTGTTGATGTCACCAGTAAATCTATATCCTTTTAGGGAATCCTTAGTATGAAAGAATGGTACTTATTTATTTATTTTAGCCCTGTGAGTGCCAGAGGGGTGCACAACGCATACCCCTCTGGCACTCTAAGGGTTAAAAATCAACTAACATAAGATTATGTTATGAAAGCTGATTGAAAAAAGGATTGATGAATGTCAAGGCATATATAATCTTTCTATGCACATTAGAATGATCACCTAGGACAACTTTTGGTGTTGTAGTTTGTAACCACAGCTATTATATATTTACATAGTATAAGGGTGCCGCCACTGATGGGATTGGATTTTATTAAGTGAACACTGCTATGTGGGAATTTACTAATTCTGACTGGTGCAAATGCATTCTGTCAATTCCATTCCACAATTTCATTACAATGTCATATTATTTCATTCAATTTCATTTGAATCATCAAGTTTACTGCATTGTTTATCATATGTTTGATTATCTTACACAGTTACGTGATCCCACAATCTCTTCATTCATTCAGCACAATGGGTTTATTTATATATCCGTGGTATCCCTGGTGACAGGGCAACAGTACAAATACATGGGGGACACTGAGAATGGAGAGGGAAAAATAGGATTTTAGTCTTACCTGTTAAATCCTTTTCACTTAGTCCATACAGGTCACTGGTACTCTGGGAGGCGATCCGCCCCTTTAATAGGCAGGAACAATTATTCAAATGTGTGCAGGGGGCGGAGCCTCCCCTCCTACTTAAGCTGCCTTCAGGCCAGAGCCACTAGATTTATTTGAGACACTAAAACTGACCGTAGGTGAGCAAGAAGGAAGACTCCTGTGAGCATGCCCCGAAGGTCTCCCACTGAATGCCACAGGAGAGCCAAGCATGGTCCCTTGACAGGGTGGGAGACCAGTGACCTGTATGGACTAAGTGAAAAGGATTTAACAGGTAAGACTAAAATCCTATTTTCACTGTCGTCCAATACAGTTCACTGGTACTCTGGGATGTACAAACATTGAGCTGACCCAGAGGCGGGAAGTAAGGCAAGGACCAGGCGCAAGGCCCCAAGTCACTAGAACTGCTATGAACCAGTTAATTACATAGCCCAAAATGTAAGTGTCAACGGACACCAACCAGGGGAAAACAACCCCTGAACTAACACAGCACACAGAACCAGAGCCAACCGGGCTCAACAGTAAAGAAGCACTAAGAACCACAGAGTAGAAGTCCTAAACAGGCAAAACTGCCTCCAGGACCTTCCTCCCAAAACTGGCATCAGCCGAGGCCAGTACATCAACTCGGTAGTGCTTTGAAAATGTGTGCACAGAGGACCAAGTGGCCACTCTGCACAGTTGATCAGCAGATGCCTGATTCTTGTAGGCCCAAGAGGCCCCAATAGATCTGGTGGAATGGGCAGTCACCCGGAAGGGAACATGCTTATTCCGCAACTTATAGGCTTCACGAATAGTAGCCTTAATCCAAGAGGCAATGGTAACTTGGGAAGCCGGTCTCCCTGCCCTAGGCCCCTCAGGAATGACGAATAGAGCGTCAGACTTCCTGATAGACTCGGTGCGATGAACATAAAACTTGAGGCAAACGCACCACATCCAACAAATGGAGATCTCGTTCCTTGTCAGATGAAGGATTAGGGCAGAAAGAGGGAACCACAATCTCCTGATTGATGTGAAACTCAGACACAACCTTGGGTAAGAATTCCTTGGTAGTGCGAAGCACAGCCTTATCCTTGTGGAACACCAGGTAAGGAGGTTTACAAGACAGAGCTTGTAACTCTGCTACCCGGCGAACTGAAACAATAGCCAAGAGAAAGGCCATTTTCCAAGTCAAGAGACGTAATGGAATGGAAGCCAAGGATTCAAACGGGGGTCGCTGGAGAACTCCCAGCACCAAATTGAGGTCCCACTGGGGAGTAGGACTCTTGAAGGCAGGCCGAACATGAGTCACGCCTTGGAAGAAAACTTGACATCAGGAAGGATAGCAATCCTTTGCTGGAAAAACACAGACAAGGCAGAAGTCTGGACTTTGAGGGAACTCAGACTGAGCCCTTTCTCAACACCGTCCTGTAAAAAGGCCAGGACAATGGGAAGATGAAATTCTAGGGACATCTTCCGATCAGTACACCAAGCTACAAAGGTGGCCCAGATACGATGATAGATCTTGGAGGACACAGGCTTACGAGCACTAAGCATCGTCGACACCACTGAAGGAGAAAATCCTTTCTTCTCTAGAATCGAGGATTCAACCGCCATGCCATCAAATGGAGATGCTGAACATCCTCCTTCCACAGATATCCTTGAAGACGTAGATCCGGACGGGCAGGAAGTGGAAACGGTTCCGCCACTGACATGGCCATCAACTCCGGATACCAGGACTGGCGAGGCCAGTTTGGAGCGATCAGGATGACAGGACAGCGCTCCAGCTTCAACTTCTGGATGACTCTGATCAATAGAGGAAGAGGAGGGAAGATGTAGGCCAGAGGAAAATCCCAAGGGATTGACAAGGCATCCACTGCTAGAGCAAGAGAGTCCCTCCACCGGAAGCAAAACGCCGGTACCTTCCTGTTGTGTCTGGTAGCCATCAGGTCCACTGCAGGCACCCCCCACCTCTGGGTGATTAGGTGAAACACCTCTGGATGAAGAGCCCATTCTCCGCTGTCGACTGTGTGACGACTGAGAAAGTCTGCCATGACGTTGTCTACGTCTGGAATGTGAACTGCAGAAATGACAGGCACGTGATCTTCTGCCCAAGATAAAATATCCTTGACCTCCAACCAGGCGGTGCAACTTCTTGTGCCGCCTTGCCTGTTGATGTAGGCCACTGCGGTGGCGTTGTCGGACTCCAATCTGACTGGGCAACCTTCCAGTTGAGATTCCCAGTGCCTCAGCGCAAGCCAGATGGCACGCAGTTCCAGAACATTGATGGAGAGAAGAGATTCCTCCAGTCCCCATTTCCCCTGAGCACTGAAACGACCCAACACAGCACCCCATCCCCGGAGGCTGGCATCCGTTGTGAGTTTGGTCCAATAGGGAACTCGAAAGGATCTCCCTTTCAGGAGATGAGAGAGATCCAACCACCAGTGCAGACTCGATTCGACATGAGGAGGTAGAGAGACTGACAGATGCTGATGATCTGGATGATTCTTGCACGTCTGGATCACAAACCTCTGAAGTTCCCTGGAGTGGGCCATGGCAAATGGTACCGCTTCGATCGTGGAAATGAACTTCCCCACCAGAGACGTCAACTTCGGTACTGGAACTTTGTCCAGCTCCAGGATCCCGGCTACTCGGATGGCTATCTGATGAGCCACTTCCTCTGGCAGAAACACCATGCATTGGCGAGTGTCGAACAGGAGACCCAGGAAAAGGAGCCTCTGAGATGGGACCAAGCCTGACTTGTCCAGATTCAGGATCCAGCTGTGACGGTTCAGAGTGTGTATACACAGCTGCAGTTGCTGGTGGAGAAGCTCCGCTGAGGAGGCTTTCAGGAGGAGATCGTCAATGTAGGGGGTCACCCTGACACCTTCTTGATGAAGTACAGCTATCAAAGAACCCAACACCCTCTGATAGACCAGAGGGGCCGAAGTCAGTCCAAAGGGAAGAGCTGAAAACTGAAAGTGTCCCCTGTGGCAGGCAATCCTGAGATACCGCCTGCTCTCCGGATGAATAGGGATGTGAAGATATGCATCCTGAAGGTCCAGGGAGGCAAGAAACTCCCCTGGAGACATTGCGGCAATCACAGAGCGCAGGGATTCCTGGCGGAAGTGGGAACTCACAACATAGGAATTGAGATCTTTGAGATCCAAAATGGGACGAACACCTCCGTCCTTTTTGGCCACCACGAACAGGTTGGAATAAAATCCTGAACCTGTGTCCTCTGGAGGAACCAATTCCAGGACCTCTTTGTCCAAGAGATCCTGAATAGCGTCGTCGAACAGACGCCTTTTTGTAGGTTCCTGAGAAGGACGAGTAAAATGGAACCGAAAAGGAGGAAGGGAAGAGAAAGGGATCCTGTATCCCTCTGACACTACCTGAATAACCCATGGGTCCGTCACTGACTCCTCCCAAGTCCGGCGAAAGATGCGGAGACGTCCACCTACTGCCGGATGCGGACCCGGGTTCGGTGAGTCATGCCGAAGCAGTCTTGGAGGTCTTGGCCTTGGGGGCAACTTTGGGCTTCCAGGACTGCTTGGGCTTGGAGGAGGGACGTGTAGAGGACGACCCCGTCTGGGACGTGGAGCATGTCTCAGTCTGAAAGGAACGAAAGGACCGGTTGCGTTTGGCTGGAAACTTTTTCTTGAAGACTGAGGGTAGAAGAGTACTTTTACCGCCAGTAGCCTCGCTAATCATTTCTTTGAGTTCAGAACCAAATAGCAAGTTCCCCTGAAAGGGCAAGGAAAGCAAGGCTTTCTTAGAGGCTGTATCAGCAGACCAAATTTTCAGCCAAAGGGCACGTCTAGCCACCACAGATGAAGTGGAGGCCCTCGCCATCATGCGCACAGCATCAAAGGCAGCATCAGCAACATAATTTTGTGCTTCAGTAATATTAGCAAGGAGCTGCAACTGCTCAGATACCGGTGCATCCTGGCGGACTGCCTCAGTCAGTCGTTCAGTCCAGGCCGCAATAGCTCTATTAACCCACGCCACTGCAAAGGTTGGACGCATGGCAGTGCCAATGGAGGCAAAAATAGATTTAAGAGAAAGTTCTAGCTTTTTGTCCGTCCAATCCTGCAGGGCAGAGGCATCAGAGACAGCTAAAGCAGTAGATTTGGATAGCCTGGAAACAGGAGCATCCACTTTGGGAGGATGAACCCATTTTGCCAGTTCAGTCTCAGGAAAAGGGTAAAGTTTAGCAAACTTTTTGGACACTGAGGAGGATTTGTCAGGATTCCTCCACGCATCAGAGACTAGACGGGCAAGGGTAGGGTTAGTTGGAAAACATACAACCGCCTTAGATGGTTTTTGGAAAACGTCAGTTGGATCATGAATAGATTCCTGAGTCAGAGGAAGGTTGAGCGTAGTTAACACAGCTCTAATCAAACCCTCAGCAGAAACCTCAGGGTCACATTCATAAGGGTCCCCAATGGACCTGTTAGATTCAATAACAGTGCCTTCCTCAGCATCAGAATCCTGTAATAGTTCTTCTTCAGAAGAATCAGACACATCAGGAGCCCCCTGTGGCTTAGGCAGGGAAGTCCTGATTGTAGAGGGGGTCTGCCAAACCTGGAGAGCCCCCTGTACCTGAGAGGGAAAGAGTTGGAGAGTGGATCTGAGATCCCTAGTGGCAGCTTTAAACTCTTTCACCCAAGCTGGCTCAAAATAGCATGGCTGGGAAGCCCAGGGTTGCTATCATGACAATCAGAGCATTTAGGGCATAAATTACCAGAACAATCTCTAGGCAGCCCAGAGTGACAAGAGGAGCAAAGCGCAATGGGGGGAACAGACACCCCAGCCTCCTTAGTCTTAGGTCTAGCCCCTGGCTCCAGTGGAGTAGACATGCTCACAGCGTCAATATACACCACTTAACAAATATCACCCAGTAAAAGTGTGAAAGATTAAAGTTTCACCCCAGAAATGCCTAAAATAGGATTTATCTGGCCAGCGAAGGGTTAATCTGCTGAGAGGAGAGAAGGCTCTGTCCCTGCGTAGTATACTCGCTGAGAAATAACACCACAAAATGGCGGCCGTCAGGTCAGCCAATCAGAAACGAGCGCGAACCGGGCGCTCATGGGAAATGTAGTTTTCTCTCAGAAGTACCCCAAACAGTGCCCGAAGCCCCCCTGAACTCCCCACACCCTGAAAACAGACACCGGATGATAGAGCAGGAGCATAGAAATAAAATGAGCCATCTCTGAAGTTGCTGTGACAAGCGGTTCCAGAGATATGTCCCACACTGTGAAATCCCATAGAGAGTAAAGGAGCAATGGCGTCTAAGCGGGAAAAGGCGCGCTTAAAGGCGCGGAACACTACATTTTAATAAAATCCCACTGAAGTTTAAAAAGTGCCAAACAGATACCAAACACATGAGAAACATAAGTAAAACTATACCCAAAGCTCCAAAACCCAGAGAATACCACAGAAATTGCATAAACATGAGAAATGCAAATAAAAACACCCTATGAGTGCTGGAGTGCAATGCAAACTCCCAAATACAAGCCCATCAAAGGGACACTGTGGGGACAAGTGGACCTTCAGCACTCAAGGGGTAGCTCACCTTTCTGCAGGACTTCTGTCTTCAGGTGACCATGATGAAATGGGAATAGACCAGAGGTAAATTCCCCAGCAGGGAAGCTGCTTGACTCAAGCTGTTCCCTCTTCAGGGCATAAGGTCCACAGAAAATCCCTGGAAGCTGCACTAGCCACTTTAAAGAGGGCAATTCACAGCCATGGTCACCCTCCTAATGGTGGTATTCCATATTTGAATAAAAATAATAAAATACTAAGTTGAATGTATAGATGTTCTCCACCTGGTGTGCACAGCACACAGGAACAAATCAATCTGGTGGCTCTGGCCTGAAGGCAGCTTAAGTAGGAGGGGAGGCTCCACCCCCTGCACACATTTGAATAATTGTTCCTGCCTATTAAAGGAGCGGATCGCCTCCCAGAGTACCAGTGACCTGTATTGGACGACAGTGAAAACATTATTAACCCGTTTAATGCCATGGGGTGTCCAATGTATTGCGGATGCAATACGTGGACACCCTTTTGGCACTCAAAGAGTTAACACAGGGAGAGCACTGTATATTTGCACTGCCCTAGATCTGTTTTGTGTCATCCGTGTTGAGTAAGGAGGTGGGAGGGTGTTTGTGTGTGACAGCCCTTTGTGAGGGAGATGTGGTACCTGAGGGGCAGGTGAAGGGTTATGTGAGGAAGGGGGTGGGTGTGTGATAGGGCAGTGTGAGTGATGGAGGATAGTGTGACAACTGTGGGACATGAGGTGTGGATGAGAGATATTGGAATTAAGGGGGAGGGTGTAGGACACTGTTACTGAAGAGTGAGGGGAGACTCAAGTAGGACACAGAAGGCGAGGGGAGGGGTATCTTGCAGTGATTTTGAAAGGGAGCTTTTGTGTCTGGAAGTGACAAACTATCAAGATCAGAGATGCTCAACTAGGAACAAGCCTGTCAAGGCATATAGCAGGCTCTATAGGACTGGTATACAAAGCAGTGTGCAATCTCTTTTAGCTCATAGGTGCCATACACAGAGACGAAATAACCTGAAAATCATCATATTGATCACGCCCACCTGGCAGTCCAGCCACGAGGTACCACATAATTCCTCACTATTTTCTCCAAACATATGCCACTATTCAGGTTACTCAGGTGCTCAACATTGCATAAAATAATTGGATAAGAAGAGGATTACCATAAAAAACATTTCTTTGTTGAATGACACATATGAGAATTACAATAGTCCATTCTTTACAAGTTTCAGAGATGCACAGGCCTCCTTCATCAGACTTATATAGGCAATACACAATTGACATCACACAAAAGGAGGAAAAAAGGATTAACCCACTAGAAGCCCACAGGGTTTGACTTCTGAGTGGGATTTAAACTGTTACATTGGGTAGTGTGTCCCATTGTTGAACATGCCATGGTCTCTATTTACATATTCATGTTTTTCTTTTGATTTGTATTGGTATTATTGGTATGTGTTTTTTACTAACGTATGCCCTGTGGGATTTGATTGTCCCTTTGGGTGATGGGGAGGTATCTACTGCACTGCGGTGCAGTGCACTGAATGCCTTTCTGGCTTTCAGTGGCTTAATCTTTTTTTTACCGCTCTTGTGTGATGTCAGTTGTGTATTGTCTTCTCATACGATTATTGTCATTAGATGTTGAGCATCTGAGTAACCTGAATAGTGGCATATGTTTTGAGAAAGTAAAGTGTTTGGCAACAGTGTGGGAGTCATTTTGATACTAGGCCTTGGTGTGCATTTAAAGCAGTGGAGTTGGAGTTCCTATGGTTACATATCACATACTTACCTACAGCATGACCCGGTACCTTGGGAACTGAAAATAATTCCTCACTGGACAAGAGAAGAAGCTCACTCCCAGACAAATGTTTCAGCCTTCTTGGGCCGCTTCAGTGAGAACTTGTAAGCATGAGGCCCACATCTGGATTCTCCTACTACCCTTAGGGTGACCAAGCCCAAAGGTAATGTGGATAAGCAAGGTAATGGTCAGAAATGCTCAACTAGGAAAATGCCTGCCATGGTGTAGAGCTTACAATGTCACACACAGAGAAGAAACATTCTGAAACACATAACAGAGATCCTGCCCCAAATGAAAAAGCACACATATGTGGCATTCCCAACAATATTATATATGGTATAAAACAATCTCAAATTTATTTCATAGCTAGAAGGACACTACCCAAGGAAGTTCTGTTAAACAAAGTAAGAGTCACATCTTATTTAGGGCACCCTTTTAAATGATTAGGGAGAAGTGGCCATATATTAGGTATGGGTTTCCTAAATCCCTCCAGCTGCTGGCTGGTGATGATGGGAACTGTAGACCTCAACAGCTGGAGGGCCTTAGGTTGGCCAACCCCAGTCTAAATGAAAGCCAAGACAGGATGAGGCAGACGCTGCTTACCTCTCAAAAGTCAGAGAAGGCTTGAGGAAGACCTCTCCCTTGCAGAAATTATGTGACACAGTCTACTTGCCCATCAGTAGAAGGATAGGGCCCTCTTTACAAGCCAACCTGCAACAGGGGTCTTATTTAACAGTGAGGTAAGAAGGGACTTGGCATCTCACCCACCTATTAAGTAACCTTGCAGCTCTCTTATGCTTTGTAAGGATGGGGTGGAGAAGCCCATGTAGGAGGCATACGTGTCACAGTACGGAAAAAAAATGTATTGACTGCACTATAAGAAAAAGAGAGAGAGCGATAGAGAGAGATGCAAACATAAAAAGGCAAATATCTCTTAAATGATTTTACTGGAACATTAAATATCTTTCAAAATAATCCAGTGTTTTAATATGACTGATCTGTTTTAATGACCATTAAAAATAAAAACATACTGTATCTCAATTCAAAAGTATAATTAACAATACACACTTACCTAAATTCAGGTGTCAGAACCAAATCATCTTTACCATCTCTGTAAACCAGCTGGGCATCCTTTGTGATTTGTTTCTTTTTTTTCCTAAGTCTACAACCAGTTGTAAAAGGAATGAGCCAGTAAACTCCAGCAGCAAGTTCCCCTTTCCAGCCAAATGTCTATAAAGCAGTAGAGTGCAATGAGATTAATGTCTTCTACCATTGCTTTGCCTCGCTATGTTGCAATGTGTGGATTTAAATGAAACTGTCACTTTGTAACTAATGAGTTATTCTGAAAAAGCTTTCAAAATCACGTCTATATTTGTTAGCCATTTTTTTTTTTTATTTTAAACATCGAAACGGTAGTTAACACTTTGGGTGCCAGAGAGGTACGCAACACATTGCAAAGCAATGCACTGCCTACCCCTCTGGCACTCAAAGGGTTAATGAGGCTGAAACCAACACAGTAACATAGTTGATGAGGCTGAAAAAAGACGTGTGCCCATTAAGTTCAGCCCAGGTCATATCACCCCTGTTGATCCAGTGAAAGGTAAACAAACAAAAAACAAACCAGTGAAGCCATTTCCAATTACTACCCTAAGTAGGAAAGAAAATTCCCTCCTGACTCCAAAAGGCAGTCAAATAGGTCCCTGGATCAACATCCTATCTGCTTTGAAACCAGCTATTGTTCTGAGCTAGAAAGATATCCATTACTTTTCTGAAAGCAACTACAATATCTGCATGTACAGCATCCAGAAGCAAAGAATGCCATAAATGTACTACCCTTACTGTTTTAGTCAAAGTCTTAACGGATGAACTCGTTTATTGCTCTTTGAGTAGTTCCTTACAGAGTTTTTTGTATTGACCTTGAATATATTTATAAATGGTAATCATATCACCACCCAGATGTCTCATTTCTAATGTAAATAAACCCAGTTTGGCTACTCTCTCTTTATAACTGATCTTCCAATCCCCTTATCAATTTTGTTGCACATCTCTGCACTTTTCCAGTTCAGTAATGTATTTTTTAAGAACTGAAAGCAATGTTCTAAATAAGGCCTTACCAAGATTTAGAAAAAGGTAGAATTATATTTGTGTCCCAACCATCTATTCCAGTATTATACATGATAGTACCATATTGGCTCTTGAGGCAGCTGAGTGACAATGCACACTGTTGTTTAGTCTTTTGTTTAACAGTAGACAGCTAGTAGACGTTTCTTAATCTGCTCTATAATTCAAGAGATATTGCCTATCCCCACTTACTTAGACTTTCATGTTTAAAACGGCATGCCAATTTTCTTTTTCTTTTCAAATCCCTACAGTTCCATTGTGCCATCCTGAGGCACAGTGCTCCCAACTGGGAATCAGGTGGAATGCATAAGTGGAGATAGAAAAAACGAAAGAAACGAAGGGAAGCCTCTTTGTGTAAAACCTTAATGGAACTAATGCATGAGATCTCATTGTGCTCCCAAGAAAGGTACACAAAAAAAAGCACTGGTTGCCACTACACATATGTGCAGGGGTTTGATGTTGCTTAGGCTTAGCTAGTCAGACTATTAGGAGTGCAAAACCCACACTACACTTCTTTGACTATCATCATATAAATAAAGATGGTCTACTCACATTTATAGGAACACCGGCACCTTCAAAAAGTAACGGTATAAGGCTCACAGGAAAAATTATCCTATCCTTCCTTGGGCAGCTCTCCCTCTAAGCTACCAATTAGCTGAACATGATACAATCAACTTATTCATGTCTAGCTAATTTTGAGGGAGAGACAAAGGAGAGACAGGATCATTCTCCCTGCAAGCCTTATGCCAGTGCTTTGTGCAAGTGCTGGCGTTCCTAGATCTGTTGGCAGACTATGTGGAAGTGGAGACAAAGTGTGGTGACAATTAAGCAAGATGGTGGCTCTCTCACCTGGTGCATTGGAAAGGAAGATAAGATGCATTATTTCTCTTATATGGGATTGTGGGGAAAAGGTTTAGTTGATGGTGGTGGTGGTGGTGACTAGATATATAAGAAGTAATGGAGGCAGTTTTTGAGATAATTTCCTGTGAATTATACAAAATATGATGCTTAATGGCTTATTTACAGGAAAGGCAGATCCATATAGAAATCAAATTATAAAACCTATCTATGAAAAACAAAGTGTAATTAGGAATACTTAAATTAACCAGTAGTTAGTACAACAGCCACAGTGTGTTTATGTAACAAGGGAAACTGGTACAAATATGGGGTAAACCAACTGCATTACACTGATTTAAATGGGCCTTTCAACTACTTAAATGATAGAGTGTTCACTAAACACATTGGATTTTTCTTGTTTATTCCCTTGATTTGAACCATAATTGCTCCACTTTTTTCTTAGTTTAGTAAATCACCCTCACGGAGAGATCATTCACACATACCACTTGAGAATCATCTTGAAAGGTCCAATCTATCTGTGCATGCATTCTAAGCTTGGTCCAGTAATGGCATTCAGCATTTCCATGCTTTAAACAAGAACTATATCCATAAGGATAAGTGACTCTTAAAGCGGAACTACCACCCATAGTTAAAGTCGCCCCGCAATAATTAGGAAGATGATGACTAGCTTAATAATAGTTAGCTTACCTCTCTGAATGAGCAGATTCTAAAGACCGGAAGCCAGGCATCAGCGCAGACATCTTGTCTGCGCGTCTGAGCTGTCAGTCCCGCTCACCATTAAGAAGCATTGCACTGTGCCGAAAGGCACTGGAAAGGACTGACGGTGCAGTCACACAGACGTCTTTAGAATCCACTCGTTCAGAGAGGTAAGATATCTATTATTAAGCTAGTCACCACCTGCCTAATTATTGCAGGGCGACTTTAACTATGATAGTAGTTCCACTTGAATTTAACCAAAGTATCCATATGGCAGTCAGATATTGCTGCAAAATTTTTGTACCACCAAAATGTGAGTAGGGCTTTATTTTACTACTGCGTAGCTTACTGACTCTTCATGCCATTTTGTGAAGAGTGATCTAAATACAGGCATGAAACTGAGTTAAACAAATACTTGAAACAATGCACCAAAACAAACATCAAACTGTTGTATAAAGGACTCCAATCCAAGTATGTATTCTATTATACGAATTAGGTGCCACTTATTCCTGTGGGAACAGCTCTGGTATCTGTAACCAAACTCTGAACTGGTTATATTTACCTTTCTAATCTATCCAATCCTTTCACACGTCTGTCTCTATCTCCATCTCCAGTCCACCTCTCTGCTGGAGTTAACGCAAAACTCTGAGGACCATTGCTGGTCTCTTTATAAATAATAACAACACTTGGTGATCCAAGTAAATATTCTATTATACAAATTAGGAGCCACTTATTCCTGTGGGAACAGCTCCCTTTAAAATATAAAATAAATTAAGACTTGGGTAATATTTTCAAGGCAATACAGCTAAACAAAGATTGATTCTTGCCTCTTTGTTCCTGAGTTCTGTGAAGGAGACAAGTTGTGGTTCAGCACGTCCATCATTCTCCTTTAGGACAAACAAGGAGGTGTCTACCGACATCCAAGGAGAAGGTTTTCCTACAAAAATATGGATAATTGGTTAAATAAACTATTAATGACCAGAAGAGAAAGCAGAGCATTGGGAACCATCCTCTTGTCTTCAAGTAAAAAAAAGCAACATTTTAGACACTAATAGAGCCTTCAGGGAATAACAAGGCCGTTGCAGAGCTTAGAATATATCAACAATTATTCCAGTACAAAGCCTAAACAGTGATTGTAAATCATGAGGAAGACTGTTTGACAGTCATTCAGAATATCATTCAGTGATTATCATTTTGTCTTACCCCATCCATCCATTCTGGTATCTAGAACCTAACTCTGAACTGGTTATCGTTATCTTTCTAATATAGCCTATCCTTTCACATCTCTGTCAATATCTCATGTCTAGTCCACCTCTCTGCTGGAGGTGACTCAAAGCTCTGTTTGAGCATCATTTCTTGTCTCTATATACATAATAATAGTTGATGATCTAATTTACGTCCTCGGATTCAAATACCCCCTCTATGTAGATGACACCCAACTATGGGGAAGATTTCCAAAGCAGTGATAAAGAGGTGAGATAGCTTCTCCAATTTCTATGTTATCCTATGGAGTCTATGCACTAAGATCTTAGTGCATAGCCTTTATAGAGTATCATAGGAACTGGAGAAGTGATGAACTAGAAAAGTCAATATCACCTCTTTATCGCAGCTTAGCGAATCTCCAGCTTATATGTATCCACACCTCATCTGAAACCTGTTCTTCAAACCCAGGGTCCTTAATTTGCCTCTCTGCTGTTTCAGATTGGATAGCTGACAGGAAGGTAAAACTGAACAGGTCTAACACTTAGCCAGTCCTCATTCCACCTAGACCCAGCTGCACCATTTCAGGTCTCCTAAAAAATTCTACTATCCTTCACGCCTGAATTTCTGCACTTAAAGGGGAGCTACACCCTAGGAATAACATTTTTTGTAACAAGTTTAAGAAAAGGGCTTACCAGGGTAGCCAAATTTCAAACAACAGTCAGTCAATTTACTTTTTTTTCCATTCAGTCTCTTTTGTTGTCCACTATTTGATGTTTCAGTTTAAAATCTGATATAGACAAGTGACCCTTATAAGCAACTCAGGTGAAAGACCGACAGACTATGAAATCACTTAACCCTTTCAGTGCCGGAGGCTCGGGCCATTTCCTGTACCCTGCAGGCCAGACACATTTTCAGCATTTTTGCTATCCTTCTGTTTACGCTTGATTTCCTCTTGGGATTTTTAGTTAAATATGGAAAACTATATATTGTTTTTTTCAGAAGGAATTGAGCTTTCTCATGGTACCTTACATGAACAGAATTTTGCATCGTGCAAAAATCTATGATGTCATAATGACAAAAAAAAGTGAAAATTTACTAATTTTGCTAAAATCACATACTATGTATCAAATATATTTACCTTGATTGAAAAAGTTTCAATTATTTGAAAAAGCCCTGAGTCCCCCGAGTAAAAAAATACAAAATTTGTATAGTTTTACCTACGTCCATGGCTAGCGTAGAGCCCTAATCACCAGCAGCGCAAAATGACATTTTCAACTTTATAAGCTAAAATGCGCATTCTAGGGTTTTTGTGGTAAAACTACCCTAAAACAGTGGAATAACTATATAAAACTATATATTTCTGAAAAGTAGACAACCTGCCGCATCTAATGAGGGGTAACTTACCTTCTTGCCCCAAGCCTGTTGTGCACAAATGCTTCCAGAAGGTGGCACTATAGGAAAAAAAATGGCATTTTCTTACATTTCTGCCCCTTCATCTGTATGAAAATCTGTGAAAACCATGGAATTTCCAACTGTATTCATTAGCTAGTGCTCTTAGGAGAAAAATTACACCTCATTGGTATGAGTTCCCCTACCTTAGTGGGCGCTACAAGTACCAAACTACACCTATTGCAACCACTAATTTTTCTAACATTTTCTCAAACATTACTTGTCTGTACAAAAATGGTTATAACAACTAGAGAAGTGAAGAAAGGGCACACAAACCATACCATTTTGGAAAGAAGACAACCTGCCGCATCTAATGAGGGGTGAATTGCCTTCTTACCCCAAGCCTGTTGTGCCCAAATGCTTCCAGAAGGTGGCACTATAGGAAAAAAAATGGCATTTTCTTACATTTCTGCCCCTTCAAATGTACTGAAATCTGTAAAAACCATGGAATTTCCAGCAGTATCCATTAGCTAGTGCTCTTAAGAAAAAAATGACACCCCATTAGCATGAGTTGACCTACCTCAGGGGGCGCTATAAGTGCAAAACGACACCTAATACAACTTCTAATTTTTCTAACATTTTCTCAAACATTACTTGTCTATACAAAAATGGTTATAACAAATACAGAAGTGAAGAAAGGGTACACAAACCATACCATTTTGGAAAGAAGACAACCTACCGCATCTAATGAGGGGTGACTTGCCTTCTTACCCCAAGTCTGGTGTGCACAAATGCCTCCAGAAGGTGGCGCTGATGAAAAAAAAAGGCATTTTCTTACATTTCTGCCCCTTCAAATGTACTGAAATCTGTAAAAACCGTGGAATTTCCAGCAGTACCCATTAGCTAGTGCTCTTAGGAGAAAAATGACACCCCACTGGCATGAGTTGTCCTACCTCAGGGGGCGCTATAAGTGCAAAACGACACCTACTACAACTTCTAATTTTTCTAACATTTTCTCAAACATTACTTGTCTATACAAAAATGGTTATAACAAATACAGAAGTGAAGAAAGGGTACACAAACCATACCATTTTGGAAAGAAGACAACCTACCGCATCTAATGAGGGGTGACTTGCCTTCTTACCCCAAGTCTGGTGTGCACAAATGCCTCCAGAAGGTGGCGCTGATGAAAAAAAAAGGCATTTTCTTACATTTCTGCCCCTTCAAATGTACTGAAATCTGTTAAAACCATGGAATTTCCAGCAGTACCCATTAGCTAGTGCTCTTAGGAGAAAAATGACACCCCACTGGCATGAGTTGTCCTACCTCAGGGGGCGCTATAAGTGCAAAACGACACCTACTACAACTTCTAATTTTTCTAACATTTTCTCAAACATTACTTGTCTATACAAAAATGGTTATAACAACTACAGAAGTGAAGAAAGGGTACACAAACCATACCATTTTGGAAAGAAGACAACCTACCGCATCTAATGAGGGGTGACTTGCCTTCTTACCCCAAGTCTGGTGTGCAAAAATGCCTCCAGAAGGGGGCGCTAATGAAAAAAAAAAGGCATTTTCTTACATTTTTGCCCCTTCAAATGTACTGAAATCTGTGAAAACCATTGATTTTTCAAATGTATTCTTTAGCTATGGCTCTTAGGAGAAAAGTGACACCTCATTCGTATGAGTTCACATACCTTAGCGGGCGCTACAAGTACAAAACTACACCAACCTCTAATTTTTCTAACATTTTCTCAAACATTACTTGTCTATACAAAAATGGTTATAAGAACTAGAGAAGTGAAGAAAGGGTACACAAACGATACCATTTTGGAAAGAAGACAACCTGCCGCATCTAGTGAGGGGTGACTTGCCTTCTTACCCCAAGCCTGGAGTGCACAAATGCCTCCAGAAGGTGGTGCTAATGAAAAAAAAAGGCATTTTCTTACATTTCTGCCCCTTCAAATGTATTGAAATCTGTAAAAACCATGGAATTTCCAACTGTATCCATTAGCTATTGCTCTTAGGAGAAAAATGACACCCCATTGGTATGAACTGACCTACCTTAGGGGGCGCTACAAGTACAAAACTACTACTGCTACAACCTCCTGATTTCTCTAACATTTTCTCAAACATTCTTGCGTGTATGAAAATGGTTATAACAGCTATAGAAGTGAAGAAAATGTAGCGAAACCATACCATTTTGGAAAGAAGATAACCTGCCGCATCTAATGAGGGGTCACTTGCCTTTCTACCCCTAAGTTAGTGTGCACAACTATTTCCAGAATGTGGTGCTACAGAAAAAAAAAACATTTTTTTTTTTTTACAAATCAGTCACTTCAAAGATCCGAAAATGGTTCAACACCATGGGATTTCCTAGGAGGACCTCCTGCCAGCCTACGATAAATGGTACCCCACTGCTGTGGGATGACATACCATATTGGGTGCCAGGAGTGTAGCTACCAGTTGAACAAGGATAGGGAAGCAAACAGTGTATGTATGATTCTATGGCTATCAGTGGTCAGTCAGTGTACGTGAGGACCTGTGACTGCCAGTGAAACCAGGTGGGGGGAGGGACGAGGGGTCAGGCAGTGTATGTGGGTATATCTACCACTGGGCAGAGCGCAAGTATGGCAGTGGTGGTGGGGGAAGTAAGGTAGTACATATGGGGGATCTGTGACTACCACTGTGCACTGTAAGTCCCCCACATACACTGTTTGATTTCCAGCCTGAATCCAGTGTGTATTGGCACTTGGGTCTACCAGTAGGCAGTGGAACCAGGCTGGGGGGTTCAAACTGTGGGAATGGGACTGCCAGTAGAATGTGGAACTGGGCTGGTGGGTAGGGTACGGGGGGGATTGAGTCATTTTGTGTGCATGCCACAGGGATGTCCGATGCATTGCAAAGCAATGCAATTGATCCCCTGTCGCACACAGAGGGTTCTTTTTTTTTTAAAAAAAATTCTTCTTTATTCATAGCTTGTTGGGTGGCCTTAGGGCCCCCCAACAAGCTTTGAATGTAAAGCAATAGTAAAAAAAAAAGTCCTGTGTGTGCCGCAGGAGGGGGTCTAAAATGAACCCCCTCCCCTGTGGCACACAGAGGGTTAATTTTTTTTTTGGTCTGTTTTTTATAGACCTCATTGGGGGGCTTCAGGACCCTTCCTTATGTCGCCCAAAGAGGTCTTAGTAAAAAAAAATATGGGCTAAAAGAATTGACCCTGTGAGTGTCACAGGGTTCTCCAGCACATTGCAAAGCAATGTGCTGGGGACCACTGTGGCACTCACAGAGTTAATTTTTTTTAAATTATTATCAGACCTTGTGGGGGGACATCAGGAATTCTCCTGATTATCAGACCTTGTGGGGGGACATCAGGAATTCTCCTGATGTCCCCCCAACAATCTCTGATTATAAAATACTAAAAAATATTCCTATGTCTGCCACAGGAGGGGGGCTCTGCAATGAACCCCCTCCCCTGTGGCACACAGAGGGTTAAATTTTTTTTTTTCTTCTATTTTTTATAGACCTCATTGGGGGGCTTCAGGACCCTTCCTTATGTCCCCCAATGAGGTCTTAGTAAAAAAAAAAATATGGGATAAAAGAATTGACCCTGTGAGTGTCACAGGGTTCTCCAGCACATTGCAAAGCAATGTGCTGGGGACCACTGCGGCACTCACAGAGTTAATTTTTTTTAAATTATTATCAGACCTTGTGGGGGGACATCAGGAATTCTCCTGATGTCCCCCCAACAATCTCTGATGATAAGATACTAAAAAATATTCCTATGTCTGCCACAGGAGGGGGGCTCTGCAATGAACCCCCTCCCCTGTGGCACACACAGGGTTAATTTTTTTTTTTTTTTTGTCTATTTTTTATAGACCTCATTGGGGGGCTTCAGGACCCTTCCTGAAGCCCCCCAATGAGGTCTCTGTAATAACAATATGGTCTGCAACAATTGACCCTGTGAGTGCCACAGGGATCCCCAGTGCATTGCAAAGCAATGCATTGGGGAACCCTGCAGCACTCACAGGGTTAATTTTTACATTTGTTTTGTGTTTTTTTTTTTTTATTATGGTCAGACCTCGCTGGGGCACATCAGGACCCCTCCTGATGTGCACCCAGTTATTGAGCTCCCAGCCGATTGGGCTGGGAGCTCAATATGGCGACCGAAGGAGAGCAAAAGCTCTCCTTCTCTTCACTCCTACCTCCGGTAGGAGTGATCTCGGTCGGGGAATGCCTTGCAACGTCATCGGTGACTATGTCACCGATGACGTTAGGAGGCTTCCCCCGGTCCCGCCCACTCCTACCCGGAAGTTCGGGTAGGAGAGGAGGGATAGGAGAAGCTCTGCTTCTCCTTAGTAAATATTGATCTCCCAGCGCGATCGGCTGGGAGATCAATACCTGGGGGGACATGAGGAGTAATCCTCATGTCCCCCCACGAGTGCCAGGCATTTTTTTTTTTTAAATGCGGCCACTGCATGCCGGTTATACCGGCCTATGCAGTGACCGCATTTAAGCTGTACAACGTACGAGCTTGGCACAGCAGGTACAGCTGTCCTCACTCGTACGTTGTACCCACTTGGCACTCTAGGGGTTAATCCTTTGAGTGCCAGGGAGGTATACAGTGCAATGCATTGGATACCTCCCTGGCACTCTGAGGGTTAGTACAGGAAACTGCAGACACAATGCCGAACGTATACAGACAGTTTCATCTTATTCTGATTTTACACACTCTGAAAGTGCATTATGTTTAAAGTCAAATGACCTATGCTTTTATCATATTTATTTTTCATCTTCAGGGAGACTGCAACATCTGCTTTCACAGTCCCCAAATGGACAGGTTTCTGGAAACAGAAATTCAGTGAGCTCACTGTCAGATAAATAAAAGTGTAAAAAAATTATAGTTATAAAAAAGTAACAATGAAAAAGAATTAAAAGTAAAGGTAATATAATGTTACATACTACCCACTTACAGAATATGTAAAGTCAAAATAAGGTTAAACTGTTCCCTTAATTAGATACGTACACCTGACTGACATATAAAGGGCACCTATGCAGGTAAGTTAAATAAAAGCCACTTATTTCTATGGTAATCTATACATTTTCTATATGCCTCCCTTATTCAATTTAGATTGTAAGTTCTAGAGCAGGGACCCCATTCATTGTTTCACTCTGGAAAGCAGTTGTGCATGGTATCCTTTTAAAAAGTTGCACGCTAAAGAGCATGCGACCACATGGCACATTAACTATGTCTCCAGCGCGCAGCAAGACTGGGATGAGGTTATTGCTTCAAAAAGGGCCTTTCCTTCTTCTTGGCGGCCACCAGATGGGTGAGGATGATGGGAGTTGTAGTGCAATACTTTGGCCGTTCAGCTTTTAGCTAAAGTAATTTTTTTTTTCTCTCATACAATGATGGTCCGGGACAGCCTCTTCTTGCCACCTGGTGAGTGGCTGGGAGGTGAAAAGAATCACGGAAGATCCGCTCTTGGCTCTATAATTGTTCTGAAGGGGATGAACGGGTTAAAGGTATGCAACCTTTCAGTACGTGACATGAGAATCTCGAGCTGTTATGCAGTGCGAGATTCTCATGTCGCCATTTTTATTATGGTGACATGGTTCATGTTACATGTGGTCGCAAGCTCTTTTGCGCACAACCTTTAAAAAGTGAACCGTTCTGCTTTGTCTCAACCCTAGGATTGTAAAGGTCTGTGTACACTTGGGGCACAGTAAAAAAACATAAACATATCCATTCTTTAGTCTGAATGAGTTTCAATTTGCTAATAAAATGTAATTCCATAACTCAACGCTAGAGGGCAATGTATTCAATGTTTTACCACACCAGTGTGAAAATACATACCTTCAACTTTGCTGAGGTTTAATGGCTTCATTGTGACATAAACTGGAGATTTTTGAGGAACTTGCATTTTATAATGGTGACTGATTATATCACCTTTATCTTCGAGGAAAAAACATCCTTTTGACATTGATAAAAGCCAGTCCTAAAATGATAAGATCATGCTGTTAATAGTTTACTAATTATCTGAGACAATATTTAACAATTTAGGTGAACTGTGGGATCTTTTTGGTAAATAAAATATTAAGGCAAATGCACTGAAATGGAACACCAACAAGCTAATCATAAAACCCACTTGTCTGAACCTGGGTGAAAAATCCTGATGGCCACTAGGAGTCAGTTCTACATGGATTAGTTTATAAATATTAATCTTTAACTGATAGAAAATTTATCCATAGAGGTATACATAATTAGTTGATGCAAGACTCCTGGGGGGATGCACTAAAGTTTGATAGGGGGAAGAGTTAGGGAAATCATGGTATATCTGCTTTTTTTCCAGCACATTATAAGCAGAAAGAGGTCTTTATCAACAAGGAAAACCTGGCAATTTTTTCATAATAAAATTTTACTGCTGCTTTAACAACTCTCACCATATGTTCAGTAAATATACTACTAATACATCGTATTAAGAGAAAACAAAAGGAAAAAAATATATATATGATGGAAAAACACCCCTGGGCCCAATTCAGTTAAAAATAATAACCTGTTTTTCTCCATTCTTGCTCATGGTGAATAAGAAAACTGCCAGTAAACAATTCCATTACAGCATAAAATGGATCATAGAAGATCACACGCCTCCCTCTGATTTCAGTTCTTTAATTCACACAATGGTCCCCAGCAGTGACATTTATATATTTTTTGTTATATCACCAGGGAGAGTGTTGCACAGCAGATGAATGGTGTCTCAGTGATCTCTGGGTGAACTTACAGAGGGTAGGTAAGTACCCCCATACCCAACTGTGAGGAGCTGCTAATAGTTAACAAGAAGCTGTAACAGCCATTGTAAATATTTACTAGGAAAAAACTTGTGTTCAGGGCTCTGCACCTTCCCTTGAAGATCACTTTTCGAATGATAAATGGGTCACATTGAGACCATTTCCACTTACTCACAGCTACGTTTGAGACCTCTTGAAAAAAAGACCTCAGACCATATTTGAACATTAACCCCTTAACATACCTGGGAACTCTCCGGATTTTACCCAGAGACTCCGGTTCTGACACAGCTTTACCGGGTCTCCGGGGCAGAGGCTGATTCCTCCAGATGTGGGGAGTTTCTATTGAAACTCTGCCACATCTGCTTTTTCTTCCGCTGTTCCTCCGTCCCCAGCCTTCTGTGTGACACCTTTAAGCCCTGCCTCCCCCAACTTGAGTCAAGTCCCGCCCCTTTTTGAAGCAATTAGCGTCATTTTTGTCACCCCCTGCTGAACAGAGGACTCCCCTCCGGAGTTCCCAGGTATGCCCCTTAAGGACCAGAGAGGGGGTTTAACCCTTTGCAAGCCAGAGGGCTGCGCAATACATTGCTTCACCGCTTTAGGAATCAAGTAATTAAAAGCTACATTTAAATGAAAGGGGAATTTGGGGAATATCTGTGCTAAATGTGAAAGTGGGAATACTCTAAATTCAAATACATTTAGCCAAATACCAATGCAGTGCAATGAGTGTGTTACATTTTTTTAAGTTTTATTAACCCTTTTTGTGTTTCACAATGAATTTGAGACCTATGTACCCCAGTGGTTCTCAAACCTTTCTCCAGGGACCCATAAACAGGCCATGCCTTCAGGATTTCCCTGAGTGGGTACTGGCGAGTTAATCAGTTAATTAACAGCCTGCACAAGGGGAATGTTGAAGGCATGGCCTGTTAGGGGTCCCTGAGGATAGCGCTGGAAACTACTGCTCTGGACCCAAGGGATTAATAATTCTCAGTCTCTTATTAGAAGAGATTTTTAGAGAGCTATACCTAAAATTGCAATGTTGTAAATAAATACTGCATTACAACTATTCAACCTATAAATGTGCTTCAAACAAATTTTCTCTCTCTCTCTGTTATATCCTATATATAATTTGCTAGTATGTTTGTCACGATGCAGTCATGCACAGTAGAGACTGCCCGCGCTTGGCCAACCTCTGCTGCGCATGATTGCATTGCGTGAGTGAGGCGATGCAAGCCTGCATTGCATGGAGCAGTGAGGTAGCGGCCTCTTAACATTATACAAAATAAAGAAAAAAGAAAGATGGACTCTAAACAGGCACTCAGACCCAAATAGTGTTCAACCATGTATAATTGATAACTAATTCAAACAATCAAAATACCAATAAAAGTCCAAAATATTGTTTATTGAATAGCAAATGAGCAGCATAGCACAAAAACCACATAGCCCCCCCCTCTCCCATCCACCCAACCCAAAGGTCAACAAAGCGACCAGGATATGCCAGTCATTGCCTATGTGGATGAAACAGAACCACTGCCCAACACCAAGGGCAAAAATAAAGGTGCCGAATCATCCACACAGGCAAAAAACTACAAATAGTACCCAAGAACACCTCAACAAGATATCTACAGGATATGGATCCAATCTCATCTAAATGTTGAAAAAACCATGCATGGTATAAAAAAATAATACACTGTAGTGATGCCACAATCAGAAAAAAAAGTTCCTGAAGGTGTACTTGTTGAATAGTATAATAAGGTCAAATAATTCGTATGGCAAGACAGGAGAAAATGAACCAGTATATAGGTGCATATATAAATATTCAGCAATAGAATCCTTCTGGATATCCAGTCATAACAACAGAAGAGAGTTTGCAAATAGCCAAAATATGAATAGCACACAGGGGGGTAGGCAAGCAACTTATAGGCAATGGTCACAATAAATCAAATCTTGAAATGGCCGATACTTCTCACCAGATGAAATATCTCCAAACCTTCTGGAAATCTCTGTATCGCCTTAAATCTTCAGACCATCTTATCCTGAAAACATCTTGCCATTCGATTTACTCCCCCACAGCTTTCTAGTCGCATCTCTCCAAATCAAAATTCTTGAATTCAATACACCAGGTACTGGTCTCCCGATCATCATACGGTGTTACGCCATACGCCGTTATTCATGAACTCGGTACATGTAGTGTAGGCATCCCGGTCGTCCAGCGCCAATACTCCACACGCCAACGCGTTTCGTCTCGTCACGCGAGACTTTGTCAAGGCCTCTTAACATTACCTGGACCTTGGCCCGTGGACATGGGCTTTTACACTAGTATATGAATATATTACTAGAATTGATGGGAAAGAGAAACTGAAAGTATAGACTAAGAGCCACATGCAGAAAGAAAGAGATGAGCAAACCAACTGCATCATGGGAGAGGGAATAAAAATTCCCAACATTTCCATTTATTTGAACAGGACTTGTATCCCCTTGAATGCAAGAGATGCATTGTTTCACACTGCGTTAGAGACCTCTCTAGCTTTCAAAGATTTTAAAGCTCAATTTAACCCTTACAGCGCCGGAGGGGGTATGCAATGCATTGCAAAGCAATGATTTGTGTACCCCTCTGGCACTGAAAGGGTTAAATCAGTGGATATTTTATTTGTCCTCTATGGCACAGTTGTTATGCCCCTCAATTGCTCCACTTTTTTTTTTTTTTTTTCCTGCATTCATCCCTAAATCTTCATGGTGTATATAACATTTTTCTTGGTACCTAGCACGGATTTCCAAGAAATTGCTGCTTTTTAAAATTTAATGCAGAAAAAATGTAATTGTCAAGCAATTTACGATTTAAAGGACGTTGGGGTAAAGCCAAATGCTGGAGTTGTTATGTGAAACAGGAACACATCTCAGGAGAGCAGTGATTGCAGCATTTTCAGCTGTAGTTATAGAATCATTTTATTTGCCACCAAGAACTCTCCAAGCACTCATTTAAGGGTGTCCGGCCAGTTTGCACTTTATGTGTTGGATATTTGCAGCTATTATTTTAGGTTGAAGAAAAAAAAACCTAGTAAATTCGAAGTGAACAAAAGAAAAACAAAAGAACAAAAGATCAATAATAACACTCTACAAATATTGACTCTGGAAAATGAATTTGATGTACCCCCACAGGAGCTGGTATGGAAGTGATTTATCAGAGTAACACCTTGTTCTAAATGAAAATCAATAGTGATACAATTGAGGAAGGGGGATTAGAAGCAGGTACCAAGGAGTGGTTGTCAATTTGCATCATATTGTAAGAACCATTTTGGATAAATAAAAGTGGAGCAATTCTGGAGATATTCAACTGCATCATAGGGAACAAATAAACATTATTGATTTAAATGGGGCTTTTGACTCATTGAATGCTAAAGGAGTCTTAGTATCTAACATTCAAAGAGTTAAAATACCAATTTTCCTTAATGACCTGTCATCCTAAGATAAATTTTAAATAGAATAAAAACAGTCTGTATGTCGTACTAGCAATTTTTATGTAATATAATCTATTTTGAGAAGTGATCTTATTATTTGTTGGTGGTACATACACAAACATGCTGCATCCATAACCCTCTGAGTCAGGCTTTCAAGCCCCACTCAAAGGGTCTATGAGAATTGTGTGTGTAGCCTGAGACTGAAGAGCCAGACATCAGTCTTGCAGTTTATTCTCTTCCTACGGGACCAATGAGGGAGCAATGGGGTCTCTTCAGACCCCATTTCTACTTTCCCATTGGTTCAGCAGGACTCAAAATGCAGCCTTAGCTTCATTTGGGGCACTCTCCACAACATAGTTTCCCTTTAGGCATTCTGAAAAATATGCTCTCTCTCTATATATCTATATGTATATAAAAAAAGAAAAAGTCTGCTTCTCCAGCCACACACACCCAGGGGCGGCAGTAAGTATGAGATATTCAAATCCTTTGTATACTTCCTGTCCAGGACATACAGGAGGAGTGATTTATCTCTGCAAGGAGTGGCCCTTCCCCACTACTGCCTCTTACAAAAACACACATGGCCGTTCTGCCACTCTTGTGACAATCTCTGCAAGGAATTGCAGGGGTCTTCAATACACACACAATACACCCACACCCACACACACCAAAATACACAATACACTCACACGTAAAAAACATACACGCATGCACACAACCAGACAATATACACACACAAGTACACACACATAACATGTACACGCAATACACACTCACAATACACACACATGCAAAACACACAGACCATACAGATGCATGCAATACACACACACAAGCAATACACAAATACACATACGAAATACAAAAACCCACGACACACACACAATGCACACACACAAAGACGCATACAAGACACAATGCACACGTGCACAATACACACAGAAAACACACACACACATATGAAATATACAAACACAGGCACAATACACATTCCATACACACATACACTCTCAATACACCAAATCATATGCAAAACACACACATGTACAACACACTCGCAAAACACGCACAACACACAAACAATAAACACATGCAACACCTACACCGCACACCCGCAACACCTACAACACACACCCGCAACACACAAACACAATACACATGTACACCACACACAAGCACCACACACAGCACACAAAAAAACACTCAACACACACATGAAATACACACACATGCAATACACATACCATAAAAACACATTCACAGACGATACACCACAACACACAAACAAAACACACGCACGCAAAACACACAAATATGTGTGTGTATTGTGAACACACATGCACAATACTCATACACGCAATATATATATATATACACACACACCACACACATGCACAACGCAATACACACAAACACACACAATACACACACAAACAACATACACAATAAACAAAATACACGTAGATGCACAAAACACACAATACACAAATGCAAAACACACACACACATACAATAAACACAAACACAATATACACAGACCATACACGTACACACACACACACACACAAACTCTATACATTCAACACACATAATAAAACAGACAATGCATACACAAATACACACATAATGTACATAAAACACACACACACAATATGCACAATACACACACAAAAACAATAAGCAAAACACTATACTCAATATGGTATACGATATATACAAAACGATATATGCAAACTGTAGTATGCAAGACACTGTACATAATGCGCAAAATGCTTTACGCTACCCCTCACCCATGCTGGTTATACGCAAAGTGCTATATGCAATACGCTATGTGCAAAACGCTATGCACAAAATGTGTTACGCAAAACTCAGTGCGCAAGATACGATATGCAAAACTCTATATGCTACGCACAAGATGCTAAACACAAAACCATATACGCAATAAGGTATCCGCAAAACGCTGCATGCTATAATGCCATAAGCAAAACACAATATGAAAACGTGGACCCCTTGCTCTCAGTGCCTAGGGAATCCAGCTACACTTCACTGATGAGGCCCAACAAGGCCAAAACATACGTCTGGGATTAGTTGGTGTTCCCGTGCAGAGGACCACCCTTTTGGGCGGGATTAGTCTAATATGTACATGGACATTTCTCATCTGTAATGGCACTAGAAAGCTAAACCATGATGCTTCTGAGTGGTAACTAGCCGTAGAACAGGCCACTGTGCTGTTTGTTCATCCTCAGAAGCCTCTCATAGTTTGTATACTTATTTTGAATACAGTTAAGGGGTCTCCCTAAGAGGGAAGGTTAATCAAGACGTAGACCCCTTGCTCTCAGTGCCTAAGGAATCCAGCTGCACTTCACTGACGACTCCCAACAAGGCTAAAATATACATTTGGGATTAGCTGGTGTTCATCACCGATAGGACTTGCAGAACCCCTAAGGTAAAAAAAAATTAATATTATCCAAATAATAAAATTAGACCAAAAATTAACATACCAAAAAGGGAGGGGGTGTATTCTGAGTGTTAACTCATTTTATTTAATAAAAGATTCTTAAAGTGTTAGTAATGTCCAAAAAAAGTTATTTAGCATTTAGAAGAGCTTAAAAAGCTGAGCTAAATGCAAAAAACGTATCTCTCAAACCGCTATGGTTTAAGAGATACAGGCATTTAAAGTTCGCTGTTTCCTACTGACAGCTGTAAAGCTGTCAGCAGGAGATCTGTGTCGGTATAGATATATAGATAGATACCTATCTATATATATATATATATATATATATATATATATATATATATATATATATATATATATATATATATATATATATATATATATAAAATCGCTATTCCGGTTCTGCTGAAGAGCCTCTGCTGGTGCCGGTACCAAGATCAGCTTCTCTCAACTAGAGGGATGACGTCTCTGAAAGGGGCGGGAACTTTAGATGCTTTGATCACTCAAACTATAAAGGTTTGAGACATGGGACATGGCGCATTCTATTCATATTTTTTATGTCTACAAGATTAAATGGGTTAAAAAGAACCATTGCTATCCCTTTAAGAGGATTTGTTGATTCTGGAACTCGTTACAGTTTAATTATGTATTTATTTATAAATCTCCTGAAACTAAACAACTAGCCCACACCCAAAAAATAAATTTGGAGGCCTAGCACTTCATTCTCCAGTAAGTTAGGACCAAAATAATTGAAGATTCTCCCCAGAAAGCTTCCTTATATGGATATGGATTTGATTGGCCCTCCCCAGCAAGGAGGAGGAGATAAAACCCTACTTTCTACGGCAGTGCTTTTGGACACAGAAGAAATATAATTTTTTAACATTTCCACCACTTCAGAGGTGCTGAAAAATGTGCAAGAAATTCCATAGTTATTAAAGTTTTCATTAGCTACTGCTCTTAAAAGAAAATTGGAAACTCACTGATATAGCTGAAATACTGTAGGGGTGTCAGAAGCACAAAACTACACCAACTGCAAACTCCAACTATTCTTATACTTTTTTTTTCTTTCAAAAAAATGATTTGCCTGTAATAAAATGGCAATACGAAATGGAAACAAAGAAAAGGGAAACAAAGCAAACTATTTTGCAAAAAAGATAACCCACAGTGTCAAATGAGGGGTCACTTGCCTTTCTATCCCTAACCTAGAATGTTCAAATGTTACCAGAAAAACAATGCCCCCCCATGCAGGTTATTTCATACATAATATATGAAAACAAATTACAGGAGGTTATTGAGTTAAAGTTATTTTGTCTGAACTGTGTAACCTGCACTATCCTGATTCTCACAAGTGAAAATTAGAACACTGTGTTGATAGAACACTTTTTTGCCTTTGATGTAATGCACTGTATACATCCCTAGTATCCAAGGGTTTAAAGGAGTGACAAATTAAATCTAACTTGGCATTATATTAAATTCTGATCTAGTTCAAAGTCCATAGCTCTTGCTTTACAATCAAAACAACCACCCCTACCCCATACACACAATTTGTAAACTATGAGTCTCAGAACTCTCATAGCCCCCTGCTACAGACCTCTCGCCCTTTTCTCCTGTGATCTCTGGTGATCTAAAGGAAGGCAGGGGCATGTATGGCAGCTGGAGGTTGCAATGAGCATCACAACATCCAATAATGTTTGTACGAAAGTTCTGCTGGCAGCTACACAGGCCGTCATTCAGACCTTCCTTGATGAGTCTTTACAGAATTTCTGTGCGGATGCAGTAAAGTGGACTTTCTTGCATTCACATGAGGTAAGTTACCTGTGTGAAAGGCCCCGAAAGCCAGCAGTATACCTTTCACAGCAAGAGACATAACCAGTGTGGCATTGCTGAGTTGATGTTGCCTTTGTGACAGGGAGGTGAATTTATGGAACAAACCAACTGTACCATAAGGAAAAAATGAAAACCTCCATTGAATGTGTTACATATACCCCTTGATCTTTAAAGGGTTAAATCAATGCATTGTCAGCTCTGCTTCCCAAGAGGTTCTGCAGCTAAAAAAAAAAAATATAGCGCTTTTGGACACCCCTGCCATAGCTAACTCCTAAGAACTTAAAATAGTTAATTGCTGATAAAGGAATATTACCACCTATGAGCATATACTCCTAGTGAGCATATACTCCTAGCCATCATTTGTAAAAAACAAACAAAAAAACAACCCCCCCCCAAAAAAAAAACACGCAAAACAAAACAAGAAAAAACACACTAAACAAAAAATGTCACTGACTTTTTCAGTTTTAGGTATTAATGGGATGAATGAATCTGTGCTAAATCAGGAGCTGGAATAAATTTGTATGCAGGAAATTACTTGTTGAAGTCCATGTCTGTCTTTCACTCGAGGCTGAGAGGAAGATCCCAAACTCCAGTACTGTTATTGCACTTTATCTGGCTCTGTTAGACAGAGCCAGATAAAGAAAAGGAAGTTCCTGATTAATGTGAAACTAAGAAACCCTATAGTTCGTTGCAAAATCACCCTATCAGAATGAAAAATCAGAAAGCAGGGTTTTTATGATGAAGTCTATATTTCAGCCACATGCCAAATAGACATAATGGCAAGGAAACGGTCTTCATACTGAAGTAAAGAAGGGAACCAGAAGACAAAGGCTCAAGAGGAGCCTTCTGAAGCACTCCCAGGACCAAGTTCAAGTCTCAATTAGAAGTAGGATCCTGAAAAACTGGGTTGGTCAAAAACCACCTCTTGCACAAAGGTCTGCACATCTGGCAATAATGAAGTACGTCACAAAAAAAGCAAAGATAGAGCAGAAATCTGGCCCATGATGGAACTTACACTAGGACTTTTCTGAAGCTCATCCTGAAGAAAGTCCAAAAGAAGCAGAAGACAAAAAGGGACACAGACGTGACCCTTGGCCTTCTCACCACTTGTAAAACAAGGACCATACCCTAGCATATGCCTTTGATGAAACCAACATTTGGGCCTTCATCAAAGTAGCTACGACAGAACCAGAGAAACATTCCTTTCTCAGACCTGATGGATTCAAGAGCCAAGTCTTCAAAGCCAACTTCTCCACCTCTGGGTGACACAGAGGACCCAGAGTATGGAGGTGCAGAAGGAGTGTAAGAAGAGAAGATCCGAGAACCCCATCCTGTGAGGCCAGTAACGAGCAATCAGCATTTGTATATTAAAAAAAACAAAAAAAAAACACACAAAACAAAAATGTCATCTAGGAGTATGCAATATTTATACTGATTTTTTCAGTTTTAGGTATTAATGAGATGAATGAATCTGTGCTACATCAGGAGCTGGAATGCATTTGTATGCAGGAAATTACTTGTTGACGTCCATGTCTGATTTTCACTCAAGGCTGAGAGGATGATCCCAAAATCGGGATGCATACTTCTGGTGGCAGCCACCCAGGCCATCATGCAGACCTTCATTAGTTTAACTTTACTGCATTCCTCAGGGAATGCAATAAAGATGCAGTCTGCTGGATTTCGATGCCCTCACATGAGGTGAGTCCCCTCTATGAAAGCCTCCATAGTCCAGCAAGTTGCCTTGCACCATGAGTGACAGATCCAACTCAGGATCTCTGTGCTGATGTTGCCAATGTGAAAGGGTATAAAGATACAAGCACATCATGAAATCAGTCGTCAATACATGTAAATGACCTTTGTAGCTTACCTTCAAGTTACTGGGCTCAGTTAGCTTGGAAATTCTGTTGCTGGTGATTCCCATGTTAACCACTTTGGATGCTGTTGCTTTATAGTTTCTAGCTGAAGAAGGTCTTGATGATTTACTTTCAGCTAAGAGAATAAACACATTTTAATAATTAGCAAGCTGTATATCTGAATGTTTCAATTATGATTTTTATCAATTTGTACCATGTTTCGGCCTCATATGGAAGAGGAATACCTAACCCCTTGGATGTTAGAGGTGTATCCAATTCTTTAGCGACATCTCTAGCAACCAGGGGTTAAAATATGCCTGTCAACCTAGACAAGTTTAGTTAATTTCAAAGAGCTTAAAAATGGCAATAAGTTATAATAGCAATTTTTCTGTAAAATAAAGTATTTGAGAAAGCTTTTTTCCTAATTAATAATGGCCCAAAGTGACCTTCTGCAATATTAGAAGTACCACAAAGTGTATGGTCTCTCCCTATATTTATTCATAGTAGAGTGGGTAAAGATTTGGTCTAAACACAAAGTCTAATTTGCATGCTGTGCAGTGCCATAGCATAAAGGGTCTTATTCAACAAGATAGGTTCAATTCTAGAGCAAACCAATTGCATCCAAGTGGACAAATATGCTTGGCAAACATGACCTGAGTATTCTCTAGGTAACCCTGATTGGCATGAGGAGCAATGAGCAATGGGGGACACAGACACCCCAATATCCTTAGTCTTAGGTTTAGTAGACATTCTCACAGAGTCAAAATGGTCGAAGCTAATTTAGACTTATCTGGTAGGCAAAGTGTTAAACTGCTGAGGAGAGAAGGAGAGTCCAAGCCCTGCTTAGGATACTCGATCTGTGAATACGCAAAATGGCTGCCGCGACAGGAGCCAATCGGAAACAAGCGCCCAAAGCAGGCGCTCATGGGAAATGTAGTTTCACTGACAGGGTACCCCAACAGTGCCCCGAGCCCTCTACAGCCCCCAACATCCCCAGAACGTTGACCGGATGACAGAGCAAGGGAAAACCAACAACATGAGCCATAGCCATCTCTGACCACACTACATGGAGCGGTTGCAGAGGTATGTCCAAAACTGTAAAGTCCCATAGAAGTGAATAGAGCAATGGAGTCTATGCGGTAAATGCGCACCTGAAAGGCATGGAACAGAAGTTAACGAGGTGAATGCCAAATGTAAAACTACTTAAAAGCCCACTACAAAAAAACAGTAGACCCAATAAACACTGAATCCAACAGGGAAAGTGCCCAAACCCCCCCCAAAAAGGCGCTAACCAGCAGCAAAAGGGTTAAGTTACCACAGAACCTTGCTCCAAACACCTCATAGGCATACAGAATAAACCCAATGAGTGCATGAGCATGTAATAGAAACTCCAAATGAGACCCCTGTGCGGAGGGGAAGCATGGGACATGTGGACCTCAGCACTCAAAAAAGGGTGCTCCCCTTTTTCAGCAGGTCTTCTGTCTTCAGATTACCATATATCAAGAAGCTGCCTCCTTTGGCAACTCCTGGGGAAAGAAACTGCAGCCAAGATTCCCCCCCCCCCCAGAGCTTAGGTCCACAAAAGCACCTGGTAAACTGAGCTATCCACATTTGGGTGATGGGAATTGTCAGTGACGGTAATCCGCCTAATGGTGGTATTCCATATCTAACAGAAAAATGATAAAAAAGCTAAAACTATAGCAGAACTGTTCTCTTGCCTTGTGTCTTGACCAAGGAACAAATCTTACTGGTTGGGGAATGGCTAGCTGCAAGTTAAGGAGAGGAGGTAGGTTCCACCCAGTTGTCACTTCTCAGATTTTTTCCTGCCTATTAAAGGCCACCACATCATTAGATATTAAAGGGGCTGATCGCCTACCCGAAAGTTACCAGTAACCTGTACTGGACGACAGAGAAAGGGGATTTTTGTATACTTAGCGATAAACCCTTTTCTCTTTGTTCATGTGGAACATTTACAGTCGAAGTCAGAACATTGACACTATAGTTTTTAACAAACGTGTGAAGGGATGACCATATTGCAGTGTTATATAGCTGTTCCATAAGGCCCTTGTTCTTGTAGTCCAAGGAAGCAGCCCACAATTCTGGTGGAATAAACAGTGATCCTTAAGGGCACATGTTTTTCTCTGATGATGTAGGTCTGGTGAATGGTTGTCTTAATCCAGGAAGCCACCGTTCACCTTAGATGGAGCTTGACCTGCACCAGGGCCTCCAGGAATGACAAAAGAAGAATCCAATTTTTGGAAAGACTATTTGTGATGAATACAGTACTTTAAAACACAGAACTAAGCCCAAACAATGAAGCTCCTGCTTCATCTGTAAGACAGAGCCAGATAAAGAAAAAAGGATTTTAGTCTTACCTGTAAATCCTTTTCTCTTAGTCCAAATAGTTTACAGGTAACTTTGGGAACGCGACCGCCCCTTTAAGTAGGCAGGAACAATTCTTGTAAAGAGTGCAGGGAGGAGACTTCCTTGCCTCTTTAGCTGGTTACCAGCCAATCCTCAACCAGTCAGATTTGAGACACTAACCTATTGACTAGGTAGCAAAAAGGGAAAAAAGATGACTCCTGTGAGCATGAACCTGAAGGAACTCCCACGTTCAGTCACAGGAGATATGAACTAATGAGATCATAGGATAGCCCTAATAAGAAAAAGTGTCAACGGACACTGAACTGGAATATAACACACCAGTAACTGTAACACAGCACTCTGAACTAGAGCCAGCCGGGCTCCACAGTCAAAGATTACTGAGAAGCAAGGAGTATAGTCCTAGACAGGAAAGGCTGCCTCCAGGACTTTTCTACCAAAGCTGGCGTCAGCCAAGGCCGGCACTTCAACACAATCGTGTTTAGAAAAGGTGTGCATAGACGACCAAGTGGCCGCCTTGCACAACTGATCAGCCGAGGCCCAAGAGGCCCCAACAGACCTGGTGGAATGGGCAGTGATACGAAAGGGAACAGGCTTCTTTCGGAGTTCATATGCCTTACGAATGGTAGACTTGATCCAGGAAGACTTGGATGCAGGCTTACCAGCCCTGGGACCCTCAGGGATGACAAAGAGCGCATAAGTCTGGTGAACAGAACTCAGAACATAGAACTTAAGGCAGAGTACCACGTCTAACAAGTGTAGATCCCTCTCCTTGTCAGATTTAGGGTCAGGACAAAATGAAAGCACGACAATCTCCTGATTGATGTGGAACTCAGAGACCACCATAGGAAGAAATTACTGGGAAGTGCGAAGGGCAGTTTGTAGGACAAAGCCTGGATCTCGGCGACTCTGTGAACAGAGATGATTGCCAAGGGGAAGGTCATCTTCCAAGTCAGAAGACGAAGAGGAAAGGTGGCTGCAAGACGCCCAGCACCAGATTAAAGTCCCACTGAGGAATGGGACGCTTAAAGGCAGGGTGATCGTGAGCAACTCCTTGGAAGAAAACCTTGGCATCTGGAAGGATGGAGATGCGCCTTTGAAAAAAGACAAAAAGAGCAGAAGTCTGAACTAAGGCCCTTGTCCACACCATCCTGTAAAAAGGACAGGACAGTGGGGAGGTCGATACCTTCTGAGGACAAATCCCTATCCATACACCAAGAGTGGAAAATAGACCAGATTCTGTGGTAGGCCTTCGAGGAAACAGGCTTCCGAGCACGAAGCATAGTGGCTACAACCACTGGAAGGAAACCTTTCTTCCACAATATTGACGATTTAACCGCCAGGCCGTCAAACCCAGACATTCCACATTCTCCTTCCACAGACAGGCCAGTAGAAGGATATCCTGTCTGGGAGGAAGCCGAAAGGGTTCGGACACAGATAGGTCCAGAAGCTCCCGGAACCAGGGTTGCCGGGGCCATTACAAAGCAATTAGAACTACCGGGTTCTTTCCAACAGTAACTTCCTCAGTACCCTGGGAAGCAGGGAATAGGAGGAAAGATGTAGGCTACAGGAAAATGCCAAGGGATCGACACGGCATCCACTGCGAGAGCCAGAGGATCCCTCCAACATGAACAAAATGTCAGAATCTTCCTGTTGCGCCTGGTCGCAATCAGGTCGATCCAGGGAAACCCCCATTTCTGGATGATGAGGACAAACACCTCCTTGTGGAGTTCCCCTTCTCCGCTGTCTACCGCGTGTCGACTTAAGAAGTCAGCTAAGATGTTGTCTATTCCTGGAATATGAATTGCTGAGATGTCAGGGACATGTTCTTCTGCCCAGGTTAAGATAGCCTTGACCTCCAACCAAGCTGCGAGACTTCTTGTTCCGTCTTGCTGGTTGATGTAAGCAATGGCCGTGGTATTATCGGACTGGACGCGAACTGGACAGCGTTCTAGATGATAGGACCAGTATCTGAGAGAGTGGAATATCGCCCAAAGTTCCAGGACATTGATGGATAGGAAAGACTCCTCTGCTGACCATTGACCCTAAGCGTTCAGGTGACCCAGGATCGCTCCAGAACTGGATAGGCTGGCATCCATCGTCACCATGGTCCAGAATGGTACCAGGAAGGGTCTGTCCTTCCTCAGGTTGTAGAGATCTTGCCACCAAGAGAGATTCAGCTCCACGTGTAAGGGGAGAGAAACCAAGTGCTTCAGGAGATCTGTGTTCCCTCTGAAAACCTGGATCACGAACTTCTGAAGTTCCCTCGTGTGAGCCATCGCAAACAGTACCGCCCCCACGGTGGATATAAACTTCCCCACTAGAGAGGTCAACTTCTTGGCTCGAAATGGATCGCAAGCCAGGACTGAAGAAACCTTGTTGCTGATATGGTGAATCACTTCGTCCATTAGAAATACCATGCCTTTCAGTTTGTCAAACAGAAGGCATAGAAAGTCCAGCTTATGAGATGGGATCAGGTCCGACTTGTCCATGTTCAGGATCCACTCGTGATGGGTGAGTGTGTGGATACAGTCCTGGACCTGTTGTTGAAAGCATTCCGGAGACAGGGCCTTTAAGAGCAAACTGTCCATGTACAGAGTGAATCAGATGCCTTTCTCATGCATAACAGAAATGAATGCACCCAGAACATGAGTGAAGACCTGGGGGGCTGTGGTTAGACCAAAGGGGAGAGCAGAAAACTGGAAGTACCCCATGTCGCAAGCGAACCTGGGTAATGACGGCTCTCCGGATGAATGGCTATGTGCAGATAGGCATCTTGGAGAACTAAAGAGGCCAGAAATTCCCCAGGGCACATCGTTGCAATCAATGATCTCAATGACTCTTGGTGATAATGAGTCTTGACCACAAAGGAATTTAGACCCTTGAGCCACCGTCCTTCTTGGAAACTAAAAACAGGTTGGAGTAGAAGCGGGAATCTATTTCCAGGTCGGGAACCGGTTCCAAGAGTGGCTTGTCCAAGAGTGTCTTGATAGCTCCATTGAAAAGACAATATTTTTCCAATCCCTGAGGTTTGTGAGAAAGGAAGAACCTGAAGGGAGGAAGAGAGGTGAAGGGAACCCTGTACCTCCCTTGGAAATCACCTGTAAAACCCACAGATCTGCCACGGTGTCTGTCCAGACACTGAGAAAATGGAGCAGTCGGCCACCCACTGGCGCATGGAGTCTGGGGTTTGGCGAGTCATGCTGAAGAAGGTTTGGCGGACTTGGGTTTGGTGGAGGACTGCTTGGGCTTCCACTGCAGTTTGGGCTTGGAGGAGGAGCGCGGAGCCTGCTGAACCGCTGGGGCCGTGCCACACGCTTCAGTCTAGAAGGAATGAAAAAGACCGTGCCTTCGGACCTGAGGCTTCTTCTTGGGAACCAACAGCAATAAACTGCTCTTGCCTCCAGTGGCCTCACTGATGAGGTTTTTCAACTCCGGCCCAAATAAGGAAGTGCCCAAAAAGAGAAGAGAAATCAAGGATTTCTTTGAAATGGAAACCGCAGACCAGATTTTAAGCCAGCGGGCACTCCTGGCTGCTACAGACATGGCTGAAACCCTAGCCTCTAGCCTAATAACATGGAGGATAGCTTCAGTAACATAATGCTGAGCTTCAGAAATGTTAGCCAAAAGTCGCAGCAAGTCAGCTGTGGGGGCACCCTGACAAACAGCATCTGTAAGTTGTTCTGTCCATACAGCAATGGCCCTGTTTACCCAAGCTGCAGCAAAAGTGGGTCGCAGAGATGCTCCTATAGTTGCAAAGATAGCTTTTAGAAAAGCCTCAAGCTTCCTGTCAGTTAAATCCTTTAGAGCAGAAGTATCCACCACAGGCAGAGCTGTGGTTTTGTAAAGTCTGGAGATAGGGGCGTCCACCTTAGGGGGGTGAGCCTACTGAGCTAATACCGCCTCAGAGAAGGGGTACAGCTTAGCAAACTTCTTAGGCAAGGATAAAGGTCTGTCAGGGGTTTTCCATTCATCTAAGGCAACTTGGTCAAGAGTGGCATTAGGTGGGAAAAAGGTATGCTTCTTCTTAGGCCTTTGAAAGACATCAGAAGCATCCTTAGGATCCTCAGAAACAGGGGGACTGTTCAAGGTATTGCGGACTGCCTTGCTAAGACCCTCAGCATTCATCCTCACCTGAATCCACCGACAATTCCTCCTAAGAGGAATCGGACATATCAGGTACACCATGAGGTTTGGGTGCTGAAGACCTGTATAAAGCGGGGGACTTCCAAGCTTGGAGGACCCACTATAGGTGTGTGGGACGCTGTTGCAGAGTAGTCTTTAACTCTTGCATCCAAGGAGGCTCTAAAACATGGCTGGAAGGCCCTGGCGGAGAAGCGGAGGCTGCAGCACATGAAGGGCATAAATGACCTGAGAATTCTCTAGGAAGCCCTGAGTGACATGAGGAGCAATGTGCAATGGGGGTCACAGACACCCCAGAATCCTTAGTCTTAGGTCTAGTCCCAGGTCCCAACGGGTTTGACATCCTAACAGGATATAAGGTGTCTGAAAGTATAAGGAATAACCCAAATACTGTGTCTCAGATTAAAATTTCACCCCAGAAAAAGTCAAAATGCACTTAACTGGCAAGCGAAGGGTTAATCTTCTGATGAGAAAGGAAGAATCCAAGCCCTGTGTAGGATAATCGTGAAGGAAAGAAAATAGTGTCCGCAACGAGAGCCAATCAGAAAATAGCCAGCGAAATGGGCGTTCATGGGAAATGTAGTTTCCCTTCAAGTACCCTAAAACAGTGCCAGAAGCCTCCAAAGACATTCAGAACATGAACCGGATGATAGTACAAGGGAAGACAAAGAGAATGAGCCATCTCTGAACTGACTACAGAAAGTGGTTGCAGAGATATGTCCCAGGAAAGAAAGTCCCATAGAGGTGAATGGTGCATTGCACCCACGCAGTAAATCATGCCTTAAAGCGGAACTACCACCTGAACACAACTTTAGCTTAAATAACTCCCCATCTGGCGACTAGCTGCTTAGTAGCGCTAGTCACCAGAATTATTACCTTGACAAATAGATTTAGCCTTTCTTCCCGTGCTGCCAGCATCACAGAACGTGGACATCTTGCCATAATGACGTCCACACGCCTGAGCTGTCAGTCCCAGCCGGGTCTAGGAGGCGTTGCTAGGAGCCGTACGGCTCCAAAAGGGACTGACAGCGCAGGCGCACGGACGTCATTATGGTAAGATGTCTGCGCTCCGTGAGGCAGTCAGCCTGGGGAGAAAGGCTAAATCTATTTGTCAAGGTAATAATTCTGGAGAATAGCGCTACTAAGCAGCTAGTCGCCAGACGGGGAATTATTTAAGCTAAAGTTGTGTTCAGGTGGTAGTTCTGCTTTAAAGGCGCGGAAATTAAATAAAGGAAATTTTAGTAATGTAGTGTAAGGTGTAAAAGGGGTATAGTAAGCACAATTATAATGCTAAAAAACTACGTCCCTAGGGAAAAGTGTGAAAATACCCTCTAAAGCGTCAAATATGGGAAACAAGGGGTTAATTTACCACAGAGAACCCAAATACTCCACAAACCCCAGCTGACAAACATATAAACCCAATGAGTGCAGGATTATATGTGTAGGAACTCCTAAAGGAGACTCCTGTGCAGAGGGGAAGCAAAGGGTTGCTCACCTTTTTTGCAGGTCTTCTGTCTTCCGACTGCCGTTGATAAAGAAGAAGCCTCAGTGGGCTTTTCCAAGGGAAAAGACATAGCACGCAAGGTTTTCCCCCAGGGCTGGAAGGCCCACAAACAGCGCCTGTTAACTGAGCAATCCGCCATTGGGAACTCAGTAATGGTAATCCGCCCAATGGGAGATTCTACACCCCATATCTAACAGAAAACAATAAATTTAACTAAAAACTAAGCAGAACTGTTCTCTTGCCATTCCTGATCAAGGAACAAATCTAACTGGTTGGGGACTGGCTGGAAACCAGCTAAGGAGGGAAGGAAGGTTCCACCCTGCACTTCTTTCCAAGAATTGTTCCTGCCTGCTTAAAAGGACTGTCGCCTTCCCAAAGTTACCTGTAAGCTATATTGGATAACAGAGAAAAGGAAGTTCCTGATTAATGTGAAACTAAGTAACAATCTTAGGGAGAAACCCTACAGTAGGTTGCAAAATCACCCTATCAGAATGAAAAATCAGAAAGCAGGGATTTTACAGTAAAGTCTGTATTTCAGCCACATGCCAAACAGACATAATGGCAAGGAAAGCTGTCTTCAGAGTAAAGTACAGAAGGGAAACGTAAGACAGAGGCTCAAGAGGAGCCTTCTGAAGCACTCCAAGGAAAAAAGTTCAAGTCTCAATTAGAAGTGGGATCCTGAAAAACTGGGATGGCAAAAGCCACCTCTTGCACAAAGTTTTGCACATCTGGCAATAAGGCAGTATGCCACAGAAAAAATCAAAGAGAGAGCAGAAATCTGGCTCATGACAGAACTTAGACTAGGACCTTTCTGAAGCTCATCCTGAAGGAAGGCCAAAAGTAGTAGAAGACAAAAAGGGACACAGACATGACCCTTTGTCTTCTTAACGCTTGTAAAACAAGGACCATACCCTAAGATATGCCTTTCATAAAAGCGGCTTTCGGGCCTTCATCATAGTAGCTATGACAGAATCAGAGAAATATTCCTTTCTCACACATGCTGGATCCAAGAGCCAAATCTTCAAAGTTAACGTCTCTACCTCTGAGTGACACAGAGGACCCAGAGTACAGAGGTCTGGAAGGCGAGTAGAAGAGATGATCTGAGAACCCCACCCTAGGAGGCCAACATGGAGCAATCTCTCTCTCACAAAAGGCCCTGAGCCCTTTGAGAGCAAACAATGGCTCCTCAAGCAGTGATACTGGCATCCATCATTACGATTGTTTAAAGAAGGACGACCAATGGTTGGCCCAAAGTCAGATGGGAAATCTGAAGCCAAGATTTCAGATTTGAATTCATCTCGTTGAAAAGAGACATGACACGGGAAAGAAGACATTACTGTATGGATCAATTCCTATTAATCTCCAGCTGTAGTGTGTGTGGAATATGGCAAAGGGAAATGCCTGCAAGGTAGTGACCAGATACCCAAGCACCTTCACATACTCACTCACCATCACTGGTGGACAGAGAAAAACTTGAGGCACCTGCCAGGACAAACACCAGAGTTTGTCTTCTGGTAGTATTACCCATCCTGAAAAGATCTGAATCTCATGCAGAGAAAGAATAGAACTTGGACGAACCCTCACTCATCTGTGTTGCTCCAATATGAAGATGTATATCTGAAACTGAAGGCACAGACACTCCTCTGAAGGAGCCTTTAGAAAAAGGTCATCCAGATAGGAAGAGAAATCCCCAGAGAACAAATGTGGGTAGCCAAGACTGCCTTGAATTCTGAGCAGACACCAGCCCAAAGGGAAGGGTGGTGAACTGAAACTGATGGTCTTGAAATACAAAACATAGGAACCATCAATGATCTGCATGAATGGGAAGATGCAGATAAGTGTCATTGATGACTAAGGAAGCCAAAAATGCCCATGACACATTGCCATAATGATGGAGAATGAATACCCCATCTTGAATGGGGCATATTAACAAAGTGGTTGAAATGCTTTAAATCCAAAATAGGACAACAGTTTTTTTTTTTGTGAACTATGAAAAGGTTGGAATAGAATCCCATGCATCTGTCCTGAGGAGGAACAGGTACAGGCTAATTTGAAACAAACTAGTTCCACAACTGCAAAGATTTTAAAACTGCATTTCTAGTCATATACCTGAATTTGTTGTGCTATCATGTAACTATCAGATATCAATACTGAGAACAGATTGTGAAAGTGCAGTCATTAAAAAAAAAATTATAAAATAATATCTGATAATCCCCCACAAATTATTTCTGTACGTTCTAAACTCACCTTTCCTTGGTGTAGTATCAGTCTCTGAAAATCGTGGGGTCCTTGGAGATTGAGTTGATGAGGGGGACACAGAGCGTTCAGGTGACTTGTCAAGCTGGCTTCCAAATTGCTGCCTCTTGGCCTTGCTATTGTTGTCCATTCTATCTGCTGCTACCCTAGCACATTGCTCACATGTTGTGAAGAAAGTGTTACAGAACTGTAAAAAAAAAAAAAAAAAAGAGTGGAAGTAACATACTCAGGAGGATGAAAATATGAAATCTATACCATAACTTATATGTGCAACTCCTGATCAAAAAAGCAATTGAGGCTAACAAACAGGTTAAAAGCTTTCAATAAATAGCAAGTATTTACAGTATTTTACAGACAATAATACACAGCTGGTTTTTATGGTTAAAAATCAAAAAGCTTAATTAGCATAAAATAAGTGTGAGAATGCACACCCCCAGTTCACTCTACCACATACACAAGACTGGGGTGTTTGTGAAGGTATGAAGGATATCAGAGGGAGGTGTGTACAACAAAGAACAGCCAGATGAAGGCAGGAGGAAATAACAGTCCTCCAGGTGCCGTCAGCTCTGTTTTATTCACAGGAACATGAAAAATAAAATAAATAGATAAAAAAGAGTGACTTACAAAGTTTTCCCTGCTGAGCCACCTACAACCCCACCCCAAGAAAAAAAAAAAAACCTGGTCCACAAAGTACCTCCGGAATACAGATGCAGCATGTTCTATCACACCTTTTTTTTGCATCGAAATAGACTCAACTTCATGCTACGGTATAATTCCATAGAGGTTTGTTTTATAATATGCAAGACCACTCTGTGTATGTAAATAGGCAGAAGCTGCAGCACCCAAAGGGAAACACATCAGCTGCATTAATAAAAGCACAGAATAGAATGGGTGACTGGGAGAACCGTGTGCGCCAATATAGAAGCACTGCAATGCAATTTACTTTTTCAAAGATTCTTTCCATTCCTTGCCATCCAAGACTTTGAGAATCACGAATAAAGGTACAATACAATTTACTATGCATTACTATGTGAAAGACTGGTTGCAGGTGAATTTCTTGGAAGACTTTGGATCTCAGTTCACCCACACTGAGAAACAGGTTTCACCATACTCCACTTATTGCCAGTGCACGGTATTTACACATTCTGGATACTCATGTGTTATAGTGTTTTATGAATTAACAATGTATGGAATGCATGGTTTTATGTAATGTAGCACCTTCTTAAATGTCCATCTATGGGTTGCCTTAGAGTGACTGAATGAACTGCAGCTGATTGAAGCTAAACTAGATGTAAGTTTTACTTCACTGAGACGGTACCAGCCAAAGTGGTAGAGGTTAAAACAGTGAGGGAATTTAAGCATGCATGCAATAGGCAAAATGCTATCCTGAACAAAAGACAAGACCAAGGACCAAATAATGTTTGAGATTTTTTTTTCAGTAGGAGAAAATGGGCATAATAGATGGGCAGAATAGTTCTTGTCTGCTGTCAAATTTAAAATTTCTAGATACAGATATGTCTTGCACCAGCACTATCTGAGAGAAGACATATTGTAGGAGTATGCTCCTGTGCATGACCCAGATAGGAGCATTTTGTTGATAACATAAAAACATATTTTTGCCCATGAGCACCTTGTAGTATTTGTCAAAATAAATATAAAATCTACACATATAGGATGTTCCATAAATGAGAATAATGTGTGAATTAATTTGGGGGTATTTTACAATTGCACTAATTGCCCACCAACAATTCTGGGCACAATCCTGAAAAAAAGTCTTGTTTCCTGGGGTTTTTCCCCCCATGTATATATATATTGTTTGCACGGATACAATAATCCAGTGTTTCCCAAAGTTAGTCCTCATGGTACCCCAACAGGCCAGTTTTTCAAGATCCCTCTGCTTAACCAGAGGTAAGTAATCAGTGGCTCACTTACTATGATCTAGCTGCCTGTGCTTAATTAGGGATTTCTTTAAAAACCTAACCTATTGGTGTGCCCCGATGATGAGTTGAGAATCACTGCACTAAACAATAAAATGTTGAAAATGCATTACAAATATACACAGCAAGAACTGTAACATTTCACTCAGTCCTCAATGTGAAAAATAGCCACTGTCCTAAAATGCTTGTTTAATCAGTACTTTTTGCTGGCTGATGCTTTGAGTAAAACAATTTAGTTAAAATTGTAATTAATTTGTATTAATTCACAGCAAGATAATTCCTTAAAGGAGTAGTAAACTTTTTTTATGGAAACACATCTTTTATAGAGCTTTTCCTGCTGAATAAAACAAGGTCACTCTCACTGCGGTTAGTTGTTCTATTAAAAAATTATAGCAGTTTAATCAGGAAGTTAATTTACTGTGTTTACATCCTGATAGTCCTAACCAACAGGAAGTGACAGGCAAGAGAAAAGCAAAAAAAGCAGTAAAAGAAGAAAAGGGAATTCCCTGAACCGTGAACCCAGTGAATAGTCATTTTAGTTCAGGAAACAACAATAATATTAGATTCATCATGACCCGCGCATGGGCCCTCATGAATGACAAAGAGCAAATCAGATTTCCAAAAGGCTATGTGCAATGAACAAAGTACTTCATGCAACTGGCCATGTCTATTACAGGAAGACAGACAGAAGGAAGGAAGAACAATTTTTGGGTTGATGTAGAAATCTATGACCACCTCCAACAGATGAAGTTTTTGCTTCTTTCTATTAGAGGAAGCTGGGTAGAATGAAGGAAGGACAACATCCAGAGTGATATGAAAATCCAAAACAACCTTGGGCAAAAACCCCATAGGTGTTCGCCAAACCACCAGGTCTGAGTGAAAAAACAGAAAGGAAGGCATACAAAACAATACCTGAAGCTCAGCTACCCAACGCACAAACAAAATAGCAAGAAACACTGTCTTTATGGTCCAAAGACGCACAGAAACTGAAGTTAGATGTTCAAAAGGAGGCATCTGGAGCACTCCTACTACCAGGTTCAAATCCCACAGAGGGGTGGGATCCCAAAAGACGGTAGAAACTTGGACTAAAGTTTCTATATCAGGAAACAAGGTAGTATATCATTGGAAAACAACAGAAAAACCTGAAATCTGTACCTTGATGCAACTAAGACTAAGCCTTTTCTGAACACCATCCTTAAGAAAGGCCAAAACTACTGGAAGCCCAAAAGGCTGCAGACAAGAGCCTCAGCCAGCACACTGCTTGTAGAAGAGGACCCAAACCCTATGATAGGTCTTGGAAGAAACTTGCTTTCTAACCTGAAGCATAGTAGAAATAACAGAGTCAGGGGTATCCATTTGAAGTGACGCATGTAAAGTTTTGCGTCATAAAATGTTGCATGTCTTTGGCTGCATCATTTGAAGTGTCGCAATTAAAGGTATGTGTCTTAAAGTGTTGCACATTCTACATTTCGCGCCGTTCCGAATGGCGCTTTCACCATATCATGTGTTAACATGTCGCAGCATTATTGCAATATGGTTGCAATATTGGTGCAATAAGGACACATTAAGGATGCAATATGGGTGCAATACTGATGCAATTTGGGTGCAATAATGGTGCAATATGGGTGCAATAAGGGCACATTAAGGATGCAATATGGGTGCAATATGCGTGCAATACTGACGCACTTATGCGATATGGGTGCAATAAGGACACATTAAGGGTGCAATAAAGACACATTAAGGATGCAATATGGGTGCAATACTGATGCAATTTGGGTGCAATATGGCTCCAATACTGACGCAATTTGGGTGCAATAGGGACAAATTAAGGATGCAATATGGGTGCAATACTGACACACTTTGGGTGCAATACTGATGCAATTTGGGTGCAATAATGGTGCAATATGTGTGCAGTAAGGACACATTAAGGATGCAATATGGATGCAATATTGGTGCAATATGGACGCAATTTGGGTGCAATGAGGGTTTTGGGTTGGGTTTTCTTGGTTTTGGGTTGGGTTTAGTGGGTTTTGGGTATGTTTTGTTGGGTTTCGGGTTGTTTTTTGTGGGTTTTGGGTTGGCTTTCTGGGTATGCATTAACCCCTTAGGGACCCTTGACGTACCAGGACCGTCAAGGGTAAACTTGCTTGAAAGACCCTTGACGGTCCTGGTACATCACGTACTTTTTACTTACAGCGCTCTACCGGGAGCGCTGTAAGTAAAAATGGGGCATGAAATAGACCGCTCCAAGATCGGAGCGATCTGTTTCAAGCCCCATAGTGACGCACCGATACACGTGACAGGTCACGTGTACCGGCTCGTCAACGTGCCCCTATGCGGACGTTATGGGACGGAAATGTCCCATAATGTCCGGTCCTTAAGAGGTTAAGGATGCAATATGGGTGAATACTGACGCAATTTGGATGCAATAATGGTGCAATATGGGTGCAATAAGGACACATTAAGGATGCAATATGGATGCAATATTGGTGCAATATGGACGCAATTTGGGTGCAATATGGACGCAATTTGGGTGCAATAATGGTGCAATGAGGGTTTTGGGTTGGGTTTTCTTGGTTTTGGGTTGGGTTTAGTGGGTTTTGGGTATGTTTTGTTGGGTTTTGGGTTGGTTTTTGTGGGTTTTGGGTTGGCTTTCTGGGTATGTTTTGTTGGGTTTTGGGTTGGTTTTGGTGGGTTTTTGGTTGTGTTTTGGGTTGGTTTTGCACCCATATTGCATCCTTAATGCGTCCTTATTGCAACAATATTGCGGCAAAATTGCATCAGTACTGCACACATATTGCATCTTTAACCCTTTAGTGACCAGCCGTGCACGCGGCCGGCACTTGACGACTTTTTTTTTTTTTTTTTCCATTCTAGCGAACGGCTTCCAGGACGTACATGTACGTCCTCTGTCCTCCTGGGACATCCGGTGAGGACGTACATGTATGTCCGCAGACGGGATGGGGTTAATGTGTCCTTATTGCACCAATATTGCACCCAAATTGCGTCAGTATTGCACTCATATTGCATCCTTAATGTGTCCTTATTGCACCATTATTGTTCCAATATTCCACTCATATTGCAGACAAATTGCATCAGTATTGCACCCATATTGCATCCTTCATGTGTCCTTATTGCACCCATATTGCACAATTATTGCACCCATATTGCATCCTTAATGTGTCCTTATTGCACCCATATTGCACCCATATTGCATCCTTAATGTGTCCTTATTGCACCCATATTGCACCATTATTGCACCCATATTGCACCCATAATGTGTCCATATTGCACCCATATTGCACCATTATTGCACCCATAATGTGTCCATATTGCACCCATATTGCAACAACATTGCATCAAAATTGCATCCATATTGCACCATTATTGCATCCAATTTGCGTCATTAATGCACCAATATTGCGTCCTTAATGCTGCGACATGTTAACGTGCAATATGGTGAATACGCCATTCGGGAAAGACGCGAAATGTAGAATTTGCGACACTTTAAGGAGCATAACTTTAATTGCAACACTTTAAATGACTGGGTCGAATAGATGCGTCATTTTATGACGCTAAACTTTACACACGACACTTTGATAGTAAACCGAGTCAGGGAACCACATTTTTCTTCAGGATCTGGCCTCAAAGTCCAGACTGTCAATGATAGCATTTTCCATCCGAGGGTGGCATAACAGGCCCCGAGTCAGAAGGCCCGGACATAAAAGAAGACAAAAAGGCTCTTTCTTCAGCATCCTGGGAATCAAGGAGCTGGAGGAAATTTGCACGGGATGGACACTGCCTCCAGTGCGAGTGTCAAAGGATCCCTAAACCTGGAGACAAACTGAAGAACCTGGCAGTTCAGAAGAGAGAGATTTAGACAGATGATCGGTGGCTATTAAACAGCTAATAATGAAATAACAATGAGTACAATGTATCCAAAAACTCACCCCGTCACTTATTGATTGGTGTCCCGGAGCAGCTCTTGTCAATCTCAGAAAGATCCAGCAGACTAGAAGGCACAGTACAAGAACGCTCGATGGGAACGCCCAAGCAACAGAGATCAATCCAATCTTAAAAAATTGGAATTTTATTTCTCGTTTAAAAACATGGGTACACTGGAGGACAATAAGAAACATACACGATGCGTCTGATGCGTTTTGTGAAATAAAGTATCACTTAATCATAGGCTTGAATAAAAGTCACAAAAAATCCATTTTAAGTAGGCGAATGGTACCAGAATCTGACCAATCAGGACTGACTTCCCAAATTCAAATCTGGATGACCAATAATTAACTGGGAAACACCCCCAAAAAGGAAAGACCTAATCATGTCATGACCCATTAGTCAAATTCCTAATTAATAAGCACCTAATCTTAACCCGTTCCCACAACTCAAACTGACACACATCTACATAAAGACATTTCAAATATAACAATAAAAATAATAATAAAATAAAATAAAATACAGATGTACACACAGACATATATTAACAAAGCATATAGCCACTAAGGTCTGATGAAAAGGAAAACATTGTGCTCCGAATTTAGACCCGCTGGCACCCTTGCCTCAAGTTGAAAAATCCACTTAACCTCACAGTGGTCCAAAATTGCATCGATGTCACCCCCTCTATCTGGAACAGTAACCCTTTCAATACCCTGAAAGGAGAATTTGTCAATGTCTGCATTATTACATCCTAAAAAATGCTGATCCACTGGTTTAGTGATGTCCTTATTTCTAATAGAAAGCACATGTTCCCTGATCCTTTTCTTTAAAGCTCTCATAGTCCTACCCACATACTGCACCTTACATTGTTGGCAAGTAATAAGATATACTACGTGGGTAGTCCTAGAGTTTATATAATGCTTTATATTTTACATTTTATTATTATGGCTACTACTAAACTCCATCCCAACATGCACGTATTGGCATGATAGACATCGCCTTGCACCACATCTAAACATGCCAACACAAGTCAACCATACTGGAACTTTTTCCTTTATACTATTGTAGAGGTTTGGTGACAATCTACTCGCTAATGTAGGTGCCTTTCTGGCTACATCCCTTGTCTACCTTCCTTTTTAGTCTCTCATCCCCCTGAAGGACAGGGAGGTACCTATTAATAATATCTCTGATCTTATTAAACTCCACACTGTATTCTGTAACGAAACAGAGGTCCTGTTGTAAACCCTGACCCCTATTCAATCTAACACTAGCTTCTTTATCTTTCACCAAATAATTCCTATTAGTATTAGCTGCTTTTACCAATGCCTGTTTCACCAAAGCTCCAGGGTACCCTCTATTAAGAAACCTCTCAGCCTATTGCCCTGATTGTCACCAGAATTCATCTTCAGTAGAGCAGTTCTTGCGAACTCGCAAGAACTGCCCAACTGGTATACCTCTTATAACATGCCTGGGATGGCATGATCGGGCATGTAATAAAGCATTACCAGTGCATGGCTTTCTAAAAAGTGTGGTTTGAATACAATCATCCTCAAATGATAACCTAAGATCTAAAACGTTATCTCCTTTGCATTAAATTCAGAAGTGAAATGCAAATTAAAGGTATTATCGTTGAGATAGGATACAAAGTCACTAAATTGAAGCCCATTCCCTGCCCAAATCAATAAGAGGTCATCTATAGATCTTCTGTACATCTTGATACAATCACGGTAAGCATTTCTTGTTCCATAAATATGGGTTTCTTCGAACCACCCCATATATAAGTTCGCAAATGACAGGGCGAACTTCACCCTTTCAAGGTGCCTCGAATCTGCAGGAAATACTCTCCGTCTTATTTAAAGTAATTATGCTGCAGACGATACCTAGTCGATAAAATCAAAAAGGATTTTAAATCTACAGAGTAAGTAGTATAATTATCAAGATGATACTCAATAGCTTGTATTCCCTTATCATGCGGTATAACGGAATACAAGGAAGACACATCCATTGATGCCCACGATAGACCCATAACACCTGAGCAGCTGTTGACAATGTCTAAAATATGCCCGGAATCTGTAGTGTAACTGAAATCGCATGACCAGTTGCTGAAGATAAGTATCCAGAAAATCAGAGAGGTTCTCATTCAATGAGGAAATCCCTGATACTATGGGACATCCCACTGGAGGCCTCTCCTTTTTATGAACTATAGGCAGGTGGTGAAATATGGGTGTTACTGGACACTTGACTATCAGAAATTCTGACTCATCCTTAGGGAGAACACGCAATGATATCCCAAACCTAACCAAATCAGTCAACAATTTGGAAAAAGCCTTCATGGGATCCCTATTTAGCCTCTCATAAGAGCTGATGTCGCCAAGCTGTCGCTGGGACTCCTTGTGATAAACCACAGAATCCAGAATAACCACACAGCCACCTTTGTCAGCATTCAGTACCATTATCGTGGGATCTGATGCTAATGTATCCAAAGCCTCTATCTCCAATCTGGACATGTTATTTCTTCTTTTATTCTTATGATCACTACAACAAGCCTTATAAAGAGATCTCAAATCCCTTTCCACCAAAGACTGAAAAACCTTTACATAAGAACCCCTAGACTGTATGGGGTAAAAATTAGAGGGTTGTCTAAATCTCTTAACTTTAATATCATCACAACCAATGACTCGTGTAGCATTTGGTTCACTCTCTTTTAATAAACTTTCATGAAAGTTAAATATACGCTTACTTAAGCAATCCCTTGATACCTCCCTAACTCCAAATGCCACATCAGTCATTTCCAAAACCCTATTTGGCCTCTCATCCAAACCATCTCTCTGAGCAGAAAGTATTCCCATCTCAATTACATCTCTATCATCTTGAACCTCAAAATGTTTTATTAATGTAAGCTTTCTAGCAAATTTGTTAACATCCAAAATAGTATTCAAGATATTAAAATGTCTAGTCGGAGAGAAACCAAGACCTTTGGAGAGTAAGGAGAGTTCCACATCATTCAATGTTCTAGATGACAAATTCAGGACCTCCTGCTCCGACCCTTTATGGGTCGTCGGCATCCTCTTCCTTCTTGACGTGCCTCGCTGGTCTAATGGATATCCTGGTACTGGATTCACATTCTGATGTCGATAAGGACGTTGACAGCCCCGTCCTCTCCAAAAGTTTTTTGCTGATCTTTGTGAGTGTCCCATCTCTCTCTAAGACTTAATTTGCCAATGAGGATCCATTAATCTGTGAAGAAGAGGACGAGGCAGCAGTATCTTGCTCAATGTTGGACCCCTCAGGCTCCACACTTGAAAAGCTAACCCTCTTTATTTCTGTATTGGATCGAAGAATAGATCTCCTCATACTAACTCGCGAGGATTTCATTCTCCAACCCCTCCTTTCCTTGGGCCATGTATAAACCCTTAATTTATCATAGTCTTCATTGTCACTGTTGAATTTTTTTAGATTTAAGCATAGTAATTTTATATTCTAATCCTTGTAATTTGATCTTAATATTCTTTTCAAATTCAATAAATACAGGGAATGTATTATTTGCTTGCACCCGATCTTGTAATTTCCCAATCTACTTTAACAGCCTTATAGGTCTGCCTCTTATACTCAAGAATCAGGTCCATACATTTCAGGAAGCATTCAAAACAGCGTTCCATTTAGTCATAAATACATCTTCATCTTGCACAAATGTGGGCACCTTGCTCATCCTCAGCCCTCTTGGGATCATTTTACAAGACACAGATTTTTCTATGGTTATTATATCCCACCATAAGCGCATTTCTTTATGCATTAAGACATCAAGTTTACGTACTACAACGTCCCCGGTAAGTTCAGAAGAGAGACCATGAGATCCAACACTGGCAGATATTCAAGTGGAACACAAACTGACTGAGCTCCCAACTTCCAGGATTCCGGTGCTGGAGACTGAGAAAGTCTGCCACTATATTTTCTACACTTGGAATGTGAACTGCAGGGAGGGCCAGCACGTGGGCTTTGGCCCACAAGAGAATCCTTCAGACCTTTGTCCAGGCTGTCGCACTCCTGGTCCCACATTAAGTTTAAAGTAAGCCACCGCCATTGGATTGTCTGTACATGGGACCCTTGAAGGGGTTGAGACCAATGAAGTAGAGCTATGCAAACTGCACACCGATCTAGAACATTGAAGGCCAGAAGGCTCTCCTCCTTCGCCCAAAGGCCCTGAACCTTCAGGAGGTCCAGCGTAGCACTCCAGCCCAGCAGGCTTACATTCACAACCCAGTGGTGAATGACAGACATCCCAGGGTCTTCAGGCTCCCATTAGAATAATGAAACTAGCTTCTAAAAAGATAAAAGCTGTTAAGATAAGTCAACCTTCCTGGAAAAAGAACCTGTGCACTGGACAATCCATGAAGTAGGAAGCCAGGAGTAGAAGGAATTATACAGCCCCATATACTAAGTAATAAAAAAAGAAAAGAACACTACACTAAGACAGCAGTGCACATGCTACCTCCTCCTCATGAGAATACTTAAAAATGAGCTTAGCAAGAGGAGGTAAAGTGGAAGAGAGGAGGAAGTCTCCATCTCAGAGTTCTTTTTGAAGTGCCTTGTCCTCCTTGAGGAGGAGACTTTGCCCATGAGTCCTCTGATCCACACTGGACGACAGAGAAAAATCAAATATAAAAGAGGGTTAAATATAAATAGCTAAATCTCTTCACAGCATATGGGTAATTGAGTAGCCAAAATAACAGGAGTAGAGAGACATCAGTGTCCCATTATAAAAAGCTACAATGTACTGGATACAAATAAAAGTGATTTTTCCCGTAATAGTAAATATCAGCAGTAGCCCAGAACTTCAGTGGTCTGTCTATGAACTTATATTCTACATTCCTTGATATAAGATACTTCAGTCGCCTAAAAATATGGCTACACATAGCCATCTAAAGCAGGGGCATGTTTAAAGCGGAACTTTCAGATAATAGCAAGTAGACTAGCTTGAAAATAGATGTCTTACCGTAAAAAAATACATGTGTCTAAATGAATCCGTCCCGTTCCTGACTGACGGGCAGGTTAGTGTGGTCTGTGAGCCTGTGCCGTCAGTCCCTTCAGGTGACCATATGGTGCAAAGTAGTCTACTCAATGGAGACTGGGACTGACGGCGCATGCGCACAGACAAGATGTCTGCGCTCTAGCCTCAGTTCCAGTCTCCAAACGGGATGGATTCCTTTAGACACACATATTTTTTTATGGTAAGACATATATTTTCAAGCTAGTTGCCATGCATTTAATGAATGCATGGCGACTTGCTATTATCTGAAAGTTCTGCTTTAAACATGCCCTACACTCTTCCCCCCAATGGTGCATATTTTTAGGATCTCCTCTGTTAAAAAGTGAACGTTGTTAATGCACAAATCTTTTAGAATCATTAAACAACCGAGTGATACAACTGATTGATTTACCTGTGTTCACATTAGGAGAAAACCGTAAAGCTGCACCACTGGGGGGCAGAGGTCAGTTTTGAGAGCCTCTTGTTTAAAGGATAGTTTGTAAAGTCCATTACAAATGTACCCTATTAGTAGAATAAGTCCATGCTGGCATTTGGCAACAAAGAAACACATCCACCCCCATGGACACGACATCCAGTACTAATTAAATAAGGCTTTTAGTGAACTTAACGTTAAACTTTTTCTCTTAGTCCATGTGAAACAACGGAACAACGGGGTAAAGTTCCTCTCCTCCAGAAGGCAGGGCTCTTCAAAAAAGGAAGGGCCTCCGAGGCAGAGACTTCTCCTCTTGCCTCCAGTTTTACCCTCCTCGGTTTAAATGTAAAGCAAAATAGCATAAAGAAAAAGAAAGAGAGGAAAGAAGGAAATTGCCAGAGAGACCTCGAGAAGACCCCTCTGCCCAGGGACTTAAACCACACATTTTTTTTTCTCTTGGCGGAGTCCTGAGTTCCAGATAGACCAATAGAAAAAGATTCAATAAAGTCCTTTTTTCTCCTACATCCAGTATGGAACACAGGAACCAAGGGGATATAAAGTTAAAGTGGATCTATCGCCTCTACAAAAGTTATGCTTATTACAGGGCTCAAAATTTCCATTGGCCACTAGCCAATGGCGAGTGAAAATTTAGCCCTGGCGAGTAGAAATTTAGCCCTGGTGGGTATGCTATTGCTTGCAGTGGCACGTAACTTTTCAGGTCTGGCTAGTAGCAAAGGACTTCAAATTTTAAGCCCTGCTTATTATGTAGAGGATATATACATAAGGGTGAAAATGTTATTGATTTTTTTTTTTAAATGCTATTTGTGTTAAAAAGATAGTTTATAGAGTACCCTGCACCCTACTTCCTCATAAACTTCCGTTGCCGCAGATTGCCGCACTGCCCCTTCTCCCTTCCCATTACCCTAACTTAAAGTGGATCTATCGCCTCTACAAAAGTTATGTTTATTATGTAGAGGATATATACATAAGGGTGAAAACCATTCTGTCTGTCTGTAAGCTGGAGCGATCTCACTGGCTAGATATCGATCTCTGCCAATGAGATCATTCCAGCTTACAGACAGAAGCATGGTTTTCACCCTTATGTATATATCCTCTACATAATAAACATAACTTTTGTAGAGGCGATAGATCCACTTTAAGTTAGGTCTCACAAAGGACTCTGGACTTTCTTTCATAACGGAGTATACAGTCATGGCCAAATGTTTTGAGAATAACACAAATATTAATTTTCACAAAGGCTGCTGTCTCAGTTTAGATGATGGCAATTTGCATATACTCCAGAATGTTATGAAGTGTGATCAGGTGAATTGCAATAAATTGCAAAGTCCCTCTTTGCCATGAAAATGAACTTAATCCCCCCAAAAAAATTTGTAATGCATTTCAACCCTGCCCCGAAAGGACCAGCTGACATCATGTCAGTGATTCTCTTGTTAACACAGGTGAGTGTCGACATGGACAAGGCCGGAGATCACTCTGTTATGCTGATTGAGTTAGAATAACAGACAAGAAGCTTTAAAAGGAGGGTGGTGCTTGAAATCATTGTTCTTCCTCTGATAACCATGGTTACCTGCAAGGAAATATGTGCTGTCATCATTGCTTTGCAAAAAAGGGCTTCACAGGCAAGGATATTGCTGCTAGTAAGACTGCACCTAAATCAACCATTTATCAGATCATAAAGAACTGCAAGAAGTGAGGTTCAATTACTGTGAAGAATGTGTCAGGGTGCCCAAGAAAGTCCAGCAAGCTGCAGGACCATCTCCTAAAGTTGATTCAGCTGCGGGAATGGCAAACCACCAGTGCAGAGATTGCTCAGGAATGACACAGGCAGGTGTGAGTGCATCTGCACGCAGATGGCCTGATGTCAAGAAGGGCAGCAAAGAAGCCACTTCTCTCCAGGAAAAACATCAGGGACAGAATGATATTCTCCAAAAGGTACAGGAATTGGACTGCTGAGAACTGGGGTAAAGTCATTTTCTCTGATGAATCCCCTTTCCGATTGTTTGGGGCATCTGGAAAAAGGATTATCTGGAAAAGACAAGGTGAGCTCTACCATCAGTCCTGTGTCGTGCCAACGCTAAAGCGTCCTGAGACCATTCATGTGTGGGGTTGCTTCTTAGCCAAGTGAGTGGGCTCACTCACAATTTTGCCTAAGAACACAGCCAAGAATAAAGAATTGTACCAACACATCCTTCAAGAGTAACTTCTCCCAACCATCCAAGAACAGTTTGGTGACGAATAATGCCTTTTCCAGCATGATGGAGCACCTTGCCATAAGGCAAAAGTGATAACTAAGTGGCTCGGGGAGCAAAAGATAGAAATGTTGGGTTCATGGCCAGGAAACTCCCCAGACCTTAATCGCAAGAGGTGGGTGGACAAACAAAAACCCACAAATTCTTAATGCTGTTGGCTTCAAGAGCCATGCTGCCAAAGACAACTTTTCAACTGGGGCAGACGATTTGGTTCTGCAATGAAGAGATAGAGAAGGTCTGAGAGCCATGCCCGGTGGGGCTAAAAGGGGGTGATTAGGATGACTTGAGCACTCTACATCCTGATCTTTCTTAATACCTTGGGAATCAGAGGAAAAGCATACGACAAAATAGGATTTTAGTCTTACCTGTTAAATCCTTTTCACTTAGTCCATACAGGTTACTGGTACAATGGGAGGCGTAAGTCCCCTTTAAGTAGGCAGGAACATTCTCTAAATGTATGCAGGGGGGTGGAGCCTCCCTTCCCTCCTAATGTGACTCATCCAGTCCAGCCCCCAGAATTGTTTGAGAACGAAGTAGACTAGATAGAGGAAGGAAAGAAGACTCCTGTGAGCATGCCCCAAAGGACTCCCACAGAATGCCACAGGAGAGCCGAGCATGGTCTCTTGACAGAGTGAGAGACCAGTAACCTGTATGGACTAAGTGAAAAGGATTTAACAGGTAAGACTAAAATCCTATTTTCACTGTCGTCCAATACAGGTTACTGGTACAATGGGATGTACAAACATTGAGCTTTCCCAGAGGCGGGAAGAAGGCAAGGACCAGGCGCAAGGCCCCCAAAGACACCAGGACCACCATGAACCTAATGGTCAGAGGTCCCAACAACACGGAAGTGCAACGGACACCAACTAGGGGTAAAACAGACCCCAGAAACTGTTACACAGCATACTGAACTAGAGCCCACAGAGCTCAACAGTAAGGAAGCACTGAGAACTACAGAAGAAGAAGACCCTAGACAGGCAAAACTGCCTCCAGGACCTTCCTCCCAAAGCTGGCATCAGCATAGGGCAGCACATTCGCATGGTGTACAGAAACCCAAGTGGCAGCCCGGCACAGCTGTCCAGCAGGTGCTGGATTCATGTAGGCCCAAGAGGCCCCAAGTGACCTAGTAGAAAGAGCAGTAACCCGAAAGGGAACACTTATCCTTCAATTCATAACCTTACGAATAGTAGACCTATCCAGGATGCAATGATTACCCTGGATGCCCGTCCCCCTGCCCTAGGACCCCCAGGAATGACGAACAGAGCGTCAGGCTTCCTAATGGAGTCAGTGCGATGAACATAATGCTTAAGACAACGCACAACATTCAACAAGCGGAGATTCCACTCCGTGTCAAAGGAAGGATTAGGGCAGAAAGAGGGCACCACAAATCCTGAGTGATGTGAAATTCGAGACCACCTTAGGCAAGAACTCCGTATAAATACGAAGCACGGCTTAATCCTTGTGGAACACTAGATAAGGTGGTTCACAAGACAGAGCTTGGAATTCCGCCACCCGGCAAACTGAAACAATAACCAGAAGGAAGACCATCTTCCAAGACAAAAGTGTAAAGGAATAGTAGCCAAGGACTCGAAAGGGGGGCGCTGAAGAACCCCCGAAACCAAATAAGGTCCTACGGAGGAGCTGGTCTCCTAAAGGCAGGACGACCATAAGCCACACCGTGGAAAAGAATCCTGACATCAGGAAAAACAGCAAACGCTCCTGGAAAAAGACAGAGTCAGTCTGGACTGACAGAGAACTCAGACTGAGCTCCGTATCGAGACCGTCCTGCAAAAAGGCCAGGACAGTAGGAAGAGGAAAAGCATGAGACAGATCCCTGTCAGCACACCAGGACACAAGACTCAGTGATAGATCTTGGAAGAAACGGGCTGAGAAGCACGCAGCATAGTAGCCGCCACAGCAGGAGAAAACCCCTGTCATCCCAAAATCGAGGATTCAACATATAGGCCAACAATGTGACCGAAGAACAGAGTCATCCACAGAGAACCCTGTAGAAGCAGAAGAGCTGGACGAGAGGAGAGCCAAAATGACTCCACCACGGATAGGGTCAAACCCCCAGATACCATGGTTGAAAATGTCAATCCAGAACAATCGAAAACATCAGATAACATGCAATTACAATGTCCGTAACACCCATATTAACATAGGGAGAGAAAGAAAGATGGCCAGAAAGGACGTCCAAGAAAGGACATTGCATCAGCAACAGAATTAAGGAGTCTCTCAACAGAGAGCAAAACAGCGTAACCTTCCTGTTGCGTCCCATAGCCAGCAGATCCACTGGGGAATTCCCCATCTCAAATTAGGAGACGAAACACATCCTAATGCAGGTCCACGTTCCAATGTCGACTGCGTGACGACGGAGGAAGTCTGTCAAGACGGTGTCCACTCCTGGAATGAGCACTGCAGAATGACAGGAACAAGAACCTCTGCCTAGGACAGAATGGCCTAGACCTCTAACCAAGTGGCGAGACTTCGTGTCCCTCCCTGACTGATGAAATAAGCCACTGCCGTGGCATTGTTGGACTCGTCCACCAGATGAAGCACACGAAGATGGGAAGAAGGAACTCCTTCATGAACCACTTTCCCTGGGCGCTAAAACGACCCAGAACAGTTCCCCAGTCCAGGAGACTGGCATCCAATAAGACCTTGGTCCAGAGGGAAGTAGAAAGATCTACCCAGTAGGAAATGGAAAAGGCTCAACCACTTACTCCAAGCTCAACTCGACCTGAGAAGGGAGAGAGAGCGTTAGCTTCAGAAGATCTGGTTGGACCTCCATGTCACAAACCTCAAGGTTCCCTGGCGTGTACCATGGCAAATGGAACCGCCGCAATCGTGGAGATGAACCACCCCACCAGAGAAATAACCTCAAGGCCAGTATCCGATTGCGGGATAGGAATCATAGGGATCCTTCGAGTAAGTTGATGTTTACCTAGTCCGGTAGAAAAACCATAGACCTCCAAGATCGAACAGAAGACCCAGGAGGTGAAACGGAACAGGATCTAACTAACCCTATTTCACACTCCAACCATGAAAAGAAGGAACAGAATACAGGCCTGGACCTGCTGATAGAAGAAGAAGGACCACGGCTGATGCTTGCGTAAGGCAAGTGGTCCGTGAAGAAGAGGCGTGATGCCGTCCTGACAGAGGACGGATATCAAGACGCCCAGCCCCGTCGAAAACCTGGGGCTGATGACAGACCAATGGAAGGCCGAAACTGAAAATTACCTCTGGCGCAGGCAAACCCAAATACTGCCTGCTCTCTAGAAGGACTGGGAAGTGCAAAACGCATCCTAATGTCCAGAGGAGCTAGAAACTCCCCCGCAGCGAATACTGTGAGCAGGTACTCCTAACGATAAGGAGACTGCACTACAAAGGAATTAAGATCTTTCAGATCCAAAATGAGGCGACATCCGACAACCCTTCTGTTTATTTATTAATTGTTGTTGGTCACCAGAAAGAGGCTTGAATAGAATCCTGAACCCCTGACCGCAGGGGGGACCTATTCCAGGACATCCTTGTCCAGAGAACCGGAAAAGCGTCTTCAAATAGACGGCTACTCTCGTTTACCTGAGTAGAACGAGAAGATAAAGGCGAAAAGGTGGGAGGGAAAAGGGATCAAGTATCCCTCAGACACCACCAGAAAAGCTCACAAGTCCGACACTGAATCATCCCACGGTGTCGAAAGACATTCCGAAGCAGTCACGAAATCCTGGGCTTGTAAACAGCCTAGGGCCACAATTGCCTCATGTTCTGGGAGGAACGTGGAACAGATAGAACCACCTGGTTCGTTGAACGTGACTGAGAGAAAAGGAACGAAAGACCGGTTACGCGTAAACGGCAACCCTTATATTTATTTATTTGTTTGAAACCAAGGGTAAAAGAGGCTCTAACCCCTAAAGCCCTTTAATCAGTTCCTTAGTTCGGAACCAAACAAGGAAGTACCCTCAAAAGGCAAAGAAAGGAAAACTTTCCTGGAAGCAATGAGAGCAGATCAATTTCAAGTCAAAGTGCACGCCAAACCACCACAGAAGTAGTGGGGGCCCTTGCCCGGCATCAAGGGCAGGAGCAGAAAAATATCGTTGATCTAAAAAGACAATAGCAAGGAGACACAATGACTCCGAAGTAAGCGTATTCTGACAGACCTCCAGTGGGTTGCACAGTCCAGACTGCAACAGCCCAGTCAACCCATGCTACAGCAAAGGCTGGAAGCATAGCGGACCAAAAGAAGCGAAAACGAGCCGGAGGGGAACCTCAGTTACCTGTCAGTCCAATCTTGCAGCGCCAGAAACATGTAGACAGTAAGCTGAGACAGTCTAGATATGGGTGCGTCCACATTAAGGGAATGAACCCATGTAGCCATTTCTGTTTGAGAAAAGGGAAAAGGTTTAGCAAATATTCTAGACACTGAAGAGGACTTGTCTGGTCCATGTTCAAGAGTTGGGTTAGGAGGAAAATTAGTAAGGGGCTTTACAGGCACCTGAAAAACATCAAAGGGAACAGAGTGAACCTCCTGAACCGATGGGTTGAGAGTGGGTAATACAGCCCTGATCAGGCCCTCAGTAGAGGGTTCATAATCAGCTACAAATGGGTCCCTTAAGAGACCTGAAAGATTCCAAAGGAGCACCAATCCTCAACATTCCAAACGATCAACAATTCCTCCTCAGAAGAATCTAATCAGGTGCTCCCTGAGGTTGAGGCAGGGAGGATCTGATAATCGAGGGGGTCTGTCTCAACCGAAATGCCCCCTGAATCTGGGATGCAAAGAGCTGTAAAGAGGACCCAGTTGCAGCCTTAAACTCTTGCACCCAAGCTGGCTCAGTAGCATGGCTGGAAGGCCCTGGGTTGCTGCCAGGATCTCCAGCCTGCTGGGCAGAAATGACCAGAGAACATTCTAAGTAGCCCTGTGTGACAGGAAGAGCAGTGCACAATGAGGTATACTGAACCCCAGCTTCCTTAGTCATAGGTCTAGTCCCTAGCTCCAGCGGTATAGACATTCATACATTGTCAAAATAACCAACTGTACAATGAATCACCCAATTGTAGTGTGTAAGATTGATATTTCACCCCAGAAACGCTAAATATAGACTGTTCTGGCAGGCGAAGGGTCAATCTGCAGAGGAGCAAAGGATTGTCCAAGCGCTGTATAGGATACTGATTGAGAAAAGTGCCCAAAATGGCTGCCGCGACGGGAGCCAATCAGAAATTAGGCACGAATCGAGCGCTCATGGGAAATGTAGTTTTTCCCAAAAAGTACCCCAAAACAGTGCCCGAAGCCCCCCAACACGCTTGAACTATAAACCGGATGATAGAGCAAGGGTAGACAAGAAACATGAGCCCTCTCTGAAGTTGCTGTGTGAAGCGTTTCCAGAGATACGTCCCAAACAGTGTAAGCCCATTGAAAGTAAAGGAGCAATGGCATCTTGCGGTAAAGCGCGCCATAAAGGCGCAGTACATAATTTTTAATAAAAGTAACCCCCAAAGGGAAAAAGGTGAAAATAAATAGTAAACACATGTACATCATAATAAAACACTACCCTATAAAGGAAGTGTCCCAAAACCCCATAAAACTAGTCAAACCAGCAGAGAAAGGGTTAATATGCCATATAAACTGCTCCAAAACCACAGACATACACTTATGTATACAATATATATATATATATATATATATATATATATATATATATATATATATATATATATATATATATATATATATATATATATATATATATATACACACACATATATATATATATATATATATACATAAATATATATATACATAAACACCCAATGAGTGCTGGGGTGCGCAATGAGAACTCCCAAATATAAGCCCAGTTAAGGGACAAGTGGACCTTCAGCACTCAAAGGGTGGCTCACCTTTTCCTGCAGATCTTCTGTCTTCAGGTCACCAGTGAAAGAGGAGTACCTCAGAGAGGAATCCACAGGGAAGTTACTTGAAATCAAGATTATTCCCTCTTCAGAGCTTAAGGTCCACCAAAATGCTCTGGCTACTGAAACTAGCCACTTTGGAGAGGGCATTGTCAGTCCTGGTAACCCGCCTAATGGTGGTATTCCATATTAGACAGAAAATAAAAAAGAAACTAAACTTGATTGAGAGATGTTCTCCACCTGTGTGTCTTACACAGGAACAAACAATTCTGGGGGCTGGACTGGATGAGTCACATTAGGAGGGAAGGGAGGCTCCACCCCCCTGCATACATTTAGAGAATGTTCCTGCCTACTTAAAGGGGACTTACGCCTCCCATTGTACCAGTAACCTGTATTGGACGACAGTGAAATTAACATTTTCGTAGAATAGACACTGCATCCATCATGAAAGCTAGAGGATCCTTTAGCTTGGTATAGGACAGCGGGTACTTCCAATTCTCACAGGAAGCAATGATGTCCAATGATGAAAGTCCTAGAGGTGGACAATCAAGTCTAACACACTATAGTTGAGTACCCAATTCCCAGGATCAAGATGTTGACAATAGAAAGTCTGTGAACATGTTTTCCATGTCAGGGATGTGAACCTCTGAGATGGCAGAACATGAGCTTTTGCCCAGTGAAGTAGCTACCAAACCTCCATCCAAGCTGACGCATTTCTGGTTCTTCCTTGGCAACTGATATATGTATACGACTGCTGTCCCATTGTCGAATGGACCCTCATTAGTACTCCCATAAAGATATGTAAAAGTGGCAAAGTGCTAAGCAAATGGCCTGCATTTCCACAATGTTTATTGGAAGAAGACTCTCCTCCCCATTCCAGAGACCCTGTGCCATCAGGGGACCCAGAGTAGCTCCCCAGCCTCTCAAGATGGTATCAGTGGTGATCTGTGTTAGATGGGGACTGTGGAGCCACTATGAAGATCATCCTTTGTCCATGAACACTGGGACATGGCATGAGAAGGGAGAGAGTTGTCTTGACCAGTTCCAGAGAAGGTCTAATTGGAACTCTCTCTCATCTGAAATGGAGTATAGGGAACAGCTTCCAAAGCAGACTATAACTCTCACATATTCCCTTACTATTGTAGGGACAGAAACTGGATCTTGTTCTTCGGCAGAAACTCCCTACCTTGAAGGGTATCAAACCTCAAGACTAAGAGATACAGGACCTAGGAGGACTTCTTGAGATTGAGCACCCAACCATGTTACTCCAGGATGTGGACAGAGTCTTGAATCTGTGAACACAGGGAAGCCTCTGAAGGAGCCTGGAATAAAAGGTCATCTAGGTAAGGAGTCAATTATATTCCTTGAGTACAGATGTGAGCTGCCAAAGTGGATATGACCATTGTAAAGATCCTTGGAGCAGACTCTAGACCAAATGGAAGGCCAGTGGACTGGTAGTGTCTGCCTCAGAGGCAAAGGGTAGGAAAACCTGATGGTCCGGATGAATTGGGACATAAAGATAAGCGTCTTGGAAGTCAAGGGAGGCAAGAAATCCCCCCAGACACATAGCTGCGATGACACAGTGCAGAGACTCCATTTTGAAGAATGGTGCTAGCACATAATGGTGGAGACACTTCAAGTCCAGTATAGGAAGCGAGCTGCCGTCCTTCTTGGGAACAACAAAAAGCTTGGGGTGAAATCTGTTGAAGCATTCTTGGGCTGGAACACAAACAAACACATGATTTTCCAACAGGAAGGATACTGCATCTATAAACAGACACCCCCAAACTGGGTCCCAAGGAAGTCTGCACAAAAAGAAAGTGAGGTGAAAGGGACTCGAGATCTAAGTGGTACCATTCTGAATTACCCGCAAAACCCACTGGTCCATCATCTGGAAAAAGATGAAGGTGACATCCAAAGGGCAGAGCCAGGCCAAGACACCACAAGTCAAGCGGAGGTGGGCTTGTTAGTCTTAGGCTCCTGAGCAGACTTCTTCTGCCAAGCCTGTATGGGCTTTGAGAAGAGGAGGGCCTGAAAGTCTTGAGGGGAATTGAACCCTAGGTGCCCCAAACTGGAGGGAAAGGGGGTAATGTAAATCACTTGTCTTCTTTCAGAAAAAGCTATGCTTAGGAGGAATCTGCGGCCACAGTATGCTTTTTAACGCCAGTAGCATTACTAATTACCTTATCTGGGTCAGGCCCAAAATGTTGTTTCCCTACAAAAGGGAGGGACACCAAAAACTTTCTGAAAGATTGTTCAGCGACCAAAAGTGCAACACCCAGCTACCGAGAGGGCAGCAAATTTGTTAGAAAACCTAGCTGCATCAAAGGCCATCTCTCTATGAATGGGCCTCTAGAATATTGGTCAGCATAACCAAACGTTCAGTTTTGGGAACATCCCCATGAATGACATCTGAGAGATGTTCACTCCAGATAGCCATAGCTCTAGTGACCCAAGCAGTAGCAAAAATGGATTGCAGAGTGGCCCCAGTGGCTGCAAAGTTCACTTTGAATAAGGAATCCAAGTGTTTATCTGCCTGATGTTTAAGAGCCACAGCATCTGCCAGAGAAAGGGTGGTGTTTTTGGCAAAGTGAGATCAACCGTGAGAACAACAGCAGGTGAGAAGCCCACTGCAACAAGCCCTCAGCCATAAAAGGACAGAGGTTGCAATTGTACTTGTTAAGGAAGAGTCTTTTATCAGGAGTCTTCCATGAGAACCTGGTCCAGAGAGTGATGGGGAGGAAAAAACGGGTATTTCCCCTTTGCACTAATGGAAGCTGTTCAGTGAGGAAGATCCTGAATCAGAGGCCTCAGAAAGTTGCAGAGTCTCTAATACCATTCTGATGAGCCTCTCAGCTGAGGGACAAGGTTCTTCCTCATAGGCATCTCTAAAGTACAAGGAAGAATACATCTACTGACCATCGTCTCTTCTTCCTCTGCAGAGAAATCTCCAACCAACTGAGAATGGCCCCTAAAGACAGGATCAATGTATCTGACAGGGGGTGTGGGGAGCAAGAATGAAGGACCTATAGAACAGATAAGAAAGTAGTCTACAAAGTGTGCCCGGTTTGCAAGCACACTTTGTAGACCGTTCCAATTAAGTATTTCTTTCTATACAGCGCTATTTTGGCTCTGCTGAAGAGTCGCCAGCCGGTCCTGGGACCAGGATCTGCTTCTGTCAGCTACAGCTCTGACATCTATGAAAGGGGCGGGAGGGGGGAACTTTAGATGATTAGATCTCTCAAACTATACATGTTTGAGAGATGGGACATACCTCATTGTATTAATATTTTTAACATCTACAATACTAAAATTTGTTAAAAACAAGCATTACTATCCCTTTAAGTCATGGCAATTGGAGATAATGTCAGGTCTGATTTATAAATTGAGTAAGGGCAGCATTATAAATATGTCATTAGTAATCTTATGTTAAAGCTTGGTATGCTTAAGAACAGATTATACATGGCGTTCAGATTCTGGCAAAAGATCTGCCACAAAATAGTCGCAGTTACCAACATTTCTTTATAAATTCACAGTGCCAGAATTTTCACCATCACTTTTCCCAAAACATAACAATGTGGTGTTAAGGCTTCCAAAACTTTCATAATCGTCTTTTAAAATGTCAACCTTCATTTTTATGCCACTTTAGTCACCATTTTTCATAATGCCAGTTTTAGAAATCTTCTCCATTGTCATCTTCTGTGTGGATACATTTTTTTTTTATTTTTTATGTACTCCATAGAAGGACTAAACTGGGACATAGTGCATATGATGCTCTCTTTATTACATCATGCCATTACTTCCGTCATTTCACTATACATGAGTGCATACTCCTTGAGCATCTCATAGTTCTAGTATAGACTGGACTATTATCCCTTTTTACCCCTAGTATATCCCGACTATGAATTTCTTCCTTTCTGTGCATTTTTTCTTGTTTTGATGTCTCAATTTTGTTTATGTATTTTAAGCTATATTAAATCTTGAGAATTTGTTTTGTCCACTCTCTCCATACATTAGATATCCCTATACCTTGCATTTAACAACTAGTATTGTTGTTTGGTCTATCTCATTGTTATGTGCTATCTCTGACCCTATTGTTTTGAAATAAAACGACTACACTTAGAGGGAAGATTTTGTGCTGTCCTCTCCAACCCTCTTTTTCATGTGTTTTGCATTTGTTGTGGAGAATCATCGGTGGAAATTTTACCCATGCAATTCTGAAGACAAGCAGCAGGAGAAAGTGGACACTAATATCTGAAGAACCACTTCTTTAGGGATAGTTTTTTCCCTTTCCGCCAATATTGTTTTAAGTGGACATATATGTATGAGACTATAATACATGCCACTGTTTGCTAAATTACCTCCAGTGAATTGGTGCTACAGTGAGGCTTCATCACCTCTGGGCCATACTCTTTTAATGCGCTTCAGGGGAGGGTGTGATTGGTCACCGTTTATCCAAAATCCTCCTCTTTTCTCCATCCCACTGTTGACAGACTGGAACAAGGTCAGAACTGGCTTGGCTAGTGGCTGATGGGGTCGAAACTTGACTAGAGAGTGCGGAAAGGAGACCCACCAGAGTAGAAGAAAACAGGAAGTTGCTAGGCTGGGTCAGTAACAGACGGACAAAGCAGTGCCAAGGCAAAGGAGATGGACAGTAGTCGAACAAGCTGAGGTCGTAATCCAGTCGGGAAGAAACAGCACACAAGGAGTAGGCAGAAAAGAAGTTGAAGAAATGGAGCCAAGGTCAAATACCAGGTAACGCAAACATAAAGCCAAATCAAGTGCTGGTTCTCGATAAAGGCTCAGTAAGCGCATCACAGCAAGGCGGGGAATTCAAGAAACAAGCCAAGAAAACAAAACAGAAAACTAGGCAAGGAATACAAAAAAAAGAGAGGAACATGGACAGAACATGACAATTTCCTACTGTAGTCCGTACCCTCTGCCACCCAGGGAAAAACTACCCCATTATTATGAACTGACATAGCGTAGGAGATGCCAGGGGCACAAAACTGTATAAATTACAATCTGCTGGTTTTCCTACACTTTGTCAGATATGACATAACTGCACTAAAATGGTTGCAACAACTACAAAAATTAAAAAAGTTAAGCAAAGCATACCAATTTTGAAAGTAGACAACTGGCCACATGAAATGAGGACTCATTTGCCTAAGGGATGGCCATATAAGGACAGCTGGCCTGAATGGGGTTCATACATTTTCAATCAAGGGTATATTTGGATCTCTGTATCTTTGGGTCTGGGGGGATGAAGGTGCATTTATGACAACAGGGGGGTGGGGCAACCATCCCCAAGGCCAGTCTCACATCTCCTGTTTTGCTTACTTGTAATCCCTTTACAGTAGTGTAGTGGGATGCCCACTAGTTCCATGAGCACTGAAAACAGCATAGCAACTTCTGGAGGGCGACCTGGAAGTTGCTCTCCTGTGGCATGGAACTGGTAATTAGTTCATGAGCGCACACACACACACACACACACACACACACACACACACACACACACACACACACACACACACACACTCAAGAGGCACCAGCGACTGGTGCTAATCCAATTACACTACAGCAGAGCACATAATAAAGAAAAAAATTACTCTGTTTTCCTTATTTAAATTAACTTATCAAAACTGGAGCTTGCTTGCTCCCCCTTGTCATCTGAGGTTAAGACGTATGAAACTGGTAAACTGTTCCATGAGCACAGACAGGTGGCACCAAGACTGGTGGTCATCCCAATACACCTAAAAAATGTAATTAAAAGTTAGCAAAACTGTGTGTGTGGTGGAGGGGGTGGGGGAGGTTATTTTTTAACTCATGTCAAGGAAACCTGATTGCTCCCCTCACAAGGTGGATTGCAACAATATCTCCAACAGGATTTAGGCCTCTGGGAACCACTTAAAGTGGTTCATGAAGGTAAGCTGGAGTCATTAAATTCCTGGTTCTCAATCTTTTTTTTTTTTCACTCAAGGCATCCCTTAACATGCAATCTGCAGTTTTCAGGGCACCCCTCACATTTTATAGGTAGTTTCACAAGGTCTTAATGATGGGTACAATACATACATGTATAGTTATTCTTAGTATTCTCACAATCAGAATGATAAAAAACAAAATGTGAATGATAATTTCCATAAATATAGATTAAACGTAAAACATTTTTGTCAAAGTCTTCATAGAAAAAGGAGGCACCCTGAGCTGGCACCAATGGCACACTGTTTGGAAACCACTGCATTAAACTTATCTTGTATATACACAGGAGATAAGAGTTGCTAAAGGGTTAATAAATAAATTCAAGAAACAGCCACAGAGGATACTAGCCACATACATATGTACACAACTTCTAATTTACATACCTTATTGTAGTCAAACTTGCCGCTGCTGTTTACTTCAGCTAAACGCAGCACAGAGTTTACCTCCTCTTGAGACATTTTCTCCCCTTTCTGAAATGCATAAATATAATATTTCTACATTTTAAACATGAGTGAAAAAACTATGTATTCATCTCCAAAGAACTGACTGAACACATGCATTTTTAATAGCATGAAACTGAACCAAAGCTGTTCCTTTCTATATGTAAGGATATCCTATATAATAATTCGCTAGGATGTTTGTCAGAAGCTGTCATACACAGTAGAGACTGCGCGTGTTTGGGCAGTCTCTACTGCGCATGATTGCATCACGTGCATGAGGCGACAAGACTGCGTTGTGTAGAGCAGTGAGGTAGCGGCCGCTTACCCCTTTGAATGCCAGAGGGGTACGCAACTCATTGCAAAGCAATGCATTGCGTACCCCTCTGGCACTCAAAGGGTTAACATTACCCGGCCCTTGTACACAGGCTTTTACGCTAGTATATACATAATTGGTGGTCTTAGCACACCACATGTAAGAAGTCTAAAGTGGAGCAAGTGTGAAAACAACTTCCACATATGGGACAAAAAATGAAATTGTGCATTTAACTCCTTAAATGCTAGATACGTTTCCAATGTACAAAAAAGCAATACATTAAAGACCTCTCTCACATTGGGGGTTAACCCTTTGGGTGCCAGGTGGGTGCCCCTCTGGCACCCAAAGGGTTAAAATACCCATTCAAATAAATGGGGATTTTAATCGTTCTCTACGGTACAGAAGGTTTGTCCGCAAATTGTACCACTTTTCTTTATGCATATGACCCATTGTCTCAAGTACACAGCATGTAGAGTTTACCAGGGGAAGTACAAACAGGGGAAGTGCATTCATTCACCTCAGGGATGCTAAAGAGGTCTCCAAAGGATTGCCAAATATCAAATAATGGTTGCATATCAAGAAATGTACTAAAAATGTAATAATATATATTTTCTATACTATATAAACATGACGCCTATGAATTTTGCTATTATTATTGTCCTCAAGACAATACCAAAATATTATTACAAAAATAAATAATACATAAAAAGTAATCAGTACTGGTGCTGCACCTACTGGCAGCCCATGTACTAAGCTCTTTACTTCTCTTTACTCTGCTTGCACAAAGGTGAAGTGGGGCAGTGTACAGGCATATCTGGGCATTTATAAGTCTATGCCCTGTTTACCGCCATGTTTTAACAAGTCGTATAAGTATGTGATGTCCCATTACTTAATTTTCCTGAACATGCTATAGCGGTGGCGTTCAGAGCTCGTGCTCATTAAAGTCTTAACAATAGAGGGATGTGTGTTGGTATACACTAAAGAGATTTTACATGCTCGAACATACTCCAGAGTGCAGGGTAAGAAGGAAAGCGTGTGCTGGTATGTATTACTCTCATATATATCCCAATGTCCATGGTAACAATAGAGGAGTATGTGTATCATATGTAATAAAGCGATCACGTGTGCTCATACATACTTCATAGTGCAGGGTAACAATGGAGGAGTATGTGTGCCAGGATCCACTAAAGTGATCATATGCACTCATAGATACCCAGAGGTGCAGGATAAAAATGGAGAGAAGTGTGTTTGTGTATGTGTGTGAGTGCCCCAATATACCCCAAAGTGCACAGAATGACTTGTATTGCTACATATAAGTACAGAAAATTAGTTGTGCTAGTGGATTCATACATTCCTGAGTGGTCAAAGAAAAAAAAAATGTTAAACTTTTACCATTGTGAGGATTTCATAAAGGTCACTGTGCAAAATATAGCCTTTGTTATTATGATCAATTTTTCTAAAAGCTTTCAGAAGTTCATTTCTTGTGGCTGGTTTCTCCTTTCTTAGGATGCTGCAAAAATCATCAAAATTTAATTCCTTGGTCCTTGATGTCCAATACTTATTGAGTATTTTGTTTGAAGGATTTCGCCCAGCTTGTTGGAGAACTGCAAGCAAAAGAAAAATCTAAGTAAATAAGATAACATGCATATTTTCCAGTATGTTGCCAGTCATTCTTTGGTAGATATTAATTTTGACTCTATTGCAGGTTATCCAATTATCACTGGTTTTATGTGCAAATTTGCACACATAATACAATGGGATTTTTGGAGAGAAAATCCAGTGAATATTCTCACTTGCAACAGAATCAAGTCCACTGAGAAATGGCTGATACTGGCAGGATGGGGACAGAGTCCTATGTTTCTCAGAGCTCTTCAAACAAAGTTCTCAGTGTAACACTAACATACCAGAGGAATTATGTACTACAAGCAATGGCAGTCAACTGTTAGACTTTCATCTATTGAGGACTACAACTGCCATCATCTCCAATCAGCAAACAATGGATTTTGGAGTCCTCAACATCTGCAAGTTCTGCAACTGACTACCCCATGCAGTGAAGTGTGACAAAAAGGAGATAACTTCTATTCATAAGAGTTCATTCTAAACCAGTTGATAAGACAGAAAGAAGGCATATGTCTATCAAGTTCAGAGGACGCCATTTTCAATTAAACCCCAAGTGTGTAAATAAAATTCCTTCCTGCCTCCAAAACACATTCGGGAATCACCCTGTATCAATATCTGCATTGAAATCAACTGTCATGATTCTCAATATTATTTTGAGCTAGAAAGAGATCCAATATGTTTTTGAAAGTATCAACAGTATCTGCAAACACAGCCTCCAGAGGCAAAGAATTCCACAGCCTTACTGCCCTTCCTGTAAAAATAAATCTGTTTCAGTTGAAAGCTCATTTCCTCTACTCTTATTGAATTATGGTACCTCTTTGGGTAAAGAGCTCCCAAGATATTTTTTGTACTGGTCTTCAATACATTTGTAAATAGGAATCATACTCCTCCCTTGGAAGTCTCTCCTCTAAGGAAAACAAATAGTTTAAAATCTTGTAGTCCTTTTATCATTTTTATTTCATGTCTCTGTTCTTTCAATTCAATCAAGTCTTTTTAGGAACAGGCACCCAAAAGTGTGTCCCATACTCTAGATGAAGCCTTGCAAAGCATTTATAGAGAGGTAGAATAACATTTTCATTCCTTGCACCTATATCACCTTTTAAAGGGATAGTAATGTTTCATAATAAAAGCAGCTCTAATTAATCATCATAGTATTTGGACTTTGGAGAGTGTTATTTCAATTCTGTCAGAGCTGTAGTTCCAGAGTAATTCAATGACAAAGTGTCCCCCTCCCGCCCCTTTTACTGATGTCAGACTGTTCAGCCAGAGCAGAAAGGAGGTGCCCAGGTAGACTGCAGAGAGGGACAATCTTCAATTAAGATAAGGGAAAAACCTGAAAAGCTTGTCAATGGGGGCAGGGCTTTCATTGTTCTCATAGGAATAAGAGTGTCCCCTTCTGTTATCTGTCTGGTCTATGGACTTCATTCCACATCTGAGAAGAGATTGTTTACAGTAGGTAAAAGGGGCGGGAAGGGAAACTTTGCTTGTGAATATCTCATAAACCATAAAGGTTTGAGAGATAAGACTTATATCATTCTTCATGTTTTTTTTAATACCTACAAAATAAAATAAAGTTAAATCGAAGTATTACTATCCCTTTAAACATGAGAATACCCTTTGGTTCTTTCAGCAGCTGAGTGACATGGCACAATGTTATGTAGTTTATTGTCAGTACTCCTAAATCCAAATGCAAAACCTTACATTTATCTTTATTAAACCTCACCTGCTAATTTACACCCATTCACTCAGTTTATCCAAAGCAAAGATTAAATCACTTCCTTCAATGCCCAATTCAAGATCATTTATAAAACAAATAAAATAGAATCGGGCCAGGGCTGGACCCCAGCGCACTCCACTTTCAATTTTAGAGCAACCTGAAAAGGTTCCATTTACAGCAACTCCCTGCGAGTCTCTCATTCCTCCCCCATCCTTGTTACGACTGTTATTTCTAATTGTAACCCATCTAGCTACCTGATCCAACATTGGGGAGACCTCCACCCAAACTACTTTCTAAGCCAGGTACCTTCAGCTCAATGAGCAGTAAACACATCTCAAGCTAGTCCCCCTCAATGTTGCAACCTGCTTCTCCAGATCTCTAGTTTGAGCTTCCGAGGTGGCTACTTACTCACATATACCACAGAGGTATGACTCTGGGGTTGGTTGTTCCAGGTGTGCAAACATGTGGCAGCATCTACAAGTTTCATGTATTTCTATGGAGCTCATGCACAAAGGTTCTAACCTTGACCCAAAAAAATAACATAGGAATTGGAGCATTTATCACTCTTTTCCTTACTGCACTTTAATGCATGGGTAGTCAACTGCACAGATTAGTTAATCTCTCCACGCCCCAGACATCAAACTGTTATTATGAAGAAGACTGAATAACAAAAATGAATGCCAGGTTGCGTGGTGGTATCATTGCTATTACTGTTCCCAAAGAAGACCTTGTAGCAATGTAGATCAAAATGTCAGGAGACCAGTTTGAGCTGTAATGACTTTAATCAAGCATTTCACAGCATTAGGTGTACCATTAGTTTCATATGAAATCACCTAAACTGACTAAAATCTAACAGATTCAATTATATTCAAGACCTTACCAAGAAAGCTGGTGTTGGCAGATAACAATATTCAAGGAAGGCTTTGATTATTTTTTTTAGAAAATTATAACATACAGGATAATATTTACAGGGTTAAAAATGTAATGTATTTTCCACTTCAACTACTATGTAAGAAGAAATGATATCTTTAAATCATGGCATGTTTCTTTAGGAGTTAGTTTGAGGGCAATTCAATGAGGTTTTCTGTGCTGTTCCAATTATAAAAGCTGATCCCCACTGACTTGCACATGGTGGTCCTTAATCAGAAAGTAAAAGATAAGAAACTTTGGCTCATATCAATTGCACCATACAAGACAAATCCATACTTTAAATTTATTAAAAATAGGATTTTAGTCTTACCTGTTAAATCCTTTTCACTTAGTCCATACAGGTCACTGGTACAATGGGAGGCGATCCGCCCCTTTAATAGGCAGGAACATTTATTCAAATGTATGCAGGGGGTGGAGCCTCCCCTCCTACTTAAGCTGCCTTCAGGCCAGAGCCAAGCTAGATTGATTTGAGACACTTAAACTGACCAGAGGTAAGCAAGAAAAGGAAGACTCCTGTGAGCATGCCCCGAAGGTCTCCCACTGAATGCCACAGGAGAGCCAATCATGGTCTCTTGACAGGGTGGGAGACCAGTGACCTGTATGGACTAAGTGAAAAGGATTTAACAGGTAAGACTAAAATCCTATTTTCACTGTCGTCCAATACAGGTCACTGGTACAATGGGATGTACAAACATTGAGCTGTCCCTGAGGCGGGAAGTAAGGCAAGGACCAGGCGCAAGGCCCAAGTCACTAGAACTGCTATGAACCAATTAATCATATAGCCCAGTAACAGAAGTGTCAACGGACACCAACCAGGGAGAAAAACAAACCCCCAAACTAACACAGCACACTGAACTAGAACCAACAGGGCTCAACAGTAAAGAAGCAGTAAGGATCACAGAATAGAAGTCCTAAACAGGCAAAACTGCCTCCAGGACCTTCCTTCCAAAGCTGGCATCAGCCAAGGCCAGTACATCAACTCTATAGTGCTTCGAGAATGTGTGCACAGAGGACCAAGTGGCCGCTCTGCACAGTTGATCAGCAGATGCCTGATTCTTGTAGGCCCAAGAGGCCCCAATAGATCTAGTGGAATGAGCAGTAACCCTGAAGGGAACGTGCTTATTCCACAATTTGTAGGCTTCACGGATGGTAGATTTAATCCAAGAGGCAATAGTTACCTTGGATGCCGGTCTCCCTGCCCTAGGCCCCTCAGGAATGTTGAACAAGGCGTCAGACTTCCTGATAGACTCAGTGCGATGAACATAAAATTTAAGACAACGCACAACATCCAACAAATGGAGATCTCTTTCCTTGTCAGAGGAACGGTTAGGGCAGAAAGAGGGAACCACAATCTCCTGATTGATGTGAAATTCGGAGACAACCTTGGGTAAAAACTCCTTGGAAGTGCGAAGCACTGCCTTATCCTTGTGAAACACCAAGTAAGGAGGTTTACAAGACAGAGCTTGTAACTGCTACCCGGCGAACTGAGACAATAGCCAAAAGAAAAGCCATCTTCCAGGTCAAGAGACGCAAAGGAATAGAAGCCAAGGATTCAAACGGGGGTCTCTGGAGAACCCCCAGTACCAAATTGAGGTCCCACTGGGGAGTAGGACTCTTGAAGGAAGGCCGAACATGAGCCACGCCTTGGAAGAAAACCTTAACATCAGGAAGAATAGCAATTCTTTCCTGGAAAAACACAGACAGAGCAGAAGTCTGAACCTTGAGAGATCTCAGGCTGAGTCCCTTCTCAACCCCATCCTGTAAAAAGGCTAGGACTGTGGGAAGATGGAAATCTAGAGACAGATCCTTATCAGTACACCATGCTACAAAGGTGGACCATATGCGATGATAGATCTTGGAAGACACAGGCTTGCGAGCTCTAAGCATCGTGGACACCACTGAAGAGGAAAACCCTTTCTTCTTTAAAATTGAGGATTCAACCTCCAAGCCATCAAATGGAGATGCTGAACATCCTCCTTCCACAGATATCCCTGAAGAAGTAGATCTGGACATGCAGGAAGCTGAACAGAATCCGTCACAGACATGGCTAGCAGTTCCGGATACCAGGACTGACGAGGCCAATTTGGAGTGATCAAGATGACAGGACAACGCTCCACCTTCAGCTTCTGGATGACTCGGATCAACACAGGAAGAGGAGGAAAGATGTAAGCCAGAGGAAACGTCCAAGGGATTGACAAAGCATCCACTGCCAGAGCAAGAGGGTCCCTCCACCGGGAGCAAAACACTGGCACCTTCCTGTTGTGTCTGGTAGCCATCAGATCCACTACTGGCACCCCCCACATCTGGGTGAGAAGGTGAAACACCTCTGGATGAAGCGCCCATTCTCCGCTGTCAACTGTGTGACGACTGAGAAAATCTGCCATGACGTTGTCTACGCCTGGAATGTGTACTGCTGAGATGACTGGCACATGATCTTCTGCCCAGGATAAAATGGCTTTGACTTCTAACCAAGCGGTGAGACTTTTTGTGCCGCCTTGTCTGTTGATGTAAGGCACCGCGGTGGCGTTGTCGGACTCCACTCTGACTGGACAGCCTTCCAGCTGAGATCCCCAGTGCCTCAGGGCAAGAAGTATGGCACGAAGTTCCAGAACATTGATGGAGAGAAGAGATTCTTCCAGTCCCCATTTCCCCTGAGCACTGAAACGACCCAACACAGCTCCCCATCCCCGGAGGCTGGCATACGTCGTGACTGTGGTCCAATAGGCAACCCGAAAGGATCTCCCTTTCAGGAGATGAGACAAGTCCAACCACCATTGCAGGCTCAACTCGACATGAGGAGGCAGAGAGACTGACAGATGCTGATGATCTGGATGATTCTTGCACGTCTGGATCACAAACCTCTGAAGTTCCCTGGTGTGTGCCATAGCAAATGGCACCGCCTCTATTGTGGAAATGAATTTCCCCACCAGAGAGGTCAACTTCGGCACTGGAACCCTGTCGAATTCCAGGATCCTGGCTACTCGGATAGCAATCTGATGAGCAACTTCCTCTGGTAGAAACACCATGCACTGCTGAGTGTCGAACAGGAGACCCAAGAAGAGGAGCCGTTGAGATGGGACCAAGTCTGACTTGTCCAGATTCACAATCCAGCCATAGCGATTCAGTGTGTGTATACACAGCTGCAGCTGCTGGTGGAGAATCTCCGCAGATGAAGCTTTCAGGAGCAGATCGTCCATGTAGGGAGTCACCCTGACACCCTCTCGATGAAGCACAGTTATCAAAGATCCCAATACCCTCTGAAAGACCTGAGGAGCTGAAGTCAGTCCAAAGGGAAGAGCTGAAAACTGAAAGTGGCCCTTGTGACAGGCAAACCTGAGATACCGTCTGCTCTCTGGATGAATAGGGATGTGAAGATACGCATCCTGAAGGTCCAGGGAGGCAAGGAACTCCCCTGGAGACACTGCGGCTATCACAGAGCGCAGGGATTCCTGGCGAAAGTGGGAACTCACAACAAGGGAATTGAGATCCTTGAGATCCAAGATAGGACGAGCGCCTCCGTCGTTTTTGGCCACAACGAACAGGTTGGAATAGAATCCGGAACCTGTGTCCTCTGGTGGAACCAATTCCAGGACCTCTTTGTCCAAAAGATCCTGAATAGCGTTGTCGAACAGACGTCTTTTTGTAGGTTCCTGAGAAGGACGAGTAAAATGGAACCGGAAAGGAGGAAGGGAAGAGAAAGGGATCCTGTACCCCTCTGATACCACCTGAATCACCCATGGGTCCGTCACCGACTCCTCCCAAATCCGGCGAAAGATGTGGAGACGTCCACCTACAGCTGGATGCGGACCCGGGTTTGGTGAGTCATGCCGAAGCAGTCTTGGAGGTCTTGGCCTTAGGGGCAACTTTGGGCTTCCAAGACTGTTTGGGCTTGGAGGAGGAGCGCGTGGAGGACGGACCTGTCTGGGACGTGGAGCGTGTCTCAGTCTGGAAGGAACGAAAGGACCGATTGCGTTTGGCTGGAAACTTCTTCTTGAAGACTGAAGGTAGAAGAGTACTTTTACCACCAGTAGCCTCACTAATCATCTCCTTAAGTTCAGAACCGAACAACAAGTTCCCCTGAAAGGGTAAAGAAAGTAAGGCTTTCTTAGAGGCAGTATCAGCAGACCAAATTTTCAGCCAAAGAGCACGTCTAGCCACCACAGAGGAAGTAGAGGCCCTTGCCATCATGCGCACAGCATCAAAGGCAGCGTGAGAAACATAATTCTGGGCTTCTGCTATATTAGCAAGAAGTTGTAACTGCTCAGACACTGGCGCATCCTGGCGAACCGCCTCAGTCGTTCAGTCCAGGCTGCAACAGCTCTATTAACCCACGCCACTGCAAAGGTTGGACGCATGGCAGTGCCAATGGAGGCAAAAATGGATTTAAGAGAAATCTCTAACTTTTTGTCCGTCCAGTCCTGCAGGGCAGAGGCATCAGATACAGCTAAAGCAGTAGATTTGGATAATCTAGAAACAGGGGCATCCACTTTGGGAGGATGAACCCATTTTGCCAGTTCAGTCTCAGGAAAAGGGTAAAGCTTAGCAAACTTTTTGGACACAGAAGAGGATTTTTCAGGAGTCCTCCACGCATCAGAGACTAGACGGGCAAGAGTAGGGTTAGTTGGAAAACATATAACCACCTTAGATGGTTTCTGAAAAACGTCAGTTGGATCATGAGTAGATTCCTGAGTCAGAGGAAGGTTGAGCGTGGTTAACACCGCTCTAATCAAACCCTCAGCAGAAACCTCAGGGTCACATTCATAAGGGTCCCCAATGGACCTATTAGATTCAATAACAGTGCCTTCCTCAGCATCAGAATCTTGTAAAAGTTCTTCCTCAGAAGAATCAGACACATCAGGAGCTCCCTGTGGCTTAGGCAGGGAGGTCCTGATTGAGGAGGGGGTTTGCCAGACTTGTAGAGCCCCCTGAACCTGAGAGGGAAAGAGTTGGAGAGTGGATCTGAGATCCCTAGTGGCAGCTTTGAACTCTTTCACCCAAGTTGGCTCAATAGCATGGCTGGGAAGCCCAGGGTTGCTATCATGACTATCTGTACATTTTTGGCATAAATGACCTGAAAATTCTCTAGGCAGCCCAGAGTGACAAGAGGAGCAAAACGCAATGGGGGAAACAGACACCCCAGCCTCCTTAGTCTTGGGTCTAGCCCCTGACTCCAGTGGAGTAGACATGCTCACAGCGTCAGATATACACCACTAAGAAAAATCACCCAGTAGCAGTGTGAAAGATTAAAGTTTCACCCCAGAAATGTCTAAAATCGGACTTATCTGGTCAGCGAAGGGTTAATCTGCTGAGAGGAGAGAAGGCTCGGTCCCTGCGTAGTATACTCGCTGAGAAAAACACCACAAAATGGCTGCCGCGACTGCAGCCAATCAGAAAACGAGCGCGAAACGGGCGCTCATGGGAAATGTAGCTTTCTCTCAGAAGTACCCCAAACAGTGCCCGAAGCCCCCCCAAACTCCCCACACCCCGAAACTAGCCACCGGATGATAGAGCAGGGGAAGACCAACAAAATGAGCCCTCTCTGAAGTTGCTGTGATAAGCGGTTCCAGAGATATGTCCCACACTGTGCAAACCCATAGAGAGTAAAGGAGCAATGGCGTCTATGCAGTAAAAGGCGCGCTTAAAGGTGCGGAACATCAAATATTAATAAAGTATTTCTGAAATAGAAAGTACACCAAACATACTTTTAACACATGAGAAACATGAGAAAATAATATTCCAAAGCTCCAAAACCCAGGGAATACCACAGAAATTGCATAAATACAAGCAATAGAAATAAAAACACCCTATGAGTGCTGGAGTGCAAAATGCAAACTCCCAAATACAAGCCCAAGTAAGGGATACTGTGGGGACAAGTGGACCTTCAGCACTCAAAGGGTGGCTCACCTTTCTGCAGGACTTCTGTCTTCAGGTGACCATGTTGAAATAGGAATTAACCAGAGGCAAATTCCCCAGCAGGGAAGCTACTTGACCCAAGCTGTTCCCTCTTCAGGGCATAAGGTCCACCAGAAAATCCCTGGAAGCTGCACTAGCCACTTTGGAGAGGGCAATTCACAGCCATGGTCACCCTCCTAATGGTGGTATTCCATATTTGAAGAAAACAATAAAAAACTAAAGCTGAATGATAGATGTTCTCCACCTGGTGTGCACAGCACACAGGAACAAATCAATCTAGCTTGGCTCTGGCCTGAAGGCAGCTTAAGTAGGAGGGGAGGCTCCACCCCCTGCATACATTTGAATAAATGTTCCTGCCTATTAAAGGGGCGGATCGTCTCCCATTGTACCAGTGACCTGTATTGGACGACAGTGAAATGGGGCTTTTAACCCCTTTCAGTGCTACCGAGGTCTCAAACACATTGGGGTAGATACACTAAGATGCGATAAAGAGGTGATAAAGAGGCAATGAACACTAGCGTTATCACTCCAGTTCACTCTGGAGAGCTGAGTCCATAGGCTTCATAGAACAACATAGAAACTGGAGATGTTTTATCACTGAATAAGTCCACTCCACTTTATCACGCCTTAGTGCATAACCCCCATGTGAAGAAATGCTTAGTAGGGCTATCTAGCACTGAAGGAATTAAAAGCCACATCTAATCAATATGAATTTTAACCCTGTGAGTGTCAGAGGGGTATGCAAGGCACTGCAAAGCAATGCGCTGCATACCCCTCTGGCACTCCAAGGGTTCATTTAGCTCTCATGGTGCCTTTTCTCATGTTTTGCTTTCTGAGTAAGCCTTGCGGTGTGTCTATGACAGATACAAAGATGTGTATATCGACCCAGGTAAGAGCTAGATAATTGAACAATGTTTTGCACATCAGTCTGGCATTGAAAGGGTTACAATTTGAATAGGAGCAACATTTATGAAAACAAATTTGCTTTTCACTAAACTGACTTGTAGTGTACAATGAAATGCTGTAGTGTATATATTATTAAAGAACAGAGTGCAGTTTCAAGAAAAATGTACTTTTGCTTATTTTATTTTACGGGACTTATTAAAACTGAAATGTCATTATTTAGCAAATATGTTTACGGTTTGTATTGAAGACATTTCTGTACCTAGCAGTCCCATTTATTTCTTGATGCAGAAAATGTGGCGTACAGAGGAGCTGCAAACACTTCAAAATTGCTCAGTACTTATTATATTCTAGGAGCATCTGACCCTCTGAATGTCATTCATCAGTAACTTGTTATTGAATCAAAAAGCTAGATGTCTGAATGGAGAGGCTGGATTACATCCTAGGCTGTGCTTCTGCTGGCATAAGCAGGCAAAATATATAGGGTTGTATGCTTAAAACAAAAGTAGAGCAATTTTAGAGCAAATTAATAGCACCATAGGAATTTAAAAAATAAATAAAAGCCACAACATTCCCATTTCAGCCCCATTTCAAGGCAATGTATTGGAGACTGTGCTAGCATTCATGGGCGATGTCCTATCGGAGAAGTGTCATAGGCACATTGACAGTATTTGTTAAAGTGTCTATGACATTACATTACCAGCACTCTGACAAAAATATGCCCACATTGACATCAATCCGACAGGTTTACGAATTTTTCATCACATGGACAATGGCCTATTTCCATATGGAAATTATGCATAATGAGACACTTTCTTATGCAAGGGAGTGTGTTACATTTATGTTAATGTGACACTTCGACACATTCACTAAACTCCAATAGTAGCCTCTGCTGTCCAAGTTCATAGCCTCAACTTCACCTATCTGAGGTTGGCGAAGTTAGGATCTCCCTGAACTTTCCCATGAAGTAACAACGCTGAATCAATTTGTAGCATGAAGGGTTGTCCAAGTGTGGGCAATGTGGAAGCACTTGAACTTACACAATACTAGACAGGGGCGGATTGCCCTATTGGGGGGACTGGGCATCTCCTGGTGGGCCACTCAGTTATAAGCCAGTAGGGAGATCAGATGATCTTACCTCTCCAGCCCACAACTCTATGGATGCAAGGCACAACACGCTCACCAAAGCCCTGCAACAGTGAAGACTGGGTCCTGTTCTCTGTACCTGTCCCGCCCCCAAGGCTGACTTAGCTGGCCCTGCTCTGCCTGCAGTGTGTGTCCTGGCGCAGGGCATGATTGATTAGAACTTCTGGGACCTAACTACCTAGCAGATTAAATAGGTATTATTTAATTATTTTCAATTAATTGTACCCATTGTTAGAGAGGCTTAGTTTACCTTCTGTTTACCCTTTAACACCTTGTATGCTTTAGAGAGGTATAGCTTAGTTATTAACCCGTTGCATACCAGACAGGATTACAGCAATATTTTATTCTGTTATTAAAAAGTTGAATTCCTCATAGGTGCAGTACCTCATGAATTAACCCCGTGTATGCTAGAGAGACATAATTCATCAGTAATCAAGCCCTTGTATGCCAGAAAGGCGAATAAAGTTGTTAATTACTGATGAATTATGTCTCTTTTGCACACAAGGGGTTATTCATTGAGGTACACATTCCTGTGTACAAATGAGACATTCAATGGGTTAATCACAGATCACATTACTGTACACCTCTCTTGCATGCAGGGGGTTAATAACAGATAATTTATTGCATACAGTATGTTAAGGGGTTAATAGCTAACCATTTATGCCTCTTTAGCAATGTATACAGTGGGTTAGGTTAACCCTTTGAGTGCCAGAGGAGTAAGCAACGCATTGCAGAGCAATGCTTTACGTACCCCTCTGGTACTCCAAGGATTTTAATATATACATACAGATTAGAATACCAGCTAGTGGGCCAGTTAAATAAAAAAATCCCCGGGTTATAAGAACAACTTTAACCCCTTAAGGACCCTTGACGTACCAGGACCGTCACGGTCCTTGAAATACTCAAGGACCGATGACGGTCATAGTACGTCACGTACGTTTTACTTACATCGCTCTACCGGGAGCGCTGTAAGTAAAAATAGGGCCTGAAATTGACCGCTCCAAGATCGGAGCGATCTGGCCCCATAATGACAGGTCACGTGTACCGGCGCGTCCAAGTGCTCCTATGCAGTCATTATGGGACGGAAATGTCCCAGGACCGCCGGTCCTTAAGGGGTTAAGAACTGAAAAAACAGAAAATTGAAGGAATAAAAACTGAAAAAAACTATAAATGATACATAAGCTGGAGAAACTAATAATATTTTCCCTGTGGAAAATTGGAGTACAAACTGAAGAAAACTAAAAATGATAAAAAATAATTGTGAGAAATGAAAAATATCATAAAATATAGCAAAATGTAAGTGAAAGTGGAAATATCACAAAAAGAAAAAAAAAAACGCAAAATGAAAACATGTACCGATATGTAGCAGCATGAATTACTATTTGGGATGTCAGCACATAGCAGCACTTTACTATTCATTTCATTTTGGATTTCAACCATTTTGTTTTGCCCTTTAATAGTATTCTTTGCTCTATTTAATCATACTCTAATGCTTTGCAATGTGCTGGAGACTCGTAATGTGCTGCGCGTCTCCAGAGCATTGCAAAGCATTGGAGTATGATAAAATAGGTTGAAACCCAAAAGAAACCAAAATAAAATGAATAGTAAAGCAATTAAATGTGCTGGCATCCCAAATAGTAATTCATGCTGCTACATATCATGTTTCTTTTTGTGATATTTCCACTTTCGCTTACATTTTGATATTTTTTATCATATTATTCATTTCTCACAATTATTTTTTATCATTTTTAATTTTCTTCGATTTCCCACAGGGACTCAGTTGTTGATAGGCATTTAGGGTTAAAAGGCAAGGTATGCGGCTGCATACCCTGCCTGTATATGTGTATTTCCTGTTATTATTCTTTTTATTAAAAATAAATAGTTCAGGCCTCAAGGGGGGCATCAGGACCCTTTCTGATACCCCCCCAGCATTGATCACCTATTTTTAATAAAAAATTAATAACATGAAATACACATATACAGTCGCAAACACTGCCTATTAAGCCTTTGAGTGCCACATAGGTGAGCAATGGATATCCCTATGGCACTTAATCCTGTCCATGGTGCTGAAACTGTTCTCTCCACTCCCCTCCTAAGGAAGGAAGCAGAGAGAGAATGCTGTTCAACTTCAGAATTATTGTAGGGTTGGAGATGTGTGAAGGGAGGATATCCTTTCCAAATTGACAGCACTTCGACAAGCCTGTATGCTAATAGGGAACTTCTCCAACCCTCCCCTTGCATCCGACAATTTTGTGCGTAGAAGTGTTTCGAAAACATTGACAAGATCATATCGACACAGAATCGACCTTTAGTGCATTTAGGACATGGTGTTAAAGCAGAACTTCCATCCAATAAGTATATTGCCCCACATAATTGCACATCTTGCGACTAGCCGCTCTGTAGCGCTAGTCGCCAGAATGATTACCTGATTAAAGAGAAATCGCTATTCTTGCAAGACTGAAAGCAGGACGAAGTCCTGACATCTTGCCATAGTGACGTCCGATGCGTGCACTGTCAGTACCTTTTGGACCCTGCCAGCTCCTAGCTACGCCTCCTAGACCCGGCTGGGACTTACAGCGCAGGCGTGCGGACGTCACTAGGGCAAGATGTCCATGCTCTGTCCTGCTGTCAGTCTTGGAAGAATAGTGATTTCTCTTTAATCAGGTAATAATTCTGGCGACTAGCGCTACAGAGAAGCTAGCCGCCAGATGTGCAATTATGTGGGGCAATATACTCATTGGGTGGTAGTTCCGCTTTAAAAGACCCATTTAAACCAATGGAGATTGTAATATTTCCCGTATGGAGCAATTTGTTTGTCCCTCCTTTTCTTTTATACATGCGGCTCATAGATATATGTGCAGGTGTGCAAGCATAGGGTACACATTTCCTTTTAAATCAGGGACACAGAAAAATCCTACACTGCAAGGTTCAACCGTCTTCTGTGCAGTCCTGCAGAGCGATATTTTCATAAGCATCCCTGATTTAAAGAGATATGTGGTCACCAACAGTATGTAGCCACAGTGCTTTGAATATCCATCTGAAACCCAATGGTAACTGTGCCTATGAGCTGCATTCTGGAAAGCTATATACTGCAGCTTTACACAAACTATTAAACGGTTCTACACCTATAGGAACAGGGTCATTCTTAAATTAACAGAAGGACTTGCCTTCATACAGCACCCAGGTACATATACTTATTTTTCCACAATAACTTGAATACATTCTGGACAGTGGAAGACTGGTATACAAAGGACTCCTACCTAAGAAAGTGCTTCTGGTGAATAAATTCAGAGCACCCTATTCCTATAGAGATATATCTCCTTTGCTTTAAAGGGATAGTAATACTTAAAATGTAAAAAAAAAATATGTTATAGGGTTTATCCCCCTGAGTAAAACAAGAGTACTCTCACTGCTGAAAGGTTTTTTATTCAAAAGTTATTAATTTTCAAAGTTGAATTTTTTAGGTGCAATATCACAGTGGCCTGAAATTGTACAGTGGCGCTGTTGCTACACGATCCTATGGACAGCTCTGGTCAATTGACCATAAATCTCCATAGGATGGTGTAGCAACAGCGCCACTGTACAATTTCAGGCCAGTGTGATATTGCACCTAAAAAATTAAACTTTGAAAATTAATAACTTTTGAATGAAACACCTTTCAGCAGTGGGAGTACTCTTGTTTTACTCAGGGGGATAAACCCTGCAACATATTTTTTTTTACATTTTAAGTATTACTATCCCTTTAACAAGATCCAGAAACATGCTGCTCTACAATGTCTTGCAGCCTCCTCTAGTGGCAAGGCATTGTAATTGACAGTTAATCATGGGAAATATTTGGTATTCTAACTGCCTGTTCTTTCTGACCTTGACACTGGGGCTCATAAAATAATAATTGGTCAATTGCTTAAGTGGCTCATGGAAAGAGATGAAAGACATAACAAGCGGAAAGGAGATAACATTTGTTCTCTGCACTACTATTTTTGAATCTGGATTATAAAGAAACCTGCCATTAGCAAGAAACAAAAAAACTCTTTTGCCATAATGTTGAAAGCCTTCATTAGACTAAGCACATCTGCTCAATGTGACCGCCTGTTAAACTAGCCATGGCGTAATTAGGGTATCAAGACTGAAAAATCCAACATGTCATCAGGATTTATCTCTCTATCAACATACCAGAGCTATTCAACAATATGAGGGCTGCAGTTTGACCCTTGCGATGCCAGCCCAGCACAGCCCTGCAATAGCTAAAGAGCAGTACTGTTTTAAGAACCTCTGACACCCCGGATGAAATTCCAAAAGAGGTATCAATTATAGATAGGCATAGCTTTAAGATTCTCTTAGGTTTAGTGGTAGCTTCCTTAGGACTGCTAGTAGTTGTAGTAAGGTGCAGTGAAATTGGCATATTGTGCATGAAGGATTGCCTCACTTCTCCATGAGCACAGCATAAAATTAGCACCTTTGGACTTGGAGGGATCGAGAAACCCCCTTCATGTCAATAGCTGGGGGGCATCAGCATCCCACCATGAGGTCTGACTTTTTTTTTTAAATAAGCATCTGGCTGAGGAGGCAGGGGGCTTTGCCTACAGTATAATTCTTTAATTACAGCAGGCCTTGGTTTTATGGTGTTGATCATGGTTTAATTAAAAAAAAAAAAAAAAAAAGTCAGAATTCTCATATAGGCTATTCATTCTTCAGCTACAGTTCCTATTAACCCTATGTGCTGCATATCCCTCTGGCACTCAAAGGGTTAAAATCAGTGGTGAGTAAACACTTGGAAACAGATTTATTCAATCCGCGAATACAAGGGGGGGTTATGCACGAAGGTGTGATAAAGAGGTGATAAAGTGGAGATGATTTCTCCAGTGATATTACTTCTCCAGTTCCTATGTTATTCTTTGGAGCATATGCACTAAGAACTCCAAGACAAGAAATGTTAGTGAATTGGCTCAATAGAATAACATAGGAACTGGAGAAGCAATATAACTGGGTCCTCTTATCACGCCTTAGTGAATCTCCCCCATAGTACTTTTGTCACACTGCAGGTCTTATACCATAGTTCAATGTAGGCATCCTGCTGAGACCATTAAATACCTAAACGCAGTTGTTCTTTGCTGGTGATATTGTCAAGACTGCTTTTAAGAATGGTAAGATAGGCAGCACGGCTAGTTGAGTAGAAGAGCTCCTCTTCACTGAGCTGAGGTTTTCTATTTTCTTGGCGTTCGCTGATTGGATATTTTAGATTTGAGAGTGATGTGCTACTTCCAGAAACGTTTGCCATCCTGCAAATTACAAAGACATTGTAAATGCCTGTTTCAGCATGATAAATGCAAAACAACATGTTAGGATACCATTAGATAAACATAAACTGAAGCAGCAGTAACACCAAACCACAGTAAAGTTTTCAAAAGATACTCATGCGCAAACTACCTGAACCATAGACGACAAATATACCCTTCCCATTGATTTAAATGGATAATACTTAAAATGTAAAAAAGTAAAACAAGAGTTCTCACGATTCTGAAAAGAGGATTTTAGTCTTACCTGTTAAATCCTTTTCTCTTAGTCCATACAGGTTAGTGGTAACTTTGGGTAGGCGATCCGCCCCTTTAGGTAGGCAGGAACAATTCTAGAAGTGAATGCAGGGGGTGGAGCCTACCTTCCATCCTTGGCTGCAGCTAGCCAATCAGCTCCAGTAAGATCTGAGACACTAACTATTGACTACATAGTAGAAGGGAAAGAAGACTCCTGTGAGCATGACCCCGAAGGACCCCCACGGTCTGCCACAGGAGAGCCAAGCGTGGTCCCTTGACAGGGTGGGAGACCAGTAACCTGTATGGACTAAGAGAAAAGGATTTAATAGGTAAGACTAAAATCCTCTTTTCTCTGTCGTCCAATACAGGTTACTGGTAACTTTGGGATGTCCAATCATTGAGTTTCCCGGAGGCGGGAAGTAAGGAAAGGACCAAACGCAATGCCCCTTAAGTCACCAGAGCAGATATGAACCATCAGATCAGAGGTAGCCCAACAAAACAAATGAAGTGTCAACGGACACTGAACAGGGGTAACAAGACCCCTGGAACTACACAGCACACTGAACTAGAGCCAACAGGGCTCAAAAGTGAAGAAAGCACCAAAGAATCGAAGAAGATCCTAGACAGACAAGATCTTCCTCCCAATACTGGCGTCAGCTGATGCCAGCACATCAACATGGTAGTGCTTCTAAAAGGTATGCACAGGTGACCAAGTGGCAGCCTTGCACAACTGATCAGCGGAGGCCTGATTCTTGTAAGCCCAAGAAGCCCCAATAGATCTAGTAGAATGACCCGAAAGGGAACAGGCTTCTTTCTTAGCTCGTAAGCCTTACAAATAGTGGACTTGATCCAAGACGCAATAGTCACTTTGGATGCAGGTCTCCCTGCCCTGGGGCCCTCAGGAATGACGAACAGCGCGTCAGTCTGTCTAATGGACTCAGTGTGATATACATAAAATTTGATACAACACACCACATCTAACAAGTGGAGATCCCTCTTCTTGTCAGAGGTAGTGTCAGAGCAGAAAGAAGTCACCACAATCTCCTGATTAATGTGGAACTCAGAGACCACCTTCGGGAGAAACTCCTGTGAAGTGCGAAGGGTGGTCTACAAGACAGAGCATGTAACTCCGTGACACGGCGAACAGACACTATCGCTAGGAGAAAGGCCATTTTCCACGTCAGTAGGCGTAGAGGAATAGTAGCCAAGAACTCAAAGGGAGAAAAACCAAGTTAAGATCCCACTGAGAAGTGGGAGTCTTGAAAACAGGACGAGTATGAGCAACGCCTTGGAAGAAAACTTTGCATCAAGAAGAATAGCAATGCGCCTCTGAAAGAAAACAGAGAGAGAGCAGAAGTCTGAACCTTAAGGGAACTCAAAATGAGGCCCTTATCCACACCATCCTGCAAGAAAGGCAGGAACGTAGGCAGATCAAAATCCTGAGAAAGGTCAGCACACCAAGATAGAAAGGTCGACCAGACATGATGGTAGATCTTGGAAGAAACAGGTTTGCGGGCACTGAGCATAGTAGCCACCACACCAGAAGAAAACCCTTTCTTCAGTATTGAGGATTCAATTTCCAAGCTGTCAATGCTAGACGATGAACATCCTCCTTCCACAGGTAAACCTGTAGAAGAAGATCCAGATGGCAAGGAAGCCAGAATGGCTCCTCCACTGATAGATCCAAGAGCTCCGGATACCAAGCCTGTTGAAACCAGTACGGAGCAATCAGAATGACTGGACAGCGCTCCAGTCTCAATTTCCGTAATATCCTGTGCAACATGGGAAGGGGAGGAAAGATGTAAGCCAGAGGAAACCACCAAGGAATGGACATGGCATCCACCGCTAGAGGATACCTCCAGCGAGAGCAGAATCTTGGAACCTTCTGGTTGTGTCTTGTCGCCATCAGGTCAATGCAAGAAAGACCCCACTTCTGAACAATGAGGGTGAACACCTCTGGGTGCAGTTCCCACTCTCCGCTGTCCATCGTGTGTCAACTGAGGAAGTCTGCCATGACGTTGTCTACGCCAGAAATGTGTACTGTGGATATGGCAGGAACATGTTCTTCTGCCCAGGACAAAATAGCCTTGACCTCTAACCAAGCGGCGAGACTTCTTGTTTCACCCTGATTGTTGATGTAAGCTATGCCCGTGGCGTTGTCGGACTGGACATTCTTCCAGCTGGGGTGTCCAATGACGAAGGGCATGAAATAATAGCCCAAAGCTCGAACACATTGATGGGAAGGAGAGATTCCTCCGGAGACCACTGACGCTGAGCACTCAGGCGACCCAGGACCGCTCCCCAGGCGGAAAGGCTGGAATCCGTCATCACTGTGGTCCAGAAGAAGGATACCAGGAAGGACTTGCCCTTCAGCAGATTGGAGAGATTGAGCCACCACGACAAATCTAGTTCCACATGAAGAGGGAGGGATACTGACATCTTCAGAAGGTCCAGCTGACCCCTGCACACCTGGATCACAAACCTCTGGAGTTCCCTGGTGTGAGCCATGGCAAATGGGACCTCTTCTATGATGGAGATGATTTTCCCCACTAGAGAGGAGAGCTTCTTGGCTGGAACTGGATCGTGTGCCAGAACATCAGAAACCCTGTGGGCGATCTGGTGAGCCACCTCGTCCATGAGAAACATCATGCTCTGCTGAGTGTTGAAGACAAGGGCCTGGAAGACCAGACGCTGGGATGGGACAAGATCTGACTTGTCCATGTTGATGATCCACCAGTGATGGGTGAGAGCATGAATGAAGTTCTGAACCTACTGATGAAGAAGTTCCGCAGAAGGGGCTTTCAGAAGCAGGTCATCCATGTATGGAGGAACTCTGATGCTGCCCCGATGGAGCTCCTAGGACACGGTTGAAGACTTGAGGATCTGTAGTCAGACCAAAGGGAAGAGCTGAAAACTGAAAGTGCCCTAGGTTCAGGCAAATCTGATATACTGCTGACTCTGGCGATGTGTAGATTCGCATCCTGAAGATCCAGAGAGGCAAAGAATTCCCCAGAGAACACAGCAGTAATCACAGTCCTTAGGGACTCCTGGTGATAATGAGACTTGATCACAAAGGAATTGAGATCCTTCAAATCCAAAATGGGACGACAGCCGCCGTCCTTCTTGGAGACCACAAAGAGGTTTGAGTAAAAACATATACCTCTATCCCGAACTGGAACAGAGTCCAGAACGTCCTTGTCCAGAAGGGCCTGGATAGCTCCACTGAACAGATGGTGTTTCTCTGTTCCCTGGGGAGTATGAGAGGGGAAAAACCAAAAGGGAGGAAGAGAGACGAAAGGGATCTTGTACCCTTCCGCCACCACCTGTAAAACCCACGGGTCTGCCACTGAATCCTCCCAGATGCTGTGGTAGTGATGCAGATGGCCAAACACAGCCGAGTGGGGACCTGGGTTCAGCGAGTCATGCCAAAGAAGGCTTGGAAGCCTTAGGCTTGGAGGAGACCTTGGGCTTCCATTGTTGTTTGGGCTTGGAGGAGGAAAGCGGAGCTGAGGGAACCGTCTGGTTCGTTGGACGTGTCTCAGTCTGGAAGGAACGAAAAAGCAGATTATGCTTGAGAGGCGTCTTCTTCCTGGGAACAATAGGCAGAAGAGTACTCTTGCCCCCTGTGGCCTCACTAATCAGATCCTTAAGATCCGGCCCAAACAAAGAGGTGCCTTGAAAAGTCAATGAGTGCAAAGCTTTCTTAGAAGCAGTGTCAGCAGACCAGATCTTGAGCCAAAGAGCTCGTCTGACAACCACAGACATGGTGGAAATCCTTGCCACCAAACGGATGGCATCAAATAAGGCAACAGAAACATAGTGTTGGGCCTGAGAAATGTTAGCAAGAAGGCGCAACATATCCGAAGTAGGAGCACCCTGACGGACAGCCAGGGTAAGCTGTTCAGTCCAGACCACAATGGACCGGTTCACCCATGCTGCAGCGAACGCTGGACGCATGGCAGTACCAGCAGTGGCAAAAATGGACTTGAGGGAAACCTCAAGTTTCTGGTCAGTCCAGTCTTTCAGAGCAGATGCATCAGCAACTGGCAAGGTAGTGGACTTAGATAGCCTGGAGACAGGAGCACGTACTTTGGGGGGATGAACCCACTAAGCAAACTCCGCCTCAGAGAAGGGGTAAAGCTTGGCAAATTTCTTGGAAACACAATGTTTCCTGTCCTGAGACTTCCCCTCATCAGACACAAGGCGGTCAAGAGTGGGGTTAGGTGGAAAACAACTATAAGGACTTTTAGGCTCCTGAAATACATGAGTGGGATTCGAAGAAACCTCCTGAGCCAAGGGAATGTTTAGGGTAGTTAAGACGGCTCTGATCAAGCCCTCAGCCGAGGGATCAGGATCTGCCTCAAAGGGGTCCCCAAAAAACTGAGAGGAGCCCATGACAGAACATTCCTCAAAATCCAAATCCACCAATAGTTCCTCCTCAGAGGAATCCGATACGTCAAGAACTCCTTGAGGTTTCGGCAGGGAAGATCTGAAGGAAGAAGGGGTCTGCCAGGAGTGGAAGACCCCCTGAAACTGGGATGGAAAGAGTTGCAATGTAGACCGGAGGTGTCACGGTTCAGTACAATCAGACACGGTAGATGTTGGTAAAACACAATTTTATTAAAGCACACAAGGAATAACGTAACCCTCACGGATCCAGCAATTAGCAGCAATAATTGACACAGGACAGGTTACAAGCAGTTAACCCACGCGGGTCCAGTATGTACTTACAAACACAATACTGACACAGGTCAGGTAACTTTGATAGATACAGTGTAATAGAGTCCAGTAATGCCAGTGAAGCCACTGACTCAATAGCCCAGAATAGCGGAGGCCCAATGTCGCCTATAGACAGGAGGAGGCGACAGTGACAGAACGGCAAGGTTCACCTGAACGGAGGGTTGCAACGGTGGACACCCACTGGAGACTACAATAGAGTGAGTCAGAGCTCATGTCAGGAACGGAGGCCCTACCGAGACTATCCACCACCGTGTGCCTGTGCTAACCTCGAAGGGGTTAATGTGCGTGTAGGTGTTAAGATGGAAGGCAACCGGAAGCGCCCAACTGTACCTAGAGTGGAATACCAACCGCATAAGATACCGGAGATGTAACAACACTGGTGTAGCAAGTAGTGACACGAGGCACCACCCCCGAAGGGGTTAATGAACGCTATGGTCAGGACTCGGAAGACTACCGGATGTGCCCAACTGAACCCAAAGCGGAAGACCAAGCGATCAACTGAATGGTGTGGAGGAGCACACTGAGACTCAAAACCCACTGAATGGACTGCACATGGTAACGGAGTACCGTAACACTGGGAGGCACAGTAACATGAGAGATGTGCAAAGTAAATAGCAGCAGGCACTGCCAGGTCTTTGCCCAGACGGGCACGGAGGAAGCAGGAAATACTGCCAAGCCGATTCAGTACACAGCACAGGATCGTCAGCCAAGCCGGGTCGATACACAGATAAGGGTCGTCCGTCTCGCCGGGTCGGTACATGGAGCAGGGTCGTCGGTCTCGACGGGTAGGTACACGGAACAGGAACGTCAGCCAGGCCGGGTCAGAGCAGGAAACAGGAACGCCAGCCAATCCGAATCGGTACACAGAAGCAGGAACAGTAACAAGAGTGTAGTCAGGCAGTCTGGGGTCATACACTGGGATCAAACAAACAGAACTAGTGCTAGGCATCAGGTACACCACAAAAGGGCAAACACTAAGTGACAGCCCAGGGTATAAAAAGGCTGTCACTGGGAGGAGCTGTACAGTGCAGCCAATGAGAAGGCACCAGTAATAAGACTGTCAAAATGTTGCATAATCATGGACGCCGTGATAGGAGGTCTCTAGTAGCAGCCTTGAACTCTTGCACCCAAACTGGCCCTAATGCATGGCTGGAGGTCCCTGAGAGAGACTCAGGGACATCAGAACATGCTGGGCATAAATGACCTGAGAATTCTCTAGGTATCCCTGAAGGACATGAGGAGCAATGCGCAATAGGGGACACAGAGACCCTAGCGTCCTTAGTCTTAGGCCAGGCCCCAAGCGGATTAGACTTTCTCACAGTGTCACAGCGTTTAAAGTATAAGGAATCACCAAAATACAGTGTGTAAGATTAAAATTTCACCCCAGAAATCTCTAGCCAATCAGAAATGAGCGTGCGACGCAAGCGCTCATGGGAAATGTAATTTTCCAAGAAATTGTACCCCAACAATGCCCGAAGCCCCCTGAGCCCCCCAACACACATAAAACGTTAACCAGATGACAGAGCAAGGGCAGACAATTAAAATGAGCCATCTCTGAAGTCACTACGTTGAGCGGTTGCAGATATGTCCCAAACTGTACATTCCCATAGAAGTGAACTGAGCAATGGTGTCTATGTGGTAAAGCGTGGACGCAAATTTTGCAAAGTTAAAACTGTGAATTAAAATTACATGAAACATCACTAGAACATGTTAGCAGGCCCAAAAAACACTGAACCCAGTAGGGAAAGTGTCAATAAACCCCCAAAAGATGCAAAACAAGCAGTTAAAGGGTTAAGTTACCACAGAAACTTTTTCCAAAACACCCAACAGACATACAGTAAACCCAATGAGTGCAGGAGTGTGCAATAGGAACTCCAAAGGAAAACCCCTGTGCGGAGGAGCACTGTGGGACATGTGGACCTGCAGCACTCAAAGAGTGGCTCACCTTTCCTGCAGATCTTCTGTCTTCAGACTACCATGTATTAACCCCTTAAGGACCGGAGGTTATGGGACATTTCCGTCCCATAACGACCGCATAGGGGCACTTTGATGCGCCGGTACACGTGACCTGTCACGTGTATCGGCGCGTCACTATGGGGCTTGAAAGAGATCGCTCCGATCTTGGAGCGGTCTATTTCATGCCCTATTTTTACTTACAGCGCTCCCGGTAGAGTGCTGTAAGTAAAAAGTACGTGACGTACCATGACTGTCATCGGTCCTTGAGTAGTTCAAGGACCGTGACGGTCCTGGTACGTCAAGGATCCCTAAGGGGTTAAGAAGAAGCCTCAGTGGGCAATTCCTGAGGAAAGAACTTGAACCCAAGATTTTTCCCCCAGGGCTTAAGGTCCACAAAAAGCACCTGGATATTGAGCTAGCCACATCTAAGGGCATTGTCAGTTATGGTAATCCGCCTAATGGTGGTATTCCATATCTAACAGAAAAATAAAAAATTAGCTAAAACTATAGTAGAACTTTTCTCTTGCCTGTGTCTTCACCAAGGAACAAATCTTAATGGAGCTCATTGGCTAGCTGCAGCCAAGGAGGGAAGGGTAGGTTCCACCCCCTGCATTCAATTCTAGAATTGTTTCTGCCTACTTAAAGGCTATCCAGTGTTACCAGTAACCTGTACTGGATGACAGAGAAAGGTATTTTATTTAAGTTATTACAGCTCAGACGTGAATTTTTTTAGGTGCAGTATCACAGTGGCCTGAAATTGTACAGTGGCGCTGTTCCTACACCATCCTATGGACAGCTCTGGTCAGTTTATCATAAATCTCCATAGGCTAGTGTAGTAGTAACAGTAGTAACATCGCCACTGTACAATTTCAGGCCACTGTGTTATTGCACCTAAAAAAATTCAAGTCTGAGCTGCAATAACGTTTGAATAAAAGATCTTTCAGCAGTCAAAGTATTCTAGTTTTACTCAGGGGAATAAACCCTACTACATATTTTTTTTTCACAACTTAAGTATTATTATCACTTTAAAATAGGTTTTCTAACCCCTTGAGTGCTATTCCACTAGCCAGTAAGATTGCTATGGATACCGAGTAACTCCAATTAACCTATTGCATCAGCCCCAACACAGGAGTAGGGGCTGATGTCAGGGAAAATGGAGCAGGGATAGTTATCTTTTAAACCATTGTTTATTAAATAATGTTCCTGACATCAGTCACACTCGCTAATACTTTAGAATGGAGTTAAGGGAAGAAAAATGCAAGCTGCAAAAAGTATCAGCGATGGTCCCCAGTCAGAGAGAAACATTACTAGTCAGGTGATGAGTAATATTAGCCCACCAAATGCTAAACAGAAAAGAGCATAATTTCTCTCTTGTCTGTATGGTTTATTTTTTACTGGTCTGTATATATACTAGCAGTTTTGGCAAGGCTTTACCCACGAGGTGAGCCCTAGACATTTTTTTTAACCCTTTGAGTGCGAGAGGGGTATGCAACACATTGGATACCTCTGCATAGCAGAAAGGGTTAAATGTATTAGTAAGAACAAACCTTGTGGTGAGGCATCAGGACCTCTCATGGATGCCCCCAGCTACTGATTTCCCAGCTGATTTGGCTGGGAAATCAGCAGAGGTGACGCAAAGGAGCAAGAGGGCTCCCCTGCTTCCATCCTACCAGAAGTACCGGGTAGCAGTGAGCAGGATCAGGAAATCCTTTTACTTCAATGAGGGAAATACTTTGGGTAGGATGGAAGCAGGAGTCCTCTTGCTCCCTCTGTGTCGCCTCTATTGATCTCCCAGCCGAACTGGCTGGAAATTTAGTTGTGTGTGGGGGGGTATCAGTAGGTGTCCTAATGACCACCACTAAGTCTGAATTTTGTATTGTTTTAACAGCATGTACATGGAATTTGGGGTGCTTGGTTGAGGACTGCTTCTAAGCACAGTAAGTTGCATGAAAGTGGCCAAGCAGTAATGGGTTAAGGAGGCCTCCTCCTCAGCCAATCAATGTTTCGATTGCCACAGCCTCTGACAGCAAACCAGAAACATTTAGATGTTTATATACAGATGTGTGTGTGAGTCTTTATAAGTCAATATGCGTGATATGGATCTTGTTTAAATCCTTTAGTTTTCAGGGGTATAAAATGTTTTGTGCTGTTGAAATAGTTGCATTCTTTGATCTCCCACATGTACTACCAATCCACTCCATACCTTTATTAACTTTACCATGTTTGTTTTCAGTTTAGCTCAGTGATTACTAAGAGATCTTAGACTTCAGTAGGAACCTAGCTGTCTCTGATTACATCATCAATGTCACTGTTAGGCACCTGATTTTACCTCTCCAGTTATAGCAGTTTAATGCACACCCTCTTGGATTATAGAGAGACTAGCAATGTGGTACGGCGTTGCCCGTCATGTTATGACCGTTGGGCGCACGTGTGTGAAATGCAGACACACTGATAAACACAGACATATGCAACACACAGGCAGACACATACCATACATCCCAAGTGTCCCTCTTTAGGAGGGACAGTCCCTCTTTGAGGGCCAAATCCCTCTGTCCCTCTTCCCCACCCTGTTGTCCCTCTTTTTAGGAGGTCAGACTGTGTGCAGGGCTGACTCCACCTATAGGCGAGGTGGGCGCTGGCCTAGGGCTCACAGGTACTGGGGGAGTGGGCATGCAGCGGAGAAGAGCTGCGTCGGACAATCTTCAATTAGCATAAGGGAAAAACATGTCAATGGGGGCAGGGTTTTCATTTTTCTCACAGTAAGAAGATTGTCCCTTGCTGTGAACAATCTGGTTTGTGGACCAGATTCCACATCTGAGGAGAGGGGGGTTTACACTAGGTAAAAGGGGAGGGAGGGAGGGGGAAAATGTATCATTCAAATACTCTTGAACTACAACTGACAGAACTGAAATAACACTCTCCATGGCCCAAATACTATGAAGATTAATTGGAGCTGCATTTATTTTGAAACATTACTATCCCTTTAACACCAAATGGGTTCAAGAAAATGCATATAAATAAATGATGCATAAGAAAATTATACTGACGCAAGAGCAATATACTCAAGACTATAAGGAAACAAATATTAAACCAAACAGTGTCATATGCCGAAAGCAAAACATGAGCAATTCTGAAACATGCCAAGTGTACCATATGTTGTAAATAAAAATGTCCACAGATTTAAAGCGGAACTTTCACCTATTCACAGAGCAGACATCTTATCTGCGTGCCTGTCAGCCCCGGTCTCCTCTAATAAGCACTGCAGTGTGCCACATGTTAACCAGAAGGGACTGACGGCACAGGCTGCACTAACCTGCCCATCAGTCTCCGAAGAGTAAAGATTTTTTTAGAATCTGCCACTTTTTATAGATAAGACATGTATTTTCAAGATAGTTGCCATATGCTTAATGAATGCATGGCGACTTAGTAATAAGTTAAAGTTCTTCTTTAAATGTAGTTTTTAACCCCTGAAATGCTAGAGAGGCATCCAATGCATTGTGAATCGATGTGTAGGAGACTTCTCTAGCACTCAAGGGGTTAATATTCCTATTTGTATCAATGTAATTGTTTATCCTCCCCCATGGTGCAGTTGATTTGCTCCAGACCTGCTCACCTTTACCTTTTAACATACAGCACAAAGTGCTACTCTCGTCTGCAGTGATTCTCAACATCAGTCAGCAGGACATTGTTACAGGTCAAGTTTTAACCTTCTAAGTGACAGAAGGGTGTTCCATGCTTTGCAGAGCAATGCGTTGCACACTGATCTAGCATTCAAAGGGTTAAGGATATCTCTACTTGATCTCAGAGGGTTAATTGGGGGATCAGTCATAGTTGATCAGGTTTTCATTTGTATCTGCAAATCTGTAACACAAATGTGTGGACACTTTATTATGTACACTGACCTAATAGTTGGTAAAGCCTCCTTTGGCCCTCAGAACAGCCTCCACCGTCTGAGCATGTACCTCATAAGGTGTCAGAAGTTCTCTGCAGGTGTGCTGGCCCATGCAGACTCATCATACCCTGCTTTGCTCTCTAATTGGACAGCAGAGGGTCCCTGCACAATTACTGTCATCCTAGGCAGCTGCCATATATACAGTGTTCACCCCCCCTGGCACTCAATGGGTTAAAGTGGGTTGAACAAATTGGCAAAAAAAATCCTGTATAATACCAATGGTAAATGTGATGATATTGGAGTTGAGCGAGAATCCTGTGGCTCAAGGTCTATATCTTTAATTATCCCTTTGAGTACCAAAGGGGTATACATAGCAAAGCTTTGGATTGTGTACCCCTCTGGCATTCAATGGGTTAAAGGACTAGTGGTCCTTCAGTAAACAGCCATGTATATTTATTGTATTCATGCTATATGCCTCAATAATCTGACTGATGGCCTAGAGTACTGTAGATGGACATCACTCGAGTTTCTCTTCTCTCCAATTGTTTAGGATCTGTAGCACAAAATTAAAATCTTTAGCTTCCAAAAGTAGATGTAATGTATTGCCAAGCAAGAATTTGCACACCCCCTACAAGCCACAAGGTTTAACCCCTTAGCTGCTAAAGACATATCCAGCACATTGCAGAACATTTTAGAGAGGTTGTTAGCATCCAAGGAGTTAAAGAAGGTGTTGTAGATTGTCAGGCCTCCAGCTACTGAGTACTACAAATTCCATAATCTCCAACAAGCTGTTGGCATGATTGGGGATGATGGGAGTTGTAGTTCTCAACAAGTTACCATCCATGGCTAAACCATATCAAGACTGGGAGCAGAATGGCTGGTGAGTCACTTTCACTGTGTTGTTGGTCTAACAGCCTCCAGCCTTATTGTAGCTAGCTGACCAAGAAATATATTCCACTATAATGAAATTAATATCTCAAAGCTCAATACCAAGACTGAGCCACACATATAGGGTCCCCTTCAGGATTCATTGGATTCTTGATCACAAGGTTTAAATCACTGGCACCTCCCTGAGTTATAAAGGTTTTTTACACTTGGGAGAGAAAGATAATAACCGCCTATCATGGATGAAGTACCCTATTTATAATAGACAGGCGGCATGCCTGACACTTTCATATTACAGCAGCATTGAAAGGACCCCACAGGGACAAGAAGTCACAGTCAAGCTGCTGCTACCTAGTGTCCTTATAAATAAGCATCATTTACACAACAAAAATATACACAGGCTGAACTTTAAAGGAGCAGTAAACTTTTTTTGTTATGAAAACCTAAATATTAAAGAGCTTTTCCTGACGAGTAAAACGAGGTCATTCCTACTGCTGTCTGTTTTATTCAAATGTTATAACGGAAGTTCTAACTGACAGGAAGTGACAGGCAGTTTCTATCACATTCTATGGAGAACTGTAAGTCACTGACTTTCCTCTCCATTAGAATGTAAGAGGAGAACTAATTAGAATTTGGCCACTAGAGAGTACTGCTAATGTAAAAAAAGCACAACGTTAAACAGTAATAATTTTGGAAATATGCATCTCTCAGATATAAGAATACCATTATTTTACTCAACAGGAAATACCCTACAATATATATTTTTTCATTAAAAAAAGTTTACTGCTCCTTTAACAGAAACGTAACACCTGCCAATATTACCCCCCAGTTATCTTATTGTGGCCAGAAAATCCTAATGGCCCCTTGAATTCTGACCTAGTGCCTTTGTTCAGGAGATAACATCTTAAGTCAGTCCTGGATATGATGTCCATGGTGGTGGACATGATGGCTGCTGGCAGATTTTTAAACTAACATAAACCTACTTAACCCTTTAAGGACCAGAGGGCTGCATACTTCATTGCAAGCCCCTCTGGTCATTAAGGGTATGATGTGCAGTGGGTGAGATTTGTGTCCTGTGGTCCTGTTAGCAACTGTCATGTCTGACTCCATGGACAAGACATCCAGAACGGAATGAACATGTTATTTTTAACAAAGGCACAAGAGGAAAATGAATAAAGCCAGTAGGATTTTCTGGCCATGAGGGTTATTATTGGGAGGTGTTACTTCTCCTTTAAAAATGAAGCAAATATATTTATCACTCAAAAATGTTTGGATTTAAATTGAGTATCCTGCAAACCTGGAAATACAAGTATACACTCGATAACAAGAATAGCAATGTATGATTCTAGAAAACTGCTGTTCAGAGGAAACCCAAGTGTTATTTATCTGTGGGTCATATGCACTAAATTAAAGAAATTCTGGGGAAAACCCAACTGCACCATAGTGTACATATAAATTTGCATAGATTTAAATGGGGGTTTAAATCCTTGAATGCATGAGAGGTCTCTCAAACATTGATGAACAATGTATTTGAGACCCCAGATCATTCAAGGTGTTAAATACCCAAACTGAATCCTCTGTATAGCAGAGGGGTTTATCCAACAAAATTGAGCTCATGTGGTTAAATTAATCTGATTTTTAGCTGTCCCTTAAGGTGCAGATGGCTTGCCACCTTATTGTTCCGGTATAATAGTTCATGCGGCCCTTTAAGTACTAGATGCAAGTGCAATGCTTTGCACAGAAAGACACTACATAACACTGGATTCATAGAGTTAACATAATAAAATAGGCTTCAATGTAACCATATATTGTTAGAGTGCAATTTAATGTGACATTAAAATGGCATTTTAAATATATGGTGTGACATCTACTTATACACTGATACATCCCTATTGGAACGAAACAGGTTAAACTTTGTTTTTTCCTTTTGGACACCAGATTGATTTGTTACTAACAGTTTGATAACAAAGATAAAAAAAGTTTGAGCTGTAATAGTATCAGTATGATTTCCATTGTATTACTCAAAAGAAAAAGTCCCATAACATTTTAATGAAAAGTTTTTTACTGCTCCTTTAATATGTTTCATCTAAATTATAACTGGGATAAAGAAAAGGTAGGCTACAGTTCCCATCATCCCTCACTGGACCACAGAGGCAGGTTTGGGATGATCATACCTGGGAAACTGCAAGTCCAAGCACCCAAAGTATCAAGGAGGAAAGGGATGGGATGATCAAATGATGAGCTTTGCATTGTGTTGTGGGTGGGACTTAACTGGGTTAAGTGAGATTGGGAGGCAGAAAGGTGGGGTTTGACCAGAGTTTAATTAAAGGCAGCTCCATGAAGAGCCACCAAAATGGTGCAGGGTCTGCACGACACAGGGTATCAGAATAGACTTTAAGGACTTTATACAGTATGTACAGCATGAATGAAAGGAGGGAGAGAGGTGATATGATAAAAATGTTAAATATATTAGCAGATTTAAAATAAATAGCCCAGGAGAGAAGCATTTTTCAGAAGAGGGAGAATACTAGAACAAGATGGCCTAGATGCACTAAAGGTCGGAGAGTGCTACGAATGTCAACGTTGGAGTTCACAGTCTCCACTTCACCTTGCTCAGGCTGTCGTAGCTGGGATCTCCCCTGTACATCCCTATGGCATTCAATGCGGTCCATGGTGCTGAAAACCTTCTCTGTATTCCCCTACTGACTGGGGAGGGAAGCACAGAGAATGCTGTTCAGGATTGTCGTAGTGTTGGTGATGTGTGAGGGGAGGAGATACTTCCCACAATGAAAGCACTTTAAAATCATGTATGCTAATAGGGACCTTCTCCAACCCTCCCAGTGGTGTCTGTAGACATTTTTCCGGGGGGGGTGGGGGGGGGGGCAAAGCCATAATATGACCCCCCAGGCCAGCCCATCTAGCCCCTTTATGCATATGGAGGAGGGTAATTGTAGGGGGGGCAAGTGCCCCCCTTGCCCCCCCCCTCTGGACGCCCATGAACCCTCCCCTTCCATCTGACAATTTTTGTGAATATGTTAATGTGTGTGCAGATCAAATTGTCTGTGTGATTCGAACACATCAACAATATCAATCCGACACCACATTGACATTTAGTGCATCTAGGCTGATGTCTTAATCTAAAATTAGTGAAAAATTCAGAAGTTATCACATACACTTTACTGAAAGTGTGAAAATCAAGGAACATTCTCACAGAAAGGTGACAGGGCAAATAACGTTAGGGAATTTGAAAGAAAAAAAAAATGCCTGATAATTACATAAATCTATTCAGAGAATTATATAAAACTTTTTTTTTTTTTTTTCCATTAGGTAGGGAAATGGGCAGACTGAATGGGTCAGATGGTTCTTTTCTGTCATCAAATTGTACATTAACTACAAAACTAAGTGTTTCTGACAGCATCTCCCTGAATGAATACAAAGTCCCATTTGATAGACAGATAGATTAACCTGAATCATCTATACCAGAGGTGTCCAAACTTTTCTCCTCAATGGCTGTACAAAAAAAACAAGAACAAGGGGGAGATTCATTAAGCGGTAATAAAGAGGTAATAAATTGGAGAGGACTTCTCCAGTTTATCACTTCTCCAATTCCTGTGTTATTCTATGGAGCCTATAGACTAAGATTTCTTTAACTTTGGTGAGCTTAGTGAATAGGCTCCATAGAATAAGTTAGGATCTGGAGAAGTGATATCCCTGGAGAAGTCATCTCCACTTTTTCACCTCTTTATCACCGCTTAGTGAATCTCCCCCAAGTACTGGAGACTCACACACTAATACATCCTATATAATAATTTGCTTGAATGTTTGTCACGATGCAGTCATGCGAAGTAGAGGCTGCCCACATTCGGGCAGTCTCTACTTCGCATGATTGCATCGCATGAGTGAGGCAACACAAGCAATGAGGTAGCAGCCTCTTAACACTTTGAGTGCCAGAAGGGTACGCAATGCATTGCAAAGCAATGCGTTGTGCACCCCTCTGGCACTCAAAGGGTTAACACTACCTAGACCTTGGCCCGTGTACACGGGCTTTTACACTAGTATATTGTAGTAGAACAGGATCTAAACTAACTAAGCGTTCACAACCAGGTGGTTTACAATTCAAAAGAAAGTATGAAAATATATTGTTCTAGTGTTATTAAATAATCAAAAGTAAAATAGTCAATTTAAAAACAGAATACAAAAAAAGTCTATGGATAAAAAAATAACAATATATGATATAACTTAAACACCACAAATACAGAAACAAAAAAGAAATACTGATGAGATATGAGTTAATGGTGATGGATGAACAAATAATGAAGTTAATTGATATGATGTATAAAGCTGATGGATCGCTTGATGGAAACCCAACTGATGAATGGATGAGGATGATGATGAGTGAAAAAAAACAGATGATGAAAGACCTATGATGTTTGCTGCAGGATGAGGTGCGTCAGGTGGCCTTGTCCACTGTTTGAGAAATCTGGTCCAGATAACCTCAATAACAATGCAAACACAAGAAGATAAACAGTATCTAAGTGTAGTAGTATTTAATGATACAATACATGAAAGATAAAAGTAATGCATTTACAATAGCTCTTCTTGAGCTTTAGGAGTTTAAAACAGGTCCTTCCCCTGACAGCCAATGAGTTGTGTCCTCCTTTGCTCCTATGCACCACAAAAACTCCTTCTCTTTCTCCGTGTGGTTCGTCCAGATGTTGATGATTTGCTGGAAGACTATAATAACATGGTTGCCCTCAACGTGGATTTACCCACTCGATGTATGTGTAGTTCGTTGGTGAGGGAGCCGATCTAAGTGATGATATACCAGTGACAATGTGACAAAGTTGCCAGAAACCTTGTGGCTGCTGTTAGTTCAAGACGCCGGTGTTTGGAGATATGGGAGATGGGCGGAGTGGTGGAACTCACAGGGGGCGTGGGAGGGACTTGACAAAAAAAAAAAAAAAGAAAAAATGGGCCAAGGTATGGGAGCCCGAACGTTTTCGCAGGTATACAGTACACAGGCAGACAGTACGCCTGCAAAAAACGTTTGTCACATGGTCACCGGTATATCCTCACTTAGATCGGCTCCCTCACCAACGAACTACACATACATCGAGTGGGTAAATCCACGAGTGGGTAAATCCACGTTGAGGGCAACCATGTTATTATGTTCTTCCAGCAAATCATCAACATCTGGACGAACCACATGGAGAAAGAGAAGGAGTTTTTGTGGTGCATAGGAGCAACGGAGGACACAGCTCGTTGGCTATCAGGGGAAGGACCTGTTTTAAACGCATAAAGACCAAGAAGGGCTATTGTTAAGTGCATTACTTTTATCTTTCATGTATTGTATCATTAAATACTACTACACTTAGATACTGTTTATGCTGTTTTTGAGGTCATCTGGACCAAATTTTACACTAGTATAGTAATAAATGTAAAAGAAATAAAGAGCATTAATTCAGACATAAAATATGATATTTTACAGACTATTTTATGCAATCGGTAGCACTAAAGTACTTGTACATAACCTTGCGTGAAGTAGAGGAGTCCTCTTTCAACATATTAGCAAAGAAAATGAGCAGCACTGACAGATTTGTACATCAACCCTAGTGTTTTCTCTGTTTCTGGTGTCTATTAGTATACCTCAACTACAGAAGATTCCTCTCCTCTTTGAATTTCATTCTTAATTTCCATTTGAACTTTTCTTCTCAGAATGAATGCTGACAAACTGGTACTCTTTTATTCCTAGGACTTTATGCAGAAAGAAAAGGAGAAATTCTGGAGCAAACCAACTGCTCCAAAGAGGACAAAGCACAAGCCTCAAAATGTAGTGATGTAAAGGGCAAGTATCGTGTTTTACAAAGTCTATTCCTTACCAAAAAGCCAGGTGATGCACTGTGCAGCTCCAAAATGACCGTGTATATGTTTTATGGATGTGCCAGAAAGCTGACCCCAAGATGGACCCCCCCCCCAAGTCAATCAATTTCAACATTTGCCACAATATAACCCAGAAAATGAGAATTCTATAATCCTTCCTGACTCCAAAATGAGTATTAGTCTATCAGAACTTCCTTTTTAACTATTAATACAAAGTATAGCTTTGTTTGTTCCCTTCTGCTAGAAAATGCATCTAATCTCTTAAATGTTAAATTATCATCAATTGCTATGAACGTTGTACCTTTACCATTTTTTTTGTCCTAACAAAAATTTTTCATTAAAAAAATAATGTTAAATGATAACATCTTTGGGCAAGGATTTCCACAATTTAATAGACTTTTCTTAAAGTTGAAACTTCCTATTCTCTAATCGCAAGGTGTGGCCCCTAGTTATTTGATCAGGCCTTGGAATGAAAAACTAACCAGAGAGATCCTTGTATTGACCGCACATATACTTACACAATGTAACAAGATTCCCTGTTAGGTGTATTTTTAGCTATAGTAAATAAAACTAGTTTAGCTAGAAGTTATTCATGGTCAATTCCCTTAAATAATTTTGTTGCCCTTTTCTGTAGGCTCTCTAGCTAGAATATCCTATTTCAGAACTGGTGCCCAAAATTGTACTGCATACTTGAAGTGAGAATAAATACAGCCCTGCACCTACTTCAGGGCAGACTGCGGATAGCTGATCTGTACTGCAGTCTGCCGATCTGCCTCTCTCTAGCCAACCTACTCCGATGACGGAGGCTTTCTATCTGTAAGCTGGAGCTCTCTCGTTGGCAGAGATTGATTTCTGGCCAATGAGAGTGCTCCAGCTTACAAACAGAAAGCCTCCATCATTGGAGTAGGCTGGCTAGAGAGAGGCAGATCGGTAAACTGCTGTACAGAACAGCTATCCGCAGTCTGCCCTGAAGTAGGTGCAGGGCTGTATTTATTCTTTTAATTTCATCAAACAAGCATTTCAAAAATAAAAATTAATGCACTTTTCATTATATTCAATATATAACAATGATTTAGACAAAGTTGTGTAGGGATGATAAATCCCTTTTAACAACAATTTGTACTATGGCAAAATTATGTTATCTCTTGCTTCAATTCCTTTTTTAGGCAAGAGAGTACTTTGTTTTTGCTATAGATGTTTGACACTGATCCTTATTTTCAATTTACAAGGACTCCCAGATCTTTCTCTAGCATTGAGTCTCTTAGAATGATTACAGTAAGATCAGTTAAGTAGCATTACAATTTCCTGGGCACGTGAGGCAGCGTTCATAAATGAGTTAAGCTTTCTTCATCAGTTGACTGAAAGGAAACAATCCCCAAAAATCTATAAACCACTCCCTTCTCAAAGCTAGGGTGACAGAACAGGACATTTCACTTTGTTTTTTTTTTGTTTTGTTTTTTCCCCCTTTTATTGGATTGCCGGGCTCTCTTAAGTCTACGTACCGGTGCCAGGTCTCTCTCTCTCTCTCCCTAGCTTTCTGATGCTCCCTGTTAACTCCCCCCTCTAGGGTGGACAGCATGGGAGATTCCCATTAAGCAGTGGGGGCTTGGGCTACAGAGTTTTACTTACGGGTCATGCTCTCCTGTTTTTCCCCATCCTTTGCTAGCCACATTGTCTAAATGCACCCTTTTCCAAGGTGGAGCTTGCTGTTCTCTTACCTTGCTACTGCATGATGCACATGAATGTTGCTCTTAATGAAGATGGTGCTGGTTGGCATCTGGTCGGGTAGCTGTGATGGCACGAGATTCTTAAAGAGACAGCAATTTCTTTGTTCTACTGGTGCGCTGGGCATCAGGACCATTCCTTTTGTGGGTGGTTCTAGGCTGCCTTAAGCTTTTCTACTCCCTTACTCTGGCGAGTCAATTTCTTTTGTGAAAATTATTTGGGACCTATCTACTTTTTTTGTAGTGGGGGGATTGCACTATTTGCAGCCACCCTCCTTATACATCCTGACATGATCTAAATACGCCTCTCTCTAAGGTAGTATGGTAAGAAACTACTAAAAAGAGAGATTGTTGGCTGATGGGACTCTGCATTTTCAGCCTTCTTACATCTGACTCTCCTTCCGGGGTCTTCAAATCCCCCTAGAGCTTACTTTGCCTGTGATACTGTTACTATGCAGGGTAAGAAGATCAGTCCTCTTATTGGTTTGATTTGGCAAATGAAGCTCCATCATCTTCTAGCAGTATGCCCCTCCTTATTAGTGTGGCTTTGGCACAAGGTCTTTAAGATGCGGCTCAGCTTCGTCCTAAGAAAAGATTTAGGAATATGGAAGATATTTCGCCATCAAAAGAATCTGATCAGGAGTTCCAGTAATTTAGGAATCTAGACAAATCCTTTTATGATGAGGAAGAATCGGATGACCTCACTAGGTCTGATGTTTCCTTCATAGAACCATCGATTAAAGCAGTTTGGCAAACTTTGAATTTACAGGAAGCACCAGTCAAGTATGCCTCTGATAGCAAGGTTTCATCCTTGAAGAAGACTGCATTTTTTCCCTACACTCAGTCATTGGAGAGGATTACGGAGGAATGGAATAAGTCAGAGAGGAGAAAAAAAGCTCACTCTTAGGATTCTAAAGATGTATCCATTTTCAAATAAACATTACAGTCTCTGGGATGTTACACCTAAGGTGGATGGGGCTATGGTTTGTGTTGCTTGGAAAATATTCTTCCTCTGAATGATTCTGCTTCCTTTATCGATCCCTTGGACAGGAGAAAGAAAAAAGCACTTCAGATCGTTTTCCAATCTATTGGTTTCACTTGTAAGCCAGCTGCAGCTCTCTCCTCTTTTTCCAGAATTATGAAAGTCTGGCTAAAGAACCTGGTACAAGCGATGATTCAGGGTGAGCATCAGGCAGTGATTTTGGATTCCATGACTGAGGTCAGGCTGACCACAGATAACATTATTGACTCTTCCATGGATTTTCTACATATCCAGTCGAAAGCTATATAAATGGACATTGTGTCCATGAGGGCTCATTGGCTGAAGCCGTGGAATGCAAACAATATTTCTCAGTTGTGTCTCTGTTCCCTTCCTTTTTCTGGTAATATGTTTTTTGGGGATAACCTTGATGATTTTATTAAGGCGGCTTCTGGAGATAAAAGTATTTTCTTCCTCTAGGAGAGGAAAACAAAGAAGATTGGAATTCTATGCCTCTCACAGAGCCCAAAAGGATAGAATCTCCTTTTGAGACTTTTAATGATATCGTCCTGGGAAAGAGTCTTCCATATCCCAAGCTTGGAAAGATTGCCACATGGGTCTATTTCGAATCGCTAAAGTCCATGCACAGGGAACCTACTAGAACCGTGGAGAATTCTGATGGTGTCCAGGTCCGGGCTGTCAGTGTAGGAGCTCATCTAATGGATTTCCAAATGTATTGGCCAGTTAGGCATCAGATCTTTGGGTTTTGCAGTTTGCTTCACAGGGTTACACTCAGGATTTCATGTCCCTGCCTGGAAGAACTATTTTCAAGTGCTCATGGGTACTTTGGGATCCAGATAAAAGAAAGCTATAGCAAGAATTAAATTTAGCACCCTGTGATATGTTAATAAATGTGAGGTTTCTAGGGATCTAGTCAATACGCTTATTAGTCAGAAAGCTGTATCTATTCCTCCACTTGAAAAGCCTGAGTAACCATAGCAGTACTAGTAAAGAAAATAAATATGGAATCAGTAACGGGAGAAATTTTTCTTACAGATATTTCCTTTTCTTCTGTGTCCCTTCATGGAGATAGAGACGAATGGGTATACATCAGCGCCCCCCAGCTGGCATAGGACCAAACTTAAAATACAAAAGGAAGCCCCCTGCTTCCTACTGCAGTCATCTATTGTCATTGCTGAAAAAGATGGTTAATGGGCAGGGAGTGCCATGGAAAGACACAGAAGAAAAGGAAATATCTGTAAGAAAAATTTCTCCCTTTCTTCTGTGTTCCTATCCATGGCGATAGAGACGAATGGGACATACCCAAGCAGTAAACAAAAGGATGGGTATAAAGTACAGTGCCCGTTCATAATAGAGAATTGAAAATAATCATTTCCCTGCCCATCCACATAATTCTGTTATACTAGGCAAGATAGGGAAATTCAACTACTCTTATCGATACTGAATGAACTGCTGCCTCAAGGACCTTCCTTACGAATTTTGCTTCTGCTGAGGCATGTACATCAATCTGATAATGTTTGATGAAAGTGGAAATAGAAGACCAGGTTGATGCTCTGCAAATTTCCTCCGTGGATGCAGAGGCTCTTGATGCCCAAGAGGTAGCAACTGCACGGGTAGAATGTGCCTTAAGGATTTTTGGAGGAATTTTCCCTGCTTCCAGATAGGCCATTCTTATGCATTGAGTTTTCCACCTTGAAAGAGAGGACTTTGATGCTGGTGATCCGTTGTACTTTCCTTGGAAATGTACGAAAAGTGAATCTGCTTTTCTAAACCCTTGAGTTCTATTGAGATATACTGAAACACATCTGACTAAATCCAGTCTGTGAAGTTTTTCCTCTTTCTCTCCTTTTGGATTTGGACAGAAGGATGGTAATCTGATGTCTTTATTCAGATGAAAATCAGATACCACTTTTGATCTGAAAGAAGGCTTAGTTCTTAGAACTATCTTATCCTGATGAAAAACCATATAAGGTGGTCTTGCTGATAATGCCTGCATTTCAGATACTCTTCTCACAAAGGTCACTGCAGTGAGGAAAGCTGTCTTTAGAGTAAGCATTTACAGAGGTATTTCCTCTAGGGTTCAAACCTAGGAGATGAAGACAATTGTTCTAATACCATATTTTGGTCCCAGGGAGGAATTACTCTTTTTATTCTTGGTCTGACTTTGGTTATGGCCTTTAGATATCTCTTGACCAAATCTTCTTCAGAAAACTGTCTTGCCAATAATGCTGATAATGTGGAAAGATGCACTTTCAGAGTTGCTGGACATATATCCTTTTCAAATCCTTGTAAAAAAACTCAAGATATGAGCTGTCTTAATGAAGGATCTATGCACATTCTCACTTTTGCACCATCCTGAGAATGTTCTTCAAATTCTGCAATATATTTTGAAGGTGGATTTTTTCCTTCCATCTATAATGGTATTTATGGTGGATTGTGAGAGGCCTTTAGATCTTAAGGAGTTCCTCTCAGTCTCCAAGCTATCAGTCTCAAAAAGGCTGGATTTTGATGAAGCATCGGTCCCTGAGAGAGAAGGTCTGACCTGTTCGGAAGGGGCCATGGATCCTCTATTGCTAGGTTGATCAATTCCGAAAAACCATACTCTTCTCGACCATTCTGGAGCTATGAGAATGACATTTGCTCCCTCGGATCTGATCTTCCTTAGAACCTTTGGAATCATTGGGATCGGAGGAAATATATATGATAGGGGAAAGTTTAAAGACTGAGCCATGGTATCCACTGCCTGAGCTCTTTCACTTCATGTTCTTCCAGGTTGCCATCAGGTCCATCACTGGGTTTCCCCATCTGTTGACAATCTGATTGTATATTTCCTCGTTGAGTGACCACTCTCCTGGGTCTAACCTGTTCCTGCTTAGGTAGTCTGCTTGAAGGTTTTGAACTCCTGTTATGTAGATAGCAGATACTGCCACTAAGTTCTTTTCGGACCACTTCAGCATCTTTCCCGATTCCAAGTTTAGGGCTCTGCTTCTTGTCCCTCCCTGGCTTTTGATGTAGAGTACAGCCACCATGCTGTCGGATATGATCTGTACTGGTTGGTTCTTGATCATTTTTCTCAAACCCTCTAGAGAGACGTATTGCCCTGAGCTCTAGAACATTTATGTGGAGGGTTCTCTCTTGTGGAGACCATACCCCTTGAAGGGAGATGTTGTTCCAGCATCCTCCCCATCCTGACTGACTTGCATGTGTCGAAATTCTTTGCCACTGAGGATCCTGGAGAGAGGTTCCCTTCTTCAGATTTCTTGGATCCATCCACCACAATAGATCGAATTTTACTCGTGGAGTTAGATGAATCCTTTGAGAAGTGTTTGCTGAATTCCTGTTCCAATGGGATAGGAACAGGTTCTGGACAGATCTTATGTGAATCCTGGCCCACGGCACGTGAATGGAGGAGTTCATTACTCCTAATATCTTCATATATTCGTGGGCCGTGTGTACCTGGTGTTTCCTTAAGGTCCTGACCCGGTTAATGGTCCCTTGCATCCCTGAAGAGGATAATGTCACTGAATTCTTCTTCATGTTTAGAAGCTGAGAAGGCTGTATTTGACTCTTTTGGTAGTTCACCAACCAACCTAAATTCTGTAAATGTTGCAGGGTTATCTGGGTGTTCGACTCTGATTGCGTCACTGATTGAGACACAATGAGAAGGTCATCTAGATATGGGAGGATTGTTATTCCCCTTCACCTCAATGCTTCTAGACCCACCGCTAGAATCTTTGAAAAAAATTCTCGGAGCTGAAGACAGACCAAATGGCAGAGCCCTGTATTGCCAAAGCTGTTCCATGAAGCAGAGCCATAGGAATCTGCGATGACAGGGAGCTGTCTTGATGTGGTAGTACGCATCCATGAGATCCACCGTTGTAAGATAAGTTGCTGGGTGGACAGTCTGGATTACTGATGATGATGTCTCCATCCTGAAGTGTTTTGGCCTTATGTTTGAATTCAAGCTTTTTAAATCTAGAATCGTTCTGATGCCTTTGGGACTGTAAATATTAATGAGCAGACGCCCTCTCTGTTTTGAAGAGGTACTGGTTCTATTACTTTTTTGATGGCTAGGTCTTGGACTAAGTCCCTTAACTCTTTTGCTCTTACAGGATCTTTTGGCATCTTTGATGTTCTGAACAGATTTCTTCGAGGAATGCGGTCGAAATCCAAGAGAAACCCTGCATCTAATATTTGAATTACCCACTTGTCTGGGTGAGAAGGATCTTCAAGGTTTGTAGGAAATTTTCCAGTCGACCGCCGACTGGAATTAGAGGCAAGGTCCTCTGTACTTCATGAGGCTTCTTTCTTGAATTGGCGACCTCTGGGTCCAGATCTTTTAAATGAACCTCTTGAGGACTGGCCAAAATTACCCTTCTTCTGTTCGTATGACCTTGAAGATTGAAAGCGTCTTGACTCGCGAAAAGATCTTCGGTTTCTGAAAGATGCCCTTGATGAGGAACTTCTTGGTTCCCTATCCTGTGGGAGGAAAGAACTTTTCCCCCAGTGACTTTAATAATTTTGTCTAATTGCTCTGCGAAAAGAGTGGATCCAGAGAATGGTAAGGATACCAGTCTATTTTTTTGGAGAGGGATCAGCTCCTCACGGTCTCATGCACAGAGCTCTTCTAGCTGTAATGGAAAGGGAGGAAGATCGGTCCGCTAACCTTATCATATTCTTTCATCAACTTTGATCTGGACATCGAAGATTCAATTTTTTTCTCTAGTTCAGACAACCAAATCCTTATTGTTCTTGGCAAATGTGAGAGCTGTTACTGGTTTTATGTTTTGTCCTAGAATTGTAAATTGTTTCTTTAGGGTAGCCTCCAATCTCCTGTCCATAGTGAACACCCATCTTCCACGGGGAGAATGGTCTTCTTTGTTAACGGAGTAATTGGCACATCTTCCTTGGGAGGTGTTGTCCATGCTGAGGAGTCGTCTGTTACGGTTCAGTACACTCAGACACGGAGGTATAGGTAAAAACACAGCTTTATTGAAACACACGATGAACAAGGTAACCCTCACGGGTCCAGTATAGCACACTGACACAGGACAGGTTACAAATGGTTAACCCACACGGGTCCAGTATAGTGAACACACAATACTGACACAGGTCAGGTAAATGTAATAGATACAATGTATGATGCTCACTTAACTAGCGAAGTGCTGGTCACAACACTGTGCAGGCTAAATGTCGCCTGAAATACAAGAAGCCACAGGAACGGACTCAGGCTCTGGACGCCTGTGAATGTGACCAATGGTGGACGCCCACCAACGACTAACGGAAAGGTCAGAACTCATGCTTAATGGAGGCCCTACCGAAATAACCCAGCTCCGTGTGCACTCACTACCTGACAGGGTTAATGGCTATGGTATATATGGATGGCCACAGGAAGCTCCCTACTCGACAGCGGAATACCAACCCCAACCAATACTGCCCAACGGAACCCAATGGTAGTGATAGCAAGGCCCTTCCCCGAAGGGGTTAATGCGCTGTGGTCTGTACAACGGAATATACCTACTGAACCAACACAGACCAAGCGAGTGCAACACAGAGTGGAAACAGCGAGACTGACAATGGATAAGAGTGTGCAGTCAATGGACTCAGCACTTTGACCAGACACAGGATTGGTGCCCAACCGGGAGGCTGGCAACAGCAACACAAATCGCCAACTGGAACAGCAGAACAGGATCATCAGCCAGGCCAAGTCGTACACGGAGCAGGATCCTCAGACACGCCGGGTCGGTACACGGAGCAGGAACATCAGCTGGGCCGGGTCAGAACAGGAAGCAGGAACGTCAGCCAATCCAAATAGGTGCACAGCAGCAGCAGGAACGAGATGAGAGAGTGGTCAGGCAGTCCGGGATCATACACTGGATCAGAACAACGATACTAGCGCCAGGCATCAGGTACACCACGAAAGGGCACTTGCAGAGTGACAGCCCAGGGTATAAAAAGGCTGTCACTAGGAGGCAGCCAATAGGAGAATAGAATCAGCCATGATGGACAGAATGTCACCCAGATCACGGGCGCCGTGATATCGTCTTCCTTAAAAGGGAACATTTTGTGAAATCTCCTGGATTCTGTTACCCTTTTATCCCACTTTTTCCACTCTGCCTTTATCAGATCCGATACTGCATGGTGTACAAAAAAGACTGGTGTCTCTTTTTTCCCCAGGAAGGCCACATCCAATATGCCTTGTTCTTCAGTTTCTCCTGTTAAAAGTCTACGTAAAACCCTGTGGTTAAGGAAGGGTTCCATCTTATCAAGGTTAAAAGCACCTTCATCTTCTTCTTGTATCTCCCTCTCTTCTTCTGAAGAGTAATCTGAAAGATCTTCAAAGAGGCTGGATTCATCCACTTCAATGTGTCTGGATGATGTACCCTCCCCAGGGTCTTCAATTCTGAGTCTCTTTTTAGAAACTGAAGATGCTGTAGGAGATCTCCGCTTCAAATTCACATGCATCCCATTTGGCATGGCAACAGCCCTGAGACCATTCACCAAGATTCTGTTACCCTTAGTCATGCTACTCAGACAGAAAGTAGAAGATCATCAGACCTGTTTAGATGACATTACAATCCCCCAAGATTAGGATCTTGTTCAGCAGAGAAAGTTGGCAATCTATTTTTTTCATCTCATTTCGGCTACATTCTCAACAGGGAAAAAAGCCACACAGTCCTATTCAGAAAAAAAACAAACAATCAAAAGTCTAGGAAGAAGCGCACACTATAGTGTAAACTCTGTCCAGACTTTAAACTAGAGCGCACACTAATCTAGGGGAATCTTGAGACCAGGATCACAGTATACCCCACAAGAACTCAGGACCAGAACCCCATACAAAGCACTGTGATACAATATATAAACAACACGTTAATATAACTGTAAAATTGGCCCCTTACTTAAATGTCCCAACACTTACTAAAACAAATGCAGTAAAAACACTAAACAGATATATACTTGCTGAATTGAAACAGTCCAAAAATCAGGCAGCAGTTCAAACAGCTCTTGATATTTTGCTTTCAATACTTTCCTGCAGCAGCCATACATATATGATTCTTCATCATACTCCAAAACAAATCTGCAAAAAAGGGAGCAAAGCAGGAGAGAACACCAAGAGTCTATACCATAGACAGCATAATTTTCCCAAAGCGTATCGCCAGTCCTCTGCCGGATTTCTCAAGGGATAACCAGAAAATAGTGTATTTGTCAGTCCTGTTGAACATTATTGAAGCAAGAGTCTTTAAGTCAGTGGAGAAGGCCCTCAAAATGATCAACCAGATATGTTCCTTTGGATTACACACCTGCTGAAAAGCCAGACAATGCTTGAATTTGATAGGCCTTCCACCATTCTGGTGGTCAGATGGGTGAGGTGGTTCATGAGGCCTCTTCTATATGTTCTGGTGTGTTTTCTAAAAGAGGTTCAGCATAGCCTGATTTGGTGAGAAAGGGAAGAGTATCTTCTTTTGTGTCAACTGTTTGAGGAAATGGATTGGGTTACTCTTACCACAGACATCATCAGAAAAGGCTGGGAAGCTACCTGTGCAAACCAAGTAGCTCAAGGATGGTGGCCTCCACTGTCCTTTGCCTTACCTTCAAACGAGCTAGAGCTCAGGGCTGTCTTTCAAGCTATTCAGCACTTTTTCCACATCCCGGAAGGACAATATGCTGGCTGTTTATTAAATCAGGAACCAAGGAGGAAACAGTAAGACTTTTCTGAGGGAGTTCAGCCTTATGATCCGGTGGGCAATCTGGCATGCATGCAACCTTAATGCGATATATCTCCAGGGCAGGCATAATCTCCGGGTGGATCTACTACGTAGATCTTGAGTGGAGCCTTGTTCTTGGGCCTTGAACTAGGAGATATTTGGGCTGATAGTCAAGTGAAGGGGTAACCCAGACAGACAGAATGGCCTCTCCGCAGAACCAGAAAGTGAAGATGTTTTACAGAAGGATATTTCTTCCGGAAGTCCAGGGAGTGGATGCTTTCTGTGTTACATCCTTCTCCCAGTTCTGTTCATTCAGAGAGTTCTTCGAAAGATGAAAACAGAAACTGCAGCGGTGATTGTGGTCATTCAATTCTGGCCCGAACACTGTGGTTTTCAGCTCTGAAGAGGTTGTCTGTCCAAGATTCTTGAATCCTACTCTGCCAAAGGGGCCTTCTGTCTCAAGGACCCCTTTATCAACTATCGTTATAGACTCCTTCTCTCTCTGATGTCACTTAGGGATAGTTTACCGGGTGAAGAGATTCAAACCTGGGCGGTAACTCAGTGTTCATCCCTTGTAAACGAGCTATAGCGGCTTTTAATTATTTTTATCTTTTACACTTCCTACCTACTGTACTAATTATTGGGCAAGTGTTTCTTAAAGGGACACTAATGTCCCATATAAAAGGATTCTTGTTTTGTAGAGATTTAAAAAATAAATGATGTGGCACAAATCGTATCTTTCAAACCTTTTGGGTCTGAGAGATATTCACTGTAAAGTTCCTCCCTCCATCCCCTTCTCCTGATGTCAGAGCTGTGCTGACAGCAGGAGATCCAGGTCCGGTAACCAGCTGGCGGCTCTTCAGCAGAGCCGAAATTGCATGAGGAACTTTCAGATCATACTAAGTCGCCATGCATTCATTAAACGCATGGCAACTAGCTTGGAAATAGATGTCTCACCTTTAAAAAAAATAGCAGATTGTAAAGAAATCCTTCTTGTTTGGAGACCGAAACCCAGGCTACAGTGCAGACATCTAGTCTGCATGCCTGCTCTGTCAATCCCGGTCTCCATTGAGTAGCACTGCAGTGCACCATATGGTTACCAGAAGGGACTGAAGGTGCAGGTGCGTGGACCACACTAACCTTCCCGTCATTCCCCAAACAGGAAGGATTACTTTACACTCTCCTATTTTTTAAAGGTAAGACATCTATTTCCAAGCTACTCGCCTTACATTTAATGAATGCATGACGACTTAGTAAGATCTGAAAGTTCCGCTTTAAAAAGAATTACTTCATTGGAAAAGTCTAGAAAGTGTGCCTGGTTTGTAAGCACACTTTGTAGACCCTTCCAATGAAGTAGTTCTTTTTAAATAATAAGATTTCAGCTCTGCTGAAGAGCCTCCTCGAGTCAGCCGACTTGAATCTCCTGCTGTCAGCTTCACAGCTGACAGCAGGAAAAGGGAAACTTTACAGGCGAATATCTCTCAAATAGGATTTGTGCCACTAAATGTATTTTTGTAACCTCTACAAAACGTTACTGTCCCTTTAAACAAGTTAAAAATGTTTATGTAGCCATCCCTAGGCACTCTCACAAACCTGAATCCCTTAGCACTCTGGCATGCTTCATTTCTCTAGTTTATATATGGATAGTTAAAATCTCCCATAATAAGCATATAACCCAACACTTTTTTGGTGGTTTGTTTTTAACCCTTTACATCACAGTTAACTTTGAATTGTCATTTTCCCCTACAATGCAGTCAGATTGCAATCTCCATAAGAGAGTAATCCAGATGTGGACCCCTTGCTCACTGTTCCTATAGAGATATCTTGAATCTTACTCATAAGGCCCATACTAGGAATTATGGACCACACCAATATGAAAATGGATATTTCTCTTCTGTAACCACACAAGATAGAGAAAACTGTGACTTTAGGTTAATGTGTGGTTTCCATGCCCCAGAACAAGAAAATATCTATTTTTTTTTTTAATTCCCAGTTAACAGTACCATCTGTCACGACAGTTCATCTGGTGTTCCTCACAGAATGTGACACAAATAGATGCATCACTTCATGATAATTTAAACGGTTATAACTTTTGAATAAAGCAACTAGGGACTTTTTCCCATAATAAAAAGTACTGATTCTTTAACATTTGTCAGAAGGAAATTTATTTGTAGGCACATCAAACAAAATGTATATCAGAGGTGGAAAATGTGAGGCTTTTTATAATTAAGGATAGCAGATATCCCTATATATGTTTTACAGTTTTTCACCTACTGAGTAAAACAAGGGTACTCCAACTGGGGAGCATTTCCAATACAAATATCGGTAGGTATGCATAGGATACCATTATATAAATATTGTTATAATTATGTAAAAATGTCCTAAATTAGGGTTAAACCATTTACTACTTAGCAGTAATGTATGTATTTGCAGATCCGGCAAGAGAGAGAGGCTTCTAGCACTTCAGTATTCCAGCCAAACACACAGACCAGATCAAGGGGAATACTCTCGGTTACTCACATGCAAGGCCTAATGACCACCTCCTTCTGTCTCAAGTCAGGGCACGGGAAAGTACCAGCCTCCTATCTTGTCTTTGCCCTCTGTCCCACTAACAAAGAGGACCTGTCACCAGCTCTTCCATACACATGAGCATCAAGTTTTCGGTCACTCGGGACTCTGTTGTTGTTATGGAAACAAGGAGCCGGAAGTGACGTTCCGCGCCGTATGCTTTATTACACGAGATCAAAGAGCTCATCTTGTGTCTCCCCAGCTGTCCTCGAACTACAGTTTCACGTCAGTCGGTATTTGGCAGCTGAGGATTATGGGAGTTGTTGTCCACGAACGGATATAGCCATACAGTTTGCTCTTCCTTGGATAAGAGAGTGGTTGGGTGACATAGTAACAGCTTTGGTTTGCTTGCGCGCGACTCCTACAGTTTACAACTGAAAACGTTGGTAATACTAAATGCAAAGTAGAATCTGTTCTGTTTGACTTAAAGGATAATATTTAAATATATATTACAGTTCTTATCCCGTTTAATAAAAAGAGTACTCCCACCGCTAAATGTTTTATTAAAAAGTTATTCCAAGTCACTTGCATTTTCCGTGCAGTACCTCCATGGGCTGAAGTTTTATAGTACACTATTGCTATAGCATCCTTTGGAGGATTACTGTCGATTGACTAAATCTGACCAGAGACTGGTGCAACTGCCTCACCATAGAATGTGTCAGGTCAGTTTCTGCTTCCAAAAAATGAAAGCTTCTGCTGCAAAAAAACGCCATCATATGCAATCCATTGTTCTACTCAGGAGAATAACCCTTCAATATATTCTTCCACATAAGCGTTAAACGACTCTCTTTTTAAGTGGGTGGCGGTTCGGATTCGGAATCTTTCTGCTTCTAAGGGAAATCTGCCCATAGCATTCAGACACTTCTAGTACTGAAACGCGGATGAATAGTCCACACTGCTGTTAGGAAAATAAGAGCCTCAGATCTGTAGTAGAATATCTGAACAGTGTTTCGAAATAATAAGGAACATAATGACAGTAACGTTTCTACAATGTTCTGCTGTACAGTTATTGTACTGTAACATGCAAGGCTATTACTCCTCAGAACTGGCAAAGTCACCCTCTTTATCACACACCCTAGCCAAACTACTTCTGTCATGTTATAATAACAATTTGTGGTATGATTGAAACATAGGAACCTTTGTGCCTGGTGTCTGTTTCCGCGGGGTCTGTTTAGAATTTCTATAGGCGCCAATCTCGATAGAGCAAACAAGGGGACGTAGAGCTGGAATATTAACTCCAAACATGCCGTGAGTAATATTCTTCCACCTCGGTCTGGCAGCCGTCAGATCTGTTCGGTTGGCTGAGTTGCTGGTCGACCGTGACAATGCAGATTATAAAACGTCTTTTATCAACTACAGGATCTACAAATCATAAAACAATGCCCATGTGCTATGTTTGTGGAATTAAGAATAAGCGAAGCAAGGGCTTTAGCCACAAAAGAAAACGTGAACAATTCTGGAGCAAATAAGTTGTATCTATTGAGGAGTAACGACAATTCTCCAAACTCCCATTGCTCTATGGGACTTTTAAACCTGTGAATCCAGCGCATGGGAGACCTCTGTAGCATTCACGGGGTTACAAAAAAAGCTGTATAAATAATTGGGAATTTTTATATACCCCCATAGTGTAGCTGTTATGCTCCAAAATGGCTTCTAATTTCTTTCGTGAATAATGACCCAAATAACTTGAGAAAGAGGTTCTCTGAACACGGCCGCGCTCTAAGAAGCAGGTTCACATCTCTGGGTCAAACCAAAATCACAGAGAACACATTAACATTCATCCGTTTTAAATCTGAATTACTTCAGCATACCTCCCAATGTTTGAAATGGCCGGGGGCACTTGTTTTATGTGGTGTTACTGGGGAAGTGGGTGGAGCATTACCAGGAATTTTTGTTATTTCATGGCATATTTACATATTTTTGTGTAAATTAATAAATTGTTTAGAGCAAAAACAAATTTTATCTATATAGATTAAATTATAGACATATGCTGCTTTTTTTAACAATCATTAATGTGAGTTTCCTTCCTGTGGAGCAATGTGATACACTTGTATACACATCACACAGTCTATAATCTCCTAAAAAGAGGGAAAATGGGGTGGGGGATTCACTAACAGGTGATAAAGTGGAGGAGACAGTTTGTCACTTCCCCAGTTCCTATGTTATTCTATGGAGCCTATGCACTAAGATCTCCAAAGCTGAAGAAATCTTAGTACATAGGCTCCATAAAATAACACAGGAATTGGAGAAGTGATAAACTGGAGAAGTCATCTCCACTTGATCACTTCGCTTACAGCCTTTTTGTTTTTTATTTTAACTTGCATTGTATTTTATACACTATATGTTATATTGTATGTGTTGTTTTAATCAGTTTAGACAAGGGGTTAAAGGGATAGTAATATTCCGTTTTAACTTTATTTTATTTTGTAGGCATTAAAAAAACATGAAGAATGATATAAGTCTTATCTCTCAAACCTTTATGGTTTAAGAGATATTCACAAGCAAAGTTTCCCCCTCCCGCCCATTTTTCCTAGTGTAAGCCTTCTCTTCTCAGATGTGAATCTGGTTGTAAGACCAGACAGATAACAGCAGGGGACAATCTTCTTTGTATGAAAAGAATGAAAGCCCTTCCCCCCTTGACAAGTTTTTCTGCTTTTTTTCCTTATCTTAATTGAAGATTGTCCCTCTCTGCAGTCTACCTGGGCACCTCCCTTCTGATCTGGCTGAACGGGGGGGGGGATACTTTGCTTGTGAATATCTCTTAAACCATAAAGGTTTGAGAGATAAGACTTATATCATTCTTCATGTTTTTTTTAATGCCTACAAAATAAAATAAAGCTAAAACGAAGTATTACTATCCCTTTAAGTTCAGATACATATTCTTTTGAGGATCTGGGTAATATTGAGAACCTGGTTTGATTTAAAAATGTAAAATTCCCGACAGTATTTAAAGAGTGAATGCGCTTCATTGTCTTTAAAGTGTTAGTAATGTCTAAAAAAAACTTTTTTGCATTTAGAAGAGCTTAAAAAGCTGATCTAAATGCAAAAAAACATCTCTCAAACCGCTATGGTTTAAGAGATACGGGTGTTTAAAATTTGCTGTTTCCTACTGACAGGAATCTCCTGCTTACAGCTTTACAGCTGTCAGTATTTAACAGCAAACTTTAAACGCCCGTATCTCTTAAACCATAGCGGTTTGAGAGATATGTTTTTTTGCATTTAGAAGAGCTTAAAAAGCTGATCTAAAAAGTTTTTTTTAGACGTTACTAACACTTTAAGACTCATTGATATGAAAGGTGCAATAGAAGAGATAAGCCCGCTATTGAGATGTTTGAACTCCGATACATGTGCGGTAAGAGTGTGAATGGATGAGTGTTGGAGTATACATCCCTGCACCAACGTGAATCTGAATACTTTATATAAAATAGATTAATGCAGACAAGAGTTGCGTTAAGTGAGGTATGGTTACTTTTGATTTCATTCATAAACACTATGAATGGTTACCGAGTGTTTATTTCTGATAGAAAACACAGTGGATGATACAAATGAGGTGTGCATGCCCTACACCCTCCCCCATCCGCTTGACCCCCCCCAAGCAGCCCCAACCAACACACATACACCCCTTAACACCCTCTTACCTGGGGAAGGTGAGAGGGACCACCTCTCACCTCCCACGGGTTTTCCCGTCGCACAACAATGGCCAGCCCAGTCCTTTGTCCCTTGGCTGACCATTGTTGCGTGAGGGGGGGAATTTATGTAGCACACTTTATGTAGCTTTGGGTGGATTAGCCACCCGAAGCCATTTTTAAGGTGTGCGTGCCCTACACCCTCCCCCATCCACTTGACTCCCCCCCCCCAAGCAGTCCCAACCGACACACAGACACCACCACACATACACCCTGCCTAAACCTTTCTTGTTAAAATAAAGACAAGGACAACAATTTGTGGGGAAAATGAAAGTCACGGTTTATGTAAGGCCTATTTAACCCCTTGGAGCCACCCTCATAATGTGGCGCCACATTTTTGGACCTTTCATAAAGTACTCCTGACGGGATGCTTCTTATGACCTATCCACGACCACCTCCTGGCGATGCAAGAATATTGTGTGATATTTATCTAGGGAGGGAGGGAACAAAAAAGGTTATATTTTTTACTTTCAATTTGGCTTCTTTTATCACAACAAACCCCTCCCCTTAACTCCCCCTTACCTGGGGAAGGTGAGAGTGACTACCTCTCACCTCCCCCAGGTTTTTCCACCGCACAACAATGGCCAGCCCCAGTCCTTTGTCTGACCATTGTTGCGCGAGGGGGGTGACACTGTGGTGGGAAGGGAGGGCAGCACACCTTATGCGGCTTTGGGTGGATTAGCCACCCACCACCATTTTTAAGGTGTGCATGCCCTACACCCTCCCCCATCTGCTTGACCCCTCCCCCCCAAGCAACTGAGACACAGACACCACCAAACATACACCCTGCCTAAACCTTTCTTGTTAAAATAAAGACAAGGACAACAATTTGTGGGAAAATGGAAGTTGCGGTTTATTTAAGGCCTGTTTAACCCCTTGGACCCACCCTCATAATGTGGCACTTCTGGACCATGGTGTCCTGGCATGGGAATGGCCCACCCGCACCCCCCAGCCAGGGCAGGCACCTAGGTGGGAAGGCCTTCTGCTAGACATTCTTAGTACAACCTCACCACCCTCTGCGGTGTCTCACCACTTTGTGCCCTTGGTTTTGTTACTTGGCAACACATTTACCCCTCAGGCCGCACAACCAGTGCCCTGACTTTCACCATAACCTTCAGGCATGCCATACCGGCACAGTTCCCAGGAGAGCCACATTCCGCCACTCAAAAAGAGTGGACAAGTTAACGGGACCTCTTTTTCCCCCCACAACCACGGCCCCATTACCTGGGGCAAACCTAGGGAAATAGCTGAACTGAAGATGTCTATACCTCTGGAGGACAAGTGCACACCATCCTTCCTGTAGAGTCTAACGTCGCTTGCCACTGGCTCCCTGTGAGTGATGGTAAACCCCCCGATGGACTGCATACATTTTGCGATGGCTCTGTTAAACTTTCTCCTATATGTGTTAATGGCCTGGGGGGATCTGGCCCCCCTTCCACTGAATCCTTGGCACAATGCTAGACCACCCCAGCACCACGCGGGGGAAGAGGGACAAAATTCTCCTGCACGTGTCCTGTATATCCATGATCAACTTATGGAATTGAGAGAAGTGAGGTCATTCCCTCCTGCATGCAGGACCACTATGCCTAGCTCCCCCCACCTGGCACGTGCAGCTACTAGCTTCTGAATTACACTAGACCATAGGAGACCACACTGACCCAACCACCGCAGTTTCACGCAGTCCCTCGGCAGCCCTAGATGCGTCGCCTTGTTGCTGCTGGCGGCCTGCCTTCCTGCCCAAAACACAAGTGAGTGGCCAAGTATCACAGTGCCTGTGAGTCCTCTGTTTGCGACATTGCTACTTCCTAATTTTTCCATACTCATTGGTGATCTTTGCTGACTCCTCCTATCGATTGCCTTTATATTCTAGGTGCTGTCATTATGGCGGCACCCTTTCGTGGTGTACTGGTATCTTGTGTTTGATCCTGTGGTTCCTGATATCCTGTGTATGACCCGGTTAGACTGACTACGTTCCTGTTTGATCGCCAGTACCTGACTTCCATTGTGACCCGGCTTGGCTGACTATCCTGCTCCGTGTACCGACCCAGCTTGGATGACTATCCTGCTCCCTGTACCGACCCAGCTTGGCTTATTATCCTGCTCTGTGTACCGACCCGGCTTGGATGACTGTCCTGCTCCGTGTTCCGACCCAGCTTGGCTTACTATCCTGCTCCGTGTACTGACCCAGCTTGGCTTACTATCCTGCTCCGTGTACCGACCCGGCTTGGCTGACTATCCTGCTCCTTGTACCGACCCGGCTTGGCTGACTATCCTGCTCCTTGTACCGACCCGGCTTGCCTGACTATCCTGCTCCTTGAACCGACCCGGCTTGGCTGACTATGCTGCCCCATGTACCGACCCGGCTTGGCTGACTATCCTGCTCCTTGTACCGACCCGGCTTGGCTGACTATCCTGCCCCATGTACCGACCCGGCTTGGCTGACTATCCTGCCCCATGTACCGACCCGGCTTGGCTGACTATCCTGCCCCATGTACCGACCCGGCTTGGCTGACTATCCTGCTCCATGTACCGACCCGGCTTGGCTGACTACCTGCTCCAAGTTCCTACTCTGCTATCCGTTGTTTCTGCTCCTAGAGTGCCAATCCTGCACTGTGTGGTTCCTCTCCCTAGTGACCCGACATTTCCCGGTCACCTTGTGCTACTTAGTCCCTGGCACTCCGTGTCGATGAGCCTCCTCGGGTACCCGCACCTGTTGTACGCTTGACCCAGCACAGCTTGTCGCTCCATCACTACGAGGTTGGGTGCTGTGTCCCTGGGTGCCTCTCTAGTTCACTGCCTGTGTGGCCTTAGGGCCTGGTTGGGGTCTGAAGCGTCCCTTACCCTAGATCTAGGGTTGGTGCGTGGGTTAAGTGACTCCGGTCACAAGCTGGTTGCCTTAGTCTCTTGGGTTGATTAGTTGCCTTGCAGCTCACTGTCAGTATCTCTTTACCACCTAGCATACAAGGTTTCAGTTGCCTTGCTGTTTACTGTTAGTATCGCTTTACCACCTAGAGTACTAGGGGTTCGGTTGCCTTGCCGCTTACTGTCTGTATCGCTTTACCACCTAACGTACTAGGGGTTTGGTTGCCTTGCTGCTTACTGTCAGTATCGCTTTACCACCTAGCGTACTAGGGGTTCGGTTGCCTTGCCGCTTACTGTCAGTATCGCTTTACCACCTAGCGTAGTAGAGGTTCGGTTGCCTTGCCGCTTACTGTCAGTATCGCTTTACCACCTAGCGTATAGAGGTTCGGTTGCCTTGCCGCTTACTGTCAGTATCGCTTTACCACCTACTGTACTAGGTGTCCTGTTGCCTCTCAGCTTCCAGTCAGTCTTGCTGACCTCCCTAGCTTACTAGGGATCCTGTTGCCTCGCAGCGTACTTTGTGTCTCACTGCTATCCCTAGTGTTCTAGGGGTCCTGTTGCCTTTCCTGTACTGTCTACAGCAGACAGACTCCCTAGCATCCTAGGGAGATTGTGTTGGGGTCTTCCTCACCACTAGTGCCTGCTAGCTCCAGTTGTTGGCCTAGTTGTTCTAGCTACCACCCTGTGGTATTCTCTGTTTCTGGACTAGATTCTCTCTGCTGCTGTACTAGTCCATACCTTCTGGGTTATTCCTTGGATACGTTTCCATGTCTGCTTAACTGTTCCTGTATCAGTTGACTGTTTTACCTGTATATTATCTACTGTTCTGTATGTGTTACAGTACTTGTTTTTTCCTCTGTGTCCGTATCCATGGCAATACTGGGTTTTATCTCCTCCCGTCAGCTGGTAGGACCAATAAACTTTTTTGTCTAAAAGCTCTGCTCCACCCTTCCTCCTCAGTTTATTTGGTCCTACCAGCTGGTGGAAGGAGGCAGGAGCCTCTCTTCACATTTACTTAAAAACTAAGTTTCAAATGCCCTGCTTTCTATGCGCTTGGCCCTAACCGCCAACCGCATTAATGATGCCACAATGCGAACCAGCACTTGTCATATCGCTGCAACGTACAGCCTGATAATACCTGGACGGCTGTGTGCTGTCCCCAGCGCCCTGTCTTCATTCCCTGGCAGCCGCACAGTGTGGTGAGCGCTTCATTCGGCGTTCCGGCTTCGCAACTTCCTGTTCCTCTAACTAACTGGAAGTGGAGCGGCGTGCATTCCACAGGTGAAACGCAAGGCTGAAAACGGGCGCCTAAATGAAGGGGCATATAAGAAGCGTGCTGCTGAGGTCTGAAAACTGTAAGTTACTTTACTTTCTTACATTTGGCTTGAATTTGGCTTAAGCTTGTATTGTGGCTGTATTAGAAATAGAGCTGTGCTTGGGGGACCTGGGGGAGACTCAAGTATGTCTGCTTCCAAAGAATCAAAATCTGAAAAGCCTAAGGCTGTGGCTGAATCTTCAAAAGAAGCTTAAAAAAGCTACCCCAAAATTTAAGTCGTGCTAGTTGTGAGGCAAAATTGCCTATTGCAGAAGTATCCAAGTTATGCCCTGAGTGTCTAAGGAAAGCTGCTGGACCTGACATTCCTGCCCAGTTCCAGGACTTTTTAGGTTGTATGCGGTCATCCATGCAGGAGACCTTTTCCTCTATGCAGGTATCAGCGAGGAAAATGCCTAGGCCTAGTCACCCAGAGGAAGGTACATCTAGGGGTACTTTGGAAGAAGAAGAGGAGAGTGTAATTGATTTAGAATCAGCCCTGTCTTAGCTGAAGAAGGTGAACTAACGGAAGAGATAAGAAATTTTAGTGTGGATAAGGTGGAAGGGCTTATCAGATCAATGAGGAAATCTCTAGGACCTTAATGTCATGGATGCTGCTTTTATTGGCTATAAAAAGATATTGCCTCAATTTCCTGTTCACAGTTCCATTCAGGATATCATTCAAGCGGAATGGAAACAGGGTGATAAGCGTTCAACCATGACCAGAAGATTCCAGCGTATGTACCCATTTGAAGAAGAAGTATCCACTTGGTCCTCTCCACCAAAGGTAGATGCTGCAGTGGCTCAAATTTCTCACAGAACCACCTTGTTATTGGAATATGGCACCACTCTTAGAGATCCGATGGACAAAAGAGCTGACAGTGCCCTGAAAAAACAGTATGTCACTATAGGTCATAACTTGAAGGCTGCTACTGCTATGGCTTGTATATTCCGTACCCTGCGCATCTGGCTTAATGAGTTTGAAGAAAAGATTGACTCTTCAGTGTCCAGATCACGTCTTATTAAGGAACTATCAACTATTAAAGATGCAGTCAATTTTTCATGTGATGCATCCCTGGACAACATCAAACTGATGGCTAGATCCTCAGCATTATCGGTGACGGTACGAAGAGCGCTCTGGATCAAGGCATGGGATGCGGACCCCTCTTCCAAGAATCGTCTGGTTTCCTTACCGTTCATGGGTTCCAAGCTATTTGGTGACCAGTTAGAGGAGATTATAAAGAGATTATCAGGAGGCAAAAGTCCATTTTTACCACAAGACAAGCACAGAAAGTCTCCACTCCAAGATCTGCAAAAGACAGTCCTTTCAGGAGGCATGCAGATACAGGCCTGGAACCTCTTATGACCAGAAGAAAAGGTTACGCTCCCAACCATCAAGAGCTGGACCCCACAAGGAGTTCCAGCAAAAACAAGGTTTTCAACAATGAAGGTCTCCAAACCCTATCTCTCATCCCAGTAGGGGGCAGGCTGGGATGCTTCATAAACAAATGGAGAAAGATTCACCCAGACAGGTGGGTCATGGAGATCATAGAGATAGGGTACTCACTGGAGTTTTAGACTGTCCCAACACATCATCACTTTCAGAAGTCAGTCATCAGAAACAGGAATCTGGTGAGGAAAATGAAGACGGCTGTCCAGAACTTGCTGGTTCAGAAGGTGATAGAGAAGGTGCCACATCAGCAACAGTTCAGAGGAATTTATTCAACGCTTTTTGCTGTTTCCAAACCTTCTGGAGATCTGCGTCTCATTCTAGATTTGAAGAAGCTGAACTCATTCCTCAGAATCAGACATTTCAAAATGTAAACAATTCTATCCACACTGAAGCTAATACAGCCCAAAGCATACCTGACGCGGATAGATCTCAGGGATGCTTATTATCATATTCCAATAAAAGAAGCCCATCGCAAGTACCTCAGATTTCATATAGGAGGCAATCATTATCAATACAGGGTTCTACCCTTCAGGTTAGCATCGGCTCCCAGGGTATTTACAAAGGTTCTAGCCATAGTAATGGCAGAACTAAGAGCTCAAGGGATCCGAGTAGCTCTGTATCTAGACGACATTGTCATCATAGCAGATTCTTAGGAGGCATCCCAAATAGCAACCAAGTCCTGCCTGGACCTTCTATCAAAACTGGGTTGGCTTATCAGCATCAAGAAGAGCCAACTCATACCAGTTCAGGACCTGATCTTTCTAGGAGTCAACATAGATACCAAAAGATCTCTATCCATGCTATCACAGGAAAGGCAAGACAGACTTCTAGACAGAATCAAGAGCTTCAGGAGGAAAAGTGTTCACACAGCAGAATCATTCTCTCAAATTCTGGGCAACCTAACCTCGGCTCATCAGATAGTGCCATGGGCCAGGTTCCACGGAAGACTCATACAGGCAAATTATCTGGAATATCAAAGGAAACATCCTTTCAATCCAGGTCTCAAAATCCCGGTGTTCCCCTCCACCAGGAAGGAACTAAGTTGGTGGTGCAACCCTCTGAACCGAAAAAAGGGCAGGCCATTACAGGAACCAATCTGGGAGATTGTGACAATGGACGCCAGCAAGACTGGATGGGGGGGCATGTGGAAGCAAGTGTCAGTACAGGGAAATTGGTCAGAAGAAGAGACCAGACTCCACATCAACATTCTGGAGCTATTAGCGCTATGGAAGACCTTGAAGTCGCTGCTAGGCTTTCTAAAGAAAAAGGCTATACTCGTCAGATCAGACAACACGACAGCTGTCAGTTATATCAAAAACCAGGGGGGAACAAGAAGCAGAATTCTCAACCAAGTGGCTCTCCTGGGCGGAGACTCATCTTCTGGCGATCAAGGCGACATACCTGTCAGGACTTCAAAACTGTCAGGCAGACTTCCTCAGTCGTCACAGAATAGATCAGGGAGAATGGTCTCTGAAGGAATCTGTATTTCAAGAAATAACATCAGCCCTAGGGTTCCCGGTCATAGACCTCATGGCCACACCAAGCAACACAAAGTGCAGGAACTTCCTGGCTCGCTGGAAAACACCACAAGCTCAGGATGCATTCCAAATTCCATGGAATTTTCAGCTGGCCTATGTCTTCCCTTCACTTCCTCTGATAACAGAGGTCATCAGGAAAATTCGACAGGATCAGGCCAGTGTCATCTTGATAGCTCCAAACTTGCCTCGAAAACTGTGGTATGCAGATCTAACTCAGCCATCAGACCTCCCATAATGCTTCCACAAGATCCAGACCTTCTGTCCCAGGGTCCCATTCTGCACCCAAATCCAGCCTTCTTGAACCTGGCGGCCTGGAAGCTGAGCGGAGCTCGCTGAGATTTAAAGGTCTGTAGATGCTGTAATTAACACCATGTTACAAGGACGGAGCCCTTCAACCACAAAGGTATACTACAGGGTTTGGTCTGTGTTCTACAAGTGGTGGAAGGAAAGAAATTATAATCGACAACAATATCACAGAATTGTATTCTGGAATTTCTACAAGACGGCTTCCAGAAGAGCTTGAAACCAGCATCTCTAAAGGTGCAGTTATCTGCCATTTCTGCTATCTTGGCAACACCCTTTGCGGATAAGCATTTGATAAAAAGATATATGGCATCAATTTCCAAAATTAGACCCACCATTAGGGAAGTAATTCCCCCATGGGACCTCAATCTTGTATTACAACAGTTATGTGCGCATCCTTTCTTTGAGCCACTTTCTGACATTTCTTTAAAACATCTTACTCTAAAAACAGCGTTCTTGACAGCTGTCACCTCGGCCAGACGAGTTGGAGAACTCCAAGCTTTACTTTGTAAAGCCCCCTTCACTGTTTTTCATAAGGATAAGGTGGTGCTGTGACCAGATTTATCTTTCCGATCCAAGGTGGTCTCCAGTTTCTATCTCAGTCAGGAAATTGTGCTTCCTTCCTTTAGATCAGATCTACAGGACTCAAATAAGAGACTTCTTAACCAGGATCTCCACAGATGTCTGTCTATCTACCTCAAAAGAACAGAATCCATTCGTAACTCAGACTCCTTATTTGTTCACTTTTGCGGAAAATTTAAGGGCTTAGCGGCATCAAAAGCCTCTATTGCCCGTTGGATAAGGGACTGCATTTCTTTAGCATACCAGTCTGCAGACAAGGAGCCTCCACAGGGAATCAAGGCACACTCCACTAGGGCCATAGCCACTTCATGGTCCCTTAAGGCGGGGGCTACTCCTGATGAAATTTGTAAGGCGGCCACCTAGTCCTCGGTCTCTACTTTCATTAGACACTATAGACTAGACCTCCAAGCATCCAAGGATGCTAGCTTCTGCAGGAAGGTGCTTCTAGCAGCCTCTCCTGCTTTATGACTTACTGGATTTTGTCCCCGCCCTAGGGGATACTGCTCTGGTAAGTCCCAGTATTGCCATGGATACGGACACAGAGGAAAAGGTGAAATTTACTCACCGATATTTGTTTTTCTTCTGTGTCCTTCCATGGAACCCCACCCTAGGTTCTGGTAATTGGTATCGTTCCTTATATATCATATGTTGGGTTTTTGGAACTGTTTATCCTGAACTAACCTCTTCTTTGTCGTTCCAGCTTGGACAAATGTTAAACTGAGGAGGAAGGGTGGAGAAAAAAACTTTAAAGAAAAAAGTTTATTGGTCCTACCAGCTGATGGGAGGAGATAAAACCCAGTATTGCCATGGAAGGACACAGAGGAAAAACAAATATCGGTGAGTAAATTTCACCTTTTCTTGATAAAACTGAGTTTTACTAAACCATACGTGTCTGAAAACCGTTACACCAAGAATCCAGACCTGCACAGCATCACTTCTATAACTACAACAAATAAGACAACCCTGTTAACATGCAGCCATGACACATCTCATGATTCAACCCTTCCAAAAATAGTGTCACCCTGCTTACTAGTGTGCCTACTTCAACATTTTTTTTTTTTTTTTTTATATAACCTAACATAACTTATAGCAGTGGTTCTCACCTCCTGTCCTCAGGACCCACTAACAGGCCAGGATTTGATGATTTCCTTGTTAGAGCACAGGTGAGTTAATCAATGTGAATGAGCCTCTGATCACCACACCTGTGCTCTAGCAGAGAAATCCCTAAATTCTGGCCTGTTAGTGCATCCTGAGGACAGGAGTTGAGAATCACTGTCTTATAGGCTGTGGATCACCATTGTAATGGCTCCTACTCCGTTACTGGAACCCTTGTCTGGGAGTAAGGCTTATCAGCCCTTGGCACCAAAGACTGTGGACACTTGGACATACTGACACGCTTTTGTGCCTGGTTGTACGACCTCGCAAGCCCTTATCATGGACTAGGAGACTTGGTCTAGACCTTGGGTGGATAGGCAGCTGTGACAGAGGAAAGCAATCCAATGCTTGTGTGCTGCAAACTCTTCTGGCCTGCAAAGGGTTAAAGCAATACAAAACAATAAAATACTGGTAAATGTTACTACATAGAAATATTCTCACTATAGGCTTATAGCTGTTAGATAGCTGAGAGACCACCCTGTTAAAGTGGCATTCGACTGGTCAAGGTTGAAGCTGGACATTCAAAGTAGTTGGACAGTGGCTCCAACCTTGGACCATTGTCCCTGAAGTTGTCTATTATAGCCACTCCAGCCATTGAATATGTTGAACTGTACTGAGACCCCCTGTGGTGTGTTAACTTAATCACGTCTGGCCCTTTGTATTGTTTTGTACCATTTGTTGCTAGCCTTTTGTGTAGTAACGCAATCACGTCTGTCTTATTGTATTTGCCTGGACCGTTTGTTGTTGGTCTTTGTCTTATGTGTTTTGATTGCATTATCCCTGCCCATTGTGCCATGTACTGTCAATGTATTGAAATGTGTATAAATATGCTGTGCTGTGAGTTAATAAAGAGTTAGTCTTCTTGAAGAACTAAGAATGAGTCCTGGTTTTCTTTATGCTCTTGTGGTTTAAAGTATCCTCTCTGATGCCCACCTGAGCTGGGTATCATGTATCGTCGACCATCTGCTGCCAGCTACCTGCGATCCGACTTCGTATGCTGTCAGGTGGAGACGTGGACTCCGTGCTTCCCTGCTTCCAGCAATCCTGCGACTGTTTCCAGTGACCGTCCATACTTCGACCGGTGCATCCAACGGCGCTTATCCGGAGTCGAGAGGGAGAGACCCGAGAACGACGGCTGAGGGCGACGTGGCATCCTTAGCTTCTGTTACAGCCATCTCCCCAACTTTTTAATGGTATCCACCGATGCCCCTTTTGCGGCACCAATCCTAAATGTAGTCTGTAGTCTGATGGATCCATGCCAATTGCCGCCAAGGTCTTTTTAAATACTGCCTGAAATTGGAAGATAGACAGTGCTGACCCATCCATGTGTCTCAGAAAAAACCCCTCTCCCAGGGGCCTCGCCCGTGCGTACCACCTCACCCAAAGCACTAGGCAAGAGTCAGTCCCTCCCTGTTGCCCTCAGCAAAACCCACTGCCTCTTTGCCTCCTGATCCGTCTTGGACTTTGCAAGCCAACACCTTACTAACTCCCCCTCACCTTCCACCTGATCCGCCTGCAGCCCTGCCCCCAACACCCCCTTTGCTGGCGCCACCAACTCCCCTATGCGAAAAGCACTGTAAAATGCCAACACAAACGCTGCGACCAGGAGGGTAACCTCATAGGGACAAGAGCATACCTACGGCAACACCCTTAGCAAAGCTTTCAGCCTACCTTCATCCACTGGCCTGCATCTGTCCTCTGCCTGCACTTCCTGCCTGCCCCAATCTTTCACTATTTGTCTTACCACATTTGTCTTACTATTTGTCTTACCTGGCCGTAAGATCCTCCCCCTCTGCCAGTCTGAATTGAAAGGACAAAGCTGCCAACTTTGCTGACACCACTGCTTTGGAACACTCTCTCTCCTTTAGCTCCCCTAAATAGCTCAGCATTTGCTCCCTAGCTGGTAGATTGGCTATCCTGGGCTGCCTGACGAACTCACCCCAATGTTTCCAAGACCTGGAGTATGCTGCCCAGGTTTTAGGTGCCAGTGACTTCCGCACTAGATCATCTAGGAGGACACTGCCAACTGCCAAAGGTTAGATGGACAGACAAACCCATTAGAAGCTGCTTGCAGGGCCAACTTAAAAAATTCCTCCCACTTCTGCCTAGACAAAGCGTCAGCTATGCAATTCTGCACCCCTGGAACATGCTTGGCCTTAAATGTGTTGTTAAAATGCATGCACTGCAAGACTAAGTGCCTTAATAAACTGAGAACAGGTCACAATGAGGATGTCAACAAATTAATCGCATACACAACACTCATATTGTCTGTCCAAAATACCACTGATCTACTGGACGACTCTTCATGCTATAGTTCCAAAGCCTCCACTATTGGGAATAGCTCCAAAAAGGTGAGATTCCTTGTCAACCCTAGGGTATGCCAGGCTGGAGGCCAAAAGTCAGCACACCACTTCTCCGCTAGGTACACTCCAAACCCAATTGCCCCAGCTGCATCTGTGAACAGCTCCACTTCGCTATTATTCTGAGCGCGCCCCACCCACAAGTGACCGCCATTGAAATCCCTCAAGAACCGATCCCAGACCCCCAGGTCTTCCCTTAACTGTCGAGACAACCGTATCTTAAAATGAGGATTCCTGACACCTATGGTTGCCATCTGCAGGCGGCGGCTGAACACCCTCCCCATAGGTATGACCCGGAATGCATAGTTTAACAGACCCAAAAGTGACTGGAGTTTCTTTAGTGTTACTTTAACCTGCTGCAACATCCATGCAACCTGCATCCAAGTTCTTTCCACCTTGGGCAACCTCACCACCTGCTCCGTTGTATAAATTTCAATACCCAGAAATGTTAAACAAGTGGAGGGACCCACCATTTTTTCCTGGGAAATCGGGACCCCAAGCTCACCAAAAACCCTGGCTGCTGCATCCAGCAGTTCCTGGCACTCTTCCCCTCCTGGTAGCCCAATGAACAAGAAATCATCCAGATAGCGTGCTACATCCCCTGCACTCACTGTCTGGGCTAGGGGTGCACCAAAATGAAAATGCTCAACCGAAACGTCAGGATGCACTTGGCTGGAAACCAAAACCAAAACTACTCTTTTTAATTTATAGGGCGATGGCTAACAAAAGAAACAAAAAATGTAGTACAGCAAGTGCACATGGCGCAGTCAAAGTGAAAGTCCCATGAGCTGAAGGCTACCAATTTGCCTGGAAAAAAGTGACCTTTCCATTGCGGTTACATTATCCGCAAGTCCTATTTTTACTGATGTGCCAAACATATTGATCATGAGTCAGACACACACACATATACAGACATACACACACACACGCACAGACAGACAGACAGAAACACACACACACATACACACACGCACACAGACAGAAGAAAAATCCCAGGAAGGCTCTAAAGAAAAAACACCCCCTAGTGACCAAGAAGACAGACTTCAAAAACTCTATACCCCTAGGTAATGGGTCTGTATGACCAAGAGAGGTGTGCAGGAAAGGTACTCCAAGATCCACCAAAACCAGAAACAGCACTGAACTAGAGCTTCTTGCCTTCTATCTACGGCTAAGTCCTAGTGCTGGGAGAAGAAGTAAAGAAAACCAAATATGAGGAGGTCCCAGATCACTGGAACAGGCCAGAAAGATAATAGCCATCTATCTATGGCTAGCTCCCAAGGTAGTGGGTCCACAATAAATGCACAGAAGGAGAACAAGAGATCCCCAGGTGGCCACGAACAAAAAACAACCCTGGTTGTCTATCTACAGCCGAGAAACACGAGGGGAAGGAAGCACAGCTCACCTGAGGCAGCCTGGAGAGGCTGCTGCTGCAGACCCCACTGTCAGTAAGTGGGTGGAGCTTGCTCCACAGAACAAACCCCCCGAAGGAGGCCACAAGAGGGAGCCGGGAGACCGAAGAGACCCTTGCCTAAAATAGGCAGCCAACAGGCTGTAGGCCCCCTGGCCTACTACAAGAATGAGGCGAAGGAGCTGCATGGAGAAAACTCCCGAATCCAATGCAGCTAAACTCGCTAGAGGCCACGACAGGCCTGGCAGCGAGAGAGCGGAGAAAAGAGGCAGCTGCTCTCAATTCGGAGCCTGTGGAATTCACAGATGTGGGAGGAGACAGAGCGCTGGCTGGAGGAAATAGCAGCTGGAACAGCACCACTGCACCGTGGAGAGAAGGTCAGATAAGCCTGGAGTCAGCAACAGAAGTCCAAAACTATGTACCTGAGGGATATAGGGAGAGTGATCAAGAGCCAAAATTCAGACAAAAACAGCACAGTACAAAAGGAAAATACAAGCGGGTCATCAGGAGGCAGCCAAAAGTCAGCATCAATACAGGAAATCTTCAGTAACACCAAGTCTTGATAAACAGGCATTCTGGTAAGGGCTGGACACACCGTTTCAGTCTTTTTTTTATTTCGGCTGTTTGCCAAAAATGCCATTTTTGGCTACCGAAATTTCGGTGCACCCCTAGTGTGGGCCACCACCCAATGCAAAAATGAACTAAAAGCTTCAAAGTAAGTACATGAAATGGAGCACGTAAAACTGCCCTTCCCATTTCAAAGCCGAAAGCTGCTAGAGTGCATGGGCAGCAACCTAAAGGCTGATTTGACATCAGTCTTTGCCATGAGGGAGCCTGGCCCCGACTCCTTGATTTAAACCAAACGCTTGGTCAAATGACTGGTACTGCACCCTGCAGTTATCTTTCACAATGGTGTCGTTGACCGATGTCCCCTCTGGATAAGACAAATGATGAATCAGGCGGAAGTTCCCCACCTCCTTCTTTGGGACCACCACCATTGGTGAAACCACTAAATCCTCCATTGGTGCTATCTTAAAGTGGCCTGCCATCCTCCCTGCCATCAATTCCTTCCCTAAATTCTCTCTCACCACTTCTGGATACTCCTAGGCTGGTCGCAAATTTCTCCCTGCCTTCCCTGGCAACAACTGCCCCTTAATGAGGATTGAAAAAACAAATTTAAAACCATCCAACAAAAACTGAGCTTTACCCGCATCTGGGAAGTTAACCAACCACTCACTTAGCCTGCTGAGGCTGATGAGGGACTGCACCCTTTCCATCCCCACCACAAAAGGAAGTGTTTTTGGGGCCCGCTCCTTTCTGTCTGCTACAGTCTGTGATGGGGTGACCCCCACTGCAGCCAGAGCAGCAATGCTTGTACCGGCACACCATGTCCCTTGCACACTTCCATTCATCGTAGGCAAACAAGTGCCCCTAACCCCAGCGCCCCCCTCCACCTGATTTCACCCCATGATAATCCCCACCCCTGGGCGGCCCGTGACTATGCGTTACTAAACGGGCCCATGTGTCCATATCTCTATGACCGTATGTCAGGGTCTTGCTTTTAGCAAGTTTTTTCCTGAACGCCCCGGTCATAGTCTGCCCATGCCGTGCCACCAAAACTCACATGCGTGTCCAGTATCAAGTCCATATATTTAAATACATTTGAACACTGTTCTGGAAAGTGGTCTGTAAATACCAAAAACCCCCTTGACCACTCTGTCACTGTCCTTGGTCTTGCCTGCCTATACTTCTTATCCCCTTTCCTGCCTTCCTCCTTCGCCTCTTCTGCTTCCCTGGACAGTGCAAAAATGTCCACAAATTCACCCTCCACAATCCTTTTGCGCAACATAGAACCAATATGGTCAAATGGGGGAGAAATCTCACACCCATGATCTGTATTCACCTCTTCCATCTCAAATCTAGCAATGTGTGTGTGCAAACTATGCTTCCTCCTCCTTTCCCTATATCAGTGACCTCTGCCCCCTTGAGCATTCTTATAATACTTTTTCATAAGATTAAACATTCTCCCCTTGTCTGAGGTGGACACATCAGTGTCAGTCTCAGAGTCAGATCCGGAGGACTCGCCCGTAAATGAAGGGTCACTGCTGTAGTCCTCTTTTCCACCGTCTTTCCCTTTCAGCAGCGCTGCTACTTCCTCCGCTGGTCTCTAACCTGAAACAGACCAAGAATTAGCATTTGCCCTTTATTTTGGATGACCTGGCAGGGCCCATTCAGAGGGTACAGCACTGGCATTCCGTCCATACCCCTGCCCCGTGCCGAGCCAGGAGGGGCGACAGATCGTCCCTGTTCGTTGTTATAATTAGAAAGATCCCTTCCCCCTATGTGCTGATCAGTCTGCCTAAGAGAGAGTCCCCTGACCTGCTCTCCCCCTGGGATACCCACTGCTGACTCTCTACCCACATGGACTCTGAGTCAGGCCCTCTATCCTCCCCCCCCACACACACCTTATCGTTACCACAAAGTCCCTGGTGGTCTAGCGATGCCTCCCTTTCCCCCCCGGGGGACCTTGACCCACACAGGCACTTTGAGACTGCCGGCCACCTGCGCATGCATATTGGCGTCCTGTGACACCAGTGTTGCCTGCCTGGGGACCAAAGTCTCATGAGAGCCAACCCCGGCTCCGCAAGACCTGGAAGACAAATTGATTGCGGCTGGGAGAGAAGAAGGGGACATGACCGGAGTGGGAGCCAGAAGGGGAAGAGCTGGTAGAGGGGAAGAGAGGGGGAAAGAGGCGATACATGGGAGGAAGTGGGGACCAGAGGAAGAAATGCTGGGCCAGAGCTGGTAGCGGGGGCCGCATCAGCGAGGCAAAGGATTGAGGAATTAATGTGCTGGGATGAAGAAGAGGCACATATCTTTTTTTTTTTTCAGTGCTGATTGCTAGCGTCTTCCTCTTCGCCGCTGCAGATCCACCATGAAGAGCTCTTAGTAGTCCCAGAAGCGAAGTGGTCTTCTGACTTCCCTGCGGGGTTCCATCTTCTCGTCCTGTGACCTGGAGGGAATAAAAGAACAAAAAGGTTATATTTTTTACTTTCAACCTGGCTTCTTTTATCACAACAAACCCCTCCCCTTAACGCCCCCTTACCTTGGGAAGGTGAAAGGGACCACCTGTCACCTCTCCCCGGTTTTCCTGCTGCACAACAATGGCCAGCTCAGTCCTTTGTCTGACCATTGCTGCGCGAGGGGGGTGACACTGTGGGAGGAAGGGAGGGCAGCACCCCTTATGCGGCTTTGGGTCGACTGGACACCCGCCTCCATTTTGTAGACATCTGACACTTTGCCCTTAAAAGTTTGAGTCTCGCTTTTTGCAATGAATACTCGCATTTTAAGTTTGGATTGGCCAGATTCCAATAGCACTGATTTCAATTGGATAATTGAGCTTCTAAAAATTGGATCTCTTTGCCAGCCGTTACCTTTGATCATGACTAAGTGCCGCATAGGTGCGAAACGCGTTGATTGGGAACGTTAACACCTGCTGGTCTTCCACTCCGTGAGTAAGCTCCTGTGGTTACTTGTATATGTTTATCAACAGATATGCTATGTATTTTTTTATATTTAAGAATTAAGATTATTTTTAACACAAGTTTCCATTGTTGATAATATTGAAGGATTTTTTATTGATACGGTGGTACGAATCTCTAGTTTATGGTAGATTACAAATCCAAGCCTCAGTTTTTCCAGTCATTATGCTTGGTTGTCTCCTGATATAGAAATATCACATTAGGGCACTACTGCTGTATTCATTGTGCAAGTAAAAGAGGAACTCTGGCACTGGAGTGCTTATAGACATACACACTAATGACATTTTACAGGCAGGACATCATTCTATGTAAAGAACATATCATTATTGTGTCTATTACCACTTGCATGCGTTCATCTCCCGTGTGTTTGTTCTTTGATCGATCACTATGCACAGAGAATGTGTGTTTTAATGGTAATGGTTATACAAATATGTGTATGTAAGTGTGTAGGTTTTGTTGCCGGCTTGGGGCATTTACTGGTGCTACTCGCTCCAAGAAAAAATATTGATCTCAAATGCCAGCAAGTGCCATCTGATATTGACATGTTTATGCTGAGCAAGCATCTCAAGAGGGATACGAACACTGAGGCTGATGTATACTACGAGGAAAATGGGGTAAACAAGTACACCCTCAGGGGGCATGCAAACGATTTAAATGGATAGTAACCTTTTATTTTTACTTTAAACATTATGACTTTACCGACTATAATCTGTTGCTTTCATATAGTCAGTTTGACTATAATTTTTTTTCCATCTTAAATGGATAGTAATACTTGTATTAAACTTGAGGTCCGAGTCTTATTAATGTTTTTTTTTTTTAACACATAGTGCTATATTTGAATACTTACAGCTTTGTAGTTCATGCGTTACTCAATGAGAAAGAATCCCCCTCCAGTCCCTTCTGGCCTCCTCCCATCAGACCTGTAATCCGGTTGTGGGACCGGACGGGTGCACCGAAGGACAATCTTCAAACGATAAATATAAGAATAACCCTGCCACCCCATACATACACACACACACACACACACACACACACACACACACACACACACACACACACACACACACACACACACACACACACACACACACACACCTTGACAAATGAGGGTAGGATTTTCCTTTTGCTTACTGAAGTTTGTCCCTAGCCTCACTCCATCCAGACCAGACAGAGCCAGTGTGATGCAGTGAAAAGGGTGGGAGGGAGATCCGTTTGGATTGAAGAGCTCCTGAAGTACAAAACTGTAAGTATTCAAATATAGCTCTATGTGTTAAAAAAATGTAAAGAAGTCTCGAACTTCAAGTTTAATACAAGTATTACTATCCTTTTAACCTATGCTTTTACACCTTTATGTCCTGAACAGTAAGGGTCCTGGATATGTTTCCAGGGAGCTTTGTTTCAGGGACTCTGAAAGCAGGGATAGATACAGTGTAAAATATAGCATGCAGAGCACTCAGTGCTGCAGGGATAATGTTACATTGTGTCGTGATCCTGCTTTCCTGGTCAGCTAAGCAGAACACTCACTAGAAACAGAGCTCTAGGGACCTTACTGTCAGGAGCATAAAAGTGAAAATGATGGTGATTAAAATAATAATAAAAAGCATCAGGAATTGACTTAACAAATTACAGACTTTCAGAATATGTAAAGGCAAAATAAAAGGTTATGATTCCTTTTAAATAGGTGTCCAGCTAGTGGAGTGTTAGGGAAGATGGGGAGGTATGCTTTCCAGTCGCTGGAGGTTCAAGTACCCCTGGTCTAGTGCTTCAGTTGGACCTTTTAGGTGTCAGAGTATTGAGCTTAAAAATTTTGCTCTACTCATCTTAGATACAGTGTTGGGTATGTGTTCTACAACCATGCTACATAATGCACTAAGAACCACATACACAAAGTGAAAGCTGCACAGTTTTGCAGCAAACTAAATGGACCATAGGGGACAAATGAAAATTCCCATTTTTTTATCATTGTTGGTTTTTATTTGTTCCTTGTAGTGCAGAATTGCTCTGCTGTTTTGATGCATATTGCCCTAGGGCCTCTATTAAGCCTTTTGTAAAATTGATTAGAAATAGTGGCTATTAGCTTTAAAGGAGTAGTAAACTTTTTTTTTTTATGAAAACACATATTTTACAGAGCATTTCCTGCTGAATAAAACAATGTCACTCCCATCGCTGTCAGATGTTTTATTCAAATATTATAGCAGTTTAAATAATCAGGAAGTGAATTTACTGTGTTTACTTCCTGATAGTTCTGACAGGAAGTGACAGGCAGTGTCTATCACATTCTATGGGGAATCGTATGTCTCTGACTTTTCTGACTTTCCTCTCCATTAGAATCTAACAGGAAATCTAATTAGAATTTGACCACTAGAGGGCACTGCTAATGTAAAAAAACATGGGTTTAAACTGTAATAACCACTGGATATCTTCCTGTCGGACACGGCACCGTGTCTCGAGTTGTATTTGGCGGGAAACCTACCGGATCAGCACAGAGCAAGGGGATCCAGTCTGGGACTGACACCGTCCTACCATCAGTTATTGAGAACCCTCCCGGATCCTTGTCTAGTCTTCCAGCCGACTGGCTGCCACTTGTCTGTTCCTTGGCGATGGACGGGGGGCGTGTGATATCTAAGGAGGCCCTGCGACATCTGTCGACTAAGGACGACCTGAAAGGCCTAGCAACGGAGATAAAATCCGCTATGAAAGATGAGATTGCAGGGCTACGCACAGAGCTGACCCAGTTGGGAAACCGCATTTCACTGGTTGAATCTAATAATACTGCAATTAAACAGCAACCTCGAGCAAATGTTGTCCCAACAGGATGAGACGATAGCCTTACTTACCAATAAACTAGACGATCTGGACAACAGGGGGACGCCGGTGCAACCTGCGCATCAGGGGAATGCCAGAATCTTTACCACAGAAAGATTTGGAACAAGCATTCTTATCTCTATTTACCGATACCCTGCACTTGCCACAGTCACCTCAGATACAATTGGAATGCTATCACAGAGCACTGCGTCCCAGAGGGGACCCTAAAGACCCTCCTAGAGATGTGTTCTGCTGTTTCCTGAGATTTCAAGTGAGGGAGCAGGTGATGAGAGCGGATAGAGCCATGGATCGGATTATGTTCCGGGGATCTGAGATACAAATATTTCAAGATCTGTCCCCCTTTACACTGCAGCAACGGAGGGCTCTGAGACCCCTGACCGCCCATCTCAGAAACCTTCAGATCCGATATAAATGGGGGTTCCCTTTTGCTCTTACCGCTCAGCATCGAGGGGTAACGGCTGTCCTCCACTCACCGGATGGGATACCGGACTTTTGCTTGTCACTCAGTATACCCCCTCCTGGGAAACCCTCGGTTCGAGACAGCGGGCACACCCCTGACCCCGAAGGCCCACGAAGTCAGGATGATGGCGACGGAGGTGGAGGATCTCCTGGTAACAGTCCCTCCAAGAAAAAATTAAGGCTCATGATTATGCACCTGATCAGAATCAACTACCCCTGGACTGGCACTGATCCTGCTTGGTCCAATAACGGACTGAACGTTATGGTGGAGTTTGTTTTATATGGGGTCGTGGACATTTGGAAGGTGTATTTTAACACTGTGACTGTGGATTCTCTACTACTAGGGACCAAGAAAGTTATCTGTCTTAACTACACTGTTCCTGAACGACACATCGGTTGGTAACTAATGTACCTCTCTGTTACTCCATTTTTTTATAATAATGCTATATTGATATACTGGTTATGTGCCTTATTTGTCACGCCACTTGCTAAGTGCTGGAGGGGAGCTTAGGGGGGATGGAGGAGTGGGATGGGGACAGGGGTGGAGAAAGGGGAGGTTGATGAAATGAGGGACAGAGGAAGGATGAGGGTAATGTCGAGGAAGGTGAAGGGGGCATGGTACACGGGGTATGGCAATGTGGCGCTTGTGCAAGTGGTGATAGATGATGTGGGGACGGCACACAGTTATGGGTATATGTCTCTCTTGACTGTGTTTTGACACATGTAATTGGGAGAGATCGTGGGGCTCTGGGTTCTGGTCCATCTGCCCCTGGATGCGTTAGGCTGAGGGTTACGGAATTGGAGGCGGGGGGCCTGCCCGCTGTATTCGCGCTCTCAGAGAATGGCTGCCTATGTCACTTTGGCTGCCAGGTGTTCTTGGTCTGTGCGTTTCTGGTGGCGGTGTCACCCTCCGCTTCGGTCCAGGGGTAACAATCGGACGGGAGGGAACCAGTGTGGTGTTCCGTGGCGGTGGTCGGTGTCTGACCCTGGTGTGGCCTATCTGGCCCTGGGTTGGGATGCCGCTAATTGCCGGGGAGTGTCCCATGGTCCTGAGTCCTTTAGTCAGAGGGCTATGCCTTGTTAATGCCTTGGTGTTCCTTTGGGCCTGGGGGATCAGGTGTTACTAGGGGACGGATGAGATGTTCAGACTTAGAGTCTGTGTTATTACAATTTTGCTACTTTACTGGATTGGGAGTAATTGGTGGGGAAACAGATTAGTTCTAATGATTTGTTTCCAACTGTTATTTGTATGTGATTGATGGCTTGTATTATGGGTGGGCTCTGGCGGGTGGGAGTGGGATTTTTCCTCGTTCACTCTCTGTCTGTCTATTGATTCTCTTTTGCCTCTCACTTAGGTCGCTTGAGACCTTGACATATTATACATAGCACTCCAGGAGATCTTTTTTTGATCTTGCCTGGAGTTCTCACGTTAATACCATTCATATTCTGTGTCTTTCCTGCCAATATCTCCTACTTCATTCTTTCATCTACTTCCATTTCTTCCCTATCCCTTTTTTTTTTTTTTTTTTTTTTTTTACAATGGCGAATAATACTGGAAAATTGGATAGAGGTTTAGCTCCAGATTCTGTTAAAATTCTTTCTATAAACGCCAGGGGATTGAACATCCCAGAAAAACGTTCACAAGCATTGAGAGATTTCCGCAGGTTGGGGGCGGATGTCATTCTGGTTCAGGAGACCCATTTTATGTCTTCCAAACATCCCTTACTCACAAATAGATTTTATCCTCATGAGAGCATGCAACTTGCTTGGGGGATAAAAGCGTGGGGGTGTGTCCGTGCTGATGCATGGATCAGTTGCCTGGGTAACCACTGGGATGGAAGCTGATGTAAATGGCAGATATCTATTTCTCAAAGGCCGTTTGGGTGGTACTCAATATACGATAGCAAATTTCTATGCCCCTAACTCGGGACAATATAAATTTCTCTCCTCTACTTTGCAGAAACTATCTGTCTTCCGCGCGGGTCCGCTTATTATTGGTGGGGACTTCAATATGCCCCTGGACCCCATTGTCGACTGCTCTTCTGGCACCACACACGTTCCACTTTCTTCCATCTCTAGATGGAACTCTTGCTTAAAAGAACACTCTCTGCTGGAAGTGTGGAGATTACTTTATCCATCAACTAGGGACAACACATACTTCTCCCCAGCCCACGACAAGTATACACGCATTGACTACTTCTTGGTGTAACAGTGTATCTTGCATAAGATTACCAACACTGCGGTTGAATCAATCACCTGGTCGGATCACACACCTCTATGGGTCTTTCTCAGTTCCTATATGACTGGATTGGGTAAGCTGCCTTGGAGACTTAATGAGCAACTGCTTCATGATCCAGTTCTCTTGACTAGGGTTGAAACAGCTCTCACTGAGTATTTTCGCACAAACTGGAGTGGTGATTTATCCCTCCCTTTGGTGTGGGAAGCTCATAAATGTGTGCTTCGAGGTCTCTTCATTCAGATGGGAGCCAGAAGGAAGAGGGAACAAGTTGCAGAACTGCGGACCTTGTTGTCTAATCTGCAACGTCTCGAAGCCCAACATAAACAAGGTTCTGCCCCATACCTACTCCCTGAATTGCTTCAGTTACGCAAAAAAATATCGGACTGGTATGCTGTTAGAACACATAAATCATTTATGTGGACCAAATACGCCTCCTACATGCAGGGAAACAGATGTGGAGCTCACTTAGCACGGATCATTAGGATCAAACGTAAACAACATTATATATCACGTCTTAAAGACCACAGGGGACTCTCACATTATTCCTTTACAAAAATGGCGGACATGTTTCGGGAATTTTACCAAGATCTTTATAATATAGATGTCACCTTGTCCCCTTCGGAAGCGTCAATTCAGAATCACAAAATACACAAATTTTTGACCAGATCGGGTTGCAAACGGCTCCCGACTACCATACTTTCCAGTTTGGAAGAACCATTCACAATAGAGGAGATCAAAAAAGGGATTGAGGGTATTCCTTTGGGAAAGAGTCTGGGACCGGACGGCTTTTCGGCATTATATAATAAGAAATTTGCCCCCCTCCTTAGCCCACACATAGTAGAGGCTTTTAATGCTATAGCAGGGGGCGGCTCTTTTCCAGCCCAGGCTCTTCAGGCGCACATCTCTCTAATTCCTAAGCCCGACAAGGACACTACTCAATGTGCGAGTTATCGTCTTATCTCACTATTGAACATAGATACTAAATTGATTGCCTCCCTATGGGCGAAACGGTTGAGACCGTGTTTAAATGACATTGTACATCCATTGCAGGCAGGCTTTGTTTCCTGACGAGAGAGACGAGAGATAACACCATTAAGGCCTTGTCAATCATTCATGCAGCCACTTCTGGTGACTTGCCTTTGTTATTACTTATTGTGGATGCAGAGAAGGCCTTTGACCGGGTCAGTTGGCGTTTCACTGGGGAGACGTTGGCCCACCTGGGCTTGGGGGATGGAGCTTTGGACAGTATTGTTAGCCTTTATACCAATCCATCGGCCCGCCTGTTAGTGAACGGGTATCTTTTGGAACCTTTCACAATTACCAATGGAACGAGACAGGGTTGTCCTCTGTCACCCATTATTTTTATTCTGACCCTTGAGCCCTTTCTATCCATGATTAGGTCTCATCCACAGGTGATGGGACTACCATTTGCTAAAGAACATTCCATGGTGTCTAGCTTTGCGGATGACATACTCCTCACTCTTACATCCCCGGAGACCTCCCTTCCCCCTTTAATGGATATCTTTCAGGACTATGGTCGTCTATCAAATTTTAAAATTAATTATGGTAAGTCGGAAATCTTACCGATTGGGATACCTGTATCGGTGAGGGAAACATTGCAGAGACAGTACCCTTTTAAATGTAAAACGGCTAAATTGAAATATCTTGGAATTTTGTTGGCCGCTGATCTTGAGACTATCCCAGCGCTGAATTTCTCCTCCATCCTGACTACGATAACAGCCGACTTTAAGAGATGGGACAGGTTATACTTGTCTTGGATGGGGAGGATTAGTGTTGTTAAAATGGTAGTTTTGCCAAAGTTGCTATACTTGTTCAAAACCTTGCCTATCCGTTTTCCTGTCCGACACATTACTCAGCTACAATCTGCAATAAATGCTTTCATATGGGCCTATAAAAAGCCCAAATTAGCGGCTTCATATTTATATTCCCCTGCTAGACGAGGGGGGTTGGATGTACCCCAAATTAAATTGTATTATGAATCCTGTGCTGTCGCAACTCTTCTTCGATGCTGTGGAGAGACGGAGGGAGGATGGCCGACAATTGTACAGGAATCCTTTCCATCTTGGGACATCACAGGACTTGTGTGGCAGGAACCCTCTCAATTCAAACGTTTCACGGCATCGCACCCTATACTTTCACACCTGACAAATGTCTGGGCTAACGTGTCTTGTAGGGCTAGTCTTACCTCTTTTCCGTCTCCTCTGCTTTCAGTATATGGATCTATTCACTTTCCCCCAGGGGGGAGGGGTGGTCCCTTTAAGGTTAGGCGTATGCTTTCTGGCATAAACACCGCCTCAAAGCCATATTTTGTCGCCTCTTGGGAAGAGGACCTTGGAGTCTCATGGGCGCTGGAAAAGTGGCACTCTGTTTTCCATTATCTTTTTCGTGTCTCACACGGCTTTTCTGCCAAAGAACTTAACTATAAACTTCTGACTAGGTGGTACCACAATCCACAACGGTTGGCACAGATTTTCCCAATGGTGTCAGATCTATGCTGGAGATGTCACTTGGCCAGAGGCACCTTTTTTCACTTGTGGTGGGAATGCAGTAAGATTTGTGGGTTTTGGAAGGATCTGAGTGTGGCGTTATCTCAGATTCTGCAGATCCCCATCCCGTGTGAACCATTAGTTATTTTCTTTAATCACCTTCTGAATAATTCACCCAGGAAGACGGCACATCGTTCTCTGTTAAACCTTCTACTCGTCAATGCGAAGCAGGTTATCCCTTCCCTTTGGAAAACTGATGCTACCCCATGCCTAGGTATGTGGAGAGCGAGGGTAGAAAAAGGTATGGAGTTATCGCGCATCCACGCGTCGGTTACCGGTAACTCTCCTACCTTCAGGGAGACTTGGACTCCATGGGTGCTCTGGTCCAGTGGTGGGGACGCTCCTGACCTGTGTTGAACTCACAATAATATTGTAATAATATTTGAATGATGTCTCTATCGTAATTTTTTTTCCCCCTTATTCTTCCCATTCCCAGCCTTTCTCCTTCGCTTTTTCTCTCTTCTTATCCTCTTTCTCCACTTCATACTACACTCTACATTCTATAGTACTGAGATTGTTGTTACAGATCTTCTGAAATGGAGAACTATTGTTTCTTGTACCTTGGTGCCCTCCTCTGGGGGGGTATCCCTGTTAGCTACCTATACTTACTGACCATTGTAAACTGCCTTTACAAAAGTGAATGTTAAATTTTTGAAATGTCTTTATTTCACTTGCTACTGACTGTTTGTACTGCTTGAATTTTTTTTCAATAAAAATTGAATAAATAAAAAATAAATAAATAAACTGTAATAACTCTGGAAATATAAATCTCTCTGCAGTGGGAGTACCCTTATTTTACTCAGTAGGAAAATCCCTACAATATATATGTTTTCATAAAATAAAGTTTACTGCTCTTTTAAATAGTGAATCTGGCAACAATGAGTTCGTAGGAACTGTGAATACTTTACCTGGTGAACATCAGTGGGGTGAATTTACTCCATATTATACATGTAGTAGCACAGAGTGCTATTTGTTTCGGTGACACCATAAGTCGTTTTCTGTTAGCCTGTCCTTCTATCTGACCACATGACAGAGCAGTCAGTATATTACAGAAGGGCCTGCCACTGGAGGGTTGTGCAAATGCATTCTGGTGTGATTAGACAACATTGATATTCTAACTGAATTTTTTATGCACTAGCTGCCCAAAATTCCACAACACCTAACCAACCATATTTTTTAATCCCAAGGCATAAAAGGGAAACAAAAATAATAATTATAAAAAAAAAAAAAAAAATTCACAGCCATTAGTTTATCTCTGTGTAAAATAAATGTTTTTGTGTGTATGTGTATATGTATGTATGTATATATATATATATATATATATATATATATATATATTTTTTTTTTTTTTTACACGCAACATTAAGTACTAAGATGTTTTGTGTTGTTTAAGATCATTCTAGCTATAGGCATTTAGTCCTCATGTAATAAAATGCTAATGTCTGCTCTTTAGATGACAGCTGTGAGATTGAAAGCATTATAAATATTCAGCTCTCCTTTTCTAGCTTTGCTATTAACAGCTGGGCATCCAGCTCAGGAGCAGATTTTGGCAAGAGCGAGGGAGCGCTTGGCATGTCTCTGACTCTGTTTGGTACAACATACTTTCTTAAGGTTCAGGGAGTTGCAACATGTCAACCAATCCATCTGTTAACAAATTGAAGACATAACTTTGCCACAAGTCATTTGAAGAAATCTCTACAAATGAAAATATGGCACAATACCACTTATGTCAGTATATGTAGTGATTTGGTATTCCAATGTTTTCTGCAATCAGAATTAGTGTCACTATCAAACTGAGCAAGCTGATGTTTTGGAGAAGTCATTTACACCCAGGGAGTTTTATTAACCCTTTGAATGCGTTCCGTACTCCTCTGGCACTCCAGAAGGTTAAACCATTCATTACTAGAGCAGTGCACAATGATTTTCAAGCAATGTATACCCACACCCTCTGATCCTGAAAAAAACTATTTTGTTAGCTTGTAAATAATTATCCTTTAGACTCTGTAGACTCTTTTTGGTAATGAATGGGTTAACGTTTTGATTTTCTCCCTCCATTCCTATTTTTCAGTTTGTGATAAAGCAGCTTCTCTTGAAGCACTGGTATCCAGCATGATGATTAATTAACTAATTAACCCAGTTTATTTCATAATGGCCATTTAGAATTTTCAACCCAGAATACGGTGACTAGGTGGCTATTATAAGGGGTCAGGGTGGGATGTTCAAAATGTTGCAGTAGCTGAAGATGTCTGTAATTAGTCTAAAAAAGTTCTTACGCTATGCTTTGTGAACTCATTCTGTTACCATATTAACGTTGTTTCTCTGTCATCCAGTACAGGTTACTGGTAACTTTGGGTAGGCGATCCGCCCCTTTAATTGTAGGCAGGAACAATTCTAGAATTGTATGCGGGGGGGTGGAGCCTACCTTCCCTCCTTGCCTGCGGCTAGCCAACCAGCTCCAGAAAGATCTGTTCTTTGGTGAAGATAACACAGGCAAGAGAACAATTCTGCTATAGTTTTAGAATTTTTTTAATTTTTCTGTTAGAAATGGAATACCACTATTAGGTGGATTACCATAACTGACAATGCCCTTAGATGTGACTAGCTCAGTAACCAGGTGCTTTTTGTGGACCTTAAGCTCTGGGGGGAAATCTTGGCTACATGTTCTTTCCTTGGGAGTTGCCCACCGAGGCTTCTTCTTAATACATAGTAGTCTGAAGACAGAAGATCTGCAGGAAAGGAACCCTTTGAGTGCTGCAGGTCCACATGTCCCACAGTGCCCCTCCGCACAGTGGTTTACCTTTGGAGTTCCTATTGGACACTCCTGCACTCACTGGGTCTATCTGTATGTCTGTTGGGTGTTTTGGAGCAGGTTTATGTGGTACTTTAACCCTTTAGCTGCTGGTTTTGCATCTTTTGGGGGGGGGGGCGGTTCTGACACTTTTCCTACTGGTTCAGTGTATTTTTGGGTATCCTAACATGTTCTAGTTATGTTTAATGCATTTTTATTTTACTGTTTCAATTTTGTAAAATTTGAGTTAAAGGCGCGCTTTACTGCATAGGCGCCATTGCTCCATTCACTCCTATGGGACTGTACAGTTTAGAACATATCTCTGCAACCACTTAACCTAGTGACTTCAGAGATGGCTCATTTTTCTTGTCTGCCCTTGCTCTATCATCCGGTTCATGTTTCCAGTGTGTTCGGGGGCTCAGGGGGCTTCTGCAACTGTTTGGGTACTTTTTCTGGGAAAACTACATTTCCCATGAGCGCTTACTTCGCGTGCCCATTTCTGATTGGCTCCCACCGCGGCAGCCATTTTGTGCCATTTCCAGAATGAGTATCCTACGCAGGGCTTGGACTCTCCTTCTCTCCTCTACTGATTAACCCTTCTATACCGTTGGAGCTTGAGGCCAGACCTAAGACTAAGGATGCTGGGGTCTCTGTATCCCCTATTGCTCATTGCTCTTCCTGTCATTCAGGGTTACCTAGAGCATTCTCAGGTCATTTATGCCCAGCATGTTCTGATGTCCCTGAGAGGTTTCCAGGGACCTGCAGCCATGCATTAGAGCCAGTTTTGGTGCAAGATTTCAAGGCTGCTACTAGGGACCTTAGGTCCACATTGCAACTCTTTCCATCCCAGTTACAAGGGGTCCTCCATTCTTGGCAGACCCCCTCCTCTGTCAAGTCTTCCCTGCCAAAACCTCAGGGTGTAACTGACGTGTCAGATTCCTCTTAGAAGGAACTGCTGATGGATTCAGATGTTGAGGAATGTTCTGCGGTGGGCTCCTCTCAGTTTTTTGGGGATATTTTCAGGCTGATCCTTTGCCCTCAGCTGAGGGCCTGATCAGGGCTGTTTTAAATACCCTAAACATTCCGTTAGTGCAGGAGGTTCCTTCTGACTCTTCTGATGTATTTCAGGAGCGTAAAAAGCCCCTTACTTGCTTTCCACCTAACCCCACTCTTGACCGCCTTGTGTCTGAAGAGTGGAAGTCACTGGACAGAAAACCATCTGTCTCCAAGAAATTTTCCAAGCTTTATCCCTTCTCTGAGGCTGCGCTTGCTCAGTGAATTCATCCCCCCAAAGTGGATGCTCCTATCTCCAGGCTATCTAAGTCCACTGCCTTGCCAGTGTCTGATGCGTTTGCTCTAAAGGACTGGACTGACAAGAAACTTGAGGTCTACCTCAAGTCCATCTTTGCCACTGCTGGTACTGCCATGCGTCCAGCATTCGCTGCAGCATTGGTGAATCGGGCCATTGCGGTCTGGACTGAACAGCTCACCCTTGCTGTTCGGCAGGGTGCTCTACTTCGGATATGTTGCGCCTCCTAGCCAACATTTCTGAGTCTCAGTCCTATGTTTCTGCTGCCTAATTTGATGCCATCCGTTTGGTGGCTAGGGTTTCCACCATGTCTGTGGTTGTCAGACGGGCTCTTTGGCTCAAGATCTGGTCTGCTGACACTGCCTCCAAGAAAGCATCGCACTCCTTACCTTTTCAAGGCACTTCTTTGTTTGGGCCAGATCTTAAGGATCTGATCAATGAGGCCACAGGGGGTAAAAGTACACTTCTACCCTTGGTCCCTAGGAAGAAAACGCCGCTGAAGCGTAACTGGTATTTTCGTTCCTTTCAGAATGAGACACGTCCAGAGAACCAGACAGTTCTCTCAGCATGACTCACAGAACCCGGGTCCGCACTCTGCGGTGGGTGGTCGTCTGTGTAAATATCACAGCATTTGGGAGGCTTCAGTGGTGTACCCATGGGTTTTACAGGTGGTGACAGAAGGGTTCAGGATCCCTGTCGTCTCTCTTCCTCCCTTTCTCTTCTTTCTTTCTCATACTTCTCAGGGAGCAGAGAAACACCGTCTCTTTGACAGCGCTATTCAGGCTCTTCTGGACAAGGATGTTCTAGAGCCGGCTCCTGTTCAGGATAGAGGTTTGGGTTTTTACTCAAACCCCTTTGTGGTCTCCAAGAAGGACGGTGGTTGACATCCCATTTTGGACTTCAAGGATCTCAATTCTTTTGTGATCCGGACTCATCATCACCAGGAGTCTACACGTATGGTGATTGCTGCCATATCCCCGGGGGAATTCCTTGCTTATCTGGATCTTCAGGACGCATATTTACACATTGCCATTCATCCAGAGAGCCGGCAGCATCTCCGATTTGCCTGTGACCGGGGGCATTTTTAGTTTTCAGCTCTTCCATTTGGTCTGCCGACAGCTCCTCAAGTCTTCAACCATGTCCTGGGAGCCTTAGTGTACGTCCTCCACCGGGACGGCATCAGAGTTACTCCACACGTGGACGACCTGCTTCTGAAGGCCCCCTCTTCTGAACTTCTTCATCAGCAGGTTCAGCAATGCATTCATTCTCTCACCCATCATGGGTGGATCATCGACTTGGACAAATCAGATCTTGTTCTATCCCAGCGTCTGGTGTTCCTGGGCCTTCTCATCAACACCCAGAAGAGCATGGTGTTTCCCACAGACGAGGTGGCTCAGCAGATCGCCACAGGTTTTCTGCGGTTCTGGCTCAGGATCCAGTTCCAGCCAAGAAGTTGTCCTCTCTAGTGGGGAAATTCATTTCCACCATAGAAGCGGTACCGTTTGCCATGGCGCACACCAGGGAACTCCAGCGGTTTGTGATCCAGGTGTGCAGGGGTCGGCCGGACCTTCTGAAGACGTCGGTGTCACTTCCTCTTCGTGTGGAACTGAGTTTGTCATGGTGACTAGACCTCTCCAATCTGCTGAAGGGCAAGTCCTTCCTGGTATCCTTCTTGACCATGGTGGTAACTGATGCTAGCCTCTCCGGCTGGGGAGCGGTCGTGTGTCGCCTGAGCGTTCAGGGTCGATGGTCTCCAGAGGAATCTCTCCTTCCCATCAACATATTGGAGCATCGGGCGATATTCCATGCCCTTTGTCATTGGACATCTCAGCTGGAAGACTGTCCAGTCCGGGTACAGTCCGACAACGCAAAGGCCATGGCTAACATCAACAAGCAGGGCGGAGCAAAAAGTCTCACCCCTTGGTTAGAGGTCAAGGCTATTTTGTCCTGGGCAGAAGAGCATGTTCCTGCCATATTAGCAGTGTATATTTCCGGCGTAGACAACATCATGGCGGACTTCCTCAGTCGGCACACAGTGGACAGCGGAAAGTGGGAACTGCACCCAGAAGTGTTCACCCTCATTGTTTAGAAGTGGGGTCTTCATTACGTCGACCTGATGGCAAGAAGACACAACAGGAAGGTTCCGAGGTTCTGCTCTCGATGGAGGGACCTTCTAGCTCTGGCGGTGGATGCCATGTCCGTTCCTTGGTTATTTCCTCTGGCCTACATCTTTTCTCCCCTCCCAATGTTGCACAGGGTGTTACAGAAATTACGACTGGAGCGCTGTCCATCATTCTGATTACTCCATACCGGCCTTGCCAAGCTTGGTTTCCAGAGCTTCTGGATCTGTCAGTGGCGGAGCCATTCCGGCTCCCTTGCCGTCTGGATCTTCTACAGGGTTACCTGTGGAAGGAGGATGTTCATCGGCTAGCTTTGACGGCTTGGAAATTGAATGCTCAATATTTTTCTTCTGGGGTGGTGGCTACTATGCTCAGTACCCGCAAACCTGTTTCTTCCAAGATCTACCATCGTGTCTGGTCGATCTTTCTGTCTTGGTGTGCTGATAAGGACCTTTCTCAGGAATTTGATCTGCCTACAGTCCTGGCCTTTTTGCAGGACGGTGTAGATAAGGGCCTCAGCTTGAGTTCTCTTAAGGTTCAGACTTCTGTTCTCACTGTTTTCTTTCAGAGGCGCATTGCCATCCTTCCTGATGTCAAGGTTTTCTTCCAGGGCGTTGCTCATACTCGTCCTGCCTTCAAGAATCCCGCTCCACTGTGGGATCTTAATTTGGTTTTGGGCCTTCTTCAGCGCTCTCCATTTGAGTCTTTGGCTGCTATTCCTCTACGCCTGTTGACGTGGAAAATGGCTTTTCTCCTGGTGATTGTGTCTGTCCGCCGTGTCTCGGAGTTACATGCTCTGTCCTGTAAACCACCCTATTTGGTGTTTCATAACAACAAGGCGGTGCTTGGCACTTCTCAGGAGTTTCTCCCGAAGGTGGTTTCGGAGTTCCACACCAATCAGAAGATTGTGGTGCCCTCTTTTTGCCCTGACCCCACCTCTGACAAGGAGAGGGATCTCCACTTGTTAGACTTGGTGCTGTCAGATACCTTCCGCGGCGACTGCTCAAGCTGACCTCATTTACACTTAGAGACTCCAGCCGCATTGTCCGCTTCTCTCTGTGCCTCCGTTGAGGCAGGATTCCCTTCAGTTGAGCGGCTTAGCCGCTGGTAGTTCTGGGCGGCTCAGCCGCCTCTGTTGCGGGGCTCCGGCAACGGATGGTGTCATTTCTGGGTGCACGTCCAAAAGCATGGACGTGTGCTCCATTTAAAGGGACAGCCACCTGTTGGCTGCTCCTCCTCTTCCTGCTGCATCTCCTATTTAAACTGCCTGGACACAGGGCTTACTTGCCCTTTCATTTGTGTCCAGTGCAGTTCTAGTGTTTGGGCACAGTGTATGATTTGGCTTGTCTGACTAACTGATCTGGTGCTGACCTGTGGCTCTTTCTGAGTACCCGCTACATGTATGACCTCTGGCTTGTTTGACTATCCGTTCTGGTGTTGACCTGGGGCTCTGTCCACTGCGTATCCAGCATACCAATGCTTCAGTGGACATCCTTCCTGGTGCAAACCTGTGCCTATGGCTGATGACCCACTCTGTGCATGACCTCTGTCTTGTCTGACCACCCAATCTGGTGCTGGCCTGTGGCTCTGTCTACTACCTTGTGTGTGGCCTTCTGTTTAGTAGATAACCAATCTGATGCAGGCTTGTGGCTCTGGCAGACTCCTTCCTGTTGTCTCCCAAGTTGCCGGCTCTCCCAGGTGCAGACCTGGGACCTTGGTTACCCTTATCTCTGTCTGGCGTCTCCCAGGTGCGGACCTGAGGTATTGCAGACTCTCCTGTTCCATTGCTGGGACACGGTAATCTAGAGTATCACACGGTAGCAGGCTTCTATTCCTGGTAGTCGTCTCTTGCTCTGTTGTATGCTTCTCTATATCTTGCATATTGATTTACTGTCTTGTGATATTTCTGTATATTTGCTGCCTTAATAAAGTTGGTGTTACCTTAAGTACTTGTCCTGTGTTTCCTTGCTCGGACCGTGACAGTAAGAAAGGGGGATGTCTACAGACGATACTGGTAACCCTTCTTTACAGAATATCATAACCATGAGTCGATGCACAGGATCAGCGTATTGATCACATGATGCTAGCATTGCAAACGCTATTGAATTGCATGGCTCACCTTAACCATTCCCTCAAACAACAGGCGGCCTCCTCTGCTGCTGCCTCGGCACCGGTTACATATCCATTATCAGTGGAGGAGAATAGGGTCCTGTAGGAATATGTGTCCGATGCCCTTGCTAGAGGTATAATCACATTACGACGAAATGTTGCGTACCCCTCTGGTATTGAAAGGGTTAATAGAAGTGAAAAGCTGTATGGTTTTAACTGGTAAAAAAAAAAGTCTTTGTTTATTTGAAAATGTGTAGTTTTCAAGACAAATTAAAGACATTTTTAACATCAGAATTTTTAAAGTGGAACTTTTACTTGTTTGCAACCGTGTCCCATATTAGTGCTGTATAACTGTTTCTCGAACGCCGAGTTGTTTTTATTGTAACTCCATGGTTAATGAGAAAATCGCTTTGCAAATTACCTTCCTGGGACCCATTTCAACATTCTGCAGCACAGACTAACTGTGGTACATCAGAGCAGGACTTCCCAGTCCTGTAATTCTCCTCCTACCTCCCTCCCAGCTGTCCCAGGGAGCGTGTACACAATTCCCTTCATAAGTGTGGTAGTCTTGTCTTATCCGTTTATGACACATTTTTAAAAGTGACAAATTTACTGCTGAAAATATTGCCCTTCTTTTATTACGATTACTTTTTGAACATCTCACCCTTAGTTAGATCATGAGATAGTGGTAAAAGAAGGACAGCATTTTCAGAAAGTAAATAGGTATTACAACCCCTGATCAGTTCTCTCATATTACTGAATTACAAGTGGTACACTGTAATTTTTTTCTATATTATATTTTATATTAAAACATTGAAACTCAAAATCAGTTATTGTAAGGTGACATTGTTTTATGTTGGAAATATTTTTAAGAAAAAAGAAACTGAAATATTTTGGTTGGGTAAGTGTTCAACCCCTGTACTGTGGAAGCTTCTAGTTTACACACATTAAACAAAATGCCCCAGTCAGGACACATTTACCTTACCACTGGCCTCCATCGGTGAATCATTAAAGCTGCTGTCACATTTTCAGGATTGAACCCCACTCTTAAAGGATCAATGGTTAGGTTGTGAATCTGAAAGAAAATGAAGACAAAAGAACAATCTACAGCAGTTATAGATAAAATAATACAAATTCATAGATTAGGAAAACTGCACAAAATATCATCCAAGTGTTTGGATATCCCAGTGAGTACAGTTGAATCAATAATCAGGAAGTAGAAGCTTCATCACATTACCCAGGCACTGCAAAGAAAAAGGTAATCCATCAAAACTCCACAGTGGAATAATCATGCTCCAATCAACTATATGAAGAGGTCTGCTTAACACTGGCCTATATGGGAGGGTGGCAAGAAAAAGCCGTTATTCAAAAACTACCACATAAAAGTACACCAGGAGTTTGCCAGAAAGAATGAGAGTTCCCTGCTTTCTGGGAAAGGGTTTTGTGGTCAGATCAGACCAACATAGTTTTGAGTTTTGACCAAGAAGCTCATAAAACTGCCCATGACTTAACACTTTTACTGTTGCGAAATGTGGCTCTACCAAAAATTAATATGAGGCTGTTTGAATAACTATGAAAGCAACATATTTAATTTTTTATTTTTCTAGAAATACTTCTCAACGTAAAACCAAAGACACCTTACAATAATGTATTTTGAATTTGTGTTTTAAAATAAAACATCATACAGAATGAAATTACAGTGTACCATTTGTAATGCAGTTATATGAGACAAAAGGAGGGGCCTGAATATGTTTGCAAGGCACTGTATATGATACTTATTTTACCCAACACAAGGATTCTGCAACAAATTGCACACCACTATATCTTACAATAAATTAATATAGATTATTTTCAGATCTGTTGCATGGGGTAGTTGCTGGGTTCCCAAAACACTTGTGGTTTGGGACCATGTAATACATATTTAGTGTACCCAGGCAATTGTAACATTACCATTATGAATTAAGCACAGGATTACTTGTTGCCAAATGGTAAAATGAGACTCGTGGCTTAACTCCCCTCAGCTACTATCTAGAATCACCTCGGCTTTGTGTAATGGCTAAAGAGATAGTAACGGGTAATATAAATATATATTTTTTTCTTTCATTGCAATGCACTGTAATGAATTAATGTGATTAATGCCAGTCACATTTTTAACACCCAGTACTTCAGAGTAATTTAGTATTTAGATCCCCCCCCCAAGATGCTAAGCATTTCCCCTAGAAATGGGGCTGGCTGATGTGATTATTTGACATGGCAACCACTCTATCGTTCACGAACCAGTGACTTTTTTTTTGTGTGAGTAGTTGTAATTTCTCTTGAGCACAGACTGAGCTTTAGTCAGTGCTCAGGATGTAGTAAATCAACTAACACAGAGATATATGTCTCTGTGTGAGCGATCTGCAGGTGGGTTGCAATCTCAGCTGGTTGCCTGACCATTCAGCCAGTCCTCTGGAGAACCAGCTGATGTCAGAGAAGGCAGAGGGAGGGGGTTCTTAAAAAATTAATTATTATGAGACATGAATATTAAGGAGTGTGACTGACAACGGTCACTGTATTTTATTAAATTTAATTATTTAATTTTTGCATTGCAATAGGAAGAAAAACCAAGCATTACTATTTCTTAAACCCACTGAAAGCTAGTTAGATCTGCAACACATTGTGAAGTAATGCATTGGAGACCTCTCTAGCATCCAAGTGGTAAATAACATACATAAATATGACACATATGGTGGTCTGAATTACATTACTTCTGTTTTGTTTTCAGAGTAAGACGGTCTCTACTGTTGGACACAACTGAAAAAGTTAACGTAAGTATTCAACAGTTTGGCCTTTGTATTGGGGAATATGAGTCTGCACATTGATGTCTGTACATTGTTGCAGTTAGTTCAATGAATCTGCCTCTTTTTTCCAAAGTAAAAAAAAAAATAAGAGAGAGAGAGAACAAATCCCAAATTCCTTCTGCAGTTTTGACTGCTACAATCTCCCAGGTAACAGAGTGGTTAAATATTCACTAGATGTAGCGGGACATATTAAATATGAGATCCTGTAAAGTTTGCATCTGTCACACTTATCTAATCAATCTAGATCATATTAGGTGCTAGATATAGCTAGCATACCCCTGCTTAGAGTGGGAGCAGTTACGTGCCCTACAAGAGTATTGGATTTAAGGCCTGTCAACAGGATGGACCTGTAATAAAGCAGAAGACAAGTGTATTTTTTGTGTGCCCTGTAGTCATTTTCTAAATAGAATGTGTTCGAAGTTGAAGGGGAGTCATTTATCAGCTCAGAGCTGTGTAATTGCACCAGCAGCATTCTTGTCATCAGCCACTACACAAAACAATATGGAATTATGATAATGTTACATTGCGCAGATTGGAATATGCAAACGGGAAATGAGAACCAGACCGGCATTTTTATGTTGGAAATGTAATTGTTTGCTTCGGTTTAATCTGCAATAATTAAGCAGTAAAATACCACCACAACTATAAATTACATCACCATTACTACAATAAAAAATAAACCTGAACTATTACTGTTATGTTTGTACATCCCATCACAGAGTGTTCCTCATGCCAAATGTATCTTACTTAATGCCAAATGTATTATGATGAACTGGTTTATTTTCATCTTCTGCCAGTGGTGAGTGTTAGTGCGAGTACTAATGGTGAAGAGATAATAATCAAAGATTGTCTACAGAGGAGGCACATAGCAGGTATATAAAGGTAACTGCATTCTCATAGTTTTTCTACTAGAGAGGATTACGACAATATTCAGCACCAGGAGCAATTCTGGAGCACCATAGGGGCAAAAGAAACATTTCCCCAAATTAAAATTGATTTAATTTGAGCTTCACAGTGCTTTGGAGACCGCTCTCATATTCAAGGGGTTTAAAAGCCAGGTTCACTTTTAAAATGTTGCAGGCTTGAAGCGCAATAACCAAGTCATCGACTTGAAAAGTTCCACATCATAATCTTGCCCGAATCAAAAGGGTGAGATTCTTCTGCCGCAGCCTAAAACATCACCTTCATCCACTGCCCGCACTCCTTAAACTTTAATCATTTGTGTGCCTCCGACCTCCGTGCACAGATAAACCAATGTCATCTCTCCCCTGCCTGTCATCACTTAACAGCAGCTTCCACCAACAAAGTCACAAACTGCATTAACCCTTTGAGCACCAGAGGGGTAGGTAACACATTGCTTTGCAATGCATTGCCTACCCCTTTGGCACTTAAAAGGATAAACTTTGTTGGGCGAGATTCTGATGTGACACTTTTCAAGCCGGCTACCTGGTTACTGCGCCTTCATTTCGCACGCTCTTATGCGACATTTTAAAAGGATAAAAAAGCATGATTCAAATCCATGGAGATGATCGTTTGTCCCCTATGGTGCAGTTGGTTTGCTCCAGAATTGCTCATCTGAATATGGGTATTAGTGAGTAAAGGAACTCACTGACGATAATGTTATGGCTTATGAAGCAGGGAAACCTGGTTCAAATCCTATTGCTTCTTCATGTGAAGTTTGCTTATCTTTCCGAATCTCTGGTAATTCAGTAGAGATTGTAATGGATGGATACATAGCTGTTATCTCATTGGATTCTATAGAGGTCTACAATACTTTGCGTTGCTTCGCATGTAGCTCAGTTCGGCATTCAAGTGTTTAAATTATTTAAATTGCATAGTTTATGTCAATGTCAAATCAACCATCTGCAACATGGAGAACAGTTACGCATTGCCACCAATTTAAATGAGTCTTCCAAACCCTTAAAGGGAAGCGGTTATTACCCTGGGAGTAAAGCTGCATATTTAAGCAAGGGCTGTACTGTGAAAAGAGAACCCCGGATTCTCCATTGCTGCATCGCTCAGGGCATTTTCCGCTCCAACGTGATTACTTCTTTATAGCCCATCTGTATTAAACTTGAAAACCTGGCATAGTGGGTCTAATGCGTATGCACATGCAACCCGGCAATTTTGAGGTTGAGCGCTATAGACATCTGATTTAAGTTCTTGCTGGGGGGAATCCATTTTGACTCCCTCCGTTTTGGGGCTGCCCATTGGAGCCCAATAATTTTTACTGTTGGCTCCCTTTGGAGCAAATTTAGTAAAAGATAATAATTGCCCTTTAAATGCTAGATATGCAAATCAGTGCATGGGAGACCTTTCTAAAACTCATAAGATAAAAGGCTAATTTAACTAAAGGGAAATCTGTATTTATTCCCTATGATGACATTGGTTTGCCTCAAAATGTCTCTACTTTTTTTCTTTTATAAATATGCGCCTAAGTCCATGTAGCAAAAAGGTGATGCCTTAATTGGCAAACTTGGTATCTTCTAAAGCGGAACTACCACCCAATAAGAACATTGCCCCATATAATTGCCCATCTGGCGACTAGCTGCTCAGTAGCGCTAATTGCCAGAATTATTACCAGATTAAAAAGAATTTGCTATTCTTCCCAGACTGACAGCAAGACGGAGAGCAGACATCTTGCCATAGTGACATCCGCACGCCCACACTGTCAGTCCCAGACGGGTCTAGGAGGCGTTGCTAGGAGCCGTTTGGCTCCAAAAGGGACTGACTGTGCAGGTGCGAGAACGTCACTATGGCAAGATGTCCACGCTCCGTCCTGCTGTCAGTCCAGGAAGAATAGCAAATCCTCTTTAATCTGGTAATAATTCTGGAGATTAGCGCTACAAAGCAGTGTCACAGTACACCGCTTCTGGCGATGCTTACAATGACGCTCCAGCGCCATTTCCACGAGCGGTTGGATTCACCAATGCTAGATGTGTCATCTGCAGGTGCAAGGCTTCAGCATGCTGCTGGCCTCTGTTTTATCTGTTTGAGGCCTGTAGTCTCCTCCTACCTACTTCCTGAGGAGGGGTTTAAAGGGCAGACTGATTCCAGATTCAGTTACCCTTACGTTGTTGTTCTGAGCTGTTAACTATCTTGTATTCCTGATTCCTGTGTATGATCCGGCTTGTCTGTCCATCCCTTCTGGTGTTGACCTGTGGCTCTGACTATTCTCCTTGTGCGCCCCAGTTTGGCTCAGATATCCTTTCTGGTGCAGACCTGTAGCTCTGGCTGACTACTAGCTCCGTGTATGACCTAGGCTTGTCTGACTACCCAATCTGGTGTTGACCTGAGGGTCTGTCCACTGCACATCCAGCATACCATCGCTTCAGTGGATATCCTATCTGGTGCAAACTTGTGGCTCTGGCTGACTACCCGCTCCATGTATGACCTTGGCTTGTCTGACTATCCTATCTGGTACTTACTAGAAGGCCCTGTCTGTTCGCTCCGTGTGTTGGTTCTGTTCCTCAAACATCCTTCCTAGTACTGACCTGGGGCTCTAGCAGACTCCTAGCTACTGACTGCAGGCTTGAGTCAGTAACTTCTGTGTTGCATATGATATAGACTCCGCTCCTAGGCTGACTTCAGGTTAAGTCAGTGCTAGATCTGGGCGTTACCGTACCTCGAGACTCCAGTAGACTGTGTGGTGGAGATATTGGGAGACTGCTATTCCTGATACAGTACTCGCCTCTTCTATCACCCACTGTGTGTGTGTGTGTGTGTGTGTGTGTGTGTGTGTGTGTGTGTGTGTGTGTGTGTATATATATATATATATATATATATATATTGCATTACTGTTATTTTTCTCAAAATAAAGGTTATCTTAACTATACCGTCTGACTCCTGGTTTTGCCGTAACAAGTAGCTGGTCGCCAGATGGGCAGTTATGTGGGGCAATGTTTGTATTGGGTGGTAGTTCCGCTTTAAGTGCAAGCTTTCAAGACAATTCAGGTCTGATCATGCACGCATGTTAAAAAATGAAAGTAAGAATTTACTAATATATACAGAAAGGCATACCTCATTACACCATTAGTATCCTTTGTGAGCGAGGAGGGAGACTACTGTAATGTTGTAAAAACTCTAGATCGCCAAGTCTTCTTTATAATATAAGAAACACCCTGTACTATTCCAAAACACTTACATTTCTGTAGTTCATAACTTATTAACTCTAGAAGGATCCCCCTTCCCCTCCCTTCTAGCGACGTCACTGCTGCAGCTCATAAATGTCCAGACGGATGCGGAGAGGGGCAAACTTCAGTATGCAAAATAAAATCCTGCCCTCCTTCGTCAAGGGGGCCAGGGTTTTCCTTATACTTACTGAAGTTTGTCCCTCACTGCGTCCGTCGCGTCGTATGACACGATGAGAGATTCAGTGGGAGGCAGCCAGAAGGGGTGGGCAGGGGATCCTTCTAGAGTTAATTGTTATGAACTACCGAAATGTAAGTGGTTTAAAATAGCGCAATGTGTTTCTTATATTATAAAGAAGACTCAACAATCTAGTTTTTTTTTTTTTTTAAACCACTACAATCCCTTTAACTAAATATTATGGTTATAGAAATTCTCCATATGCATTTTTTAAGGGAAAGCAAGATGCACATTTACAACAATAATTCTAGTACCTGCTTGTACTATAGTGTGTAACTGAGCAAAAATGTTCTTTTGTGCCAATGTAATTCATTGTTAATACCTTCTCTACTCATAAGGGTATTCCTCTAGCACTCACCACTGGGTGAAATAAAGTTTTTCAGTCCCAGGCTTCACTTATGAACCTTAAGAGCTAAACAAATACCAGTGTATTTAGGTAGTAACGTGTTAGCCGTAGAAAAAGGAGGGGATTGGTAGAGTAAAAGTAATACCTTTATTGGCTAAGTGGTTCTAGTGGCAGGTTTTCAAGACATTTAGCTCTTTTCTTTGGGCATATTTAGAATGAAGACTAAATACAAAATACATGACAGGTTATACACTCATACCAATTGTTTTTAAATGTAAATTCCATTGGAAGTGAATTCCTTATCACCATTGTTTTGTATAAATCATTCTCCATGCTCCAGTAGAGGCATCCCTTTGTAGCTGGCTAAGTGGTCCAAGGTTTATTTCTCTTATGCTCCAGTAAATTTAGTGTGTAGGGAGCTTGTGACTGCAGACAAAGATGGCCAAGTCTATAGAATGTTTGTGTTAACCATCCAAGCACCAGAGGGGTATGCAACCCATGACTTGCAGTGCACTGCACAACCTTCTGGCATCCAAAGAGCCCAAAATCTGTTTATTGTGTAGGATCATGTTTGTCACATTATCCAACACAATTAACCTATTTTGGGCTCTTTTGCGTGCCTGAGGGGTGTGCAATGCAACACAAGCCATGGGCTGCATACACCTCTGGCTCTTATAGGGTTAACCCGTACACTCTATAGACCTGGCCATCTTTGGCTGCAGTTCCAAGCTCTCTACAAACCAATTTAGTGGAGAAGATGGAAAATAAATCTTGGACCACTAAACTACCCACAAAGGGATTTATACAAAACAATGGCAATAAAGAATTCACTTCCAGTGGAAATTAAATGTAAAAACAATTTAGATGCATGTATAACCTTCATTCTAAATAGGCTTGAAGAATAGTCCTGTGTTGAAAGATTGCATCCTAAAGACAGTTAGGCAATAAAGGTATCACTTTTACTCTACCAGTCTCCTGATTATTGTTTTGAGGCAGAACTATACTCCTCCCTCTGAAGCTTTCTAAGGATTAAAAAAAAGACTCTAGTAAAAGTAGTTTAATATCCAGCAAGAAAGAATAATGTCCACATAATACCCACGCTAATGATTACCTTTACGGAACCAACCCGCTCAGGGATTTTATGAAGATTAAGGGAAGTAATGGTTTATTTTTAGGCTGTGTTAGTGTTACTTTAACCCATTGTGAATCCTCTCTGTAATAAAGGGTAACTAGCATGGAAAAATATACTAATAATAGTATGATGATTTAATAGTTAATTTCTGCTACTTCTACCTCTGGAACTAACATTATAAACTTACCACCCCCCATTTATAGTCCCTTCCAAGCTTCTTATCCCACCACTTTCAAGAGGCAAAGCTGGGAATGGCAGCACCATTCCTATTGGCTGTGCAGTGTCCCAGCAGCCAATAGGATCAATTAACTGCCTCTCTGGAGATCACAGCATCTGCACTGGGGAGGAGATGCTTTGGGTTGATTATTAGTTGAAAATAAAAGAACACAAAACTTTATATATGTTACACTAGCAAAAAGGATACGGTGTTGCCCTTAACATTGTCACACATATGGCACATACAGACACACAAAGAGCCACGGGAAGAGGGGGTCATGAGAGAGACATGGATAGTGGACTACAACTTCCATCATGCCGGTGGCTAAGAATGATGGAAACTGTAGTCCAACAGAGGGGATCCCCAGTTGCTCATCTGTGTTACAAAAGCTGTTGGGCTACAACAGCCATCATGTAGGCAGCTGTGGATGATAAGTGTCGATAAACAACTTGACAGCCACCAATTGCCTATCTGTGCTACAATGGTCTTCACTCTTTATCATCCTTCTTTCGGAGCAGTCAGTGTCTCTCCTCCCCTTGCCTTAAGTTTGGAACCTTCAATGTTTAGGAACGCGTAGAGTCGGAAAGCTGGTGAGTGACAAGTGAACAGAACGCACAGCAAGTAGAAAGGAACAGGAAGAGATGGCTACTCGCAGTTGCTGGCAGAACAGTAGAGGCTACAGAGTGTGTTCATAGGTTCAATTTAGCTGAAGGCACAGAGCAGGGTGAAGGCCCCTCCTGACCATTCCTGTAACAATAATAGCCGATGCAGTATCAATGGGACAGGCAATAAAGAGGAGTTTTGCATAACTCCTCCTTACTGCTGCTGCTTGGTGTGTTTGTCTCCTGAGGGAGACATAAATAAAATCACATGATGTTTCTTCTTCTTTTTTTTTTTTTTTTTTTTTTTTTTTTAACTGTTTGTAAATTATATAATCTTATATGCAAATGTTTTACTTTTGTTCTCTCGCTGTCAAACAGAATGAAATGTCTCCAAGAAAAACGAGCCACCAATTTAATTCCTATTCCCCAACTACTGGAACCTGCCAGATGTCTTCTGTGGCTAGTGAAAGAAAAGGAAAAAATATTCACCAAGTAAAAAGAAAAGGTTAATTCAGTTATCTTTACTTTAAACGTTCCTTGTAATTGATTATTATTTGGAATATAGTGTTAAGTGGTTCTAACCCTTTGAATACTAGAGTGTCTAACATATTTCTCTCCAGTTCACTGGGCCCCTCTTTTCTCGTTCAGTGTTAAGTGTAAGCTGTAATTCTCATGCATGTTCAGTATACCTGATCACTCGTGTAGAAACGTGTATAGATTTGCAAGTGGCAGGCACTCACATAAATGTAATAAGTGAAAATATGAAGCTACATGCCTTATATCATATGTGAGTGTGCATCTATGTGATATTGATGCATGCAATCAATACACACAGATACATTGTAGATATAGATATATATACTAGACATACTGGCACTACTTTGCCCTTGTGGTTAATAAAAGTACCATGCAGTTGTAAGTATTATTAAGTAAACATAGAATGTTTTATAAAGGAAGTACGTTACAAAGACAGACACTACAGCAGACATCCTAAACAGGAGTAGTCATTGTGTGTGCTATCCACCGCATTACAACCCAATTCACTGGATATGTGTCTGGTACTAAAAGGGTTAAAAAATTACGTGCATGGCTACTTACTCTTGACATCCTGGCAAATACAGAAGGGATGTAATTTTTTAATAGCTGGCTTTTTGAATTTTCAGTGCTTGGGTCTTTGAGCTCCAAAAAGGTATGCAACGTATTGCAAAGCACTGAGTTAGACAACTCTGTGTGTGTGCGTGTATAAGTGTGTGTGTGGGGTCTGTCTGAAAGCGTGCAGTGTCTTGCATATTGCCTTTAGCTTTTTGTGTATTGTATTTAGTGTACTGCTTGTAGTGTTTTGTGTATTAAATTTAGTGTTGTATTTTGCATATAGTGTGTTGAGTATAGCATGTTGCCTTTAGCATATTGCATATAGTGCTTTGCAAATTGTGTTCACTGTATTGCTTATAGTGTGTTGCATTTAGTATGTTGTATTTTGCGTATTGCTTTTATTGTAATTCATTTTGCGTGCTGCGTTTTAGCAAATAGAGTATTGCGTTTAGTGTATTGTGTATGGAATTTTACTGTTAGTGTACTTTGTTTTGCGTATTGCGTTTGGCGTATAGTGTATTGTGTTTAGCTTTTATGTGTTACATATTGAGCCTACAGTTTTGAGTTTATTGTATTGTGTTTTGCATGCTGTATTTAGCTTATTGCGTTTAGCTTTTAGCATTTTCTATATAGCATACTGCATTTTCCTTCTTTTAGCATATTGTTTTTAGTGGATTCCGTATTGCATTTAGCTTTTGTCTTTAGCATTTTGCGTATTGAACTTTGCAAACTGCATTTAGCTTTTAGCATATTGTGTCTAGATTGTTACATTTAACGTGTTGCCTTTAGCGTATTTATTGCGTTTACCAAGTTGTGTATTGTGTTTAGCATATTGCATGTTGCATTTAGTTTGTTGTGTATTGTGTTTAGCATATTGCCTTTAACTTTTTGCATTTAGTGTTTTTCATATTGTTTTTAGTGAGTATTGCAAATAGTGTTTTGCATATAATGTATTGCATTTTGCGCTTTGCATTGAGTATATTGCTTTTAGCAAATAGCAAATGGCATTTTCGTATTGCTTTTAGCGTGTATTGGTTGCATGTTATGTGTTTGTGTATGTGTATTGCATATCTTGTACGTTCTATATTTTGTGTTCTGTGTATGCTTTGTCTGTGTATTGCGTGTTTTGTGTATGTACATTGTTGGTGTGTGTGTATAGAAGACGCTGCAATTACTTGCAGAGATTTCCACAGGTGTTGTCAGGGGGGCTTCGCCTATCGACCTATGGGAGCGCCAGTATAGAGGAGATTTCAATAACTCCTCCATACGGTTGCTCCTGGGTATGTTTGACAGACACACAAAAGGTGCAAAAAGAGGCAGGGGGAAAGAAGTTATGGTACAGGGCAACATAGAGAGATTGCACTGGTAGTCACACAAACACACATACAGTGTGCAGCACCCCAGCTTTGTTCCACTGTCCCACTGGTAATATATATATTTTTTTGTCAAAGACCCCAGTGTGGGTCGAAACGTTGGTTAATAAAGAGCACACTGTGATTTTTCATCAAAGCTCTGTGAGTGCTGCCGTTCTTCCAAGACAATTGTACTATTCTCTACCTGGCATCTAGGCAAGTGACCCTTTTTCTACCAGAGAGTGCCCTCAATTCTGCACTACGTCTGTGTATGTGTGTGTGTATATATATATATATATATATATATATATATATATATATATATATATATATATATATATATTATAATATACAGGGCTCAAAATTTCCACTCGCCACTAGCCAATGGCGAGTGAAAATTTATCCCTGGCTAGTAGAAATTCAGCCCTGGTGGGTATATTTTGGCTTGCATTTGGCGAGTAACTTTGCAGGTCTGGGTAGTAGCAAAGGACTTAAAATTATAAGCCCTGTGTGTGTGTGTGTGCGTATATATATATATATATATATATATATATATATATATATATATATATATATATATATATTAATTATAAAATTATAGGAACAAAGAAAAGGAAAGATCACAACGCCAACTCACTATAACTTATCCATACAGTAAATACAATTTTAATGTGAATATAAAGATAGATATGTAGCTAGCAGCAAGGAATGAGAGGGTTTCTCAGTCCCCCAAGCATTAGGCCAAAACCCAAAGTGCAAACACAAACAGAAAGACAAACCTGCGCTCCTGTACATAAAGAACACGTGTGTGCCCTGTAATAACATTTTATCAGTGGGGAAGCACATTGTAGTTGGCTGTCTGACTGGGTGCTAGTGCACTGGAATAGATTTATAGTCCAGAATAAGACAGAAGCACTCTCAGGACTGCGATAGTTAAACAAAAAGTAGTAAACTTTATTGAATCATCTTTATTGTCTACTTGGTGCTCTTTGTCAGGATAACTAACATATAACAAAGTGACCCCTTATAAACCACCACCACAGTGTTTAGGCACTAAAACCTGCAATTTGTGTTTTTTTTTAAATATATACTACAGGCTATGGAGAAATTTACAGTTTTAAAAATGAGCTGGGGCCTTACTTCAGGACAGGCTGCGGGTGTAGCTCAGTACCGCAGCCTGTGAATCTTCCTCTGTTCCCTCCCCAAGTATTTTCGCGTTCCAACCTCGTCTGATGACAGAAGATTTCTCCATGTAAGCTGGAGTGCTCTCATTGGTTAGAGAACGCTCCAGCTTAAATGGAGAAATATTCTGTCATTGGAGGAGGTTGGAACACGTCAATACTTGGGGAGGGAATAGATGAAGATTGACAGGCTGCGGTACTGAGCTATACCCGCAGCCTGTCCTGAAGTAAGGCCCCGGCTCATTTTTAAAACCTGTAAATTTTGCCATAAACTGCACTGTATAAAAAAAACAAAAAAAACACAAAAACAGATTACAGGTAATTGTTATATGAACATCACACTGAGGCAAACTTGTATATAGATGATAGCTCCCCTTTAAAAAAATTCCCTAACTCTTCAAACCTCTCAAGGTGTTGTGCTTATTCCCAGCAAACATGGAAGACCAAGAAACTATTGTAGACTGGTCAAGAATTAAAAGCAAAACCCACATATGCAAAGGATCTACAGGAAAGTTTAGCTGACACTTAAGTAATGGTGCACCAGTCCACTGTGCAGCGTTGCTTGCACAAACATCAACTTCATGGAAAAGTTATCAGAAATAAAAATTACCTGCAGTCTCACCAAAAAAGTAAACGTCTGAAGTATGTAAAGCAACACTTAGATAAACCAGAGGCTTTTTTTGAAACCAAGTTCCTTGGTCTGATGAAGTTAATATTGAACTGTTTGGCTACAATCACCAAAGATATGTTGAGAGGTATAAAGGAGAAGCATTTGTTAAGCAACTGTTAAGGATGGGGTGTATCTATTATGCTTTGGGGTTGTTTGGCAACCAGGAGCACAGGAAATACTGTACAGATAGAGTGAAGAATGGCTTCTACTAAGTATCAATAAATAGTGGAAGGTAATTTTCACACAATTGGTGAAGAAACTGAATCCGAAAAAAGGTTGGATATTACAACAAGACAATAATACAAAACATACCTCAAATTCAACCATGAACTACTTCAAGAAACAAAAGTTTAGTGTTAATCTCTGAAATTAAATTATTAGTAATGCTTCCTAATAATAACTTACCACTTGTTTTACCATGGCCAGAAGATTCCAGTGGCCCTGTGACTTTTGCCCTTGTTCCATTATTTATTGCCCATGTCCATGAGGGTGAACATAACAATTGCTGGTAGTTTTTCAAAATGAAACATGAGCCTATTTAAGATTATCATGTGCAGCAAGAAATGTTTGTGGTCTTGCTACCATGTGACAACTCTGCCTTCGTGTACATGACATCCAGGGCTGATTGAAGATGTTATCCCTTGAACAAAGGGACAAGGGTGAAATTTATAGGATCATTAGGATTTTTAGGCCATAGTAAGGTAAGTGGAGATATTAGTTCTACTTCCTGCTCAATTAGAAGCATGCTCAGTAGATTGTTCTCTGGGACGCTCCTGTGCCATTATAGAGGACACATTTTCATGTGAATATATTGTTGCTCTCATAAGGACAATTCAGCCCTAAAATGCCAGGCAAAATTATTGTGCATGAAAAAACTAGCAAACCCTTTATGTACCTTTCTGCCTTTTGTGGGTATCACCAGTGAGGTCTAGCTTGTTTATAGGCAAAAGGAGCAAGGGGTTAACTTCTTGCATACCATTTTTCATTGGGAAGACACCCCACATGCACATAAGGTAAGAATAACAGCGATGAAAGTGCCTGAAAGCTATTTGCAGTACTCCATCCCTAGCTGGAGCAAGAAAGAAGAATGATAGTATACTAGAACATGTGTGATGAGGATAAAATTAATTGTTGGATTTCTCTGGGTGCTACACAGAGAAAGGCTATCCCTTTGCATGTAGATCTTTGTAAAAACTCACAGTGGAAGTCCTACTCACATTAACTAATACATTTTTTTTTCTGTGGGATAGGGATGTGAGGGCTGACAAGTGAACACATCTCCTCCTCAGGTGCCCATCACTTTAGTATATCTTGTGAGACAGGATATAAGTGAGATTTTATCCACTGACCTCCTATATCAAAGAAGCAAATGAGTAAATTACCAGTTAGTAAAAGCCATCCAGAGAGGAGGGACATACAGCTACAGATAATTATATTTCTCTGTCGTCCAATGCAGGTTACTGGTAACTCTGGTGTAGGCGATCTGCCCCTTTAATTGTAGGCAGGAACAAATCTAGAATTGTATGCAGGGAGTGGAGCCTACCTTCCGTCCTTGACTGCAGCTAGCCAACCAAAGATTTGTTTCTTGGTGAAGATAACACAGGCAAAAGAACAATTCTGCTATAGATTTAGAAGTGTTTTATTTTTCTTAGATATGGAATACCACCATTAGGCGTATTACCATAACTGACAATGCCCTTAGATGTGGCTAGCTCAGTAACCAGGTGCTTTTTGTGGACCTTAAGCCCTGGGGGGGAAATCTTGGCTACAAGTTCTTTCCTCAGGAGTTGCCCACCGAGGCTTTTTCTTAATACATGGTAGTCTGAAGACAGAAGATCTGCAGGAAAGGTGAGCAACCCTTTGAGTGCTGCAGGTCCACATGTCCCACAGTGCCTCTCCGCACAGGGGTTTACCTTTGGAGTTCCTATTGCATATTCCTGCACTCATTGGGTCTATCTGTATGTCTGTTGGGTGTTTTGGAGCAAGTTTATGTGGTACTTTAACCCTTTAGCTGCTAGTTTTACATCTTTGGGGGGGGGGGGGTTCTGACACTTTTCCTACTGGTTCAGTGTTTTTTGGGTATCCTAACATGTTCTAGTGATGTTTAATGAATTTTTATTTTACTGTTTCAGTTTTGTAAAATTTGAGTTAAAAGGCGTGCTTTACCACATAGGCGCCATTGCTCCATTCACTCCTATGGGACTGTACAGTTTGGGACATACCTCTGCAACCGTTTAACCTAGTGACTTCAGAGATCGCTCATTCTACTTGTCTGTCCTTGCTCTATCATGCAGTTCATGTTTCTAGCGTGTTGGGGAACTCAGACGGATTCAGGCACTGTTTGGGGTACTTTTCTGGGAAAACTACATTTCCCATGGCTCTTGCTTCACATGCTCGTTTCTGATTGGCTCCTGCCGTGGCAGCCATTTTGTGATATTCCCAGAACGAGTATCCTACGCAGGCCTTGGACTCTCCTTCTTTTCTCTGCTGATTAACCCTTTGCCTGCCAGGTAAGTTTATTTTAGCGATTTCTGGGATGAAACTTTAATCCTACACACTGTAGTTGGGTGATTTCTTATACAGTAAGGTTATTTTATACTGTGAGAATGTCTATACGGTTCGAGCTTGGGGCCAGACCTAAGACTAAGGATGCTGGGGTCTCTGTTTCCCCGATTGCGGATTGCTCTTCCTGTCATTCAGGGTTACCTAGAGAATTCTCAGGTCCTTTATGCCCAGCATGTTATGATGTCCCTGAGAGTCTTCCAGGGACCTCCAGCCATGCATTAGAGCCAGTTTGGGTGCAAGAGTTCAAGGCTGCTACTAGGGACCTTAGGTCCACATTGCATCTCTTTCCATCCCAGTTACAGGGGGGCTTTCATTCTTGGCAGACGCCCTTCTCAGTCAAGTCTTCCCTGCCAAAGCCTCAGGGTGTAACTGACTTATTAGATTCCTCTGAGGAGGAACTGCTGGTCGATTCAGATGTTGAGGAATGTTCTGAAGTGGGCTCCTCTCAGTTTTTTGGGGACCCTTTTGAGGCTGATCCTGAGCCCTCGGCTGAGGGCCTGATCAGGGCTGTTTTAAATACCCTTAACATTCCCTTAGTGCAGGAGGTTCCTTCTGACCCTTCTGATGTATTTCAGGAGCCTAAAAAGCCCTTTACTTGCTTTCCACCTAACCCCACTCTTGACCGCTTTGTGTCCGAAGAGTGGAAGTTTCCGGACAGGAAACCTTCTGTCTCCAAGAAATTTTCCATGCTTTATCCCTTTTCTGAGGCTGCACTTGCTCAGTGAGTTCATCCTCCCAAAGTGGATCCTCCTATCTCCAGGCTTTCCAAGTTTACTGCCTTGCCATTATCTGATGCGTTTGCTGTCTGTCAGGGTGCTCCTACTTCGGATATGTTGCGCCTCCTTGCCAACATTTCTGATGCACAGCGCTATGTTTCTGCTGCCTTATTTGATGCCATCCGTTTGGTGGCTAGGGTTTCCACCATGTCTGTGGTTGCCAGACAGGCTCTTTGGCTCAAGATCTGGTCTGCTGACACTGCTTCTAAGAAAGCATTGCTCTCCTTGCCTTTTCAAGGGACTTCTTTGTTTGGGCCAGATCTTAAGGATCTGATCAGTGAGGCCGTTCACAGAGGCAGACTCATGTGCTCCGTGTTTTCCCAGTGATTTCTGATCTTGAGATGTGTATATGTTAGGTTTAGTTATCAGCTGGTCATTATGAACACAAGCAGCAAGATGCCTGTTACCAAATGATTTTTGAAGGCTATACTTTGACTGCTTTAACCTTTTTGTGTGATTACCTTTTGAGATTGACGTTTAGGAGGCAGGACTTAGTTTAAGTATCTCTGACGCTGTAAAGGATATTGGCCAGATATTAAAGTTGCTACTACTAGTTGATGTAGCGTCTTGAACAACAAGTTAAGTTTAACCCTTTGTATGCCAATATGTAAGCGATGGCTATCTAAGTGACCAACTATTAATTTAGGTCTCTCAGCGGATTCCTGATACAACTAAACAGTATCATATATAATTGTGAACGGAGTATTATATCTATGATTATAGATTCAAGCGATATTTGATTAAAAGTGCTTTTTGAGGCTTAGTTGTTCATTGATTCAGATATATAGCGTACATATATTCCCTGCCTGTTTATACCTAATTGCTCTATACATTTGCAATATATGCACGTGGTGTATCTGTATTCACTTTGTGTAGCAATACTGTGGACAATACCAATCATTACGCTGTTGTTATACTCCAGAGTCTACTCATTAGTTTCAGCAATCACAGGGTTTATTTTTAAATTCGCCTTTGTGTTTTTATACTTATTTAATAAAAGTATTTTTTATAAAAAATGTTTTTGTTTTTATAGTACCGTGTACCTATCTGATAGATACATCCCCACATATTTAAGCCATGTATCTCGGATAGGAAGGTGGGATTGGTGCTGGTTACAGACTTCTTTTCTATTTCTCTCAAGTTTAAGTACTCTTAATATTCCCCTAGTTCAGGAGGTCCCTTCTGATCCCTCTGATGTATTCCAGGAGCCTGCTAAGCCCCTTACATACTTTCCACCTAACCCCACTCTTGACCGCCTTGTGTCTGAGGAGTGGAAATTCCCAGACAAGAAAGCCTCTGTGTTCAGGAAATGTGCCAAGCTTTATCCCTTTTCTGAGGCTGCGCTTGCTCAGTGGGTTCATCCCCCCAAAGTATATCCAGGCTGTCTAAATCTACTGCTTTGCAAGTCTCTGATGCCTCTGCTCTGAACTGACTGGACTGACAAGAAACTTGAGGTTTCCCTCAAGTCCTTTTTTGCCACTGCTGGTTCTGCTATGTGTCTAGCGTTTGCTGTTGCGTGGGTGAACCGGGCCATTGCGGTCTGGACTGAACAGCTCACCAAGGCTGTCCGTCAGGATGCGCCTACTTCGGATAAGTTGCGCCTTCTTGCCAACATATCTGAGGCACAACACTGTTTCTGCTGCCTTATTTGATACCATCCGTTTGGTGGCTAGGGTTTCCATCATGTCTGTGGTTGCCAGACAGGCTCTTTGGCTCAAGATTTGGTCTGCTGACACTGCTTCTAAGAAAGCCTTACTTTCCCTGCCTTTTCAGGGTACCTCTTTGTTTGGGCCAGATCTTAAGGATCTGATCAGTGAGGCCACAGGGGGTAAGAGTACTCTTCTACCCTTGGTTCCCAGGAAGAAATTGCCGCTTAAGCGTAACCCTTTTTTTCGTTCCTTTCAGAATGAGACACGTCCTCCGAACCAGACGGTTCCCTCAGCTTCGTGTCCCTCCTCCAGGCCCAAACAACAATGGAAGCCCATGGTCTCCTCCAAGCCCAAGGCTTCCAAGACTTCTTCGGCATGACTCGCCGAACCCCGGTCCGCACTCCGCTCCGGGTACAAGATCCCTTTCATTTCTCTTACTCCCTTTCACTTTCGTCCTTCTCATACTCCTCAAGGTACAGAGAAACTCTTGTCTGTTAGACAGCACTGTTCAGGCTCTTCTGGACAAGGATGTTCTAGAGCCAGTGCCTATCCAGGACAGGGATTCGGGTTTCTACTCAAACCTCTTTGTGGTCGCCAAAAAGGACAGCGGTTGTCGCCCTATTTTGGACATGAAGGATCTCAGTTCCTCTGTGACTCGGACTCATTATCGTCAGGAGTCTCTATGCACAGTGATTGCTGCCATGTCCCCGGGGCAATTCCTTGCTTCTCTGGATCTTCAGGATGCGTATTTACACATTGTCATTCATCCAGAGAGCTGGCAGTACCTGCAGTTTGCCTGAAACAGGGGACATTTTCAGTTCTCAGCCCTTCCATTTGGTCTGACGACAGATCCTCAGGTCGTCAACCGTGTCCTGGGTGCCTTGATATCCGTTCTCCACCGGAGCGGCATCAGAGTTACTCCATACATGGGCGACTTACTTCTGAAGGCCCCTTCTGCGGAACTTCTTCATCAGCATGTTCAGAACTGCATTCAGGCTCTCACCCATCACGGGTGGATCATCAACTTGGACAAATCCGATCTTGTCCCATCCCAGCGTCTGGTCTTCCTGGGCCTTCTCTTTGACACTCAGAAGAGCATGGTGTTCCTGTTGGGGGCCTTGCACCTGGTCCTTGCCTTCTTCCCACCTCTGGGAAACTTAATGGTTGGACATCCCAGAGTTACCAGTAACCTGTATTGGACGATAGAGAAAAGAGGATTTTAGTCTTGCCTGTTAAATCCTTTTCTCTTAGTTCATACAGATTACTGGTCTCTCACCCTGTCAAGGGACCATGCTTGGCTCTCCTGTGGCAGACTGTGGGGGTCCTTCGGGGTCATTTTCACAGGAGTCTTCTTCCCTTCTATCTATATCTTTGGCCAAGCTCAGCACTTGACAGCCTCTTACCCCATTGTCTGTCTCCTTTTACCCGTTTAGACTGTAAGCTCCTTGGGGCAGCAACCTCTCTCTCATTGTTTCTATGAATGTTGCACTTATTTCATCCCCTCTTATTTATTGTAACATATGTCTATTGTAAGGTGCTGCGTACACTGTGTGGCGCCATATAAATAAAGATATACATACATACTTAGTGTCTCAAATCTTTCTGGAGCTGATTGGCTAGCTGCAGCCAAGGAGGGAAGGGAGGCTCCACCCCCTGCATGCACTTTGAGAATTGTTCCTGCCTACTAAGGGGCAGATCGCCTCCCAGAGTTACCAGTAACCTGTATGGACTGTAACGGTTTTATTTGACACTCAGACACAGTAGGTTAGGTAAAACACAGTTTTATTGAACAAACTCAGAATAACAATAGCCCTCACGGGTCCAGTAATATATATCCAAAATATAGTACTGACACAGGACAGGTTACAGTAATATATACCCACACGGGTCCAGTATATATACAATTCAGCAACAACAATATACTGACACAGGTCAGGTAAAGTTCATGTGATACTCAAACGAGGCAGCAATTAATGGGTTACTATTAGGCCAGGAAGACTGACAGGCCCTAATAGCACGAGGCCCTTAAGACTCTCACTCTGCAGAGAGTGCACAAATAGCGAGCGATGCCACAAAGTAAACGGAGGCCCTTGATGAGCTTGTGGACTGCCGTAGCAGTAAAGGAGGACTGCGGAAGTATGCCCAGAAGGGCACCCAACGGAGACTGCACAGATAGAAGCTGGTGGAATATGGCACCTTCCCCGAAGGAGTTAATGAACGCTCAGACCAATGTCGACTGCCCGATTGAGAGAACAGCCTGAGGCACCCAGAGGAAGACCAACCTCAGCTTTATGGCAGGTAGAAGGGTCAAGCTTACAATGGTGCACAGCTGGAGGATACACACCGGAATGTTGCCTGCGCGACACAGACAGATAACCGAGACAAGACTGCTGGAAAACACAATGAGGCAACAGTGACTCTGTCCGGAGACAGAGAGGGTACTGGATGACAACCCCAAACCAAGGACTGGATGGGACCGCAAGCAGGCCTAGATACACTGTTAATGGAGCCCAACCCGTCCGGTACACAGAGCAGGAACGTCAGCCAATCCGAGTCGGTACACAGAGCAGGAACATCAGCCAGGCCGGGTCGGTACACAGAGCAGAAACGTCAGCCAAACAGAGTAGGTACACAGAACAGGAACGTCAGCCAGGCCGGGTCGGTACACAGAGCAGGAACTTCAGCCAATCCGAGTCTGTACACAGAGCAGGAACGTCAGCCGGACCAGGTCAGTACACAGAGATCACACAAAAACTGGAACAAGCGCTGGTAACGGAAACACCACGAAAGGGCACTGGAGAAGTGCCAAGGCCCAGTATTTAAGGACAAATACTGAGAGGGACAAAGTCACTTCAGCCAATAAGCATCAACAGTAAGCAAAACTGACATAATGTCGCCAGCATAGCACGGGTACCGTTATATGGACTAAGAGAAAAGGATTTAACAGGTAAGACTAAAATCCTCTTTTCAGCTGTGTGAGTTCCCTTGTTTTACTCAGGGGGATAAACCCTACAACATATTTTTTTTTTTTTTTTTTGACATTTGAAGTATTACTATCCCTTTAAAAGCATAAGACCCTGGGTTTGATAGAACACAAGGAACTGGATGTCATAGGCACAGCCTTCTTAGGAAACAAAAAGCCTTCCCCTGTTTTTCCTATCCATCATTTCATATTAAAAATGATTGTCGTAATGAGACAAGACAGATGAGATCCAATGTTACCAGGAGATATTTAAAGATGTACCAGTTTACTGAAGAAGTGAAACATTAGACTACACCTCCTAAGGTCGAGGATACGTTGCACATCTGGCCAAACGAACCACTTATCCAATGGAGGATGGGTCTTCCTTGAAAGACCTTTTGGAAATAAAAATCGAAAGCGCTCTAAGAAAACAATATTCCTTAACAGGGCACAATTTTAGAAGCAGTCACGGCCCAGCATGTATAGCCTGGACCATGTGGATCTGGGTTTCAAGATTGTAAGAAAAGTTTGAATCCAGCCTATCCAGATCCAGTCTGTTAAAAGAAGTGGCAGCCATCAGGGAGGCAACTAGCTTTTAATGTGATGCTTCCCTTGACATGATAAAGCTGTTGGTGAAATCGTCCGAGTTATCTGTGACAGCAAAGATACATTTGTTGGTAAGATCTTGGTGAGCAAATGCTTCTTCCAAAAACTAAGTTTGTTGCCCTCCCTTTTTCTGGATATATGCTCTTCAGGGAGCACTTACAAGAGATCATAAAGAAGATGGCAGGAGGAAAGAGCTCCTTCCTCCCACAGCACAGAAGAACAAGAGTATCCTATTGGTTTTAAGGAAAGAAGGCAATTCTTTCAAGATTATAAAAAGATCCCAGGTCAGCAGATCTTATGACCTGAGGAGAACATCATCCTCTGGCCCTGGAGGAGGTTTCAGGAGGGACTCCCAGACCGGGGCTCAATTCCCCTGAGAAGAAACGGTCCTTCCCTCCAGTTCCAGTGGGGAGCCTGCTGGAACATTTCATTGAGGTCTGGAACACAAGATCAGTCCAACCCAGACAACTGTGTATGTCAGATATTGGAGGTGGGGTCCCCAATAGAGATGAAAGTGGTCCCAAAGCAAAATTTCTTCAGAAGGTCAATAATTCAGGCAGATCCATAGAAATCATTAGAGTTAAAGAGTTAAGTTTGGAGCCTATCCCTGAAGAAGTCAATAGAGCCAGTTCCTCTGCGGCAGAGGGGCATTGTGCTCAATGTGTTGGGGAGGGGGGTATCAGAATGATTTTAGACTTGAAATTTCTCACCAACTTCATGAAGTACAGCCACTTCAGTATGGAAACTACTGCCACAGTAGTCAAAGCTATAGCTTCATGGATATTCCTAATGACTTTGGACCTTCAGGATAAGTACCATCACATATTGGCTAGGCCCTGCCATCAAAGGTTTGCCAGATTTGCCTTGGGAAACCATCCTTTTCAGTTAAGAGTCCTTCACTTTGGTCTCTCCTCCGCTTCAAGGGTGTTCACCAAGACTTTGGTGGTATCATCGAAGCATCTCGGAGAGAAAATAATTGCCATAATTACTTATTTGGACGACCTTTTGATTATTGCAAGATCCAGGGCTCACGCAGAGAGCAACACTATGCAAATATTCGGCATCTGGAGCAGTTAGGTTGCCTAATAAACCAAGAGAAGAGCCATCTGCAACTTTCACAGAATTTTATCTTTCTGAACATTTGTTTCAACACAAGAACAGGCATGGCATACCTTTCAGAAGCCAAGATAGCCAAGGTAAGGAGGAAGGCCAGAGCATTCAGAGCCGAGATGATCCACACAGCCCATAATTAAGTGAAATTCCTGGGAATCTTAATATCCACATACAGATAAAATCCTGGGCCATTTTTCACATGAGACCTGTTCAGAACAATTTTTTTTCAGAAGATTACTCAGAAGGGGATTGGACTGGTGGATAAAGAATGGATAAAGGTTTTTTCTTTGGAGGAAATACAGTGGGAATCCTTACCATGGATACCCAAAGACAAGTCTGCGCTCCTCCATATAAATTTTCAGATGAAAACCCTGTGCCGAGCATATGCTATATCACCAGCAAATTTGGGGTCTTTGTTGCATGGTTTGGCCAAAGCATGTTGAAGCTCGCCTGCCCTGCCAAGGCTCCCCAATCTTAGGCGAGTACCTAACTCTTCATACAACCATTCCTATCTAAATTTAAAAACCTCTGATTTTTCTTGTGTAATGCGTCAGGTGCATTTAAAAACATTAATCATACACTCATTCATATCTAAGTTAAAAAAACCTCTGATTTTTCTTGTATAACACATCAGGTGGATTTTAAAAACATTGAACACATTCAAAACATTTTCAAACACATTTATGTTAGGACTCACCTTCAGTGACCCGTGGGGAGTGGGCATCAAGCCATGGGGATGGAAGCTCCCAGGCTCCTTTATGTTACCTAGTCTCCACCCCCATGGGTCACATGGGGTTTGCACAAAGCTTTACATGCCTTGGGATACAGGCCAGACTATCCAAACACTAAGCCAAAACATTGCCTTTAAGAGACCCATTGCAAGTGACAGCACATGTGCAAAACACATTTCTTAACTATATAGTATGTATATTTTTTTTAAATATAAAGTAAAAGCAATAGTGAAAAAGCAGCTAGAGAGAAAGAAGGAGTATGCAAATAGCAAAAGAAAACCAGGAAAAACTCTTGACACTGACTCACATTAACCCCCTGAGTGCCAGAGGGGTACGCAAACACACCGCTTTGCAATGCACTGCCCACCGCTCCGACACTCAAAAGGTCAACTTAAACATTGATTATACAAATTTAAATTGAAAACCCAAGTAAATGTATATGAATACCATGGATGCCAGCTTAACCCTTTCAGTGCTAGAGGAGTACGCAATGCATTGCTTGGTAATGCGCTGCGTACACATCTGGAACTGAAAGGGTTAAAAGCATAGGGAGGAATATTCAGCAACTTGACAGTTCAAGGATCCTGGTCAAATTCAGAGGCAAGTCCTCACATACAGTGAGGGAAATAATATTTGATCTCCTGCTGATTTTGGAAGTTTGCCCACTGACAAAGAAATTATCAGTCTGTAATTTTAATGGTAGGTTTATTTGAACAGTGAGAGACAGAATAAGAACAAAAAATCCAGAAAAACGCATTTCAAAAAAGTTATAAATTGATTTGTACTTTACTGAGTGAAATAAGTATTTGACCCCCTATCAATCAGCAAGATTTCTGGCTCCCAGGTGTATTTTATACAGGTAACAAGCTGAGATTAGGATCACTCTCTTAAAGGGAGTGCTTCTAATCTCAGCTTGTTACCTATATAAAAGACACCTGTCCACAGAAGCAATCAATAAGATTCCAAACTCTCCACCATGGCCAAGACCAAAGAGCTGTCCAGGGATGTCAGGGACAAGATTGTATACCTACACAAGGCTGAAATGGGCTACAAGACCATTGCCAAGCAGCTTGGTGAGAAGGTGACAACAGTTTGTGCGATTATTCGCAAATGGAAGAAACACAAAATAACTGTCAATCTCCCTCAGTCTGGGGCTCCAATCAAGATCTCACCTTGTGGAGTTTCAGTGATCATGAGAACAGTGAGGAACCATCCCAGAACTACACGGGAGAATCTTGTCAGTGATCTCAAGGCAGCTGGGACAATAGTCACCAAGAAAACAATTGGTAACACACTACGCCGTGAAGGACTAAAATCCTGCAGCGCCCGCAAGGTCCCCCTGCTCAAGAAAGCACATGTACAGGCCTGTCTGAAGTTTGCCAACGAATATCTGAATGATTAAGAGGAGAAATGGGTGAAAGTGTTGTGGTCAGATGAGACCAAAATCGAGCTCTTTGGCATCAACTCAACTCACCGTGTTTGGAGGAAGAGGAATGTTGCCTATGACCCCAAGAACACCAGCCCCACCGTCAAACATGAAGGTGGAAACATTATGCTTTGGGGGTGTTTTTCTGCTAAGGGGACAGGACAACTTCACAGCATCAAAGGGATGATGAACGGGGCCATGTACCATCAAATGTTGGGTGAGAACCTCCTTCCCTCAGCCAGGGCATTGAAAATGGGTCGTGGATGGGTATTACAGAATGACAATGACCCAAAACACACGGCCAAGGCAACAAAGGAGTGGCTCAAGAAGAAGCACATTAAGGTCCTGGAGTGGCCTAGCCAGTCTTCAGACCTTAATCCCATAGAAAAACTTTGGAGGGAGCTGAAGGTTCGAGTTGGCAAACATCAGCATTGAAACCTTAATGACTTGGAGAGGATCTGCAAAGAGGAGTGGGACAAAATCCCTCCTGAGATGTGTGCAAACCTGGTGGCCAACTACAAGAAACGTCTGACCTTTGTGATTGCCAACAAGAGTTTTGCCACCAAGTACTAAGTCATGTTTTGCAAAAGGGATCAAATTCTTATTTCACTCAGTAAAATGCAAATCAATTTATAACTTTTGTGAAATGCGTTTTTCAGGATTTTTTTGTTGTTATTCTATCTCTCACTGTTCAAATAAACCTACCATTAAAATTATAGACTGATCATTTCTTTGTCAGTGGGCAAATGTACAAAATCAGCAGGGGATCAAATAATTTTTTCCCTCACTGTAAATAATTTGGACATCAGAGCAGTAGAAAATGGTCTCAAAGAATTCAAATCTCATCTAAGAGGGAAAGCTGTTCTTGTCAGGTCAGACAACATGGCAGCAGTCCTATATCTTCAAATCCAGGGAGGCACATGAAGCAGTCATCAAAACAGGGAAGCTGGAATTCTTCTTAGCTGGGCTGAAACACGTCTGCATCATGGAGAGTGGTCTTTAAACCAAAAAGTTTACGAGAAAGTGACCAGCATGTGGAGGACCCCAGTGGCAGATCTGATGACTTCCAGGCACAACAGGAAATGCAAAGATTTATTTTTTCAATGGAGGGATCCAATCTCCCTAGGCCAGGGTGCTCTAAAATGTCTCTGGAGATTTCAGCTGGCATGCATCTTCCCTCCTATTTCAACCCTCACAGAAGTTCTGAAGAAGATCAGAAAGGACAAAGCAGAAGTGATTCTGATAGCCCCAAGAAGGCAAAGAAGAATCTGTTTATTGTACATAGTGCAACTCTTAGTAGCTAGTCCATGGCCCATCCTGCTCAGGCAGGATGTCCTATTCCAGGGGCAGGCTTGTTCTCATGAGGAGAAAAAAAAATGAAAACAATTGACTGAGAATTTCTCAGTGGCACATTGTAACAAGACTGCTAATATTTGAAAGTATATCTGACCCTTTTTGTACCAGGAGACTCTTAATAAATGTGACTCAACAAGTTAATGGGAAAGTGTGTTTTTTTTTCTCGACTTTCTACTTCTGTGGAATCCTGCTTGGTGAAATGCCATGGGCTGCTCTGTGAAACTCCAGAATGGCTTCTGTTTTGAAGGTCAGAAAACTGACTGCTGTGGCAGGCAAGTAAGCTAAGTAAATGCAAGTCTGGTGCTTATGGGCTTTGCTTGTTGCTAAATCAGTTCCATAATTATTACATTTAGTTCCATTATATGTAAGACAGACAACCATAAGGGTCAGTTCTCTCACTTCAAATCCCCAGTTTAGATGATCAGCTGGTATATGCAATGCAACTCTGGCAAAATTGATTGATTTGCTCCCACATGCACAGACCTGCCTTCCCGTTTGCTGCTTTATTGTTGTGAAGATAATTCTGTGGGGAGCAGATATGCATACCACGTCTACCTACTGCAACATCAAGTTTCCTTCTTTTTACGATATTGGAACCAGAAACTCGGGAAAGAACTTGGGGGGGAGATTCAGTAAGGTGTGATAAAAAGGAGATAACGTCTCCACTGTGATGAACTCCCAATTCTTGTTTTTCTGTGGAATATCTGAAGAGACCTTGGTACATAAGCATCATAGAATAACCTAGGAATTGGCGAATATATCTCACTTGAGAAGTCCTCTCCTCTTTATCACTCCTTTGTGCATAACCACCCAATTATTTTGTGAAATAATCTGTGGTGGAGAGAGATATTCTTTGAAGACACGACTAGAGAGTTACATTTGGGAGAGAGCTGATTAGGATAGAGGAAACAAATGGGTAATGTGTTTCTAAAGGGGTGAATTAATTCAAAGGTGTTTTGTTTAAACCCTTAAGGACTGGCACGCGTGGGGGCATTTTTTTTTCTTTCTTGCGATCCCATTCAGGGCTCCCTGTGCGTCGTGCAGCTGCGTGGGGAGCCCTGAATTCCATGACATGCTAGGACTGTCACTGGTCCTTAAGTGAAGGTCCAGGCATGTCATTGGACACAAATGGGTTAAAGAATACAGGAGGCAAGTATAGTCAATTTGATACCTTTATTGGCTAACTCAGCAGATTTAGAATGCAAGCTTTCAAGACCTCTTATTTATCTTCCTCTGCCTAAAGAAGGGACCTAAGAGGTCTTGAAAGCTTGCATCCTAAATCTGCTGAGTTAGCCAATAAAGGTATCAACTTGACTATACTTTCCTCCTGTATTTCAATGGCTAATACAGTACCAACACTCATCTTTTAACCCCTTAATGACCGGCCGATCGTCACGGCGACACGACTGAAGGACCGCAGAGCATTTTTTTTCTTTTTCTGGTTCCGGACTCCCCGAATGGCGTGTAGCCACGGGGGGAGCCCGGAACTCCATGACAGTCATAGTACGTCATGGGTCGTTCAGTCAGATCGACCCTTGACGTACTATGACCGTCAAGAGTTGTTAAGGGGTTAAAAAGGATTAAAAGAAGTAAATATTGATATTATTCAATTGCATGTGGAATTCACTGGAAACTAGTATCCACAGGGTTAAATGACATGTTGTAACTAACCTCCTTTTTAAATTTTTCTGTTATTACTGTTCTATACATTTAAGTAAACATTTTAAAACTTTGAGGGAGACAAGTGTTTTTTCAGTTGTCAGTTAATGAAAGAAAATAGGAATTGGATTTAGTATTTTGGGGTTTTAAATACATGTGTTTACCACCTGTCCATTCCCTGTGCAAAGTACTGGTTACTGTATTGTGTTCTTTAGAGCTGTGTGTTCCTGATATCCATGTACTGTCTCCTGCTTGGCTTCTGGTTAACCCTATGACAACTGTCAGCCTGAACCATGGCTTATGACCATGGATTTTTACAACTTATCTTATCAGTCTAGAATCGATGTCATCATATATACACCAATGTTTCATGTCCCTTACTCTCATTTGCATGAAGGAAATGCAAATGATGCACGACTTACATTTTCCATCACAATTTTCTTCATGAATTAGACCAAAGAAAAGAAAATTGTACCAGCTTTTTAGCTATGTTGTTTCATCTACTGTAACTGGCTCATTTTGCATATTCCAGGTGTATAACACCATTATACAGTTTGGATGGTGGGTAAATGACAAAGGAGAGAGGAATTGGTGGTTGGAGTGGATAAAAGAGGTGAAAGCAAATTAGGTATGGTGAGAAAAGAGGAAGGATTGAGAAAATAGTGGAAAGAAGTGGCTACTCCCCACTGTGGGTCAGTGACCTGGATACACTGTTGGGTGACTTGGATGTATAGCCAACAACTGAAACTCACTGGCCTTATGACAGGTGATGTTATTCAAAATGTTAGTCAGTGATTAGCTAAGTGTATATTTATCTCTACCTTTAAAAGTGTGGAATACAAGAAATACTCTCTTTGCCACAAGTTTGACATGTTTTCTATTTTAGCACCCCCCCAGCTCCTATCAACTCATGAGCACCCTTCATGGAAAGGGGCGAGTCCCCCCTTTCCAACAAAGTATGGCACAAATTGGGTAAATGCTTGGTTATCATATGATCTTCTGGGATAATCATATATAAATGTTTAGTTCATTTTATGCACATTTGTCTTTCTGAGTCTTTCCGTTCCATATAAAATTATACATCTAATGTATGCTAGGAGCTCAGGGGAATCTTTTATAGCCCCTATCTCAGCCCCTTCCAGTTCCTGTTATGACGGAAGTACCCTTGTTGGAAGGGGGAGAGTCACCTCTTTCCAACAAGGGTAAGCTTGAAATGCTTAATACCAGGTGATTACCTGGCATAAACTTATACATATGTGTTTAGTTTTAGTGCAGATGGAAACTTCAAATAGAAAAGTGATGGTATGGCAACTTATACCAATGTTATTTTTCGCTGTCTTGCAAAAAGTGCTGAATACATTAGGAAATTTCATAGTTTTCAAATATCATAGTACCTTTTGAAGCAGTGGATACGTGAACAAAATATATATTTCCTATAGTGCCAGCATTCTGTGCGTTTGGGCAGTCTCTACTGCGAATGCCTGCATCGGACATCTGGCCTTTTATATTATAGGATAATACAGTTGATGAGGTTGAAAAAAGACATTTAGCCATCAAGTTGAGCCTTTATCATATCACCATTGTTTTGGTGATCCCTAGGAAGGCAAAAAAACCCAAAACATTGAGGCCACTCCCATTAGGTCCCAACAAATCCTTCCTGACTCCATAGCCTCCTTTTCTCTAGTCTTAAAAGACTCCTTGTTTTCTGCTCCAGCTCTTTAAGTAGAGTTCTCCAGAGAAATCTTTGTATTGGCCTTCTATATAATTGTAAAGCGTAATAATGTACCTTTTTAGGCACCTATTTTTTAATATAAACAAACCCCGTATGCTAATCTTTTATAGAAGAATCTTCCAGTACCTTTCCAGTTCATCAATGTACTTTTCAGGAACTGGTTCCTGAAACTATCTCCATATTCTAGATGTGGCCTTACAAGGGTTGATAAAGAGTTAAAATTGCATTTCAATCCCATGCATATATACCCCTTTTTATAAATGATAGTAGACTATTGACTCTTGCAGCAGCTGAGTAAACACTGCACATTGCTGTTTATGGCCTCCCAGTACTCCTAAAGCCTTCTCTAACAAGGATGCACAAGTCGTTCCCATTTAGTCTATATGTATCATGTTTTTTTTTCTGCAAACAGAATGTATAGCCTTACATTTATCTATGTTAATCATCATAATCATCTGCCACTTACTCACACATTCACTCAATTTATCCAAATCCCTCTGCAGAGAAAAACCATCCTGTTCTGTACTTATTTCCTTACATATTTTAATAAACACATTAAAAAGCATTTGGCCCATGACTGAATCCGGAGGCACTCCACTTGCAAATGTAGACCAAATTGAAAAGGTTTCATTTACAGCTACTCTGCATTCTAACATGTAGCCCATTTTCTATTCTTGCACAGGTATATTTATGCAGAATCATTCAGTTTTTACAGCATGCATTATTAATATACTGTATATTAGCCATGTTAGTTTAGTTGTTATATTGCAGTATTAGGTGATGCTTTGTTCATGTACTGCCCATGGTTTATTTTACATACGTTTTAAAGGATTTGTGCTTCCTACTTGGGGAAAAAATAGCAATAATAATTTTCTTTATAAATATAGTATTTGGTATCTGATCCCTAATGCTCATAAGTGGCTTTCCAAGCCATCACAAACTGTATAATATTGAAAAAATATATTGCAGGGTTTATCCTGCTGAGTAAATCTATTCCAACTGTGGAGATGTTTTATTCAAAACTTACTGCTGCTCAGACTTGCATTTTCTGAGTGCAGTGCCTCCATGGTTTGAATTTTTACTGTAGCGCTGTTTCTATAGCATCCTATCCAGGATTATTGTCACTGACAATAACTGTCCATTGACTGCTTGAGGAACAGCGCCTCCATAACATTTCAGGCCATAGATGCAAGACTGAGCTGAAATAACTTTTAAATAAAACATTTTCTTGATAGAATAAAACCCTGGAGTATCTATTGTCCATATTCAGCAATACTATCCCTTTAGATATGTACATTATTATTATTTATTTATTTTTTTTTAATGTTTTCATCATCTGAATTTCTCTGGGACTGGTTTCCTCTTCTACACTTTATCTCCCACTGATGATCAAAAGCCAGCTGCACTGAAGGAGAGTTGAAGAAAGGGCATGAACTAAGACAGCTGGGTGGGTTTTGATCAGCTAGATATGTGACACTTCAGAAATGTTAAATCATGCTTGAGAAAAAAATGTATGATACGTAGAAATTATTCAGAAGTATAAACACACAGCACATTGCGTATGTACCATATTCTGGAATAGAAGAATCAAGATTGTTATTGTATTCAAACACCAACTTTGAATATCAAAATCAGTCAACACAACAGTTAAATGTGCGATCAAAAAACCTACTTTAAAACAATGGGAAACTACCACTAGTAGAATTGGTATACATAGAAAGGACCCCCCAAACTGGCATACAAACATCTGCTAGTCAGAGAAAGTCGGACAAAGAGAGCAGTGTACGACACTGATATTCAGCAAAGTACAAAAATCCAATTAATTTAAACAGAGCTTAACACCTTGGTAAGGTTGCCACCCAGCCGATATTTTACCGGCAGGCCAGTAAAAAATTGGCTTCTGTCCAATGTTAAGTCTATGGAGGGAATTCCATGGCCGGTATTTTTTTTAAGAAAAGGTGTCAACCCTACACCTTGGATGATAGCAGTCTTCAATATCTTGCTCCACAATGTGTTGTAGATCCCAAGGAATTTAAAGGTGCATTTAAATCAACAGGAATTTTGTGAATTCTTATTTGTCTCCCATGATGCAGCTAGTCTTCCCAGAATGACTTGAGTTACTTTTGAACATAATCCTGTTAGAGGCTAATTTAGTAAGAAGAACTGGAGCAATTATGGATCAAACCAACTGGACCACTGCAGACAAATAAAATTCCCATTGATTTCAATGGGGCATTTAATTCCTTAACCCTTTGAGTGCCAGTAGGGTATACAACTCATTGCAAAACAGTGGATTGCATACCCCTCTGGCACTCAGAGGTTTAAACTCTAGAGAGATCTGCAGTGTCTTCTCTTTATACAGAAGATTCAATGACTCCTAATTGTATTTATTATGAATGTCTTTATTTTTACATTACCTGTGTGATTTAGGCAGTATACATCCTCTGAGGCTAATAAAGTGATATAGGTGGCAGTGGCAGCTCATCATGTGTACCAGAGGGTGGCCTCCCCCTTCTCTCATTGGCGGACTTCCCTTTCAGTAACCTAGATCTCCCATTAATTACTATTATTATTATTCAAGCAGGTGATCTTACTTCCCTGCATATTTGTTTTCATGGAAATTACCTGTCTTGTATATTTCATTGTCTGTGCACTTAAATGAGATATGGAAAGAGAGGAAGGTGGAACAGCCTCTTTGCTTGTTCAGAACTTCCACATTTTGGCAAAGGTATGCATAAATAGTAACTTTTCTCGCTGATAACAAGAAGCAGCAGATGTATTGCATGGAACCCACACATATATTCATTTTACAATGCAAGGCCGTAGTTATGTAATTATACCACCATGATTGGGATCGGAGTTCTGGGACAGTATGGGTGTGCTTGGGAGGCCCTATGGTATGCAATTAGGCCACACACAGGTGAAAACATAGGCAATAAGCTTTCATCGTGTGCTAGCCACAGGGAATCTCCCTATCCCACAGGTGGCCTGTCATGCACAGTTATTGCTTTGATCCTCTCAAAGTGAATTATGTATGGTACCTTGATGTACATACAATATTTTTAGCTCAAATGGACTGGAGAAAGTTGTCAAGGCAGGGCAATATGATCTCCATGCCTCAGTATGGGACCTAATAATGCATCCCATCCACTGTCAGTTTGGATAACCTTTTGAGTGCAGGGGCTGTCCAACATATTAAACATACTAGGAAAAGATATTTAGCCTCATAGATGACATCGGCAAAATGATGATCTGTGTACTTCTGTTTTCTGCTGCATATCAAGAGTTTTAACTGTTTATTGAGCTCAGCTAGACTAACCCTTTGAGTGCCACAGGGGCACGCAACACATTGCAAAGCAATGCATTGCGTACCCCTCTAGCACTCAAAGGGTTTAACATTCCCTCCCTGTTTAAAAAAAATTAAAAAAAATAAAGGCTCTGATAAATTTAACTGTTGGTTATTAAGAGTTTCTTATATCCTGCAGGTTGGACCACTTTGTTATTGCACCCCCCCATACTCTTGCACTCCCTTCCTTTCCTGTCCCCTTTCTTTCTTCCTTATTCTTCTTCTTGACCTTTTAGTGTTAATATATTGTTTTTTGTTTCTTTAATTGCTTAATAGTTTTATGTTACAGTACAGTCTCCCCGGGATGAAAAGACACTGGGGGTTGCTGGTCAACAGTCATACCTTACTCTATGTTTTTGGACTACACTCGCCTTTAGTAGCTCACAATGCATAGTTGTAAAACAGTTTGTTGGGTGTCTAATTGTGTAATTTATGTAACCTCTTTATTCTGTTTCTGTATTTCTTCTTTTATATTTTCCATAAAAGAAAAAAAAAAATGCCCCTAATTTAGCATGACTTTCATGTTGAGTGCACATGATGACTTGATAATAGTTTGTGATCTACTGGAAACCTGATCAGTTTGTATTTGGAAGCAGTTCACCTTTCCATGCTATTAGTATAACCATTTGAGTGCCAGAGGGTTGTCCAACACATTCTCACACTCCTAGAGTCAAATCCATATACATTTCCAGCCAAAGCTTTGTGAATGGCACATTTAGACTGATGTACAAGTTAGAACTTGGGCAATTCGGTAATAAACCAACCATAGGGGGAAAATAAAAATTTATCAAATCTCCATATTTTTTAACCCCTTGTCGTCCGCAGTCCTGGGAAATAACCTTCCCCTAAGGACCGCTTTGAAGATTCAGACGTGCCAGCACACGTGACCTCTGACTCGTACCGGCACAGCGCACTGGGGACTGAGAGAGACCTCTCCAGTCTTGGAGCGCTCTAAGTAAAATGTACATGACGTGCTATGAACGTCACCGGTCCTTAACGCAAAAAATGCATGATGGTCATAGCACGGCACATGGTCGTTAAGGGGTTAAATGGAGCATTTAACTCCATGAATGCTTGAGAGGTCTCCCAACACTTTTGTATGCAATACAGTGAAGATATGTTTAGCATTCAAAGTGTTAAAAGCCCTTTTTAAATCAATGGAAATTTTTATCCCCCACAATGTTGCATTTTGTTTATTCCCAAATTGTGACAGTCATTCTTAAGTTCATCAGCGTCACTGGTCCCTATGTATAAAACTGCAGTTGTTTGAATAAGACTTTAGGGCCTAATTCATCAAGCTAAAGTTCTGCAGTTCTGCATTAAGTCAGTTGTGTCATGGGGTTGGGAAGAAAATGACACAGGTCCTCAATGATTCAAATAGGAAGTTTAACCCCTTGAGTACTAGAGAGGTCTCTTTGCTTTGCGATGAAACCTCTCTAGCATCAAAGGGGTTAAAAGCCCCATTTAACTCAAAGTTGCATTTAGTTTATTTCAAAATTGCCACAGTCATTCGTTGGCCCCTTTTGCGTAAAAGTGTAGTGGTGAAATTGTGAAACAAACCAGCTGCACCATAGGGCACAAGTTAAACAAAATCCCCAAATTTCCATTAATGTAAATGGTGATTTTGAACCACTTGACATTCCTTCACAATGCGCTGAGACTTCTCCAGCCTTCAAGGGGGGAAAAGCCTCATTTAAATCAATGGAAAATACTTGGCACCTGTGGTGAAATTGATTTACTTCAGAATTGTTTCACTTTGTCTTCATACTTACAGTGGGGCAAAAAAGTATTTAGTCAGCCACCAATTGTGCAAGTTCTCCCACTTAAAAAGATGAGAGAGGCCTGTAATTTTCATCATAGGTACACTTCAACTATGAGAGACAGAATGGGGGGAAAGAATACAGGAAATCACATTGTAGGATTTCTAATGAATTCATTGGTAAATTCCTCGGTAAAACAAGTATTTGGTCACCTACAAACATGCAAGATTTCTGGCTCTCACAGACCTGTAACTTCTTCTTTAAGAGTCTCCTCTGTCCTCCACTCGTTACCTGTATTAATGGCACCTGTTTGAACTTGTTATCAGTATAAAAGACACCTGTCCACAACCTCAAACAGTCACACTCCAAACTCCACTATGGCCAAGACCAAAGAGCTGTCGAAGGACACCAGAAACAAAATTGTAGACCTGCACCAGGCTGGGAAGACTGAATCTGCAATAGGCAAGCAGCTTGGTGTGAAGAAATCAACTGTGGGAGCAATTATTCGAAAATGGAAGACATACAAGACCACTGATAATCTCCCTCGATCTGGGGCTCCACGCAAGATCTCACCCCGTGGTGTCAAAATGATCACAAGAACAGTGAGCAAAAATTACAGAACAACACGGGGGGACCTAGTGAATGGCCTGCAGAGAGCTGGGACCAAAGTAACAAAGGCTACCATCAGTAACACACTACGCCGCCAGGGACTCAAATCATGCAGTGCCAGACGTGTCCCCCTTCTTAAACCAGTACATGTCCGGGCCCGTCTGAAGTTTGCTAGAGAGCAATTGGATGATCCAGAAGAGGACTGGGTGAATGTCATATGGTCAGATGAAACCAAAGTAGAACTTTTTGATAAAAACTCAACTCGTTGTGTTTGGAGGAGAAAGAATGCTGAGTTGCATCCAAAGAACACCATACCTACGGTGAAGCATGGGGGAGGAAACATCATGCTTTGGGGCTGTTTCTCTGCAAAGGGACCAGGACGACTGATCCGTGTAAAGGAAAGAATGAATGGGGCCATGTATCATGAGATTTTGAGTGAAAACCTCCTTCCATCAGCAAGGGCATTGAAGATGAAACATGGCTGGGTCTTTCAGCATGACAATGATCCCAAACACACCGCCCCGGGCAACGAAGGAGTGGCTTCGTAAGAAGCATTTCAAGGTCCTGGAGTGGCCTAGCCAGTCTCCAGATCTCAACACCATAGAAATCCTTTGGAGGGAGTTGAAAGTCCGTGTTGCCCAGCGACAGCCCCAAAACATCACTGCTCTACAGGAGATCTGCATGGAGGAATGGTCCAAAATACCAGCAACAGTGTGTGAAAACCTTGTAAAGACTTACAGAAAATGTTTGACCTCTGTCATTGCCAACAAAGGGTATATAACAAAGTGTTGATATGAACTTTTGTTATTGACCAAATACTTATTTTCCACCATAATTTGCAAATAAATTCTTTAAAAATCAGACAATATGATTTCCTGTATTCTTTCCCCCCATTCTGTCTCTCATAGTTGAAGTGTGCCTATGATGAAAATTACAGGCCTCTCTCATCTTTTTAAGTGGTAGAACTTGCACAATTGGTGGCTGACTAAATACTTTTCTGCCCCACTGTATGTGCCTGATATGCTGTTTTAATCCCTTGAGTACTAGAGAGGTATCCAGTGCATTGTATTGTATTGTAAATTGTTTGAGAGATTTTGATTTAGTAGTTGGGGAATATAATATCAGCTGAACTTTGTTTTCTGATTTAGTCAGATAAAGCCTGCATAATTAATAACTCACATGTCCATAAAATTACCTCTTTCCACTTTATTAGGCTTCTATAACCTATGAATTGTCTGTCAGAGGACTGGAATAAATTGATAAGGATCAATAATCATGTAAATCCTATTAAGAGGGAAGCTCCCATTGGTGGGCGGGGGGCTTGGAAATGTGATGCATCCTCTCTTCTAAGTAATCTGTCCAATTATAACGTTGTTCTTTAATCTATAGAGAGTTTAGCCATCTTTGTGGATAGACTCTTAATTAAAATAAAACTTGAATGAGTTTTAATATTTTTAGATATATATGTAATATACATTGGTGTATATTAAGAAATGTTCTATTTGTTGTTTTTCAGCAGATTGGGGTAAGCCATTTTTCCATACCTCCCAAGTGTCCCTCTTTAGACCCAAATCCCTCTGTCCCTCTTTCCCACCATGATGTCCCTCTTTTTAGGAGATCAGACTGTGTGGTGTGTATATAAGTGTATCGCATTGCTCCACAGCAATAAAACTCATATTAATCTTCATTACATGGGTTTATAAATTAGTCTGTGTAAATAGAAAACCTTTGGTTTTGTTAGAAGTCATTTATTAGGTTACACAAGGAGGTATCAATAGGTCATGAAATAGCCTAAAAATTATTGGTAATGCCCCGCCCACCAGCCATGCCCACAGCAGCACCCCTTAAAACACAAGTGTCCCTCTTTGGCAATTTGAAACGTTGGGAGGTATGTTTTTCTTTGCACTCCTCGCTTCCCGCTGTGTGTTACAAAGCAGAGTTCAATCTCCTGGCCAGGATGTGAGGGGTGCACAGAAAACTGCTTCCCTTAGTCTAAAAACACCTCATATAATCCAATATTTATTAATACCAATAAATATTAAAAAGTTCTCTTTCATACAAGTTAAATGCTTATTAGCATTTGTTACATTAAAGGTCAAGGCTAATTAGAATCGTCTTCTTAGAAGAAGTACGACTTTTAAATGCTCTGTGTTTTACCATTGAGGTATAAAATAATGGTCTGTGCTCAGGAATCTAAAGATGTGCATGTCTGAAAAAACCAACTGCTCCATAGGGGACATCAATATTCACGCTGATTTAAATTAACTTCTTAACACTTTGAATGATAGAGAGTTCTTTAACATATTGTGAAGCAATGCATTGGTTACCTCTTCATATTAAATGGATTAAAGACCCCATTTAAATTACTGGAATTTTTTTTTTTATCTTTTTGTCCCCTTAAGTGCAGTTGGTGTGCTCCAGAAGTGCACATCGCTAGGTTTTTACCTGTGGACAAAATGTTTTAATAGAGTTTGTTGTGCTTCATTTTGTGAATTACTTTTTTGTGCTTTCTTACTAACCAAAGCGTTTAGACTTGACATTGCTTTTTCAATCTGATTAAACAAAAAAAATATTGGTTTTTGTTGGTTTTTATTTTCTATTTTTTTTCTACAGCATGTGCAGCTGATACAGAACCTTCACCAGATAATCCCAGCAGAGGGCAGCGTCCAACAGAAGGAAGCGCTGAGTAAGTTGGTGATCTTATCACAATAGTCAATTCACCCTTTCAGTGCCATAAGGTTGTACTGCAGCACATTGCAGAGCAAACCACTCTGGAACTAAAATGGTTAAACAGTAAATGTATATTAAAAAAAAAATAAAGTAATGTAGCAATCATATCTAACTGAAACGAGAGAGGGAGTGTGAGGTTTCAAGTCATTAAGACCTCTTCATCAGGATTTGCATCTAGAAGCTGATGTGCTGGCATAGGTGGGTTGATGAAAGTGCAAATTCACATTGTATCCTTGCAATGCAATGATGGTAAGAGTATGTAGGACAATGAACTGCAATTAAAACACTGAGTAGCATTTGGGTATATAATGACATTGCTGAAAGGTATAGAGTGTTTGGAGTAATATGGCAATTTTATATGTTGTTAATTGTATAGATTTGACCCCCTGTAGCCATTGCTGTTTCTAAAAAAAATTAAGGCACAAACTGGCTAAAGGGTCCTAGAGTCTCATGTTTAACTCTTCGGTTCTTGTTGTGTCATGCAATGGAGCTAATCAGCTTGCCAGTAATGATGCAACTTGACTGTGCAGTGCACTAATAATGCATTAGACCGGCTCATAATCCCAGGTGCTTCAGGAACCTAACAAACTTCCCTGGCTTAAACCAAATACGTTTCAAAGCTTTCAGTGCTCCATATTCATCAAGATACATGAATAGAAATGAATATTTACTTGTCCCAAAATTAAAATAAGCCTTTTTTTAATAACTGATCATCTAATTTCCATCAGAAGATAGGGGCAAGATAGGCCTGGATTCCATCGCAGGTGATAAATGCTATCGCTGGTTTATCTAATAGATTCCTGTTGAAGTCTGAGGTGAAATTTGTAGATCAAACTAGTGATAAAGTTAGGATCTGCAGTTTATCCCTTTAACCCTTTGAGTGCCAGAGGGATATGCAACGCTTTGTTTTGGCAATGTGTTGCGTACCTCTCTGGCACTCAAAGGGTTAAGGACCAGAGGCATATGCTACATATTGCTTTTCAATGCATTGCTTTCCCCTCTGGTCCTTAAATGGGTAAATTCAGAGCTCGTTTTAACACTAGCTTGGGGTAAGCAGCTCTGGGTCTCAAGTGTGTGTCTCAGGAAATGGGAACTATATCCCAGTGGGTGGTTGGAAATGATGGGAGTTGTAGTTCCCAACCACCAGATGTCCAACAATTAATTGACTAACCCTGCTCTTGGGAATAAGTGGTTCTTAACCCCTTAAGGACCGGCGGTCATGGGACATTTCCGTCCCATAATGACCGCATAGGCGCACTTGGACGCGCCGGTACACATGACCTGTCACGTGTATCGGCGCGTCATTATGGGGCTTGAAAGAGATCGCTCCGATCTTGGAGCGGTCTATTTCAGGCCCTATTTTTACTTACAGCGCTCCCGGTAGAGCGCTGTAAGTAAAAAGTACGTGACATACCATGACCGTCATCGGTCCTTGAGTAGTTCAAGGACCGTGACGGTCCTGGTACGTCAAGGGTCCTTAAGGGGTTAAAGGATCAGTAATGTCCCATAAATAATGGTTCTAGTTTTGTAGAGGTTAAAAAATGAAACTATATGCTACAAATCCTCTCTCTCAAACCGCTATGGTTTGAGAGATATTCACTTTCAAAGTTCCCCCCTCCCTCCCCTTCTTCAGACGTCAGCGCTGTGCTGACAGCAGGAGATCCTGGTTCCGGGGACCAGCTGGTGGCTCTGCAGCAGAGCTGAAATCATGTTATGGGAAAATAATTACTTCATTGGAAAGGTCTACAAAGTGTGCCTGGTTTGCAAGCACACTTTGTAGACTGTTCCAGTGAAGTAATTATTTTTAAATAATGCATGTCGGCTCTGCTGAAGAGCCTTCTCAAATTGCCTGACTCAAATCTCTTGCTTTCAGCTGACATCAGGAGAAGGGGAGGGAGGGGGGAACTTTGAAAGCAAATATCTCTCAAACCATAGCAGTTTGAGAGATAGGATTTGTGGCATATAGTATAATTCTTTAACCTTTACAAAACTAGAATCATTTTTTGTGGGACTTTACTATCCCTTTAATTTGTTTTAAAGAACACTTACCTAGATAAGTCTTCAGTTACACAGCAGCCCAGTATATCTATTTATATATGTTTTGCATTGTATTTGCTTCTTCCTATATACATACACATATATACCGTATTGAAGTCAACTTTAGTTCGCACTTGCCAAAAAAAAAGGATTGAATACTCATGAATTAATTGCATTGGTTAGCTGACACTATTAGATTGCAAACAGAAAATAACTAGCCGTAGACTAAAGCAGATATCGAATGCAAGAAAAGAATGTTTATGTTAAAATGTTACATTTATGTAATGAAAAACCTAGTTGTTTCATTAAAATGGCTGTTTGAGGGGCCATCCCACAGTTTAACCCTTTGAGTGCCAAAGGGGTATGCAACACATTGCTTTACAATGTGTTGCCTACCCCTCTGGCACTCAAAGGGTTAACTAGTTGTTTCACAGAATACCTAAGTTAAAGTGTAAAATCAATCACCATTCCACAAAAAGTCATTCTTTCATAGAATAACTAAGTAATTCTAATTAAAATGTAGAGAAAAAAAAAAAACTCACATGTACTGTAGATATTTTCCTGCATTGTAAAATAAGACGTACTCCCAGTGCTGAGAGAACCAGTATTCTATAGGAGAGGAGAACCACAGACTATGGCAGGGTGTCCAAGTTTTTTCAATTGTGGGCCACATGATTAGAAAGCCGTAAGTGTGAGGGCCGCATTATGTTTTTTATTGATAAGGATAGTGAGTTATATAGCCTGTCAGTTATTCAGAAATGTGGATTTATTTCTCTTTTGATCAAGCCCGTGACAATACTGATATTTAGCAGACATCTGTTCTTGAACTGTACGGTACAGGCAAGCACAGGATTAGGTCTTACTGTCCTACTAGTTCATGTGTACTGTGTATACAAATACTTTTTAAAAAGTCTTAGGCGGGCCACTCCCTGGAGTCAAGTGGGATGTACTTTGGACGCCCCTGGACTATGGTTTAAAGGGACAGTAGTGTCCCATAAAAACTTTTTATAGTTTTGTAGAGGAGAAGAAAATAAGCTTAAAGCAGAACTACCACTCCAAAAAAAAAAACTTGAGCTCCAATAATTCTCCATCCGGTGACTAGCTGCTCAGTAGCACTAGTCACCAGAATTATTATCTTGTTAAATAGAATTATCCATTCTTCCCGGGCTGACAGGCAGGACGGAGCACAGACATCTTTCCGTAGTGACATCTGCACGCCTGCACTGTCAGTCCCAGCCGGCTCTAGGAGGCATTGCTAGGAGCTGTTCTGCTCCAAAAGGGACTGACTGCGAAGGCGTGCAGAACTCATTATGGAAAGATGTCTGAGCTCCATCCTGCCTGTCAGCCCGGGAAGTAATTATTTTGCAATAACGCAATTTCGGCTCTGCCGCAGAACCTCCTCGAGACGCACGACTCAAATCTCCTGCTGTCAGCTTTACAGCTGACATCAGGAGAAGGGGAGGGAGGGGGTAACTTTCAATGCTTATATCTCTCAAACCATAGTGGTTTGTGCCATTCAGCTTATTTTCTTCTCCTCTACAAAACTATAAAACGTTTTTATGGGACTTTACTGTCCCTTTAAGCAAAGAATGGGATCGTGACATCTGAGTCATTGACTACACACATGATAACAACAGGTCCATCACTGACCATCACTGACTACAGCTCTCCGTACAATGTGATAGAAAAAGGTCTAACACTTTGTGACCGTTTGGCTGGTTATAACTTTTGAATAAAACACCATGCACTAGTAGGAGTAACCTCAGCTTGGAAAATGTCTACAGTGTATGGTTTTTCCAAAATACAACTGTACTGATGCGGAAGAAATAACTCTTACACATTAACTGCTAGTGTATGGAATAAATAGTTACCCTATGAAATAACTAGTTACATTGCATAATTTTCTTTTAATTTGACATAAATAGTTATTTCATGAAATAACTGAATTATACACTTTAACTGTGATACAGACAGATCTAACTTGCAGTTTGAAATGTATATGCTTAGCCAAGTCATTTAGTTAAATAATGTAAAAGAGCTACTTATTCCTTGGATACAATTCCCCTTTAAGGATATTTATACCTGAATGCAGGTAGGCAATAAGAGGATAACTTATTGAGTTGGTCTGCATTGGTCTTTAGGAGGGATATTGTTAAAGGTGAACTAACACCTCCAATAATAAAGCCATACAATCTTATTGGTTCTTATGAAGTAGGTGTTGTCCAAGAGATGACATCTTAAATCAATCCTGCATGTCATGTCCATGGATGCAGACATCACAGTTCATGGTGGTTTTTTCAGACTGAAGCAGGCTGAGTGTATGAACCTACTGGACTTTTTAAGGGTCAGAGGTTAGTGTAATACATTGCTTCCTGTTGCTTAGCAATGCCTTACATACCCCTTTGGTACTTAACCCCATAAGGACGCAGCTGGCAATTAAGGACCATTATTTTTTGCTCAGATTCAGTGCTCCCTGAAAGGCGTGCAGCTGAATTCTATGATGTACATTTACGTCCTTGGTCCTTTAGGGACCTACACCCCGTGACGTAGGTTGCCCACTGAGGCTTCTTTTTGATATATGGTAATCTGAAGACAGAAGATCTGCTGAAAAAGTGAGCACCCCTTGAGTGCTGAGGTCCACATGTCCCATGCTTCCCCTCTGCACAGGGGTCGCATCTGGGGTTCCTATTACATACTCATGCACTCATTAGGATTATTTTTGAATGTCTATGAGGTGTTTGGATCAAGTTTCTGTGGTAACTTAACCCTTTTGTTGCACTTTTTGAGGGGGCTTTGGACACTTTCCCTACTGGGACCAGTGTTTATTGGGCCTACTGTTTTCTTCTAGTGGACTTTTGAGTGGTTTTACTTTTTGGTATTCAGCTCGTTAACTTTATGTTCCAGCACGCTTTTAGCGCATAGACATCATTGCTCCATTCACTTCTATGGGACTTTACAGTTTGGCACATATCTCTGCGACCGCTCCACGTAGCAAGATCAGAGATCATGTTGTGGGTTTTCCCTTGCTCTGTCATTCAGTCAACGTTCTGGGGATGTTATGGGCTTTAGGGGGCTTCTGGCACTGTTGGGGTACTCTGTCAATGAACTACATTTCCCATAAATGCCCGCTTCGATCGCTCATTTTCGATTGGCTCCCATCGCAGCAGACATTTTGTGTATTCGCAGATCGAGTATCCTACGCAGGGCTTGGACTCTCCTCTCCTCTGCAGTTTAACCCTTCGCCTACCAGATAAGTCTTATTTAGCGTTTCTGGAGTGCATTTATTTATCATACACACTATTTTATGGGTGTATTGATACTTTGACTGCTTGACTCTGTGAGAATGTCTACTCTGTTAGACTCTGGGGCTAAACCTAAGACTAAGGATACTGACCTCTCAGTAGAGGAACCTCTTCGACTTCCCCCCCATCCAGACCTTCTTCTACAGGGTTATGTCTGGAAGGAAGACGTTCGTCAGTTAGCTTTGGCGGCATGGCGATTAAATCCTCAATTTTGAAGAAGAAAGGATTTTCTTCTGGTGCGGTGGCTACTATGCGTTGTGCCCGTAAGCCTGTTTCCTGTAAGTCCTACCATCGAGTTTGGTCTACTTTTCTTGCTTGGTGGGCTGACAAAGACCTGTCTCAGGATTTTGACCTTCCTACAGTTCTTTCCTTTCTCCAGCATGGTTTGGATAAGGTTCTCAGTCTGAGTTTTCTTACGGTTCAGACTTCTGCGCTATCTGTCTTCTTTCAGAGGCGTCTTGCTATCATTCCTGATGTCAAGGTTTTCTTCCAGTGTGTTGCTCATACCCGTCCGGTGTTTAAGTCCCCTGCTTCTCAGTGGGATCTTAACCTGGTTTTGGCAGTACTCCACAGTCCTCCTTTTGAGTCCTTAGCTACCAATCCTCTACGTATGCTGTTGTGGAAGATGGCCTTTCTCCTGACGATTGTTTCTTTTTGCCGAGTTGCGGAGATGCAAGCCCTGTCTTGTAGACCACCCTTTTTGGTTTTTCACAAGGACAATGCGGTGCCTCACACCTCACAAGAGTTTCTCCCGAAGGTGGTGTCTGAGTTCCAAATTAATCAGGAGATTGTGGTCCCTTCATTCTGTCCTCTCCCTACTTCTGACAAGAGAGGGATCTTCATCTGTTGGATGTTGTGCATTGTCTAAAGATCTATGTGCATCACACTGAGTCCTTGAGGCAGTCTGACACTCTGTCATTCCTGAGGGTCCTAGGGCAGAGAAGCCTGCTTTCAAGGTAATCATCGCTTCTTGGATCAAGTCCACGATTCGTAAGGCTTACGAACTTTGGAAGAAGCCTGTTCCCTTCAGGGTCACAGCTCATTCTGCGAGGTCTATTGGGGGGGCTTCTTGTGCCTACAAGAACCAGGCCTCAGCTGATCAGTTGTGCAAGGCGGTCACTTGGTCATCTATGCACACTTTTTCTAAACACTATCGTGTGGATGTGTTGGCATCGGCCAATGCCAGTTTTGGGAGAAAGATCCTGGAGGCAGCCTTGCCTATTTAGGGTCTCCTTAGTCTCTCAGTACTCTTTCACTTTTGAGCCCTGTTGGCTCTAGTTCAGTGTGCTGTGTAACAGTTCATGGGGATTGTTTTTACCCCTGTTCAGTGTCCACTGACACTTTGCAGTTAGTGTTGAGCTATTTATGATCTGAGGGTTCATTGGTGCTTTGGTGACTTTGGGGGCCTGCGCCTGGTCCTCACCTTTCTTCCCGCCCTGGGGAAATGAATGGTTGGACATCCCAAAGTTACCAGTAACCTGTATTGGACGACAGAGAAAATAGGATTTTAGTCTTACCTTTTCTCTTAGTCCATACAGGTTACTGGTCTCCCACCCTGTCAAGGGACCATGCTTGGCTCTCCTGTGGCAGAACGTGGGGGTCCTTTCAGATTCATGTTCACAGGAGTCTTCTTTACCTTCTTACTACCTAGTCAATAGTTAGTCTACAAATCTTACTGGTTGGGGATTGGCTAGCTGAAAGCTAAGGAGAGGAGGTAGGCTCCACCCAGCAGTCACTTCTCAGAATGTTCCTGCCTATTAAAGGGGCTGATCACCTACCCAAAGTTACCAGTAACCTGTATGGACTAAGAGAAAAGGATTTAACAGGTAAGACTAAAATCCTATTTTTGTGGCAAAAGGAAGGTAAACATGGGGTTATTAATAGGAGTTGTTAGTTGTCCTTTAATCTCTTATTAGCACTTGAAAGCCAGTGTTGTCTATCCCTGCTCTAGGACACTAATAAACATATGGCTGCACAGACATGTAATGGAGAGCAGGGGGTTATGCACTAAAGTGTGATAAAGTGGAAAAGACTTCTCCAGTGATATCACTTCTCCAATTCCTATGTTATTCTATGGAGTCTATGCACTTAGATTTCTCAGGTGGGAGAGATCTTTAGGTTTCATAGAATAACACAAGAAATGGAGAAGTGATTTCTCTGGAGAAGTCAACGCATTTAAATTCTCCTGTATTAAACCAGTGGATGCTAATATGTGATTATTGATGTTTGTTTTAAAAATAAATACATATGGACTGCATATGCAGGCCTGAAGTGTTTAGGGTTTTGCCTAGCTGGTGAAATACTTGCAGTACAGTAAACATATGGCACTGAAGGAATTAGCAGGCCATGGCACAAGGAGGAATTTTAGTGTATATGTGACATTCATAGATATGTAGTAAAAAGCATTTCTATATGGGTAAGTGCTTTGACATCACTGAGGCGACACGTGAAAAAGAACTAAAGTAACAGTGGAGCAAACTTGAATGTGCTGTAAGGGAGAAATGTTAATTTATTTTGCTTTAAATTTGGGTTTTTAACCACTTCAACATGATCGTGGTCTTCAGTGCATTGCAACTTGCTGGAGACCTCTGTAATTCAGAGGGATAAAAGCCACTTTTATGGTTTGAGAGATATTCACAAACAAAGTTTCCCCTCCCGCCCCTTCTACCTAGTGTAAGTCATCTCTTCTCAGATGTGGAATGCAGTCTATAGACCAGACAGATAACAGCGTTGCAATGCTTTGGATACCTCTCTGGCACTCAAAGGGTTAAATCAATAGAGATTTGGGGAATTGTTATTTGTTTGCTTCAGAATTCCTACAGATCTTCCTAGTGCATTTGACTCACTAAATCTGTAGTTTGCTATTCCAGAGTACTGGTGTGTTATGAAAAACATTATTGTTTGAGCCAGTCATATAATGTTTCAGGAGAAGGCATGTGTCTCATACAGTAAATCCACCTTTCACTCTGCACATGGCAGTCTCTGTTACACTGCGGGGTTTGTATAGTTTACTAAATAAACTCCATCCTCCTCCTCACTAGGGAAGGAGCAGCTTTTTTTCAATGTCAGTTTGGAACCAGCAAGGTTTTAAAACTAGGGAATTCTATACATAAAAACCATACAGATTTGGGTATTAAGTGTGAACTTTCCATCCCTAAAGCAATTTATATGTTGTTTAATACACCGACACTGACATTCACATTTTCTCACTTGGCAGCCATCTGTTGCAGCCACGGGAATGCAGTAAACAGCAGCTTAAGTGCCTGGTAAATGCCACTTGTAATCAGTCCTTCTGTGGGATCAGAATGGGAGTTTCCCCATTGCATGGATTTAGTTTCCATACTTCAATATCCATTTACAACTTAATACTGTTATTCTTAAAGTAAGAAGAGTTGTCAGGGTAGAATAAGGTCTGAAAAGTATATCTTGTGAATGTATAAATATGCACTCACTAACACAGATCCCACAACACTGCGTGTAGCATTGCTTTACAGGCACCTTCCATAGTATAGATGTGTAGAAACCTCCCTTTATTTAAAGAGATAGTATGGCTTAATATGGAAGTATATATTGCAAGATTTATCCTGCTGAGTAAAACAAGGGTACTTCCAATACTGAGAGATATTTTATTCAAATGTAATTGCAACTCACATTTGTATTTTTTGAGTGCAGTGCTTCCATGGCTTGAAATGTTATGGTGATGCTATTTCTACATCAGTCCATGCTATTGTCAGGCTGCTCTAGCACCAACAGCACTGTAAAATGTCTAGGCCAGGGAAGTACTGTATCCAAAGAAAGTTGTAAAAAGTTTGAGCTGCAATAACTTTTGAAGGAAAAATCTATCAGCAGTGAGAGTACCCTTGTTTTACTCGGCAGGATAAACCCTTCAATAAATGTCTTCAATAAATGTCTGTATCTATGCATCAGAAAATGCTATGCCAAAGGTGGGCAACATGTGGCTCTCTAGCTATTTTGACTACAACTCAAAATCTGTCTGAAAATGATGTAATATATGTATGTATGTGTGTATATATAATACAAACATCAGAGCAGACATGACTGATAATGTGGGATTTTGCCAATATAACAAGATACATAGCTCCAGTCCTGATCTCCAGTTTATTATTTGAGGAATGCCAGTAGTAAGAATTAATGAAGCACATATTCTAATGAGATTAAACCAGCTGTGCATAATTTTTCTTCCTCTTTATTAAAGCAGAACCTTGCCAGTTGTAAAGTGTAAGAGATTTCTGTATTCAGATCATCTCTGTCATATATGAGCTCTACTGCTTGCACATGGTATAAGTCTGTATCTAGAATAGCACATCCCTGAACCCTTTGGATTCTGGTGACCTCTCCAGGTTCATTTGAGACATCTCTTGCATTGATATGCAATTGTCACCCCATTCTGTAATTCTTAATACCATAAGTAAATTGTTATTACTATTATTTTTGAAAATGTTCTATTTCTTTTCCTTTTATTTTAGCATCCTGGAATTGCTTTCAGAAGTGGAGAATTCATTGGAGGATTTTCTGAAAATGAGGAAAAGTCTAAAGAATTTACAGGTCTTGTCACAGCGTCTTCTTATTTACAGCGCCTATACATCTTGAGTAGCTTCTGTACAGCTCCTTTAGGGGCATTTCACACGGGTGCATTGCTGCGCAAGTTACAGAGAGATACAGTATACTGCAACTTCCCCAGACAATGTGTTACCACTCCTACAAATTTGTAGTATGGGTTTCAACCATATGTCATTGAAGTCACACAATCTCAGATAGTTGTATTTTCACTGCTGTGTTATCATTGCTGTTTATATTGATAGAAAATGATGGTCAGAAACCTTGGCTACACTGTAGCTCTAAAAATGCACCAACATGTTCATGTGATCTCTTGAAACAAAACAATGGAAACTAAAAATAGTTGCTAGAAAAAAGTTGTTCATATGAAAGTGCCCTTAAGCCATTTTCACACTGGTGACACCATTGCAGGGATAGTGCATTTGTTATGTTGGCCTTGCTGAAAGGTACATTGCAGGGCTATGGTAACTTTTGCCTGATCTGCACTGCAGTCATTGGGGCCTATGGCAGATCTTCCAAACGCCGTACATTGTAGGCTGGGATCCTTTGGTGGACAGGAGGTGTAGTTTATAGCCACCAAATATTATTGACCAACTTCCACGTGGATCGGCCATTCATTGTCGCATTGCAACCTCCAGTGTAGCTCATGTGAAAAATCTGCAAGAAGCTCCACAAGCCTCCTTCTAGATAAGCTCTGCTCCAACTTTACTGCACTCGTGCATGACTGCAGCTTGCATGCCAATGGGATAGACTACCACATGAAAGGCTTCATAGCCCAGAAACTTACCTTTTAGCATAGGTGATATAACCAACACTTCTTTGGTGTCATCCATATGAAAGGGGCCTTATACTCACAATATAAGGTGTCACAGCACTCCTTACAGATCCTTGGTACTCAGATTTACTGACTCAGTGCTATTTGTTTGCACTTCTACTATTCTGCTGAACTTTTTTTAGGTTAGTACATTTATTTACGGGAAACTGAATTAGTGAGTGCATTGGTCAGAGCTACAAGTTTCAAACCATGTTTTCTATGGTTTCAGTTTTCTTACTAAATGAGATAAGAAAAAAAGGCTCCAGTTAGAAGCAGGACATGAAAATAGCAACATTTAACCCTCTAATTGCAATGCATTGCTCACCATTCTGGTACTCATTGGATTAATGTGCAGTGTCTTGGACTGCCATGGCATAAACTGTGCCAAAACTAAATGACCCTTTCAGTTAATGAAATATGCAGCTCTGTACGAGTTAAATCAGGGGTACCAAAGACTGTTGTGCATGCCACAGTTCTATAATTGCAGTGCAACTAAGGAGTTGTGGAGGGCTGGATGACAGCACTTGCTCTCAGACTGCTTGTCTTTTTGGACATGTGTGCTTCTGTTTACCCAATTTAGGAGGAAGCTGTTGTAATGTGTCTTAGCTGTTAACAACACATGCTGTGACATTTACAGCATTAGTGACTGCATGTATGAATTTCAAGTGTGAGACTGCAAGGCAAGGTGGGTGGCTTTGGGGATTTTAGACAGGGGGCAGTTGAAAATATTTAAATAGAATGAAAGTATTTGAAGAGGTATGCAAATTGCCTTGTACATTCTCTAATTTATTCTACAATTGCTAAGAAAGTTCAACCAATCTATAGATAGAAATGAATGTTCCCTTTACATCTTAACTTGTGTGGCATGTCATATATCTGTATCTCTCTATGTTTTATAGCATATATATTTAAGGAGAACTATACCAATAGAATAAATTGATCCTGTTTAACAGAAGGGCATATTCGGCATGAGTTCTTCATACAGTAAACTTTCATATTTATATATTTTTGCATAATATTTGCAGTAGTCCATATTTGATGATCCTTATTTAGGTCTGTATTTAGTTCACATCACTTCAATAAATTGAATTTATGAACCTGAATGAGATTAAAAATAGAGACCCACAACTCTTTAAAATTATAAACATTCTCAAGATAGTGAAATGTCACTGTTCAGCTGAAGACTACAGAAATGTTCAAATGAAAAATAAAACAGTACATAGATGTACCAGACTAAAGCACACACACATATATATATATATATATCCCCACCCCATCATCACTTATATATTATACTTTTATGTCTCTGTCTGTAAGGTCCCTGAAGCTTCTGGTTTTACAGAATGTTTTCTGGTCAGTCAAGCATCAAAGCGAAATATCAAAGTTCCCATAGGTTAAAACTTTGCCTTACTCTTTTCATTTGCCCTGTAGATCTTTGTGATCTGCATGGTTGTATTATGTCAGTGCTTCAATTAGCTTTTCTAGTAGATTTCTGTTCTCTACACTGAAGCCCATTATCTGGGAAATTCACCAATAGGAGGCTTGAGTGTAGTGGCTAGAGATGGTGCTTCCTCTCTCAGAAGCACAGAGTGAAATGCTAACATCATTCTGCAATGCAGATTACAGCAGTCTTCAGGGCAAACAAAGTAAGCATGGCAGTCTCATCTTGATTCTTATAGCTGTCAGGTACATTGCTGCAGTTGTGAAGTCCCTTCCTCTGACCTTTTGCTACCCCATTAAACAGATTACAGCTACTCTAGCACAGGCATCTTCAACGAAGGCCTGTTTTTTTTTCTTCTTCTCCGGTATCAGGGAAAGGAATGGGAGGTGCTACTCCTCTCCCTTTCCTATTCTCTTTAGTGAAACAATCCATGAGGCACCTGCTCTTAATTTCTCTATTTGTATGACTGAATCTCCATCCTGGCACCTTATATTTAAACCTTAACAGGCAGATAAGTGTTTTATCCTTATTTTCTGTATTGTATTTCTCTCTTTGGGGGTCTCCTGGCTATGTTTGAGTACAAGGGTCTAAGGCCACCAGGATTTTAGTGGTTTCTTTAGCAACCCTTTGCTAGGAATTTTGTTAGTGAATTATGTTCCCCACATACCCAGCAGACTTCCCCCCCCCTTTCCACTATGGCTACTATTCCTTAATCTAGTAGTGAGGAAGTCTTTGAGTCCTGGAACCAATACCACACTGTTTTCCCCCAAAGATAGTTTAATTGATGTGGGGGGTGGGTTGCTCTATTGATTAAGGGGAAGCTGAGGAAAGGAGGAGAACATTGCTTCACCGCTTACTCCTGGGGATTCATTTGAGGAGGACCTTGTTGAGGGTCTTATTCAGGAGGTTTTGGAGACTATTAATGTTTTTGTGGCCTCAAATTTTAGTTCCTCGTATCCATATATTTTTAAGGGGCACAAGAGGGATACGGGGCTGCCATTTCCACCCTATCATTCCCTTGACCAAGTGTTTTATTTGGAGCGGACGTTCCCTGATAAGAAGCTATATATCCTAAGGTGCTTTTCTCTTTTATACCCCCTACTCTCCTGCTGCGCTACAGCAGAGTGTTGTCTCGGCAGGTGTCTCAGGCTTTATCACACCCATCAGAGATGGTGCGTGAGTACATGAAGGTGCTAGGGTATCTGTTTTCTGTTTGCCTAGTCTCACACTCCAGGACTGCAGATGGAAAGGCTCAGAAATTGGTCCAGACAGCAGTGTCACATCTCCCTCATAATGCCTCTCTGTAGCTGGAAAAGTCAGATGTTCATTGGTGGCTCCAGGTCTCCCAACTGACTCTCAGTCATCCCTTGGTTATCCCCAATCTGTCCGTAGTCACAATAGATGACAGCCAATCATACTGGGGAGCCTTGTTTGACTATCAAATGGCTCAAGGCCTTTGATCTGATAGCAAGAGTCTCCTGTCCATTAATGTACTGGAACTTTAGGATATTCAACTTGCTCTTCTGCATGAGTCCCAGCTTATCCAGGTATTCTGGTGCAGATTCAGGCCAATGGTACAAGAAATTCACCTGATTCTTGCTTAGGCAGAAGCTCATTTTCTGGCTCTCGAACCTTTTCACTTCCCATGGGTTGACATAATTTGTGGAGGACTTTATCAGCCGCCAGTCTCAGGATCCCAGGAATTGGGAACTCAGACGGTGTTCGACTCCATAGTTCGTGTATGCCGTCTTCCAGTCATGAACCTGATGGCACCCAGATTGAACTGCAAGGTTCACTTGTTTTACTCGAGAACCCAGGGGCCCCTCTCTCTCTCTCTCAGTGGACACTATGAACATTTCCGTGGCAATTTCCCCAGGCATACGCATTTCCTCCTGTTCCTCGGACTCCTAGACAGTTAAGGAAGGTCAGAATGGAGCTGGAGCTTGTACTCCTGATTGCTCCCTACTCTCTGTGTCGGGGATGGTTCTTGGATCTTCTCAATCTGTCCATTGACTTGACAAAACATCTTCCATTCTTTCTGGAACTTTTTACTTGGGGGTCTTTTGTGTCACACCAGAGCTGAATAAGTTCCCTATGAAGGTTCTGGCACTTATTTACAAGTGGTATGAAGACCAGGGTACTTAACAGAGTTCCTTACGTCTGAAAGTTTAGTTCTATCTAGGTCCAAATTTCAGCTCTATCTATCCTTTTCAGAGGCATATTGACTTGTTGCTGGATGTACAAACCTTTGTTCGAGAAGTGGCTCATGCCTGTCCTGCCTTTTGGGATCCCACTCCCCCTTGCAACTTGGTCTCGGTAGTGCTTCTGAAGGCTTCTTTTGAGTCTCTGTCTTTGGTTTCCCTTTGTTTCTGGATTCTTAAGACTGCTTTCTTGCGTGTGACTGTGTCTGTTCGATGAGTGGTGAGCTACAGGTTTTGTCCTGTAAAGCCCCTTTTCTGATCTTTCATTCTGATATGGTGGTTTCACAAACGCCCTTAGCGTTTCTTCCCAAGGCAGTTTCTGAATTTCACATTAACCAGGAAATTGTTCTTTGTACAAAGCCCTCTAAAAGATGGGAACAGGAGCTTCACTGCTTGGATGTACTTGGGTGTCTGATGTACTATGTTCATCGCACTGAATCTTGTTGCAAATAGGACTCCCTCTTGCTTATTCCTCAGGGCCCTCATGTGCACTAAGTGATGTCTAAAGGAAAGAGGGCTTCCTGGGTCAAGGCCACCATTTGCAAGGCCCATGTCCTTAGGAAAATGCTTGTGCCCTTTGGGTCACAACAAGAGTGGCGGGTGCATCCTGGTTCTATAAGAGGTTGAGGTTGTCCCTTCACATATATGCTAAATACTACCTAATCAATGTCCGGGCTTCTTACATTTACTTCTAATAACCTTTTTGCTGTTACTCACTTTGGTGTATGTGTTGACACCTGATGTTGATGATTGTTTCTGGTTCATCTCTGTTGAGACTGTTTTGTGTTTGGAGGGGTTTTTCTCTTTCCCACCCTAGAATCTTGGTTAATACTTTGGTATATCCCCATGGGTTCTATGTTCCACAGTGAACAAAAGAGTAAATAGGATTTTTCGTACTTACCGATAAATCCTTTTCTCTTAGTCCATGTGGAACAGAGGACTTCCCTCCTGGAGATAAAATGGTTGGTTGGTTCCTGGCAGGTGGGTCCTTTGGGTTTTGTGACAGATAACCACCCGCCTTACTTTTGTTTTCTGTCTTTGTAATACAACTATAAAACTGAACATATCTGATGGGGGTAAAGTGGAGTTGGGAGAGAGTATCTTCCTCCATAAAGCTCTTACTATGCAAGTGCCCTGCCCTCCTGTGGGAGGATACTTTACCGCATAGTTCTTATATTCCAAATTGACTAAGAGAAAAAGATTTATCAGTGAGTACACAAAAATACCCTTTTAAATCAATGGGGATGTTTACTTGCCCCCTGTGTTGTATTTGGTTTGTCCCTAAATTGCTCCACTTTTCTTTAATACATAGAGCCCTGTGTTCCTCAGGGATTCCCATGGCTCTTGAGCATGGTGGAGTAGTAAGTGATGACCACCCCACATTGTTGACAGCCATATATCATTGTCTGAAACCCACATGTATTGTCCAGCTATTATATTTACGGCCTCCAATATATGCTTGAATGAATGATTTGTACATCAGCTCATAGGCTGCAGATCAAGTGTGCTGAATTTAGCTGAGAACACAGGGAAACTTCAGCTTGCTGTACCAGACTGCATTCACTCCATATTGTAGTCATCCCATTTAAACAGCCTAATAGGGAAAATGTGCATTATGGGTGCACTATTGGCATAGCATTTCCCATTCTGTTGTAATGTATCTTCTGTGAATTAACCCTTAAAGCCACTTATAACAAGGGTACATTAGTCCCAAGACAAAAATGTACAGTATAGTTTTTTTACTACATAAAAGGCTTATGCAGCAAGAAAAAGAGGAGCTGTTCTGGAGCAAACCAGCTGCATCAATAGGAGGGGCATAAATTCCCATTTACATGAAAGGAAAAATAGAAACCACATCTGTCAGAAAAAAGTTACTAATTAGGAGACATTACTTTGTCCAATGTTAACCCTTTGGGTACCAGAGAGGTATGGAACGTGTTGCTTTGCAATGAGTTCCGTACCCCTCTGGCACTCCAAGGGTTAAAGATAGAGAATAGGATCTTTTCTTATTTGTCTGCTAATTGTTTTTAGTACTCGCTGACTACTGCAATTTTCCAGCCCTGCCCATTGGTTTAAATGGGCCTTTTAACTCTTTGAATGTGACAGAAGTGTCCAACCCCTTTTTTTTCCCACAGTGCATTGGGGCCCCATTAAAATCAAAATTTTTAATTTATCCCCTATGGTGCAGATTGCTTGCTCCAGAATTGCTCCAGCTCTTCTTGGCATATCAGTCTCTCTCACTCTGGGCAATTCTTTGTTATTTATGCTAGTATTTAATAAGAATTTTTTTGTAATGTGACCCAAAACACATATTTTTCAACCAGCACTCAAATTAACAATACCCAAAGGTAAATTGTTTCCCTAATTTTTGTAGTTTATTTTATGATGGACTAAGTAAAAGATACTTCGCAACGCATCAGACAATTATGTGGCACTCAACTGGTTAATCTCTCTCTGACCCAGCAATTTAGATTAGCCCAGCCTTCTGAGAATGAAGTGTTAAACTGTTAGCAGCTGCTGATTTATAAAGAAAAACTTTGGATGATCCAATAAAGAGAGGTTTCTTATCAGTAGCAAACTCTAACATGCAGTAAAAATAGCAATTTGGGCAGTAAATTGAAGTTGTTAAGAATGCTATTAATATATTTTGTTGTATTTCTCTTATTTCAGGCTTTGGAGGGCAGCAGAGAGCTTGGATATATTTTTGGGTTTGAAGATAAATCATGTGATTTGAGAGCTGAACTGCAGAAAACTAAAGTTCTGAGTAAGGAAAATATTTCCCATATTTCTATTCTGTGGTAAATGCATGATTTTCTGTACAGTGGCTCCAGCAGTAAATTCCTATTGCACACCCGGATTAACAGCATTCTTACAGGAAAACAAACACAAATTAAACTGGGTTAGTATGCCTTTACTATGCTTCCAGCTATCTTCCATAAACTTTTTTTTTTCTTTGGTACGGGGACACTAAAATTGGATGCTCTGCCTGCACTTATTTCTCTGTTATTTTATGCACGCTTGTAATGACAGTTGCATAACTGATACAGAGAGACAAATTAAGTTTCTGTGGTGACTAAAGAAAACATGAGTGCTTATCACTGATCAGTTATGTGCTTTAAGTATTATTTGTGTGACACTGCCTACACTGTGGCAAATCCAAAATTCATTGATTCAATATTCATGTGGCCCTGCATTGCTAAAGATTCTAGGGAAGAGTAAGTTTAAAATCACATTTTTGGGCTATTAACACCAAAAGAGCAATATTCTACAAATGTTGGCTGGTAATATACGACCATTTGTTATCTTTTTACCTTAAAGGGATAGTAATGTTTCACAAAAAAGCAGCTCCGATTAATCTTCATAGTATTTGGGCAATGGAGAGTGTAAATTCAATACTGTCAGAGTTGTAGTTCAAAAGCAACTGAATGATAATTTAACCCCCTCCTGCCCCTTTTATCTAGTGTAATCCACCTCCCCTCAGATGTAGAATCTGGTCCTGGGACCAGACAGCTCAAAGCAAGGGACACTCTTCTTACTGTGAGCATAAGGAAAACACTTCCCCCTTGACAGGTTTTTTCCTTATGCCCACTGAATATTGTCCCTCTCTGCAATCCATCCAGACAGTCTTGCTGCTCTGAGGTGAGCAGTGTTACATCCGTAAAAGGGGTGGGAGGGGGATACTTTATCATTCAATTACTCTTGAACTACAACTCTGACAGTATTGAAATAACACTCTCTGTGGCTTAAATACTATGAAGATTAATCAGAGCTGCTTTTATTGTGAAACATTACTATCTCTTTAAGTGTTTTATGGCACACCAGAGCTGTGCTAGATGCATTGCTACACAGTACTATGTTTACTGCTCTTTTTCTCAAAGGGTTAAAGGGAGGAGTTCAACAACAAGGAGTCCTGCTAGTAACTGCACTGTCCAACTCCATAGACATGACATCCAGAACATATTGAAGGTGCTATCTCCTGAAGTAAGGCACAAGAGCCATATTCTTAAGGGCCGTTTTGGATAGTCTGACCATAGTAACTCAAGTGGACGTAATTTTAGGAGGTGTTAGTTTTCCTTTAAAAGTTGTACATGCAACAATTATGAAAGTGTAACAGAACCCACCATGAAATACTCTCCTTGTGCAGATTAATTACAGCATTGGGTGACCTTCTAAAATTGGTTCCTCACAAAATTGGTAAGGTCACCTGCTGCTGGAGTTTCAGTACTTAATATTTGGGGGTTGTTTTTTTATTAATTTTGTTCCACACACTCTGCTATATATGCTATTTGTTTGCGTATGTTCTGAAAAGGACCAGGTGTTCAAGTGATGATCATTTTGGATTTCATGCGCAGAGATTCTGTGTGATAAGTCTAGCCTCCAGTTGCACCTGGGACTCATTGTACTTCCTTTGAGGTGCAGAATCTTTCCAACTCACCATGGGGAACCCTTTTTCAGGAGGTGCTGTTTTTAAATGGCTGGTGATCCAGAGCTCTATATTTACATACTTTTAAGTACTTTTAACTTGTCTTTCTACTAATTTTGACTGTCCTTTACATTATTCTTTGTGGCCTTCTCACTATGTCATTACCTCAGAGACACGTGGGCAAGTCCAGAGCTAATGATTCTGCGGTCTCCTTAATCCCTTTAACCCCCCAAAATATCTCCACAGTTTTTCCCCCTAATGCCACTCTGAACCAGATCCTTCTGGATGAATGGAAGACCACAGACAAACTGCTATCTATCACCAAGATGTTCTCTAATCTGTACCCCTTTTTAGAGACAGCTTTGGCACAGTGGGTCTCTCCTCCAACCATGGATACTCCTATCTCCGGGTTGGCAAAAACTACTGCCTTGCCTTTGGCAGATGCAGCTGTATTCAAGGATCCAGCAGATAAAAACCTGGATTCTATCCTCAGGGCCAACTTAACGGCCACTGGTGCAGCAAGTCCCTGTTTGGACCAGAATTGAAGCAGGTCATTAGTGATACTACAGGGCAAGAGCACCTTGTTGTAACAGATCTCCTCCAAAAGTCAGAGTATGGAGAGGAAACAGTCTTTTTTTGTCCCCACCAAATGGAGGCACAAAGGACACACTTTTTGCAGGCCTCCCACGTGCACTTCTCCGCCAAACCCAGACAGCAGTGTCAAGGGCAAAGTCTGTCAAGCAATCTTCCACATGACTCGCGGAATCCTGGTCTGCATTTACCTGTTTCTAGATGTTTGGGAGTCCTCTACAGCGGACAAGAGGGTTTTGCAGTTGATCTCAGAAGGGTATTGAATAGATTTTGATTCCCTTCCACCATTTTGTTTCTTTTTTTGTCCAGGGTGCAAAAAGAGTCTAGCAAAGTACGGCTGTTTCAGGAGTTAGTGGACTCACTGCTGGCCATGAAGGTTCTGATCCCAGTACCTCTACCAGAGTGAGGTTCAGGTTTTTATTCCAACCTGTTTGTGGTTTCAAAGAAGGACGACGGCTGTTATACCATCTTGGACCAGAAATGTCTCAACAAATATGTTTTGCCTGTGTGCTTCAAGATGGAATCTTTGCATTCCATAATGTGCCCTGGGGAGTATCTGGCATCTCTAGATCTTTTGGACGTGTATCTACACATCCCCATCCTTCCAGACAGCCAACGATATCCGTGCTTTGCCTGAGGCTTGGATCACTATAAGTTCACAGCTCTGCCATTTGGCTTGGCTTCTGTGCTCCAAGTGTTCACCAGAGTCATGGCGCCTTAGTGGCCTTCATTCATACCAGGGACATCTCCATGACACCCTATCTGGATTATCTTTTGATCAAAGCTCCCTCAGAGGAGCTCCTGGCCCAGCACATCCAAGACTAACCGGGTGCTGGAACATGCTGAACCTCTCCAGTGCCTTCTCAAGAACTGGTATTCCCGGGGATGAGGTTTGACACCCGTCAGGAGAAGTTTTCTAGACAGAAGAGAAGATGTCTCTGGTAATGCAGTAGGTGTCTGAGGCCCTGGAGTGGCCATCAGCCACGATCAGGATGTGTATGAGTGTGCTGGGCAGGCTAGGATCAACACTAGAGGCTGTGCCTTACTCTTGGTTTCACACAAGGGAGCTTCAGAGACATATTATTTAGAGTTGGTCCGGGAATCCGACATACCTGTAGAGATCTTCAGTGGTGGTTGCGCCAGCGCAACCTAGAACAGGAGAAACCCTTTGCGATACCAGAATGGACTCTGGTGATGACAGATGCCAGCTTGAGTGGCAGGGATGGGATGTGGTTGTGGGTCACCTGGGAGTCCAGGGCAGGTGGACTACGAAGGAGTCTCTTCAGACCATCAGTGTTCTAGATTCATCTGGCCCTTGTGTACTGGACTTCACACTTGAAGGGGAAGCCGGTGAGGGTTCAGTCCAACAATGATACGGCCGTGGCATTCATCATGGCCATGCCACCACCTGGTTTGAGGTAAGGTAGAAACCCACGTTACGGCCATCTCGCCATGCACATTCCAGGGGTAGAAAACACACTAGTGGACTTCCTAAGTCACCAAGAAGTGGATCCCGGGGAGTGGGAACACAATCCAGAGGTGTTCTACTTAATTGTGCCCACAATAGATCTCATGGCCACTAGGGAAAGATGGAAGGTTCCAACCTTCTGCTCCCAGAGGGGAGATCCTCTGGCCTTTGCCATGGAATCCATGCTTATGTCTTTCTTCCAATTCCTCTCATACCCAGTGTACTCCAGAAGATCAAGATGGATGGCGCTACTATGGTACTGGTCGCTACTTACTGGGCCAGGAAAGTGTGGTTTGCAGGCCTGGTCAGTATTTCCATTCAGGACCCACTTCACCTCCTTTTCCAGGGTGTCAGTCTCTGAGTAGGGTCAAGCAAGGTAAAGGACTCAGGTTAACCAGTTCACTGCTCCTCTGAGTTCGAGATTGGAACAACAGGAACTAGGAGGCTCGGGAAGGTTCAAGACCGTAGTCAGACTGCAGGACAGAGTTCCCTTTAATCGTAGGCCTCGAGGTCAAGATGAGGTTCGAGGCAGGTTCGAGGTCTTGGGGTAATGATAATGTTCAAGACAGGTTCGAGGTCTTGGGGTATCGATAAGGTTCGAGACAGGTTCAAGGTCTTGGGGTATCGATAAGGTTCGAGACAGGTTCGAGGTCTTGGGGTATCGATAAGGTTCGAGACAGGTTCGAGGTCTTGGGGTATCGATAAGGTTCGAGACAGGTTCGAGGTCTTGGGGTATTGATAAGGTTCGAGACAGGTTCGAGGTTTATGGACTACGAATCCTCTATTCTCTGCTTGAATCGAGTTTGGACTCGAGGCCCAGGAAACTGGAAGCAGGTAAGGGGAATACGAGTTCCTACACCCTCGACTGGCCGGGGCAGTCACCGGAGCGGCCGGTGATGGCAACCCAAACCAGTCGGAGCCCCAGAGGTGAAGGAACGGTATACTGGAACCAACCTTGAGAGCAGCTGGAGGGACTCTCGTTGCGAGGCAGAAAGTTCCGAATGGAAAGCGTAGTCCGAGAATACTGGGTCAGGTCAGAATCGAATCAGTAACCAAAGGAGCAGGCAAAGATGTGGTCAGGCAAAGCTGGGGTCAAGATCCACGGGCAGAAGACAAGACTAGGTCGGTATTCAGGCAGAGTTCGGTACACGGAATCAGCAAACACAGAAACTCACGACAAAGGTTTCTCTCAGACTTTTGGCGCTAAAATCGAGCAAGGGTTGATGGAAGATCCAGGTACATAAAGCCTACAGCCGCCAATAGGATTATAGGTAGGAGGAGCAGTCAGGAGCAGCATGACACAGGGTTACTGTGGAAAAAGGATGTGGAAAAGATGGCTTTGATGGTATGGATGCATTGCTACAATTCCAGATGTCAAGGTGTTTCTTCAGGGGGTGAATCATGCCTTCCCTGCCTTTAAGGCTCCTACCCCTCTGTGGGACCTATCTGGTTTGGGGAGTGTTGCAGAGGCCTCCTTTTGAACCCCATGCTTCCATTCCTCTGCATCAACTGACGCTTAAGATGACTTTTCCCCTGGCAGTTCTCTTATTCTGCAGGGTTGCTGAACTTCAGGCTTTGTCTTGCATGCCACCTTTCCTGGTTTCTCACAAGGATAAGATGGTGTTTAGGACCTCTCAGTAATTTCTTCCCAACGTGGTTTCCAAGTTCCACATCAATCAAGAGATCGTGATGCCTTCATTTTCTCCTGACCCAAATTCTGACAAGAAGGATCTCCATTTGTTCGTGCTGTGCCTTGAAATGTTATGCGCGCCTTTCTGAGCCTTTTTGCAAGCCTAAATATCTTTTAGTCATCCATGAGGGTACTGAAACATGGCAGACTGCTTCCAAGGTCATAGCACATTCCACTATGTCTGTGAGGGCCTCCTGGGCCTACAAAAATCAGGCCTCGGCTGAGAAGTTGCACAAGGCTGCGACTTGGTCCTCCCTTGCACACCTTTGCTAAACACTATCGTGTTTTTACAAATGAGATCTCCTTAGTATCTAATTTTTCTTTGTGAAATAAAGTGTATTAATATTTTTATAGTACTGACAGACTTGCGCTTTCTTCATTGTTTGTTTTTGTCATTTCCATTTTTTCTGTTCATTGACAGAATTTGAACAGAGTGGCATACAGTCAGTAGCCTATAGCGAGACATTGGAGGCGCCACTATCCCAATAGTGTTAGCACCAGTTTTACTACCATGTTGATGTTCTGGCTTAGGCTGAATGCATCTTTGGCCAGAAGGTCCTTCAGGAGCTTTGCCTGTCTAATGACCTGCACACTTTGTTGCCATACTGTTGTTCAGGGCAAGAAAAAGGAAAGGGGCGCCTCACCGAATAGTATGTCTGTGCAATAATATTCCAGATCCCGTTTCACACAGGGTACTCACATATTCAAGCAGTCTGTCAAGCAGATATATTCATGGCAATAGAAGATATTTTCACCCACTTCCATTGGGCTCTTTGTCCTCCATTTAGGGTAGTCCAGATGCTCCGGTGCGGTCTTAGAATAAAAAGAAAACAGAATTCTACAAAGGGAGCACTCTGATACTATAACAGGTAAAAATAAAACTGGTACTCACCAGGTTAATCTCACCGGTGTTCACTCTGTACCGGTATTGTAAATCCCCTGCAGGGAATATATGATCAGCTTGTCTCTTCTCAAGCAGCCATGGTTCTCCAGGAAAAGCTGTAATCAGCTTTAAAGCTTGGTCTTGGGAGTCTTGGTGGCTTCTAAATTCTTAATTGTATATTTATTAAATATTACTTAAAAATATATTGTCTCACAATTATAATTTAATCATTTCTATATGTTAATTCAATCAATAAAATGTGTTTTGTGGTTGTATAAACTGCCACTTTATCAAGTATATCAATAACAATGAATGCACACTTAAAGGTATAGTAATGTTTCATAATAAAAGCAGCTCTAATTAATCTTCATAGTATTTGGGCCTTGGAGAGTGTTATTTCAATTCTGCTAGACTTGTAGTTCAAGAATAATTGAATGATAAAGTATCCCCCTCCCGCCCCATCTACTGATGTAACACTGCTCAGTTTAGAGCAGCAGGGAGTGTCCAGGTAATTGCAGAGAGGGACAATCTTCAATTAAGGTAAGGGGGACAGGGATTTCATTGTTCTCACAGTAAGAATTTTGACGCTTGATGTGAGCTGTCTGGTTTATGGACTGGATTCCACATCTGAGGAGTGGGGACTGACACTAGGTAAAAGGGGCAGGTGGGGGAAACTTTATCATTCAATTACTCTTGAACTAAAACAATCACAGTAATGAAATAACACTCTCTGTTCCTCAAATACAATAAATATTAATTGGGGCTGCTGTTTTTGTGAAACATTACTAACATTTTAAGCCCCTGCCCTTCTGAAGATGAGACTTTACCCCATGGTTCTTGTGTTCCACATGGCCTAAGTGAAAGGGATTTATCAGTAAATACAAAAAAAAAATCCTCTTTTATTTTGCATATCCAGTAAACTAACATTGCCACTTAATAGTATTTGAAAAGAGAGTTTGTAGTTACAATAATCCATATGACCTGATGGAGGTTTGTGAAGAATTTCTGGTACATTCAACAGCAGAGTAAAGTCATTCTTTTGACCTCTAGCTATTAAAGACTATAACTCCCATCTAACAGATCACTGCTTGGCGGTGATGGGAGTTGTAGTCATCCAACATCTGGCGGTGCAAAAATGTTCTATCCTTGGGGTATTGTTTTAGAAAAGTTCTTAAATCCTCCTTCTACTTTTTTTCCAGCAGCACTAAGCGCTAACACTACAGACTGTTTCCGAATTGGAGGTATTGCTGGTTTTACCAGGGGCTGGATTTTGACTGCTAAACAGAATCCAAATGCACATACAGCTTCATACCCAAAATATAGTTTTTATAAAACAGATTTTCTTTCATAGTGCAATGTGTTTATGATCCAGGATACTTACTAGTATTAATTCAGTCCTACTTTGTTAATTAGATTGTTTAAAGTCTTAAAAAATTCATTTATAGTCACTCCTTATTTACAGTGACAAGACTCTTCTTCATATGAACAAACCTATTCTTTACACAAACACAGTACTCACATGTACATGTGGGGACATGTTTGAAAAGGTATAATGGATCAAATTTCACCCTTATTCTATAAGAATTAAATGTTCTACATGCCCATCATCATTCTTGTGTAGTTTGTGAGCATTTGTGTGCGCCAAAAGCCATAAGCACTGGAATTGTGAGTATTTTGGATGAGAAATCAATATAAATCAACATGAATCATTCATCCACGGCAGCAGAAACTGACAGGACTGAATTTCCCAATTAGGTAAAGTAGGCGCCGGCTTAGTGTGCCAAATTATTTAGGAAACACCTCAGCTGTGCTGACCTCACCCACGTTCTGAGCTGTGGGGTATGACCAACACAATTCCAGTCCCCTGTACAAGACCTCCTCTCTACTGGTTTTATGTTGCCTGCTTTATTTACCAGTTGATATATAGTGTTATATATGTACGGTGTGTTTACTAGATTGACCAGTTTTTTAACAATGCACAAACCCCAATATTTGTCAGTTTATTTAAGATCTTTTTTGTTTTGCATAGTAAACTGTAGGTATTTTCTGTGCCAGGAAACAGTGGATGGGGGTGGGGGTCCTATGAGGAGTTGGGGTATAGTTATGGGTGTGCCCAGAGGCATTAATGCTACTTTGCTAGTTATTAGATGGCTACTTTACTAGTTTACTAGATGTACTTGAGATGTAAATCTGGTCCTGAAGGTGGTAGAGTCTCCAGTGGGGAATTTGGTTGGCACCAGAATTGCTGCATTTTGACTTTGTACGTCTGCCACAATGTATGAAAGTAAGCGTGCTGTTTTAAAGGCCCATAGCCTTCCAGTGTAACCATTCATACATGGCCCTCTTTAGAATTTTTGCCCATTTTATAATAACCTAATTACTGATGCTAATACTGCTGTTTAGTTTATGCCATTGTGAATGAAAGTAGCCGTAATACCAGTTTTGTGTTTCTGGATAATCAGGGTCTCTTTTATTCTGTTTGTTAAATTGCATGTAACATTAATTCAAGTCATGTAATATTTAAGCTAGGATGTTTATGTAAACGATGTATAATGGTCCTTTCTTCCTTCTAGCTGATAAAGGCCATGTCATCTGATCCTACATATAGGATAATGTGCAGTCCAACTTTACATCACTTTCATAGTGGGAACCCGCGTGTGTTAAACTCTTGCTCCCATGACTATGATATGAGATATTTATAGACAGACACATGGGGTATTATTCATCAAGCTGCAGAGGTGCAATTCTGTAGTAAACCCAACAAGAAATATAAATTCAAGAACTCCCATTGATTTAAATGTTTTTTTAAATCCATGAATGCAATAGAGGTAACCAGTGCTTTGCGTTGGAGAGCTGCACCCCTTTAGCTTCCTGCACAAGACCCAAAATCTGTTGTATATTAAATGATCTTTTGTAAGGGTTGTCTCCTGTGTCCCATGAACAATGGTAGTCCTTCTGGCATCTGAACTCTTGAGAACCCGTGGGGTGAGGGTTATAATGTATAAGGGTAACATGGGGCATGGGGCATATACAAGACTCAACAAATGATGATGACTTCCACCATAGTACAAAGTTACTAGTCCAACCAATCTTAAACATAGAGAACAGCATCTTTTCTTAGTTGTCTGCTATTATTTTATTTGTTTATTTTTAACTAGTCACAGACTAATGGAAATATCCAGCCCTGAGCATATGTGCAACACCAAAAGTGGAGCAATTGTGGGTCAAATTAATTGTATCATAGGGCTCAAATAAAAATTAAATTTCAGTTAAATGAGGATTTTAACCCCTTAATGGGCAGTTAAGGACCACAAAGCATTTTTTCCTCAGATGGATTCAGCTGCCCTGGGACTCCTGAATTCCATGACGTACATAACCGTCATGGGTCCTTAACATAAGTTTTCCCATGACTATTATGTCATGGGAAACACGTTTAAGGTGTTAAGCCCTTGAGTGCTACAGAGGTCTCCCACCTGGTTAAAACCCTGATTTAGATCCATGGGAATTTGTGTATGTTCCCAGTGATGTACCATCATTTTTCCCTCTTTGTCCTAATAAATATTCCCCACAATGTTGCCGGAGTGTGGCTGTATTTGATATTGAGATAAATATTTAGTAAGCTTCTCTTCATGCATATTCAGTGGGCTCAACAATCCAGTGAGTGCACATTATTTAAAATCATTATTTTAATTATCATTATAATAAATATTATTAATAATAATCTGTTTTCTGTCTTTAGTGTCTGAAGTAAGAAAAAGGAAGCATTTAAACATGACAAAGGTAAAGAGAATGCAACAGGAGTGAATAAATAAGTTCAAGATTTGTAAAAGGGGCAGTATGCACTAATTATGAAAAAATATGTCGTAAGACGTTTCTTATAGTAAAACAAGGGTACTCTTAATGCTTGGAGATGTATCTTTCAAAAGTTATTAAAAAGATAACTTGGTTTTGGCAGAGAGATACTTTGTATTTTTACAGTATTACTTATATTTGCAAGATTCATCCTTATACACTGTTCTATTGTATCTACTTTGTTTATGCCTATGTGTACTAAACTCTGTCCTTATAATAAAATATAAATATAATATATGTATGTTGGTATTTTTCTGAACTCTTGCACTCAAGATGTTTTCCTGCCAGGTGGTGATGTTACTACATCCATCTATGGGAAGCTGGAGTTTTCATAGGTTCTAACTGCAACAGTGACACCTGGCTGCAAAATATTTTGAACTTAAGCTATCAGAAATATACAACATATTTCTTCATAACTAGGATATACTTCCCCTTTAAATTAACTTTAATGCCAAAATGTTGATTTGTCAAGGGTAGTTCTATTAAACTATGACTGTTGCAGCTTCAAACTAAAAGGATCAGCCATGTAACTTCTATTTAACCTCTTGTTTCTAATACTTTGCCTCACAACACTTTGAATACCTCTGTAGAATCCAAAAGGTTTAAAGGGTCAGAAAAATTGTATTTAAAAACACATACATGTAAGGATTTTCTTGCCAGGTACTTCCATTGCTGACAGTTGGTTTATTCAAAAGTGATTACAGTTCAGTTTGTTAGAGTAGCTTTTGTCACAAGGTATCTGCAGTGTAGCTTCTGCTATCACATTCTAAGTAGACCTGTAGCCAGAGGCTCTCCTGGCCCAAAGAAAGCAACTGAATAATTGTGTCACTCTTTATTATAAAGTTATCCAATAGTACTAAAATCCGCACTCTTAGTTTTCTCAAAAAATGGTCATATATAACATTATCGTCTTTTAAACCATCTATTTTAACGGGGGTGCTCTCACTCCGTCCACCTCTCTCCACAGTAAGACAACGTAGCTATACAATATATGAATGAATGAGGCACTCGCCACTTGTTGCCATGCAGCAACAAGTGGTGAGTGCCTCATTCATTCTTATATTGCTTATTATAAAGATTATAGTCTGAACAGTAATAAATATTGAATTGAATGATTCCCAGAAGTGAGAGTACCCTTATTTTGCTCAATATATGTAATGTCCATAAGGAAGGTTTAGTATTCTTTGTAGGGAATCTATAATCCAAAAGGAAGATTGCTCATCTTAACCCCTTTGAGGCCAGAGGGATATGCTGGGGGAGATGGTTCAGCTGGTTCCTGCACAAGCTGTAGAATCTATTCAAACTTGCAGGTTCTAGTCCCAGCAGGGTCAACTCAACCTTCTAAGGCAGATAAAATGGGTTCACTTTTAAAAAGTTGCGTGTAAAACACAGCTTGAGGTTCTAATGTCGCCTGTTTAAAGGCCGCTACCTTCAATCCCAAAAGAAAATAAGTTTCTTCCCAATGTAGCAGAAAATAAAAGTGCGGATAAAGTTGAACTATGCTTCCCCTTGTGCACTTACTCTTCCCAATGTAGCACAGTGCTGCCTGTCTATCTCTCCCCCTCCTCCAAAATAGCACCGCGCTGCCCATCTCTCTCTCCCCCTTTTCTCCATTCTTTGACTTCAGTCCTGGTGCACATCTAAAGAGCATTACACAGACGCATGCATTGCAAAGAAAATCAAAGTGGTTTACAGCGCTGGCCGTCTCGCTCTCCCGCTCCCTTCTTTGAGTGCAGAATGACAGGGCAGAGTGTGGAAGGGAGCGGAGGGGGTGAGAGAGATGGGCAGCGCTGTGTTACATTGGAGGAGGGGGGTAAGGATGGACAGCACTGTGCTACATTGGAGAAGGGGGAGAGAGATGGGCAGCGCTGTGTTACACTGGAGGAGGGGGGTAGAGATGGGCAGCGCTGTGCTACATTGGAGAAGGGGGAGAGAGACGGGCAGCGCTGTGCTACATTGGAGAAGGGGGAGAGAGACGGGCAGCGCTGTGTTACATTGGAGGAGGGGGGTAGAGATGGGCAGCGCTGTGCTACATTGGAGAAGGGGAGAGAGAGAGACGGGCAGCGCTGTGCTACATTGGAGAAGGGGAGAGAGAGACGGGCAGTGCTGTGCTACATTGGAGAAGGGGAGAGAGAGACGGGCAGCGCTGTGCTACATTGGGAAGAGTAAGTGCACAAGGGGAAGCATAGTTAACCCTTTAAGTGTCAGAGGGGTACAGAAGACATTGTTTTGCATTGCAAAGCAATGCGTTCTGTACCCCTTTAGTACTCAAAGGGTTAAACTTTGTCCGCAGTTTTATTTTCTGCTACATTGGGAAGAAACGTTTATTTTCTTTTGGGACTGAAGGTAGCGACCTTTAAACAGGTGACATGAGAACCTTGCACTTTTATGCAATGTGAAATTCTCATGTCGCCTTTTTCTACATGGCGACATGGTTAATGCGGCTACTAGCCACGCAGTGTTTTATACGACACTTTTTAAAAAGATACCAATAAAATGAGTACCATTAAATTGGTTAATAATAACTATACCCCAGGACATACTGGGAAACGAGAAACAATCTCAGTGTATCCTTCCTGGTAAAATACATGGTTAATAACATTATTATTATTATTACTATATGCAAAGCAATGCATTCCACACCCCTCTGGTTTTCGCCTGGTTAAAGCAGCATTAACAATAAGGTGCCCAGGAAAACAGAACGTTTTTCTTGCATTAAACTTTGAAGAAACCCCACAGAGAAATAAAAAAGGAAACAACAACCTGTTAGTACAAATGGTAGAAAAACAACGAGGAGATCCAGGGGGACGCCATTTTCAGGATATCAAGATCCTAGTCAACAGTATCAAATACAGAGTAGAGGTCAAGTACGATAAGTATGGAAAATGTACCCTGGGATTTTGTTGACTGCTTTAGTTGATGTACCGTGGACGGCAGATTGCTTCCTCACATTACTCCTGAGGCTTCCAACCTCCAACGTCAGAGCATGACCTCTTGTTCTTTTATGTCTGAAATATGCTACCTCTTGAACTGTAGGAGATTCAAGTGTCTACCCACTCTTTTTTTTTTCTCACAGGATTTAACTCTTTCAGTGCTGATCACATTAGGATCATGTAATTGATATAATGGTTTTGGTCTGCCAACCATGTGAGCCTCAAGTGGTTATCTTTCCCTGACTCTCCTGTCTCTTGTGCTCTTAAAGCAGCACAAAAACTCTTTTATATCACTTCCGCCTTGTCTTTTGGTTATATTAAGAGCTACGGGAGGAAATGGCTAAAGATGCCCCCCCCCCCCCCCAAAAAAAAAAAGAAGAAACAGCAGCATTAAAAATACTTATATCTACACATTTCCCTGTACATGTGTAATATCTGCCCTTAAACTTCTTGTGTTACAAAAACTTACCTTGGTAAACCAAATACACCTTAGGGGACAAATAAAAATGGGGTCCATTTTTCATTCCTTCACCACTACAGGTTTTCAGTGCATTGCTTGGAGACTTTTCTAGCATTCAAGGGGTTAAATCCCCATTTATATAGTAACATAGTTGACAAGGCTGAAAAAAGACATGCATCCAGCCCATGCCAAAAACACCCCTGTTGATCCAGAGGAAGGTAAAAAACACTGAAGCCATTTCCAATTAAGCCCCAAGTGTGTATAAAAATGCCTTCCTGACTCCAAATGGCAGTCAGATAGTTCTCTGGATCAACAACCTATCTGCATTGAATCCATCTGTCATAATTTTCAGTATTGTTCTGTGCTAGATAGGCATCCATTGCTTTTTTTGAAAGAAGTTACGTTTTCTGCAAGTACAACATCCTGAGGCAAAGAATTCCATAGCTTTACTGCCCTTACTGTAAAGAAAATCTGTGCCTTCGTTTTAGTTGAAAGCACCTTTCCTCTAGTCTTAAAGGGATAGTAATACTTCGTTTTAACTTTATTTTATTTTGTAGGCATTAAAAAAACATGAAGCTTGATATAAGTCTTATCTCTCAAACCTTTATGGTTTAAGAGATATTCACAAGCAAAGTTTCCCCCTCCCGCCCCTTTTTCCTAGTGTAAGCCATCTCTTCTCAGATGTGAATCTGGTTGTAAGACCAGACAGATAACAGCAGGGGACAATCTTCTTTGTATGAAAAGAATGAAAGCCCTTCCCCCCTTGACAAGTTTTTCAGCTTTTTCCCTTATCTTAATTGAAGATTGTCCCTCTCTGCAGTCTACCTGGGCACCTCCCTTCTGATGTGGCTGAACAGTGGGAGGGATACTTTGCTTGTGAATATCTCTTAAACCATAAAGGTTTGAGAGAGAAGACTTATATCGTTCTTCATGTTTTTTTAATGCCTACAAAATAAAATAAAGATAAAACGAAGTATTACTATCCCTTTAATGTATGACCTCTCGTTCTTAACTCAGCTCATTTAAATCAATGGATATTTTAATTTGTCCCTTGTGGTACACATGGTTTCCCCCTGAATTGTTCCTCTTTTATTTTGAACATAGAGCCCAACGTTTTTATGAGATTTTGTGGGATAAATTTGAACTTGTAAATTTCTGAAATCCACTACTTTCAGTTAAATGAGCCTGCTTCGCAATTGGGTAGAAATGCATATTGGCCAGTTTTGAGTTCTGTGGGAAAGGGTATTGTTTTGCAAGGCCTTTTAAGCCACGTTTTGTGCCAAACTATTATGCAGTAGTGTTTCATTCATTTACGTGAACTCATTCATATTTGGTATCAATGCAGTCAGAGGATATGTGGCATTCAATTTTGATATTTTTATTTGTAACAATAAGCTTGTGGTGTTCTCTGCAGTATACAATTTCTGAAAACTTTGAAAACCATTAATTTCAACAACAACCTTTTTTTTATTATTTTGTGTGATGTTGTGATAACTTGAGTCTGTGTTAGCCATACATGTATGTACAGTTGTATATATTTGGTCATTCAGTGCAGGGCTCGCAAATAACCTTAGCTTTGAGCTTTAAAAAAAATAAATGTTAGCTATATATAACGTGTGAAGTAAACACACAAAGTACTGATGCACATCCATATTGTTATCATTATTAACCCTTTAATATGCTGCAAGCTGGCAGTATTTCATCACTGTATTAAAGATGAGGTTTTAGTCATATAATATGGCCATAGTATGCTAATCTTGCCGCCACTCCAAGGTACCCCATTATAGGCAAGTCCTAACTTTAATATCCTGAGAGCAGGAACTATGCCAGGTTTACTCACTGATGGAGAGAGACTCTCTGACAGGTATTATATACTGTCCAGACGTTAAGGACCGGTGAAGGTCCTGGCCGTCATGGAATTCTGGGATGGCAGCTCAGCTGCACGCCGCACTGCCATCCCAGAATTCAATGCGGCAAAAAAATATATAAATGCTGTAGTCCTTAAAGGGACACTAATGTCCCATAAAAAATCTTCTTGTTTTCTAGATGAAAGAATAATAAAGTATGTACCACAAATCCTGTCTCTCAAACCGCTATGGTTTGAGAGATATTCACATTCAAAGTTTCCCCCCTCCCCTTCTCCTGACGTCAGCGCTGTGCTGACAGCAGGAGATCCCAGTCCTGGAACAAGCCAGCGGATTTGCAGCAGAGCCTAACTCGTGTTATTGGAAAATAATTACTTCATTGGAATGGTCTACAAAATGTGCCTAATTTACAAGCACACTTTGCAGACCGTTCCAGTGAAGTAATTCTTTTTAAATAACCCGATTTCGGCTCTGCTGAAGAGCCTCCTCGAGTTGCACGACTCAAATCTCCTGCTGTCAGCTTTACAGCTGACATCAGGAGAGAGGGTGAGGGAGGGGGAACTTTGAATACGAATATCTCTCAAACCATAGCGGGTTAAGAGATAGTATTTGTGGCATATAGTTTTTTTTTCTCATCTACAAAACTAGAAGATTTTTTTATGGGACATTACTGTCCCTTTAATGTATACCCTCTGGCGGATCAGGTGGTCTTCAAGGGGTTAAGGACCAGGGAGAGGTGCAATACATTGCTTTACAATGCATTTCACACTTCTCCAATCTTTAAAGGGTTAAAATTAAATATATTTGAAGCAGGAGCCCTTAGTGCTTGCCCTATCCCTTTGAACCTGGTAGCAATTGAATTATTTTTTAAAGAGCTACACTATGGGGATTAGTAATATTAAAGTATTACTATCCCTTTAAGGACCAGAGGGGTACCAGAGTGGTGTGCAACACACACCCCTGGTCCTTAAAGGGTTAAGCTTGTATTGTGTAGGCAGTCATACACCATGCAGGGCTTCTGACTGCAGTCCGGTAATAAATATCTCATAAGTGACACAACTAATGCTTGAGATTATTAGTGTAAACTGTCAGAAGAAAATAACTAAAATAGGAAGGTTGCTAATCTCAGTTATCTGGTTTAAACATAATTACTATTTTGCCACATTGCCAGCTTTGAAAAACAAAGCAAGCATTGTGAGACCTATGTACTAAGAAGAACTGATGGGGATGTGCTAAGGTGTGATAAAGAGGAGAGCACCAGTGAGGTAAACTTTCCAATCTCTGTTATCCTGTGGAGACTGTGCACTAAGGTATATCCAACTTGAGAGACCCAGGTGCATATGCTCCATGTAGTAACATAGGAACTGGAGGGTTTATCTCACTGGAGACTCTACACCTTAGTGCATCACCCGCCCTGCTGGCATAATCTTGGGGCAAGCTAACAAAGGGGACAAATACAAATTCACAAAATCCTTATTGATTTACATGGGGCTTGTAACCCCTTGATTGATAGAGAGGTTTCAAATCCATTGCTTTGAAATGTGTTGGAGACCTCACCCCCATTTCAATCCAGAGGATTTTTTATTTTTCCCTGTGGTGCACTTGTTTTACTCCAGTTCTACTAAGAACATCAGCCGTCTAAGCCTCATGGCTGCCTACACAAGAACGTGTCTTAACCCCTTGAATACTGTAAAGGTCTCCAACACTGATGCACTGGAGAACTATCTAGCAAGACTTGAGATCAGATTGTACAACTCCTGCACCAATGAGATAATTTTATATTGTGGCTGGAGCCCAGGATCTCTAAAGTTATATGAGCCCTTTTCATGTTTGGTGTTGGTTTCCCTTTAAGCATTTGTAACATGTCTTTAGCTCCTATGTATAGTTAATAGCATGTAATGTGAGTCAATGTGCAACCTATGGTACTTTGTCATGGCCTGAAACGAGCTCTAACTAAATGTCTCATTGTTGGGATTCTCAGGAATCCTTCCCATGTAAATGAATTTCCCAGCAGCTTTCCCACATACAAGATTCTTGTTAGTTGGTAGTTTGCTGACAAGTTGTATGCTGAATGATAAGACCTGATATTGAGCTAATGCTGGATATCCCACAAATGAAAGAACTGTAAAGTGCATTGATACTAATCAGGAATGGGCAACATGAGGCCCTCCAGCTATTGCCATCATCCCCCAGCCCTGTGATTAGAATTGGCTACCAGATTCCTTAATCCTTCGTATGCTAGAGGTCTCCGCTTTGGGGATGTTTGCTAGGACCATGTTCATTAACCCTTTGGATGCTAGAGAGTTTCTCAACTCATTGCTAAGCAATGCATTACAGACCTCTCTAGTATTCAGTGTGTTAAAGAAATTAACCCCTTGGATGCTAGTGAGGTCTCTGCCACAATGCTTGGCATTGCATTGAAGACCTTTCTAATGTGAAAGGGGTTAAAAGAATGTGATTTAAGAATGTTTTCTATTCCCATATTCATTAACCCTTTCAGTGCCAGGGGGTATGCAACACATTGCTTTGCAATGTGTTGCCTACCCCTCTGGCACAGAAAGGGTTAACTCCTCGAATGCTAGTAGTTTCAGAGCATTATAAAAGCAACGCTTTGAGATCTCTCTGAGATCTGTAGGGTTAATGGAATCCATGTTGCAGATGTTTACTATTATCACATTGCTTAACCCCTTTGATGCTTGAGAAGTTTAGTGTTCTCTTTAGTATCCAAGGGATTAACACTTTCATCACCAGAGGGTTATGCAGTGCATTGCTTAATATGTTGCTCACCTCTCTGGCACTCATGGTAATAGCAAACCCCTTCAAATTGAAATAATTAACCCTCTCTATGCCAGAGAGGTCTCCAATGCATTGTTTTACCATGTATTGGAGATCTATCCAGCATCCAGGAGGTTAATAGTTTGAGGGCCAGAGAGGTGCCCAACCCATGGCGAGATAATGCTTTGGACACCCCTCTGGCACTAAAAGGGTTAAGGAATTAGTTTTGAAGATGTTTAGTATTCCCATGTTCTTTAACCCCTGGAATGTTATGTGTCTAACACAAAGCAATGCATGGAGACTTCTAGTACTCAAGAGGTTAAAGGAATCCAATGTAAGGATATTTGTATGCTGTAGGTCAGGGATTGGCAATGTGAGGCCCTCCAGCTGCTGCCAGGATACAATTCCCATAATTCCTTATGAGTTCTAGTGTGTCAGCAGCTGGAGAGCCTCACATTGTCTACTACAGCTTTCATTTGAACAAATCATGCATTCAATTGAATTTAAAATACCTTGTCAAAAGGCTGCCATTACTGGTGATGGTTTTAGTGTTGAAATGTTTATATCAGCTCTGTCAGCATTACCTACTGTGGTGTATTCTTCCTTCTAGGTGTTTAGGGATGACATTGAGCATTTGAATAGTTCCACTTTGCCCCCCGCAGAGGAATCCCCCTTGTATTGTCATGCAGGGGACTGTGATTTCCTGCATGCACTTGGCACTTGTACAAAGTGCTTTTCACTGTACTGCTATGTGTATGCGCATTGTAGGAACTACAAGGAACAGTTAGGGATCTATGATTTAACAGCCGTTTAGATGGAGTTATATCCTGCTCCAGAGACAAGTGCAGAGCATCCATCATGACCCTTGAGAGGCTTAACCTTGCCCAGAGAAGCCACGGAAGAGACAGTATTTAGAATCAGGGGCCGTTGTCAGCAGCAGCAGCCTTGTTGTAGAAAACTTATGGAAAGGGGCTTTGGTAATAACTGGAACTTCTGTTGATTCCAGCACTTTAACTCAAAAGTCAGTATTTATTTCAGCTCACTACATTGTCAAGAAGCAGCACAGAATTTATGTCTCTTTGGCAATGAAAGATGTTTGAAAACCAATTCCAGCTACACATTTAACACTTCCCAGGATGAAAGGAACGCTAATGTTTAAATAAAGCTACTTTTAAGGGAAAGAGCTTGTTGTAATATTCACAGATAACACATATATATCTGAACTTCAGATATATCACTCTGCATGTGCTGTTATTTAGTTTGCGGAGGAAATAATTTCCTTTGCACTTCTAACTTCCTTTCATGTCTTCTGTAGTACAGCATTCTGACCAGGAAGTGAATAATGCCTTCCTCCAATCTTTTATCAGTTATATCAAGGTGTGGAAAACGTTACCCATATATCTGTGAATGACAGCACATACTTTTTGCTAATGTGCAACTGGCATTTTAGCATTAGTATTCCTAAATCCCTTGAGTGCCAGAGGGTTATCCAACACATTGAGAAGCAATTAATTGGACAACCCTCTGGCACTAAAAGAGGTAACTCTTTGCATGCTAGATATGATTCCAACGCATTGCAAAGCAATGCACTGGAGATGTCTTTAGCATACAGTGGGTTAAATCTTCAGTTTATGACTAGTGTTTACTTTAACCCTTTGGAAGCAACAGATTAGCTATTAGCTCATGCCAAGCCACCTGTGCTTACTTATCTCCACTTTCCTGCATTCCTGCAGTGAATCTCACATGAGGGGTATAGTGGAGGTATGTCACAAAACGTATGATGTGTGTCATCAGATATTATTGGCCAATGCCAATGTGAGTCAGCCAGTCATTGGAGGTTGAGAACAGTATTGCAACCTCCAATATCGCTTGTATGACCAATATGGGCCACCCTCCACACATATTAGTACACTAAAACTTGCATGTTCCCAACATAAGAGTGCAATTTGGGTTTAGGGTATGTTGTGTGAGGTGGAAATAGCCTACTTAAACAGTACCATTGGGGGGCAATCTGTTTCATATTTAGCTTAGTGTAACAGTGCACTTAAAGTCACCTGTGTGTACTAGGCCTTAAAAGTGAGAAACACAGGGTATTTAGGAACCATATTTTATGACAGCACAGTGGATGAGAGGGGAAAATAATCTAGAATAAATAAGGTGATGAGAAACTCCAGGAAAAGACATGCTGGTGAGGTGCCTCCATGCAGTGTGTTTTGAATGTGGTTTTTTATGATTACTTTTAATTAGTTCTGCTCAAGATTGGAAACCCATGACTATTCTGAGGCTTGATAGAGCCGGGATGTCACATTAACATCACATGGCTAGGCATGAAATTTATTTACTTTACATGAACAACCTCTTCTTTAAACAACTTAATAAGAACATTATTGCATGAATGGGGCCCATTCTTTTCAGACCAGTATATAATTTTCTTGTACAAGCTGTAAGAAACAGGACCACTGTTTGTCCATGATTAGCAGTTACTGTAAACACAATATTTTTGAACATAATGTAAGCAAACTAGCCATCAGCTGCCAAAAGATGAAACCAACACTGTGTGATGTGATCAGTCCCAGTCCGTGTTCCGTGGGCTCACAGAGTTTGATGAGCATATTTGCTTGGTACAGTAGCAGAATTCCAATTAAAAGAGGGTTATAACTAGATCAAAATGCTCGTAAAATGTATATGCTGGGGTTTGGCATCCTGTGGCTCCCTAATTACTGTTGGACTACGTCTGTTATTCTCGACTGGTCATTAAGAACCATATCAAAATGCTTAATGGCAGGGGTGGTAAATCTGTCCTCATGGTCGTACACAGGTCAGGTTGTAAAGCTATCCTTTTTTGTACACAGGTGAATTAGTAAAACTGAATGAGCAATTGATTAACTGAACTGTGATTAACTTTGTAAGGACAAGAGGAGTGAACAGTGCATGTATAAAAACCAAGGGTAGGCAACCTTTTGCTCTCCAGGTTTCAACAGGGATAGTCAACCTTTGACCCTCTAGCTGTATGAGACTACAACTCCTGTCATCCCTAGCCTATCTCCAATGTTATCTAGGATCCTAGCCAATATACTGCCTTGAGGAACAGGTTTGGTCCCCCCTGCCATATTTTGATCTGGTTCATAATGACCATCTAAGATGTTAGAAATAATAGTGCAACTGGAGAACCATAGGTTGCCAACCCTCAGTTCATGGAGTCTATAAATCGTTTTAATCTGGCTGTCTCATAGCTATTCTCTGGGGCCACTAACAGATTCTTGTGTACAGGGGAGTTAATTAAAATGGCTGAGCCTCTGATTAACTCACTTGTGTGCAAGAAGGGAAATCAGATAAAGAGGTACACTATTTGGGGGGGTGAACATTTCCATTGATTTAATGGATCTTTTAACCCTTTGAGTCTGGTGTGCCTGAAGATGGGGTCTGTTTATAGCGCTGAGATTTGGACACTCCTGATTTATGGAGCGCATGTGCTAGAATGAACAACATTTGTCTCTCCTGCTATTGTTGTTGTACTACAGATCCCATCATCTTCAACTGTCTGTTAAGAACCAAATCAAAATGTATTACAGCTCTATAAGGCAGGGTGTACAACTTAGGGCTCTCCAGCTGTTGTTAGACTTTGATTCCCCTGATTCATCCTCTGTCATTTATTAAGAACCAAATCAAAATACTTTACAAACTGACTATGTATGTGGTCAACCTGTGGTTCTCTAGCTGTTGCTTGACTTTAGTTCAAACTTTTCACTCGATTTTGTATTTGTACTGCAGTTCCTGTCATCCTTGGTCAGTCACTGAAAACCAGATCTAAATATTTTGTAGACTGTAAGAACTCTTTAGTTGTGACAGACATCACATATTATAGCATATGCTGGGATGGGTCATCTGTTGTTGGACTATAATTCCCATTATCCTTTGCTGGTCATTGGCCACCTGAGGATGAAACAAGCTGTTATCTAGTAACAGTTGGGAAAGCCGCAAGTAGCCCATCCTGTCACACGCTTTAAATTATGATCTCTGTCGCAAGTATGAGACTAGGGGTAGAATGCAAGAAAGTGGAGTATTAGATATTTTTGAATGCTACACATTTATGTCCTATTTGCAGTTGCTCAGGTTTTGATTTAAGAAACATTAAAATGCCTTGATGCTGAATAACTCATTCTCCTAAATCAATGGTAAAAATAGCTAAATATATGAAATGTGTGCCCACTGCTTTACTGAATTAGGCCCACTCACAAATCCTGTCACAAAACAGCGTCAATTTTAGTAAAGCCCACTTTTTGAAATGCATTCACAATAAAAAGCATTCATATACACTAATTCATAAGACATGCACAACTCTGCACCATTGTAGTGCTAATCATTTTACCATAAAAAGTACATTTCAAATAACAATTGATCACTTTTCTTGTATTTTGCCCTAGGGACCTTATTCATCAACCTAAAGAAGTTCAATCCTAAGGCTCTTCAGCTGCATCTCAGGGAAGAAGTGAAAATCCCATGATGTCCCATTGATTTAAAGGGAGATTTTATCCCCTTGTATGTAATAGAGGTCTTGTGCAGTCCCATTTAAATTAACTAGACTTTTTCTCCTCTTTAATTTGATGAATGAAGCTCTAATCTGTGCATGCTTACTATAGGATTAGCTGCAGTGAAGGCTTAACTCTTTGAGTGCCAGAGGATTACACAACGCATTGCAAAGCAATGCGTTGCATACCCCTCTGGCACTCAAAGGGTTAATTTAGGAGACCGCATTTGGAAGTGATTCTTGTGTGACTTTTACCAGTCAATTTCAGAGAACCAGTTCCTCCTGTCACTGAAGCCCATAAAGAAAAATGCAAGAGTCTTTACAAATCTGTGTAAAGCTAACCCCAGGAAACTGTTGTTCAGATATGCTTTGGTTGTCCTCCAAGTTGCTGAATAAGTGTTATTTGTGACACTTTGCTGCCTGAAAGGCAATACTAAGCAATGCATTCCTGGCTAGAGCAATAGGGCCTTTATTCAGGAAGGGAGTAGAACCTCCCACCAGCGCACAGTGGCACTCTAAACTAAGGAACACAATGCTAATGGAAAGCTGATGTACGTTTCTCATAATAATCTAGCTTTCTTTGAGGAACTCTGGGACCTCATGAATACAACATTAGAATGCCATATAAACAGAGTTGTATAACATGTCATCCAGTACTTTATATTTGGGTTTAAAATAGACACAGTCAATAATATACAGCCTGAAGGATAGTTTAATTATTTTCAACTTCAGTACAACTTGAGTTCATAAACAAAGCATACGTTTCATCTGCAGACCTAAGCTGTATTTAACCCTTTGAGTGCCAGAGAGGTATCCAATGAACTGCAACACAATACTTCGAATACTTTTCTGTCACGCAAAGTGTTAACCCGTTCATTGCCAGAGAGGTATCCAATGCATTGATATTGAAAGGGTTAAGGACCATTGGGTGATGATTTATAAAAATGGCAGGCATTATGAAAAATGTGGAGTAGAAGCGGCAAAAAATAAAAGTTTGCATTTAAAATGAAGCTTACTCCAGTTTTGGAAGCCTTAACGCAATGTTGTTGTGTCTTGGAAAAAGTGATGGTAGAGCTGGCAAACATTCTGACATTGTGAATTTATAACGAAATGTCACTAACTGTGACAATTTTGCAACATAATTATTAATTCCAGGTATAATCTGTTCTTAAAGTGATAGTAATGTTTCACAAAAAAGCAGCTCCAATTATTCTTCATAGTATTTGAGCTGTTGAGAGTGTTATTTCAATACTGTCAGAGTTGTAGTTCAAGATAAAAGTAATCCTACCCCTTTTATCTAGTGTAAGCCACCTCTCCTCAGATGTGGAATCTGGTCTCTTGACCAGACCATTCACAGCAAGGGACAGTCTACTTACTGTGAGCATAAGTAAAAGTCTGCCCCACTTGACAGGTTTTTCCTTATGGTTATTGAAGATTGTCCCTCTCTATGATCCATCCGGACAGTCTTGCTGCTCTGAGGTGAGCAATGTTACATCAGTAAAAGGGGGATACTTTATCATTTAATTACTCTTGAACTACAACTTGGACAGTATTGAAATGACGCTCGGCCCAAATGCTATGGAGATTAATCAGAGCTGCCTTTTTTTTGTGAAACATTACTATCCCTTTAAGCATTCCAAGTGTTAACTTCAGATTACTAACACCATATTTATAACAATGCCCTTACTCATTTATAAATAAGACTTGACGTTCTCTCCAGTTGCCATGACTTAATGACAATTAATATAGTTTTTTATAAATCTCCCAGTTTTTGTTGTTTCACTTTACTTCTCAATAGCCACTTTGTGATGTTCTCTGTTATATGTGTTATGTCATCTCTCTACTTTCTCTCTCTGTGCCCCAAAAGTAATGACCTCACCTTAATAATGACTTGATTTATATATTGGTTCCTATCAATACGGCCCTTGAGGGAAATTGTCATAGTCTCTCTACCTATATTATGCATTGTAATATCTTTGGGAATTTTTTTATTTATTTATTTTTATTATGTTTTTTTAACATTGCTTTGGTATACCCAAGTTTTATACCGCAAGATATGTCCACACCTGCCTTGAATACTAGACATGTTAGGATTAAAATATCGCTGATAGATGAGGAAATGTCCTGTCCAAATCATCTTGTCTGTGGGAGCATCCATATTGACAAGATTTTCATGATTATTCCTACCCATACTTCTTTGGTGGAAGCTGATATGTTCAGGTAACCTCAGAGTGAGGATTATAGAAGTGGGAGGCAAATTCAGAACAGGTAATTAGCTAGGCAGGTCACACCACACTGAGTTTAAAAATCCCTTAAATAGTAAGCAAAAATGCAAGGAATAGGGCAGTTTAATTCGATTCTTTTAATGTAATTGGATGCTGGTAGGTAACATCACTACAATCACAGGAAAGTTAGTCAGTAATGTTCATTTTGAGTGATATGCTTACCCCCTGGCCTGAGGACATGTTTGGAAACATGTTTTAGTCCTTTAAATGCCAGAGAGGTATCCATTGCATTTCAAAGCAGTGCATTGTATACCTCCTTGGAACTCGAAGGGTTAAAATAAAGTTATAAATAGCTTGGTGGATTTGACTGGGTTGGCCTCAGCAGACCCATACTTAGCTAAGACTATACCCTTGCCAAGCAGACTAATTCACATTGATTTAAATCACTGAGCAATGCCATGGAGACCTTTCTAGAATTCAGTTGGTTAAAAGCTCCATATAAACCAATGAGAATTTTCATTTTTCCCTTATGGTGCAAGTGGTTTGCTCCTTGATTGTACTTCCACTTATTTCTTAGATACAATACCTCTGAAGTGCAGATGTATCCATATCATTCGTCTACCTTAGTGACCTGAGACTTGTGTGCTAAGAACTGAAACAATGGCAACTCTGCCATAAGGGACAAGACAAATTCCAATGGATATAAGTGATGCAGCTGGTTTGCATCAGACCTGCTCATATTTTGCTGTCTGCATAAGGCTATGAGTGTTTAGACTTGAGAATGTATTTAGCTGTTAGCTTTAATATTTAGTTTAAGAAGTGAGAATTATCCCTCACAGCATATCAAGGAAGAAATGCATATACATCACCCTTCTTCCTCATAATGGCATTCTTATGTTGAAGAGGTATAAATTTCTGGCTAGCCAGATATTACAAATATCCAGGTGCTCTGTATGTGCTGATGACAACAAAATTGAAAAGAAAGACTGTAATAATTCTGACTGGTTTTCACTGCAGAAGATATTGATTATTTGTGTGTGGTGAGAGATTTGGAAAATTCAATTAAAGGAGTTGTGCAAAGGTTTCATAAATTTTCCTTCTATAGCGTGTACACAGACATTGATGCGTATTAAATCAATGCAGCACTTCACAATATATTTCCTTTGAAACATAAAAATAAATAACATTTAAACAGTTCTGCTTACTACAGAAACAAATTTTATTTTCTGTGAAGCATTTAGTCATGTGCTATCACTGACTCGTATACATTTGCCAGCTGTAACAAATTTTATAGACATTTTCTCCAGAGACACATCTTATGTACTATGAATTTTTAAATGAGCAAATGGTGAAGATGGGATGTCAGCAGTATAAAAATTGATCAGTTAAAAGATAAAGGCATAAGTAAAGAGATTTGTATGGTAGCCTTAATAGGTTTTATTAAATAAAAATACTATAAAAGACAGTAATGAATAGACTGAGGATTTTAACTGTGGTTGAGGTGGAGAAAAAATTATTCTGGTGCAGTTATATGAAGATTGGTTTTATATTACCCAAGACTTTTTATGTCCCCTTTTCTCCTTAAGATCTGCTAATGCAACAGAAAATAGAATCTAGAAAATTACAGGTTGCTTGTTTGCTAAAGCTATTTTGCCATTTGTAGCATGCTGTATTTTTTAACAATTGATCTGAGCATGCAAATATTCCTGTTCTATTAATTGTTATAGCAGTCTAGATGTATAGGTTTATTTGCTGCCAAAATAGATAGAGGTGGCTTTACATGACTACAGGAAGAAAAGGATGGTGGAGGCGGTTCCAAAGGCAAATGATCACCAGGTGTCCTTAATATCTGATGGAGGGTAGGGAGGAGTTAGTCCAGGCCATAATCACAAGCTCAGAGTTGCAGCTCTAATATTCAGTGACCAAATAGTACCTCAACCCCTTAACATAACATGATGTGCCAGGACTATCACGCCAGTCCGGAAGTTAAGGACCGGTGACTGTCCTGTCACGTCATGGAATCATGGGATGGCAGCACGGCTGCGCACTGCTGTGCCATCCCAGAATTAATTGTGCAGAATCACATTACTTAACCCCCTCTAACATTGAGAAATAACCTCACCATGCATTTGAGACCTCTATAGCATCCAAGGGGTTAAAGTGGAGCTGTCACCCTAAGGTAAGTTTAATTAATTTGAAAAGAAAACAAATGTATGTAGGTTGCCATTTTTGTAAGATAAATAGTTTTTAAGAAATTGACCTCTATTTGTTGGTGGATTAATCTGACACTTTATGCTAATTAGCCAATGTTAACACACACTGAGCTATGAATGATTCTAGGCAGAGCCCTCACAAACCAGGGCATCTAATAGCATAGCGAATGATAAACACAAGATACTATACAGGGAATTAGCCTGCTGTGTCACCAAAACACAACGGATCATTTTTCAATAACTATTTTACGGAAAAATGGCTAGAACAACATATAGGCAGATTTCAGTTCTCTGTTAATCCTAATCCAATGTGTTGGATACCTCTCTGGCACTCAAAGGGTTGAACATACCAAACTTGTCTTCTGGTGACAGGTTCACTTTACGAAAATAAATTTGTCTTTAACTTCAGAAAACTAAGGACTGGATTATCAACTGTTTTGTCTACAGAATTCCCAGTATAATTCAGTAGGAATTTTTGGGATAAAACCAGTGATAACATGTATCACCTGTCATGGAATCCAGGTCTAAATTACTCTATTAAGTAAGGCGTATATCAGATTTATGGTCATTATGCAGACTGTGTTCGCGCTCAAAAATCGTATCCTGATTTTTTGTTTTGTTTTTTTTACCATTGTTGCTTTAATTTTGAATGTGAGAGGTTTAGTTACAGAACAAATGTCAGTTTGCTAATTTGATATATTGCAGAAAAACAAAAACCTGCTTTCCCTCCCATCAAATCACACCAAATTCAGCTCATCTGTAGCCATATAGTTGGAAGAGATGTGCAAATGAGAGCATTCCATGTAACCAGTTTTAGCTTCCATTCACTGGAAAACAGAAACTTTTTTCTTTTCATACTGTGCTTTGCTTTGTACAGAAGCAATGCATTATAATGAACTCCCACCATTTCCCAAATCCTAGAACAGACACTACTTCAGGAGCAGGAGGAAATGGGTTAAGGTGATACAATTTCTCCAGTTCCTATGTTAATCTGTGGCAGCTATACGCCTTTGCAACTTGAAAAGGAGGCTCAGTGGAATTACATAGGAATTGCAGTTCCTGTCACTGGAAAGTTTCTCACCTTAGTGCATATTACTCCAGGAGGTCAGTAGTCTTTCTCTAAAATATTTTGAGAGGTCCACTGCACATATTTATGAGCCTGTGGCTTAGGCCAGTTTCCTTACTGGGAGGACTGGAACAGTTTCACAGTTTTGTTGTCCATCTTTCTATTCTTGATTCAAATTCTTAACTTGCGTTCATAGGAAAAAACATATACATCTGTGTGCATGTTTGTTTAACACTTTAAGGATCAGAGGCCTGTGCAACACATAGCTTTGTAATGTGTTGTGCACCCTTATGGACATAAAAAGGGTTAAGACAAGTTCATTTTTCCTGTGATCACAGTTGAAGTATATTTGTGCCGTTATACGATACGTAATCAACACAAAAGACACATTACATATGTCTGTAATCAAAAATACGTGTAACAAATTCAGTCCTATAGCTAAAGTTAATATTATTTTTAAAAGCCCCACATTTTCTGATTCTAAATAAGGTACAGTTTTATTTGTTGTCTTGGCTGCACAGACCTCAAAATTATTGAAACACAAAATGGTGTTTTTTATTTTATCAACTAAACATTTATGTGGTAAAACTACTCTATGCAATTTCAGGAGGATAAAAAGCTTAAACTTCCTTACATTTGCAACTTAAAATGCAATGTAAAGACTAGTCATTATATCTTCCTACACAAAATGATCAAATATGGAATTTTCGTTGAAATTAGTGTTTTCTCAGAAATGTACTTTTTCACATAGAATCTCACACACAAGCTTATTGCAACAAGGAAAAAATACCATATATGAATATGGCCACAGATTTACTGAGTACACTGATGATATGCATGAGTTTATGTAAGGTTATGAAAAACAAGTGCACTTCAAACTCATTTATTGTTTAGCAGATGGGATAATGGTAGGGAGGGGAACTTCTGCTTGCCAATCCCCGCATATCTGGGTCTCTCAGCATATGAATATCTTCTTCCTATGCAGGTGTATGCAGCTATGCATGGCCATTTGTAAACTGTTTGTTTATGCAAGTTTCTAATGAATGAAAAATGCAATGTATATCCTAACTGAAGTAAACTGATAAATGAGAGATAAGTCCCTATTTAAAGAGATCTCAGGGCAATTTCTGCTTTATGTTTTATAGGGTTTTTGTTGGTGGTGGTTATGCAATTTACAAGCTTGATAACCATGCAAAGAGTGTTATGTATTTTAGGACTTCATCACCAAACTCGCACTCTCCCTCATGTGTGGAATAATGTATTCTGGGATTTGTAGTCCAGCCTTATTTGGCATTGTTTAGAAAAACTACAAGTGCCCAGTACAATAGAACATTTGCAGCAGTATTTATCTTAAAATATTCTGCTTGTCAAATTTCACAGTCTGTATAATACATGCAGCTATAATGATCAGACTAAAGCAGAGATTTGAACCTGTGGCTCTGTTGTGTACTTCAAATTCCATTGTCCTCAGACTCGGAAGGAGAGATACACAAAGGGTTAAAGTCTGGGCTTTAATGGTTCCTTGAGAGCTAATGATGGGTGCTAGCACTAGAATGGCATGGAATAGACATTTCTGTGCTCTAGTGCTAAAAGAGAATTAACACTTCACTTACAATGCCCAGGAATTTCTATTGACCCTATTAATTTTGCCCCAGTGCCTTTGTTCAGCTTCTTCAACCAGTCCTAGATGTCATGTCCATGGAGGCAGCCATGACAGTTGATGGTAATTTTTCAAACTGAAGCAGGCAGAGTGCTGGAGCCCACTTAACCCTTCAAGGACAAGAGGGGTGCACAATACATTTTAAAGCAGTTACCATGTGCAGTGAACAGAGCTTGGGGCTCTATGGTCCTACCAGGAACTGTCATGCCCGCCTTACATGGACAGGAGAACTAGGACTGATTGAGCATTTCATCTCTTGAACCAAGGAGCAAGGGGAAATCCATAGAGCTGTTAGAATTATCTGTCCATGTTAAGGTGAGTTGGAGATTAGTATTCTCCTTTAATTGTCAAGACTGCACTTTATAGAATCATCTTCATTAGTAGACAAAATAAAAAGGGACTTTAACACTTTGAGTGGCTGAGAGATATTACAATGCATTGGATACCTCTCTAGCATTCAATGGGTTAAGCTTTCCAATCAAGAGTTTTCTTCCATGTAAATTGTAGAGCCAGCCAAAGCAGCATCTCTGTTGCACTGCAATAAGATTTCTATGCTATGTGGTTAACATGCTGTATTGAGATCCCACTTCCTAGACAGATTTCTCAGAGTAGGGTCTACTACTTTCATCTTCAGTTTTTACTGTGTGGTCACCTGTTCTGCACTCACCACCTTCAGCTGTTACAGAGCAGGTTGATAAACATGCCACTGCTTTTAAATCTCATAGTGTAATTATTAGCTTTGAGATACATCCCATGACCACATTAGGCAGTGTTTCCATAGTGCATTTATAGTGTAAATTACACCTGCTCGATGCAGATAATTGCACTGGGATATCCTTAAATCAGTCATTACTAATAACACTGCATAGAAAGGATTTCATGAGTAATCCATTCCATGCTATGTGTAGCATTTCTCTTAACCAGTTGAGTGCTAGAGATACCTCATTGGCAGTCAAATGGTTAAAACATTTATAGCTAGAGAGAGCTGACCAAGCAATGCATTTGTATACCTGTGAAAAGGATAAATGGCTGCGGAAATATATCACTGGACACAGTGTAAGGCACAGAAAGTTTCAAAGGTGATAACTGCTGTTATTGTGGCTGATGTTCTAAGAGGAACCGGAGTCATTCTAGAGCAAACCCACTGTGCACCACAGAGGACAAATACAAAGTCCCTAAATTGCTATTCATTTATTGGGACTTTAAATCCCTTAAATGCAGTAATAGCAGCCAACACATTGTTTCAGAATGCATTGCATACCTCACTATCAATCAAGTGATAAGCCTCATTTGAATCACACTGTGGTGTAGTTGGTTTGCCCCAGAATTGCTCCACATCTTTTAGTAAATCAGCCTGTGAATATACTGGATTATTTTCGGGCAATTATATCTTTGACTTAATGTGCTCCAATGGTTACAAAAAAAAAAAAAAAAAAAAAAAAAAAAAAAGATGCCTTGGTCTGCAATGGGGCTTTTATCAGCTGTTGGAGAAGGGAGGCAAAAAATTGACCCCCCTCAAGAGGAACACAAACTGAAATCTATGGCTATCCCCTAGGCTGTGCACACATTCCTCGTAGACCCACACTGTCTAGGGTTGCCACCTTTTCTTAAAAAAAATACCGGCCATGGCAATCTCTCCATAGACTTAACATTGGACAGAAGCCAATTTTTTACCGGCCTGCCGGTAAAATACCGGCTGGGTGGCACCCCTAACACTGTCAGACATTCAAGCCCAGTGCAGCACATCTATGGGGAACATCATAGCTCAGAACAGTGCAGCAGGGGACCATCAGGGGTCTTTTCAGATCTCCAAAACCAATCTATTCATTATTGTTATTACAGAGATGAGGGCACATGGATGATTAGTTAGATAGGAGTTTGTTTGGATCTGAACACATTAATTGTTAACCCTTTGAGTGCCAGAGGGATGTGCAATGCTTGGCGAACCCCTCTGGTACTCAAAGGGTTAATAATGAAAGTCTCGATAAGCCTGATGCTGGCACATAAAGCCCACAACAAGCCTACAAACTGTTTAATATCTATATCTATATATATATATATATATATATATATATATATATATATATATGTATGTGTGTGTGTTTTTCACTTTTTGAGGCGCAAATAGACTACCCCATGGGGGGATAGAAATTTACATGGATTTAAATGGGGCTTTAACCCCTTGGATGCTACAGAGGCCTCCAACGCATTGGACACCTATCTAGCATTCAAGGGGTTAAATTTCCGATTTAAATCAGTGGGAACTTGTGTCATTTTCTCTCCAAACCCCATGATACAGCTGGTTTGCCCTACAATTGATGAATTAGGCTGAATGGTCTTATTCATGAAGCTGCAGAGGCGCAGTTCTACAGAAAGTCATAAGCACTGAACAAAGCAAAAGCAAACTTCCAAAATTCCCACTGGAGCTTTTAACCACCTTCGCGATATGCTGGAGACCTCGCTATCCGTCATGGGGTTAAGAGCTCCAAATGGGCATTTTCAGTTGTCCTTTATTGTGCACTTGTTTTCTCCAGATTTACACCCCTTTAGCTTGATGAAAAAGGCCCAAATTTAAAAAACTGTACTTATGTTTAGGCAGTTGAACAATTTTGGGGAAAACCATTTGTACTATAGGAGACAAATATAATACCGTTGATTTAAATAGGTAATTTTAATCTCTTGAATGCTTTGTAATGCATTGGAGATCTGACTAGCATTCAAGTGGTTAAAAGCTCCATTTACATCATTGAGAATTTCTTTGTATCTTTCTTTGATGTAGTTCCCCAGAACTGCTCCACTTTGCCAACAGGTGAAGGCCATGTGTAATCTGGGCACAAAGAATTTCATTTTCTTTATGCCAACACCAAGGGTGGTATAACTGGAAATGCTCCTAGAATTGTGAACCCTGCCAGGTGGGTGTCGGGCCACACAGAGTTTTATTAACCCTTTGAGTGTCAGTGGGCTACGCAAGGCATTGCTTTGCAATGCGTTGTGTACCCCTCTGGTACTCAAAGGGTTATGAAATACAAAGTTTGGAACTACAGCATTTTTTGGGCAGAAGGCTCCCTTTGACATGCCTGGCCTAGATGGTCTGTTTGGGATTTGAGTTTATTTGGCTTTGCTCATATGAGCGACTTTGTTGCATTGATAGAAACAAAAACATAATTAGCTAGTTATCATTGCATGGTATGAGGCTGCGCACATGGGAGACTGACCGTGCATGTCACAGACCTCTTCAGTGTGCTGCAACTATAAACTGACAGAACCTGGGAATTATAGACCTGTCAGTTTGACCCTAGTAGTGGGAAAATTGCTTGAAGGGATTATATTCAGGATTACACTGAGAAGAACAAAATTATTAGCAGGAATCAACAGGACTTTATAGGGAATAATTCTTCCAAATAAACTTTTTGAGCTTCTATGAGGTAGCAACCTAGAAAATGGCAAAGCAGCGGGTGCAGTATATTTAGATTTTGCAAAGGCATTCGATACAAAGCCACACAGGATGCTGACGTATACAATAAGGAAATTGGGTCCAGGGATAACCTTTGCAACTGGAAAGAAAATTAGTTGAAGGACAGGGAACAGTGTGGTGTTGTAAACCGAAAATTCTACAATACAGTAAAAGTTGAGAGTGGAGTGCTTGGTCCACTGCTTTTAACTTGCTTATAAATGACCTGGAAATAGGCATAGAAAGCAAAATTGTAATATTTGAAAACTGCACAAAATTATTCAGTGTAATAAAATCAGAGCACAATGTTTGTTCACTACAGAGAGATTTACGTAAAATTGCAGACTAGGCAAAAGAATGAATATGTTATATATCACACAAGTGTAAGTAGCACTTTATAGTTTGAGAATTTAGACAATGCAGAGAAAAGGAGACACAGAGTAAAGTGTGCATTACTGTACTAGAGTTTTGATCCGGATAGGAGACACATAAATGAGTAAATTATAAGAGCCTTTTATGTCAGTGCCTTCTAGCTTGTTGAAGCTTTGTTGAAGAGGTGTAATTGTAAGGGAGACTTGAATACCGCAAGAGAAATGCAGTAGCACAGGCTCAGAGATAGAGTATTTCACAGATAAGGCACAATGAGAGAAATAGGTTTAATACAAGAGATGGCTGTAGACAAAAAGGAGCTGAGAGAAGAATGTCGTTGGTTGATCATAAGTGGCGGAATGGGGTACAGTGGGAGATCAGAGTGGAAATGCAGGAAGGGGGTCGTGGAGAGAAGGGTTTTGAATAAGAGAAAAAGTATTTTATATCTGGAGTTTAATGGGCAGCCACTGGAGAGATTGGAAGAGGAGGGGGAGCAGGGACAAAGTAGGTGACGTTAAAGTAAACGTGCTGCAACAATTCTGTATTGATTGAAGTGTATGAGTTGGGAGGCAGGAAAACTAGTGTGAAGGTGGGTACAGTAGTCCACACGGGATAGGATAAGTGCTTGTGTAAGCATATTAGCTGTGCAGATACAGAGGAAGGGGTGGATTTTTGTTATTTTACACAAGAGAAAGTGGCAGGATTTGGCAACAGCATTAATACGAGGAGAGAATAAGAGAAAAACATAAATTATCACACCTAGGTACCAGGATTTATGGTAGTGTCATTTACTTTTACCTAGAAGGGCACTACTGGGCCAGGTCTAGGCAAGATAAATATTAATTCAGTTTTAGACATGTTGAGTTTGAGGTGCCTATGAGACATCCAATCTGAGATAGCCGAGAGGCAATCTTTGACTTTAGATTGAATGTCAGGAGTATATTGAAATGCATATAAATAAAGCTGGGAGTCTAAATGAATTCATAAATTCATTAAGAGTTATTGTGTAGAGAGAACAAAGTTGTCTTAGAACAGAACCTTGAGGAACACAGAGGGTAGATGGAAGAGGTGGCAATGGAGACACTGATGAATTTGTTAGATAAGAGGACAGCCAATTCAGAGAGGTATCATTTTGAAATGTAGCACACATAAGAGCGTGCGACATGAAGGTGCTATAAGCAGGCCGCCTGCTTCAAAAGCACCACATCAGAATCTCGCCCAAATCAAAAGGGCGAGATTCTTATGCCTCAGCCTAAAACATTGCCTCTATCCACTACCCTTATACCTGTAGCTGTGCCTCCGACCTCCGTGCAATTTCATTATATACATTTAATGTAACTTCTGTCTACATAAGTGGTCTGATGGGATTCTTTTCCATCCTTTACCCTTTGATTGCCAGAGAGTTAGAAAGGCTTAAGGATGGAAAAGAATCCCATCAGAATAAAATACCACTATCATTTAAAATATAGCTAGAGAAATATAGCACTGTGTGAAGCATTTCCTTTATTCATTTAGAGTGGACCAGTTACGTAGACAGAAGTTACATTAAATGTATGTATTGAAATTCCATGGAGATCGGAGGTACAGCTTAAGGTATGCGGGCAGTGGATGGAGACAACGTTTTGGGCTGGGGCATAAGAATCTTGTACTTTTATTTAGGGCGAGATTCTGATGTGCTTTTGAAGCCGGCGACCTGCTTATACCGTCTTCATGTCTTACACTGTTATGCGTACGACATTTCAAAAGTGAACACATGCCAAAGGAGTGAAGAATTTGGAGGAGGAGAGCATGATCAACAATGTCAAAAGCAACTGAGAGATCACGCAGGATAAGTATTGAATAGTGACCTTGTTATTTGACAATGTATATATAATTGACAACAATTGTGAGAGCTGTTTCTGTGGAGTGAGCAGTGCAAATGGAATGGAATAGGAAATGGTAAAGTTATGCATCTGGGATGAACAAATGCTAATTACCGTAAAATCTCAGGTATAATACGCACAATTTTATCCCACTTCACCTTATGTGAAGTGGGGGGGTGTATTATACCCGAGAGTTTTTTATAAAAAAAAATATATATATATATTAAGCCTGTCAGATCCCTTCCCTCCCTCTCCTGGTGCTATCTGCTGCTAAAATACCATTTACTTACTTCAAAGTTCAAATCCCTGCATTTTCCCCATTAGCAGCAACATATAACAAATGTCAATATTACCTGCGAGCAGCATGCTTCCATTCGCGGCCCGCTTCCTTCCTTCCTAATGCCCTGTGAGGATCTGAAGGTCCTCACAGGGCAATATCATAGCTGGAAGGAAGCGGGCGGCAAATGGAAGCATGCCGCCCGCAGGTAATATTGACATTTGTTATATGTTGCCTGCTAATGGAGAAAATTCTGGGACTTGAATTTTGACGTAAGTAAATGGTATTTTAGCAGCGGATAGCTCCAGGGGAGGGAGGGAAGGGATCTGGAAGGCTTAATTTTTTTTTCTTAAGAGGGGAAAACAAGGGGGGGTATTATACATAGACACTCTTGTTTTCCCCTAAAATCTTGGGCATAATATACACCTGCGTATTATACACAGGTGCGTATTATACCTGAGATTTTACGGGATTTTTAGGAGACTCATTGCTAGAGAAAGATCTGGGAGTCCTTGTAAACTTGGAAACAATGACCAATGTCATACAACAGTAGCAAAAGTAAACAAAGGACTGTCTTGCATAAAAAGGATGTTGAAGCAAGAGTGGATAAAATAATTTTACCACTGTACAAAGCATTCGTAATACTTCACCTTGAATATTCAGTGCAGTTTTGGGCACCAGTTCTAAAAAAGGATATTCTAGAACTGGAGAACGTACAGAGAAGATCAACAAAATTAATTAAGGAAACGGGTGATTTGAAGTATGGAAACGGCTAGCCAGATTTGGTTTATTTACTCTGGAGAAAAAGTGCCTATGAGGGGATCATATTACATTGTAGTATATGTGAGGTCAATATAAGACGTTCTTTATGAATTTTCATTCCAAGGTCTGATTAAATAACTAGGGGTCTACCCCATTCAAACAGAAGAAAGGAGGTTTCAACTTCAGCAGATGAACTTTTTTTTTTTTTTTTTTGGACCATACAGAGTTATACTGTGTATTAGTAGGTAAAGAAGGAGGTTCTGATAAATAGACTAATACCCATTTTGGAGTAAGGAAGGCTTATATAATTCAAATTTTTCTGGGTTATACTGTGGAAAATGTTGAACTTGATGGACTAGTGTTTTTTCAACCTAATTTACTATGTACTAATACACCTACAGGTTTGAAGTATGTGTTTCAGTGTGGAATCGCTCAAATGTCACAGTTAGTTACATTTTCCATACAATTTTGTTGCTGCTGTTTATGTTGAAAGGAATGCTGGGAAATATATATATAAAAAAAGACAATTTACTAAATTTTCATACTTTCATTTGATTCTTGTAAAAAAATTATTTCTATAAAAGTATCCTGTGGGAACATAGAATCCAACTGCCTAAATGTAAGGAAAACTATAGCTAAAATACTGATCTTAACCCTTTGAGTGCCAGAGAGGTACGCACGCATTGCTTTGCAATTCGTTGCGTACCCTTCTGGCACTCAAAGGGTTAATCAATGTTTGAGAATATTTGTAGGCTGGTGTACTAAGAAGGGCTGGAGGGAACCAAATGCACCATTTGGGATAAATAAAAATTCAGATTAATTTTAACGTTGCCTTTAAACTCTATATTACTAGTGACGTCTCCAGCGTGTTATGGAGAAATGAATTAGAAACTTCTCCAACATTCAAGGGGTTAAAGGAGCTTTAACACCTAAAAATGAAATTGGTAGCTATACCTTGTAAATATTATGTACTTAAAGCTAGCATCTGTAAATATCTGAGATTTTATGCTAGATCCCTAAAATATAATCCTACATTTGCATTTTTTAGTGCATGTATAGACTGTCCTATTCAGACATAATTTCTAAAATCCTAAAATATGTTTAGTACATTTGAAAAACTATCTGTATGTTGCACTAGCCATTTGTTCAGCACCAACCTATATTACTGACTGGCACATACTTAAGTCTGCCATGGCTTATTGAATGTTACTAACAGCATCACAACCGCAAACATAGCTGGTATGTGAGTTTATCCTTAGACCACAGCACAGACCTTACTTACTGCAACTTTACTGCATTTCAGAGGGAAAACAGTAGTGTCATCATGCTGAAACTTGGTGGTATCCCACAAGGTGATAGTCTTCCATTTTAAAGCACCATACACCAGAACAGAACTTTTCACCACTGGCGACAGATCCAGTGTTGCATCTGTGTGTTGGTGTCGTCCTTGTGAATGGCGCCTGCTGGGAGTCAGGAAGCCCAACAAAATGCAGCAATGGATGCTCTCATAGAGCAAAGAAGACTAGATTTCCTCTGAAAACAAATTGAGTTATACAGATTCCTGCATGAAGGGCATTTAAGTGTATTTAACCCCTTTTCATTTTGCAGTGTTCAATATTATTTTAGAAACCCAATTTAAATAAATGGAAAAGGTTATTTATCCCTTATGGCGCAGTTAATTTGCAACAGAATTGTTCAGTTCTTCTCAGTACATAGTTATTAGAGTGGCCATCAATAAGTTGTTTGTCTGCTTTTTTTTATAAAGCTATGTAACTATGATAAAGTGTTGAAGACATTGATAGCAATTATCCTAATAGTGTCCTTAAGTGCACATGTTACTCTGGCTTCTAATTGCTTAACCATATTTTATATCAAACAGATCTGAAAAGAAAAGGGTATTCGGCTTGGACATAAAACTGCATCTGCCTTGATCATCTTAAAAGGGAAGAAGAAATGCCTGTAAATCAATCTGGCCAGCAAATACCAGTTATGGATGGGCTCAGAGCACTGGGCAGGTGCACTTCTAGATATAGTTTCTTGCATCTAATTTAAACTTTACACTGTACTCAAGCAGATAATCTCAATGTAAATAACACATTTTATGGCTATACGGCTTGATAACCTCTGCTGTCTTTTACATAACCTCTGCATTTCTTAACATCACTGACAGCCACCCAGATTCACTACAAGGTCCACATGGGTGGCCCTCAAGTCCACCAGAGCTCTGCACATTATAGTTAACAATTCTAAACAGGGGGTGAAAAAAGATTAACCCCTTTGGTGATAGGGAGGTCTCCAACACATTGCTTTGCAATGCGTGAGGGACCCCTAGCATATTAGGGGGGTAAGGTGGAACACTGTAAAGCAAGGTATGCGCTGAAGCAAAAGGAATAGGTAATCTGCTTTTATGGAGTGAAAATAGTGTGTATGTGTATATATATATATATATATATATATATATATATATATATATATATGTATATATATATATATATAAAATAAAATGTGTGTGTAATGAATTATCTGTGCTTCTCACCGTACCAGTGAACAGGCTGGAGTTCCTAAAAGCCACATGAGGACTGCCATAATCCCCTGGCTCATCCATAAAATCCCCCAATGTACACATTTTGTAGTTTTATTGGATGCAGTTGCTAATGTTACATAAACTGTATCACTCTTTAATCCACCCTCTTGCAGCCAAAATTTATACATTGATAATAGCCTGTGGAGATAAGCCAGTTTAACATTTTGAGTGCCAAAGGGCTGTCCAGCAGATTGCTCCACAATGTGTTGCACATCTCTGGCATGAAAGGGTTAATTATGCATTCATCAGTTCGATAATCACACGTATATATAATCTTTTCTACTCACAGATCCTATGGGTTATGAGTCTTATGGGAGACGCCCAATGCTATCTACTGTACACTTTAACAAGTTTACAGAGAGTAAGCAAATGTTTGCATACTCCATTAATTCGTTTTTCCAAACACTACTCCTGATACAATATACAGAAGTTCAGTAAATTGCTTGCTGAGTGAAGCCATGGCTACACCAACTAGAGTGTCGGCTTTCAGATACTTCACTGATGGAACTCTACTCTTGACCCTGCAGGTCAGAGGCAATGCAGAAAGCGTAATGACTTAACCCTTTGAGTGCCAGAGTGGTACGGAATGTATTGCAAAGCAATGCATTCCGTACCACTCTGGCACTCAAAGGGTTAATAAACCTGATCTGGAGATAAGCAAACATGCTGTTATATTTGGTAACATTCTAAAGATGTTAAATTAACCTTGTACCTTGAAAATGAACTTGAGCTTTAAAAGCAGAGTTGGAAAATCTGTTGTATAAGTTTGCAAATGTAGTTTTGATCCTTCTGAGTGACAGAGGGTTAACAAATGGGGTTAAACGATTTCCCATTATCAGATTAACAATAAAATGGAGGAGCTTTGTCTTAAAAGTTTGACCACCTCTCATTTTAAATTATTAAAGTGTGCAAAAAATCCAGTTTACTTAGGGACAGGCTCACATTTCAGATGCCTTTAGGCAAGACACCTACCCCCTATATGTTCTTAGCTCTGTGAGTGGTCACACCCAATTTACGTATGAACCAATCCACAGTACTATTACCTGGAACAGAAAATTTACATATTTGGATATCTGTGTTGCTGCCTGGTGAGCTTTCCTTTTTGGGTTTGTATTTGAAGAAGGGCTCCCCCGGTAGTGTATTGAGCGGCCCAGTGGCTGTTTCAGAGAGGATGTGATGTCATGAGATATTTGTCTATATAAAGTTTGTTTGAGGAGGGCGGTCCTATCCTCTGATGAAGGAGGCCATGTGTCTCTGAAACGCGTTAGGAATGGACTGTCATGGGTGTATGTAAGTCCTGTTTTGCTGCTTTTTACGCTATGTGTCCAACAATTCAATAAACATTATATGTTTTATCTTGCTCTCGTCCGATTTTTATAAAAGGGATGCATTACGCTTGGTAGGCAAGATATTAGTAGCAATATCTCTTTTTTACCAGTTTGGAACAGAAAATATCCTTATTTTATCCCAGGGAAAGATGACTTTTTGTTGGAAACTACAACTCTTATAATCCCCAACCACCTACCTACCACATGAGGACGGTGGGAGTTGTGCTCTCTAACAGCTGGAAAGCCAATGGTTTCCTTCCTCTTTTCTAAATATAAAAGTAGATAAAAGAAACAACTCTCAACCTCTGTATGTTAGAGGCCTCTCAGGGGTTAAATAAGGTAGGCAAACTGCTATGCAAATTAGCATATAAATTAGCCACCAGCAGGCATCTAGTGCAAGGGAACTGTGTTTGCTCTAGCCACACCCACCACTGGCACAGCTGAAGCTCCTCCAAAATGTAGCTTCCTAGGCAACTGGCTACTCTGCATGGTGGGAAATCTGTCCCTGACCATGGTTGCCCAACTAGAGGATATTTAATACAGAACTTTTCTCCCATTGGGACATGTAACACACAGTGTTGAGAGGAGCTGAGACATCCATCTCGGGTACACTGAATAAGTCAGTGACATTGGTCCTATGCTGGTAATTACAGTTGCATTTTTGATTGCCAGGAACACAGGGTTTGATGCCAGAACTTAAACCAGGTTTTCTCGGTAAGACTACATAGTAACATAGTTGATGAGGCTGAAAAAAGACATGCGTCCAAGTCCAGCCCATGCCAAAAACACCCCTGTTGATCCAGAGGAAGGCAAAAAAAGCCCTCTGAAGCCATTTCTAATTTAGCCCCAAGTAGGTAAAAAATAATTCCTTCCTCACTCCAAATGGCAGTCAGATAGATCCCTGGATCAACTACATATCTGCATTGAAGCCATCCATCATAATTTTCAGTATTGTTCTGTGCTAGATAGGCATCCATTGCTTTTTGAAAGCAGCTGCATTATCTGTAAGTACAACATCCAGAGGCAAAGAATTCCATAGTTTTACCACCCTTACTGTAAAAAATCCCTGCCTTTGTTTTAGTTGAGAGCACCTTTCCTCTAGCCTACACGTTGGGATGGTCAGCACGGCCGGATGATTCTCCTCAGTCTGTAGCCCCCTGTATACATCTTCCACACCTCTTATTCAAGATTAGGGGTTGATAAGTATCTGTTCATATTTTCTCTACCATGTCAAATTTTTATATATTTGTTTGCTGCACAGATACCTCTCATATATGTGATCTTTAAGAGGTGTGTATCGCATAGCATGAGCACTTTCATACTTTTACTTTAGAACTGTATTCTTGGGCACTTTTCTATTATAGAATTTATTATCAAGTATACAAATTGGTGTATGTTATTTTGGGGACTGCAGTAACTGTGGGATGTAGTCCGGCCAGTACTTATTTTAATTGTTTTTAATGTAATCTTTATACTTGTATACCAATAAACATTTATAGATTTTTTCTACGTTGTTTATCTAGTTACTTTTTGAGGAGTGCCTTTAATAAAGAGCTACTTTGGTGTTTTTGTTGGAGAGGTTCTTCCTTTTAAGTCCACTCTTACACTTTCACATTTTCATCAGCAAAGATTGAGACACTACTTTCAATTCCCACTTCCAGATCAATTCTGGAGCAAACCAACTGCAGTATAGTAACAAATAAATATTCACAAAATTCCCCACTGAGGTAAATTGAGCTGTTAATCCTCTAAATCCTAGCGAAGTTTTCAACGCATTGCTTAGCAATGAGTTGGAGACCTCTTTAGCATTCAGTTGGTTAAAAGCCCCATTTAAATTCATGGGAATTTTCATTTGTTCCCTGTTGTGCAGTTAGTTTACTCCAGAACCATTCCAGTACACAGGGATCATTGACTGATGTACCTTGAAGAATTGAGGAATTCTAAAGCAAGCCAGCTGCACCATAGAGAATACATGCTAAAATCCCACAAATCACCCTTTATCTAAATGGGACTTTTATTCTCTTGAAGGATCTCTTCTACTAATAATACAGCTGAAATGTATAATATACCTTAGCCAAGTTGCACCTGAGGAGGCTGATATACTAAGAAGTGGAACAATTCTACAGCAAAACAACTGAACTATAGAGGACATAGGGGGAAATCTGCTCACTGATATTTTGTTTTCTTCTGTGTCCCTCCACGACAATAGAGTGGGATGTCTCCACTCTCCAACTGAGTAGGACCAAGCAAATGCTTCAAATAGCAGTTCTCCCAGAAGCTCCCCAGTGATACTTTTGTCTGATCTGGGAAGAGAACACAAAGAAACAGTAAAAGGAGTTAGGGTGTGCTGCGGAGGGACTCGGTGTTTGATGAATGTGAACAGCGAAGACCAAGTAGCAGCCATGCATATTTCCTCTGGGGAGGCAGAGGATTTCTTTCCCGGGATGTTGAAAGAGACCTTGTCGATTGTGCCTTGATTCATACGGATGGCTAAAGCTTAGCTTATTAGCGAGGCCCAATACAGCACTTAATTTATCTGGCTAAAGACACCTTGGATGCTGCTGAACCCTTTAATTTCCCAAAATAACGAAAAATTGTCTGATTTCCTAAATTCTTTCATTCTTTCTAAGTAGGCAGAAATACATCTGACCGAGTCCAGGTTATGATAACGATTCCTTTTCTCAATTTGGCTTGGGGAAAAAAGAAGGCAGGACAACTTCCTGATTCAAATGAAAATCTGAGACCACCAGTTAAGGGGACAGTGCCAGCAATTCACAGACTCTTCCAATGTAATGACCATAAGGAAAACAGTATCAATGTAAGATACTTGATGGATGAATTGCTAATAGGTTTGAACAGGGGTGACCTGGATAACTGTTCCTAAACAGCATTTAAGTCCCAGGGAGGAGTTAGCACTCTAATTCTCAGTCCAGCCTTCTCAGTGGTATTAACAAACATCCTTACCAATGGATCATCCATGAATTGGTCTGCCACAACAGCTGATAAGGCAGACAAGTGCAGCTTGATGGACGAAAGGGATAAAACCAGATCAAACCCTTCTTTTAGGAAATACAAAATTCGAGTCAAAGTATTAGAAGCTCTGTCAAGATTCTTATGTAAACACCAGGACCTGAATGTGGACCAAACTCTGCAGCATACCTTAGAAGTAGAAGTTTTCTTCACAGAGATCGAGCTACTCTATCCGCAATTCCACTGGAGATCACAATCACTCAGCCTGCAGTCCATTAGCTTAAAAAAAAATCTGTAATTTGGGTGGGAAATGGGACACTGATTGAAAAGTTTCCTGGGACACCGGGATCTGCCATGGCTTTTAGACTGATAATTGAATGATGTCTGAAAGCCAAATTCTCCTCGGCCAGTAGGGGACTATCAAGATTACCTCTACTTACTTTCTCTTGATCTTCCTGAGAACTTCCAGGAGTATAGGAATGGGAGGAAAAATATAAGATAGTGGAAAATTCCACTGTGCCTTCAGGGTATCTTAACTGTGATCCTTCCACTGGGAGAAGCAAAAGCCACATTTGTTGTTGATGTACAAGGCCATAATATCTACCATAGGTCTTCCCCACCTCTGAACCAATGCTTGAAATACCTTTTGGATTCAGAGACCATCCTCCCTGATCTATTTGTATCCTGCTAAGATAATCTGCCTAAAGATTTCTGCTTTCATATATATGGGAGGCTGATAATGTAGCAAGATTTATTTCTACCCATCATAGGAGAGGCTAGGGATCTTTTAACAAACATCTGCTCTTTGTGCCCCCCCTGGTTTTTCAGATAAGTGACCACTGTCATATTGTCTGATATTATGAAGACAACCATGACCTGATATGATTCTTGAAGGCTCTGAGGCAATTCAACACTGCCCTCATTTCCAAGACATTTATGCATAGAAGGGATTTTGCTAGACACCATACTCCCTGTACTGAAAAACCCTTGTATGTTTCTCCTCAGCCTTGCAAACTTACATCTGTCATTATTGTTTCCCAGTGAGGCTCCTGCAGAGGCTGGCCGAGGCTCAAGTTCTCCTTTCTCAACCTCCAGGCCAGATGCAGTCTGACTGACCTTAACGATGGAATTGTCTGAACAGAATTGTCATGCTTATGGTTCCAGACTCTCAGGAAATTTAACTGAGGATCCTTCAAGTGAAGAGTGGCCCATGGGACTATTTGGGTTGTTGGCATGAGAACACTCAGCAGCTCAAAAAAGTCTTGGACAATGTAATAATCCTGCTTTCTGAACCTCTGAACTTTCCTTCTTATCCAGGCTATCCTGTCTTTATAGAGGAAAACCATCCTTAGACAAGTGTCCAATCTGACCCCTGGAAATATCAGATTCTGTGAGGGTCACAACTGGCTGTTCTCCTTGCTGATGAGCCACCTTTGACTGGAAAGATACTGAATGCTTCTCTTGTTGAAGTTTATGGATTGGCACCTTGAATTTGCGACAATCAAGGTATTGTACAGATAAGTGAAATCCCTTCCTCTCTCAAGCACTGCAATGATTCTGCCAGAATTTTCGTGAAGACCCTGGGGGTCAAGGACAGGCCAAAGGGCAATACCTTGAATTAATAATGGATCTTCCACAAGGCAATCCTGAAGAATTTCCTGTGACAGAGTCTGACTAGGATATGGTGGTAGCATTATTGTAGGTCTATGGTTATCAGAAAGACAAAAGGTGGAATTACAGAGGCTGTGGTTTCCATTCTGAATTGAAATGTTCTGATGAATCAGATGCTTTACATCCAAAATGGTCTGCTATCCTTCTGAAGATTTTGCCACAATAAACAGAATGGAGTAAATGCCAAACCCCTCCGAACAACCGGAACTAACTCTATTCCTTCTTCAGAATCAGGTCCTGTATAACCTTTCTCAGGCTGGGTGCCTTGAAGAGATTTTAAGGTATTCTGGTTTTCCTGAAGCTGTTCCTTGTTGGGACAGTGCTGAACTCACTCGGATGCCCCATCTCTATAATCTGATGTACCCAGTTGTCCTCTTACTCTATAATAAAGGGTCTATCTTGTCCAAATTGAAAGAACCTGCTTCATCCACAATTTCTCCCTACTCTGAAGAGTACAGGGATTTCAGATCCAGGAGGCTCAGGTGGCCATCCTAATCTAGTCTAGAGGAAGGACCCTCTTCTGGCTCCTCAACACACTGCCTTTTCTTTGGCATAGACACCTCCTGCATGGCTTGAAAATTTTGCTGCACAGATGACTTCATCCATGCTAAAAAAGAAATCCTGAAACTGCTATGGCATTTCCTGCCCTGCAACTTTCCTAAGGCAATCCTGGCATAGTTTAGCTGCCAGAGGGGGCTAGGGAATTGCAATATCCAGCACATTACCTTGATTTCAAAGCCTTATCCACTTTAGGGATAGGGTCGAAAGGATTTTTTTCTTAGATGTAGATGGTTTGGCAGCATTGGATAATGAATTCAGTCAAATCAATGCAATCCAATCAATCACATCAATAATAAAAGACGATAACCTAGAACTGATACTGACACCTTCACCATTGAATCAAGCTGAACCGATTGCTGGAGATTAAATTCAATCCAAGATACAGGGAGAATTGATGTACTTTCCACCAGTACAATGCATGCAGGCCTGAAGCATTTCCTGATCCTCCCCCAGGGGGAAGAGAAAAGAAGGGGTAGCGAAGCCTGAGCCAGTAGGCTCAGGTTGCATAATGTGTGAAGAGGACACATTGAATGAGGCAGTCCACACTAAAGGCACAATGAAATGTAAGGAGAGCAGAAAGAAATTATCTCGGCACGACACTGGCATGACAACCAGGGAGGCCAGACCTCCTAGGGGCAGAGTATATCCCTTGTTTGTGGAGGAGAATAAGGCCATGGAGGATTATGTGGCTTCCTCTCCTGCGGGTACAGGTTTCTTATTTGTTAAGAAAAAAGATGGGGAACTCAGACCATGCATTGATTTCAGGGGTCTGAATAAACTGATGGTAAAGAACACCTATCGGATTCCGTTGATCATGAAGCTATTTTATCGTATCAAAGGCTCAACTATTGTCACGAAACTTGACTTGAGGGCAGCGTACAATTTGGTACGAATAAAAGAAGGCCATGAGTGGAAGAAAGCGTTTAACACCCGAAGTGGTCACTATGAATATTTGGTGATGCCTTTCGGATTGTGCAACGCTTCCACTGTTTTCCAGGAATTCATTAATGATGTTTTGAGAGACCTACTACAGAGTTGTGTTGTGTTATATTTGGACGATATACTCATCCATTCTTCTACCTTGGAGGCACATAGAGCAGACGAAGCCAGGGTCCTACAACTGCTCAGGGAGAACAAATTGTTCTGCAAGCTAGAAAAATGTGAATTCCACAAATCCCAGGTGACATTCCTAGGATACATTATTTCTTCCTCAGGCCTAGCCATGGACCCGCAAAAACTGTCTGTCATCTTACAGTGGCCACTTCCAGTGAGTCTAAGGTCCATACAGAGGTTCCTGGGCTTCACTAATTACTACAGGAAATTCATACGAAACTTCTCCACTGTAGTCAAACCTCTCACGGACATGACTCCTAAGGCAGCTAATCCCTCAGACTGGTCACCTGAGGCCATGCAGGCATTTGAGGGCTTAAAAGTGGATTTTTCTAAAGCTCCAATATTGTCCCACCCGAATCCCACCCTACCTTTCACCCTGCAGGTTGACGCTTCAGAGTCTGGAGTGGGCACCTTGTTGTCCCAGCGCGCGGGCCCTGGGAAACTGTTGCTACCTTGCGGTTTCTTCTCTAAGAAACTGTCAAAGACTGAGAGTTTATACGATGTAGGCGACCAGGAGTTACTCGCCATCATCCTGGCCCTGAAAGAATGTCGGATGATACTACAGTCCCCATTCTGATACTGACAGATCACAAGAACCTAACATATTTGTCAGAGGCTAAGAGGTTGTCTCCACATCAGGCCAGATGGGCCTTATTCCTCTCAAGCTTTAATTTTGTGGTCTCCTACCTTCCTGCTACAAAAAACATTAGAGCAGATGCTCTTTCTCTACAATTTGGGGCTGAGTCCAAGGAGTAGTCTCTTCCAGTACCTATCATTCCTCCTAACCACATCTTGGCTACGATAAGTACCAGTATTATATCTCCGTTGGGTGAGGAGATTTTGGCTGCTCAAGCTTCCGCCCCGGCGGATAAGCCGAATGGGAAATGTTTTGTGCCTGAATCCCTCTGTACCAGACTGCTGGAAACTTTCCATTCCTCGAAGGCTGCAGGGCAAGGTGGGAGAGACCAACTAATATGGTCTATGACTAGACTCTTTTGGTGGCCCAGCCTGAGGGCGGATTATTCCGCATTTGTTGCTGCTTGTTCCACGTGTGCTCGGACCAAGACTCCTAGGCATCTTCAGCTGGGTCTCCTTCAACACATTCCCAATGGGGAGCGGCCTTGGTCGCACTTATCGATAGACTTTATGGTGGATTTGCCTGTCTCAGAGGGCTTCAAGGTCATCCTCATGATTGTGGGTAGATTTTCTAAGATGGCTCATTTTGTACCTATCAAAGAACTACCTTCCTCTACGGAGGTGGCCGAGATCTTTGCCAAGAAGGTGGTTCTTCTCCACGGTATGTCCAAGGTGGTAGTCTCAGATCAGGGGAGCCAGTTTGTGTTGCATTCTCCTTGGTATACCATCCACAGTCTAATGGTGCTGCAGAAAAGTCTAATCAGATCCTCTGTTGTTTTATCTCGGACCATCATGATAATTGGGTGAACCTGTTACCGTGGGCAGAGCTGGCCAGAAATAGTGCTGTCAATTCCTCCTCTCGGAACTTCCCCTTCCTGATTAATTATGGGTTCCAACCTTCTCTTCTTCCAGAGTCTTTCAAGGCTCAGAATTTTCCTGCTTTGGAGGTGCACTTGAGGGCGCTCCGCTCCACATGGGTACGGGTTCAGAGATACCTGCAGAGTTCCACATTGCGCTATAAGAGACAAGCAGACCGTAGATGGTTACCGGCTCCAGTTTTCCAGGTGGGAGAGGGAGTATGGCTGTCCTCATGCAATCTCCATCTCCAGGTGCCTTGTAAAAAGCTGTCTCCTCGATTTGTGGGCCCCTTTCAGGTTCTCCGTAGGATTAACCCCGTAACCTATGCTCTTGAACTGCTAATATGCGCATTTCTAATGTGTTCTATGTATCACTACTGAAACCATTGGTTTGTAACAGATTTACTACTGCTCCTGTCTGTCCCAGACCTGTCCAAGTGGGGGACCACGAGGAGTAGGAGGTACAAAGTATTTTGGACTCTTGCAGGGTCAGAGGACAGGTATAATATCTAGTTCATTTGAAAGGGTATAGAGGAGCTCTCCTGGGTCGCTAGGAGAGATCTACATGCTCCTGCCCTTCTCCGTGAATTCCACTCCCTTAATTCCTCTGGCACTGGTCCTCTTCCATGTGGGAGAGGTCGTTAACGGGGGTTACTGTCACAGTCTCCCTAAGGAGGCCTCAGTGATCCTTACACTGTGGTGTGTCGGTTGGCATGATTGCGGTTACTTCCGCATTGCTGACGTCATGAAACAGGCACTGGCACAGACGCCTGTTTATGGGCCTGTTCTGTTTTGCTTAATTGGGTTCTGCCTTCTTCTGTTCCTTTATTAACCTCCTTGGGACTAGGAGCCATTGCCCTTACATGGCATTTCTGCAAGCTCTCTTGCACTCCTTTGTGACTCGTGTCTATCTGAGAATCTGCTCTGTGTATGACCCCGGCTTGTCTGACTACCCACATCGGTTCAGACATGTGGATCTGACTGACTATCTCTCTCTGTGTTGACCCCGGCTTGTCTGACTACCCATATTGGTTCAGTCCTCTGGCGCTGGCTGACTAACTCGCTCCGTGCAGTCCCAGGCTTGTCTGACCTGTGGCTCTGGCTGCCTACTCGCTCCATGCACTCCTAGCTTGCCTGACCAGTAGTCTCTGTGTTCTGTGGCTCTGGCCTGCTCCCACTCCCTGTTGCCGCCGGTCTCGTGACCGAAGTGGTGATTACGCATATTATGACGTTCATACTGGTGTTCCACTCAAGCATCTTTCCTAGTCTCGGTAGCTCACAGTAGTGCAGTGCACAGCACAGTGTGCAGCTCCAGAGAGGAGCCTGGGTCCTATCATCCTGTGTCTGGGGTTGTGTGGGCTATACTAGTATTGCTGTATATCGTAAATAAAGGTGGTTGTATTTTATCATTGTGTCTGTCCTTCTTTGCCTGAAAACCGTGACAGCTTCTCTCAATAAGAAACAATTTAGCATAAGTCTTGCTAGTACCATAGATTGATAGCAAATAGCCTTAACTAATTTATTTGGGCTAAGTAAGTGAGGAGGGAACACGCTTGATTAATAAATAGCTTCCTCTAGCATTAGTGGACGATTTTTACAGCAATTGGGATGCAATGTGTAATCGGGGACTGTGTACCAGTTTAGAGTAAGAATTAGAAAACAATTCAGATGAGATCAGTTTATCTCATTTCTTTTTTGAATTGGGGTGTGATGCGGGCAGCTTTTCATTGAGTAACAATATAAGCACAAGTCTCGCAAGTGGTTGGGGCTGAGTTACTGAGGAGGTTGTAAAATTGATAACTATAAACCTCCCCATAAGTATAGTGGCCGAATTCTACTTTATCATAACATTGATACCAATAATTGTACACTATCAATCTCAATAAATAACTACTGACTATGCTTTTCACTGGGCAAACGTTAACATTTCCATATCATAAGGAAATTATCACTGATAATTGTGCCATTGTAATTGCATTGCAACAGTATTTTACTTATGTATCGGCAAATACTGTCTGCCTTTAAGTGTTTATAGCAATTCCCCTCTTTCTCTTTTAATGAATTTTCTACACTGTACTTTCCCTATACTTTGGATGAAGAAATAAGCTTGCCAATCATTTATTGGGGGTAGATTTTGTGCTATTATGCCTGTATTCTTTCTCTCCTTTTGTCTATATGGTTTATCATAAAATTACAGAGCAGCACATTCCCTTTGGTTACCTAACACCCAAAATTCTCAAAAGTGGTGCACCATCTCTTCTACATCTCTCTCTCCCTGGAATCTTGGTGGATAACTTTGGTATAGTCCCATGATGCCTGTGTTGCACACTGGATTTCTCTTAGTCCATGTGGAATACAGGACATCCCTTCTGGGAAAACTAATTAGTTGTTTAGTTCCAGACAGGGGTGTAGTTTGGGTTCTCTGGTTCAGGTGACCCCATTTCCTGCCTTATTTCTCTTTTCAGTCTTTGCTATTCATTAAAACTGAAAATGTCTATTGAGGGAGTATCCACCTCAAGAGAGCTGTTTACCCAATGGTTACTTTGTTCCATGTGGACAAAGAGGAAAAGATTTATCTGTAAGTACACAAAATCTCCTTATTGGCCTAGCACCGAAAGTAATTAGCATAACATGCCACACTGTGCCACTAACAGTTAGTAGTATTGTGCATTGTGAAGCCTTCTGGGTTAAAAATCCTTTCTAAATTAACAGGAATTTGGAGAATGCTCACATTCCCTATGGTTCTGTTAGTCTGCTCCAGAATTTATCTTCATTAGTTTCTTGAATATAGCCCATTGTACATTGATCTATTCCATAGATTTTCCACAAATCCCTACCATAGTCTCTCTGAAAAAACTTTGTTGCCCTCTCCCTTTTGCTTTCTTGAATTCATTTCTACTCTATTGTTTTCTGAAAATGCAGCATATTAGGTTCAAAATCCTCTACGCCAATGAATAATGCACAATTTTAATATCTGCTGGATGATACACCAGAACCCACGCTGCCCTCTGCATAAAGGACTTGAATAATAATCTATTGTAGATAAAAGGCACTCAGTGGGATTGTCTTACTAAACTTGTTATGAGTATGCAAAAGAGAAATTTGTTCTACTGCTTTGAGAAGAAAACAAATAGAAATCCTGATGTCTCAGAAAGACATGACTGTGAGATCACACATCCCACTCCCTAAATGTTTATGTACGTTGAATTACAAAAACAGTTCAGTATGACAGATTAAACAATTGTCTTTCTGCTCCTCAGAATAACAATAAATGCATTGTTTGCAAGCAGTAGGTGTAATTGTACACATGGGTTTGGGGTAATATGAAAAAGTTGACTTTAGTGGAAACAGACACTCGTTTATTGTCCAAGACTAAGAACAATGGAAGTATTTATCAAGTAGGGACTGGCAGGTTTAAAAAATACTGCTATGGTCATCAGAGTCCCACTTGCAAAGGGTCATCAGGGAGTAGACCAAATCGATGCTACATTTGTAACCAGAATTACAGATGCAGGTCTATCTGTTACTCAGGTGAAGGGGCACTCAACTAATGAGCTCATCTTGTAAAGAAGGTGATAATTCCCTCCTCCCCTCAGTGGTTGCATCCATGTCCAATTCAAGAATCCACTTCCACTCCACAGAATAGAACATTCTGGGTGTTATGTGTAAAGATAAAATGGAGAAATTGTGGGGCAAACCAACACTCTAGGGGACAAATAAACATATCCATTTATTTACATGAGGCTTTTAATCCCTTAAATTCTTGAGAAGCCTCCAGTTCATGGTGAAGCAAAAAAAATAAATAAATTCAGGGCCATTTTTTTTTTTTTTTTGCATGTTAGTCTCTACTTCTATACTATAGGTAATTTCTTATTCAAGTGCACAGTCAAAAATATACTATGTATCCACCAAACACTAGCTATAGAGCTCAATATATCTGGGACAGGACCTCTTGGGAGTTGTGCACTAAGGTGTGATAAAGTGGATATAACTTCTCCAGTGATTCATATGTTATTCTATGGAGCCTATGCACTAAGATTTCTCATTTGGAGATCATACTGCATAGGCTCTATAGAATAACATAGGAACTGGAGAAGTGATATCACTGGAGAAGTTATCTCTGCGTTATCATCTCTTTATCACTCCTTAGTGCATAACCCCCCTAATCTACAAACATTAAATGAAAACAAATAGATCATTACATTTGGTGGATATAATTTCAGTAAATTGTGCCGTAAACCTGTCAGAATTTCCATGAAGGCATTCAAAGTTATTTTTTGCACTGCTTTGTTTTTCAAGAGTTATTACATTCATTATTATTATTATTACACTCATTCAAGAATTATTACTATTAAGTGCACCTTTTTTGGGCCATTTCATTACCTTAGTGACTGCGTTGCGATGGAGAGCTCTTATCCCTACAATAGCAATAGCATCACCATGAAATGAAGTGGCCACAAAAATGTTGCACTTAAAAATTACAAAAAAAGTTTGCTTTGTAATAACCTTTGAATGAAGCTTGTCTTGACAGTGAGTATCATTGTTTTGCTCAGCTGGAAAAGCTCTACAACTTATATTTACTAATTACTATCGTTTAATAACTATATTTTACATAATGATTTATTATGTGGTTCTGCTGTGCTTTTAAACCTTTGGATGCAATGTATTGTGAAGCAATGTGTTGGTGACAACTCCAGCATCCAAGGGGTTAGTCCCACTGACACATTTACAGCTCTAAAGAATAAATAAAGGTGATATGAGGAAACAGTAGGGTAGATAGTTTTATTGGCAGTCCAGGCTTTGATATAGGTACATACATAGTCTGAAGCCAGAATAAGATGATTAGATCAGCATCTGCTTCGATACACAGTCTTGGTTATTACTATGGTGGCCTTGGTGAATTCAACTGTACTATACAGGCCTATGATATCGAGAATGATAAATTGCCTTTTGTGAATTTATAACAATGGCAGTAGAGAACAAGCCGTTCATCTAGAGCAAGCATGGGTTCCCTCCATTATTTCACCAATTTAACATGGAACGAGATGCATTTGTTCAACAAACTTTTAATACTGGATCTTTTGTAATAACACTCATGTCTGTTTAGCAGAAATTGATATTTTCAGTGTATATATTGTTGAAAGAAAAGCATAGCATTTGTACTTTAGAAATGAGAGGTATGTGCAGATTGAGGCTTTAAATGTAATATGTACTTATCGGACTGTAATCATAACATTTTGCAGTACATACTCTTTTCAGTAATATTTATAAATGTATTACAAAAAAGTAATGAACTATTAAATTCATATGAGCAAATAAATTGTTCATCAAAATTTTTTTTACAAAATATTTGTATTAATTCCGTCTAATCAAATCCTCATTGTGACATTTCCATCAAAATCTAAAGTATATATTTTCTTATTTCTTTAAATATGGTTATATGGATATCTGACACATTTTCCCATTCATGTTTAACCCCTTGGATGCTGTAGATGCTGTAGATGCTTCCAGTGCATTACTTTGCATACAAAACCCCTCATTAGTGGTAACATGCAAAATTGTTGTGCAGGGTAGTTGGGACCCAGAGAGGCAGAGATAGGAAGACAAGAGCCCCAGAAGATAGAGTAGCTTATGAAGCTAGGGTGCGAGGTTGGGAACATAGACAACCATAAGCCAAAGCTGCCAGACCTTGCTGTAGCCCATGGGCTGGAGGTAAAGTTGTCGGTCACAAGATCAAATTACTGATTCCCAGTGTAGCCAGAACCAATACAGGATAATTGGGCATACTAGTTGGTTTCCTAAAACAAGAATTTCTGAGTCGGGAAGCTACTAAAAGAAAAAGCAAATATTCTTCTAAAGAAGAAAAGCTGTGGAGAGGTACGGTACAAGAGAAAAGGCCACAAGGGGAAGCACAAATACAGAAAAAGGTACTGAGAGAAGGGAAGACAGCAAATGGGAACAGACAGCAGCCAAGAGGTGGGGAAAATAACCTCTAGAAACAGCAAAGGTATAAGCCCTTAGGGCAAAACAGACACACAATCAGGGAGGAAGCCATAGAGAAATGGAGAGAAAACTACTAAAAGAGGCTAGGGTAATGCCCGCTCGATAGTGGGAACTGCAGCACAGTCAATAATGCCTGCCGATAAGAGGCAGAGGACTGCTGAACTAGAGAAAAGGACAGTTGCCGAGAGGCGGAGGAGATGGCCACACACAGAAAAGGAGATAAACAGCTACAGACTACTGGGAAGACCAACAGAAATTTGCAATTCAGCAGACAAAGGAATGATAGGACCTAGGAACTGGCAAATAGGACTGGAGCTGCACACTGAATAATAGAATAGAGTGGCCATGGTTAACAGCTTGGAGAAGACAACATATAGAATAAGCAGATGTCAAAGACTAGCAGGATCTAGGAAGAGAAAGGGTTGGTATATAGGAGGTCAGGATACAATGACACAACAGGAATGCTGGAACTGACAAATTGTTAAGATGTACATAGAAGATTGCAGGAAGGGGGTTTCAGAAGGAGAGAAAGGTGGGACAAGAACAAATCAAGTAAGCGAAAACTAAACTCTGGATTGGAGTCTCACATAAAGCAGAACGTGGGTCAAGAACTTAGCAGGAAAGTGCAAAATAAACTCTGGAATGAAATCTCCCAACTTTCCTGCTTATGATTGGGTATGTTCAGTGGGTGACCAAACTACAGGCTTTGTTCTGTTAAACCCCCCTTTCAGAATTTTCATTCCGATAGGGTGATTTTGCAAATTCCATTTGGGTATCTGTCTCCTCCTCTCTTGGTTTGTAGCATTTCTTCCTCCCTCCCATTTGCCCCCTCTGAAGCACTCCCACTTGCCTCATAATACCCCTATTCACATTCGCAGGCTCCTCTTCTTTGCTTTCCCACATTCATTTACCATACTTCACCTGCTACAACAGCCTTTGTCCACTGCATCAACTTCAATTCAATGACTCTTCATCCCTCCCACATACGGGATCACTACGCCTTTTCATCCCTCCCACCCCTTTGCCTCGTTGCCCCTACCACCTTCCCCGGAGCCATTGTAAAAAAATGTTGTATAGTTTTTTCCATAATGGTATAGGACTTGATCTGGTTCTCACATGTGTTTATTATGTCTAATATGAACTACTGTGACTTAGCAGGCTGAATGATCGGCCCAACGGGTGTTCCTGGTGGAAAGATAATTTACCATAAGAACACAATGATATGCTTTCACATTTGTAACACTATACTTTGGTATTGCAGTTGTGTAGCAAATTCTAGGGTGCATTTGGAATTGGTTATTGATGATGGGGAGTCTAGGAGGAAGTGCACATGAAGTAAAAAGAGGGATGGGATTCTAATCTATTCTAATCCATGGCAGGATTCTTTTGGTGATGCTTCCATGATTTATTTTACTGTGTTCTAATCAATGGAGGTGGTTTTAAAGAGGGTATCTATTGCGACCACTACTTACCTCTGCTGAAGCACTCTATTAGGGGTGTGAAACATGCTTATATCTTTATGTATTTGTTATATCATCTTTGTATTGTTTGGTATTCCATAATAACGTTATGATTTTGTTCTTTATCTAAGCACCCATCTTATTTTCATACCACTGATCATTTTCATTACATGATTTGACTGGATTTCTGCACCCTGTTCTTTGGCAGTTTGTTCCATGGTCTCTGTAGTGCATATTTCATTTTGGTTCTGGGTGATCCACATGGTGAAGCCTTCTGCCTTGGGCCAAAATAAACTTTAGACCACAGACTGTCAGAACAGTTAAGCCAGAAGGCCTTAAAAATGAGAATGGAGTTTCAAAATGGTCCACTTTCCTCTAATGAAGATGCTCTATGTCTTTTGATAGTTTTATGTCCAGGCAAGGTGACGTGCTGTTGATACTACTCCCCTTTAGCAAGAGCTGGTTCCCATACATCCATCCTGCTCAGAAGCTGGCCAGGTCCTCAGCATTAAAGGGAAATGTATGCTCATATTTACCTGAATGTTATCTATCCCGATGCTGGACATGTGGCCCTCAGGGGCTTCTTCTGCAACCCCCAGTCTATTCTCTTGTATAGTGTGAAGAGGTAATAAATGCCCCTCCCACATCCCATACACCTTTGTTTCACTCCAAAAAGCTAACATTTCCTTTTATTTTGCCTCAGAGCATACCTCCCTTTATACTTACACTGTTCTACATTAAGACTTGGGGGCTAAAGAATTAGGTGTTGTACAGTTCTTCTAACAGCAGTCAGCTTCATCCATATAATTTTTTCTTTTGCATTTGATCTCGGTTGTAGCCTTCTGCTACTTGTTTCAATTTACATTCTGATAAAAACCACTGCCTGTTATGAGCCATGCATATCTATTGATGTCCATTGTTTGTTGTGAGGAGGAGGTATGACCTAGAGGTACACAAACACAGATCACTATATGCAGGAAACTACAGATATAATGCAAAAAATGTATAGTTGGCTAAACCTGACTGTAGTATATTGGACATGTAGGAGTAGATAAGTCAATAGGCCTTATGCAAAATAAAGTTTAGCAATTCTGGATCAAACCAGCTGCACCATAGGGGGCAAATAAACCTTCCTCTTTAATACTAGAGAGGTTGACAATGCATTGCTTTGCAATACACCAGAGACCTGTCTAGAATTTGAAGGGTTAAAAGACCCATTTAAATCAAATGGGAGGTTTTTTTACATTATGTTGCAGTTGCTTCAGAATTGCTTGCTTGTTTTTTACATGCATAAGGTTCAACCTGATAAATGAAGCCCCACGAATTCTAGAATATATTTGCCCTTTTATATATTTACAGCATTTATTGTAACATCGAGGGGTGTGCCATGCATTGCTTCACAATGCTTTGTGTACCCCTCCGGCACTCAGTGGGTTAAGGCTATTCCATGTCTCAGCTACCCTTTCGTACATCCTCACATTACTCCTGAGTCTTCCATCCTTCATCTGCAGTGCATGACCTCACGTTCCTTCAGTTCTATTTAGTGTTCAGCACCCCAGCATGAAATGTGCCATGGTCTGCACAAGGGCACAGCTGCAAAATATATAGTTACTGTATCTACAAGACAAATACAAACATTGCAATGTATTTACCCACTTCATTAAAAGGACACAATGCTTACTTCTGTAAAGAAGCATGTTTAACACTTGCTAAGGACCATGAGTGTGTGAAGCATATTCTTCTGATTCTTAAAGGGTTAACTGCAACAGCTATAATTCCAGTCCAGGTTTTGGTAAGCACACCCAAAAAAAAAGAATATTTAAACAGGTGGACAACAGCCAATTTCTACCAAAATAGCTAAATGAAAAAATAAGTGTTTTTGCTTTTTAACTATTAGAGAAATGCATGAATAATAATTCTATCCTCTGTAGAACTGTGAATAATTACAATAATATGGCTTATAGATGGATGTTACCAAGTTCTCCAGTGTATTTTTTCTTTGATCTGAGATCTTGGGCAATATGTAAAGCAAGCCTTAAAACCTAGTATAAGGGAAATATTAATGAAGGCTCCATTGAGTGCCTGTGGGTTGATAGGTCTGATACAACCCACCTTATATTTGGCAGTTTGAAGAAGCCCGACTGCTACTGTAAATGGAAAAGGATTCTCAGGAAATGTAATCATAATGGAAAATGTATTCATGCTAAACAGGCATAGTGTCTTCTGATTGGAGGAAAGTAGATGTAGTACCATTATTCTAAAAGGGTCAAGACCTAAACAGGGAAGATATAAATCTGTGAGTTTGAGTTTTGTGTTGAATAAGATATTACAAGGATTACTAACAATAATATTCAAGAGTATGTGACAACAAACAACTTTATTAGTAGGAGTTAGCATGGTTTTACAAAGAATAGATTGTATCAAACTAATTGACTTGCATTCCATGAAACATTGAGTAGTAACTTAGACAAGAGTATTGCTGTTGATGTGGTGTACTTGGATTTTGCAAAAGCCTTTGACACTGTGTCTCACAACAGGTGGGCATAATACTTTTTAATTTGTTTATTAATTATCTTGGTATTAAAAGTAGTGTCTCAGTCTTTGCTGAAGACACTAAACGGTGTAAGGAACTACGCACAAAACAGGATGTTTTTCCTCTGCAGAAAAATGTTGATAAATTGAATGAGGGGGACGTAAAAGTGACAGATAAGGTGTAATATAAATACAAGGTTATGCACTTGGGTTTTAGAAACAAACGTGCATTAAATAGGAAAACTCCTTGGGGGATCCTTGTAAGAGAAAGAGTTAGGAGTATTGGTTGATAATAGATATCACAACTGTACAGTGTCACTGCAAAAACCAATAGAGTACTATCATGTATAAAGAGGGGTATAGATGCATAGGATGGGAATGCAATTCTACCTGTATGTAAATCCTTGGTAAGGCCTCATCTAGAATATGGAGTACAATTTTGGACATCACTTCTTTAAAGAAAAGGCATTATTGAACTGGAAAAATGCAGAGAGGTCCAACAAAACTGATACAATATCATGTTCTGCCCCTTTTTCTTTGCTTTTTTGTGATTTCTTGTCTGGCTTTTGTTTGTTTTCTCATGTTATCTAGATCCTGGTTCCCCACCTTGTCTTGTGTTTGCTCTGAGCCTTTATAGAGCCTTAGTGCTTTTGGGCAGGGTGCTATCAAAGCTTTCCAGTTTGTGACCCTTCGTTTCTGGTCCTGTTCCTGAGTGTTGTCTTGTGTATTAACCTGGCTTTTCCTTCACTTCCCTCCTATTCTGCGATTTGGTTCCATGCTCATCTTAGATCCTGTTACCGACTTTGGCACTAAACTGTCTTAGTAGCTTTTAAAAACTATGGAGAAAAGAAAACAGTCACCATCTCTGATAAAGTGCCGAGATCAGCATGAAACAACTCGTGATTCTATATGATAATAGGTTCCTCCTAATACAAGTAGCCTGCTGTGCTCATATGGATGCATCAAGCCTAGCCAATACATTGTTGGTCTATGTCAGCCTGTTACACTTTTTACCTGTTCTTTTTCTCCATCTGTTTTCAGCAGTGATTGTGATGGAATTTAGTGCACTTTTTGTGCATATGCTTGCAAGATAAATAAATGTTTCCCAAATTACAACTGATTTACATGGGGTATTTAATCCCTTGAATTCTAGAGAAGACTTCCAACACACTGCAATGCAATGGAGACCTCTCTAGTAAACAGGCGATTAAAAGACTCGTAGTAACATAGTTGATGAGGCTGAAAAAAAGACATGCATCCATCAAGTCCAGCCCATGGCAAAAACGCCTCTGTTGATCCAGAGGAAGATAAAAAAGCCCTCTGAAGCCATTTCCAATTTAGCCCCAAGTGGGTAAAAATAATTTCCTTCCTGACTCTAAATGGCAGTCAGATAGTTTCCTGGATCAGCATCCTATCTGCATTGAAGCCATCGGTCATATTTTTCAATATTGTTCTGTTAGATAGGCATCCATTGCTTTTTTGAAAGCAGTTGCATTATCTGCAAGTACAACATCCCGAGGCAAAGAATTACATATTTTTACCACCCTTACTGTAAAAAATCCCTGCCTTTGTTTTAGTCAAAAGCACCTTTCCTCTAGTCTCAATGGATGACCTCTTGTTCTCAGCTCAGCTCTTTGCGTAAATAATTAAATTTGATAGTTCTTTGTATTGACCTTGAATGTATTTGTAAATGGAAATCATATCACCCCTTCGATGTTGCTTCTCTAATGTAAACAAACCCAGTTTGGCTAGCCTCTCTTTATAACTCAGATCCTCCAATCCCTTTATCAGTTTTGTTGCACGTCTCTGCACTTTTTCCAGTTCATTAATGTCTTTTTTAAGAACTGGCTCCCAAAATTGTACTCCATATTCCAGATGAGGCCTAACCAAGGATTATACATTAAAATAAAAAGGTTTTTTATTTACCCCTATATTGTAGTTGGCTTCACCATGATCTCTCTCTTTCTGTATATGGTTCATAACATTCTAAAGACAATACACACAAAACATGAGAGGAGTAATTCTGGAGCTGTAATAACGAATTAAATACTCACTGGGTATTGTTATAGTTTCAGCTTACCTTGTTTCCAGCAGCATCTACAGGCGTGAGGCTTCTAGCATGCAGCAGGCCTCTGTTTTATCTGTTTGTTTCCTGTAGTCTCATCCTACCTACTTCATACTTCCTCCCTCTGAGCTGCTCCTCCTACTTCCTGTGGAGAGGTTTAAAAGGCAGACTGAGTCCTGACTCAGTCCCCCTTGCGTTGTTGTTATTAGGTGAAGTACTTGGGCTCTGTGTGACCTGGCTATCTACGAAAACCCGCACTGTGTATGACCTGGCTATTTATGAGAACCTGCACTGTGTTTGACCCGGCTAAGTAAGAGAACCCTTTCTGTGTATGGCCCAGATAAGTACGAGAACCCTCTCTGTGTATGACCCAGATAAGTACGAGAACCCTCTCTGTGTATGACCCAGTGATCACGAGTATCCCTTACTGTGATCAATTTGTGCTATTGGCTTAAGACGGACCACTGTTGTGGACAGGGTCTGATTGGTGACTGCAGGCGTGAGTCACAGGGTCTCGATATAGTGACTGCAGGCTTGAGTCACAGGGTCTGGTGTAGTGACTGCAGGCGTGAGTCACAGGGTCTCGTGTGGTGACTGCAGGCGTGAGTCACAGGGTCTCGATATAGTGACTGCAGGCGTGAGTCACAGGGTCCGATATAGTGACTGCAGGCAGAGTCACAGGGTCTCTTAGCGGTGACTGCAGGTGTGGGTCACCGGGTTGCTGCAAAGGTGTGGTGTTGCTGGTTTGACTGATTGCAGGCGTGGGTCAGTTCTCCAGTCCAGCAGTCCTTGTGTTCCTGTTCGTCGGATCAAGATTGTTGAGCCAGTGTTCACAGTGGTCGCCTGTTCCAGTGTTCCAGTCGACGGATCAAGAGTTGGCGTTCCTGTATCTTTCTGAGACTAACAGGGGCTTCGGCCCAGTCTCTCGCATTGTGGTCTAGCAAGAGGCCTACTATTTCTGGTAGTAGTGTCGCCAGCTAGTAACCCTTTGCTTCTTGTACCACTTATTTATCGCTGTGGTTTATTCTAATAAATATTTTGCATTATTTTACCGTACTGAGTTCTGAGCATTCCTGGGTGCCCGTGACAGGTATTCAAACAAGGACATCCAACTTGGATGCCTTGTTGGAATAACTAACCCAGCGAATATTTGATTTGCTTTCACAGTGGAATCATACCTGACACTTGAAGGTTAACAGTATAAATGCAAAAAAGTAGATCACAAGCTAATATAAATCTAAAGAAAGAAATGACAAGGAAAAAAGGCATTTAAACTATTTAAGTCACAAGGAACACAAAATGATTTCTTGAAATACAGAGAGAGCAACACGGATTGCAAAATGGTAATTAAGTTAGCAAAAAACAGATAATGAAACTTGAATTGTAAGGGAGAGCAAGAATAATCCAAAAAGTTTTTTCAAATGCATAAATATCAAAAAACTTAAGAGGGAGTGCATTGGACCTTTCAAAAATGATTAGAGAGGATAAAGGAAAGGCTGATGTACTAAACATTTTGTAATTTTTTTTGCATGGGTATATACTGGAAAACAAGGAAGGGTAGAAGAACCATGACAAGTAACAAATAAACTATACCATTATTATATATTGGGTTAACACAACAAGAGGTCATAGGAAGACTGGATATAGTTAAGACTGACAAAGTACCTAGTCCTGTTGGTATACCTCGAAGGGTTCTTCGGGGAATCAGTGTAGTGTTAGCAAGGCCACACTTTTAACTCTTTAAAGACTATCACCACAGGCTTAGTACTGGTGTAAAGCCAATTTAGTGTCTTTATTTAAGAAGGGAACTAAAACAGAACTTGGGAATTATAGACCTGTGAGTTTGATCTCTGTAGAGGCAAATTGATATATGGCATTATAAGGGATTATATTCAGGATTACACAGAGGAAAATAAGATTATCATCAGGAATCAACATGGTTTTATGAAAAATAGATAGTCAAACTAATCTTTTGAGCTTCTTTGAAGAAGTAGCAACCTAGATATTGGTAAAGCAGTAGATGCTATATATATATGTAGATAAAATAAGAAACTTGGGGCTAGGGGATAACCTTTGCAGCTGGATAGAAAACTGTTTGAAGGATATGGAACAGTTTGTTGTAAATGGAAAATTCTCCAATACCGTTAAAATCAAGAGGCCAATACAAGGATCTCTCTAGTGAGCTTTTCATTCCAAGGCCTGATCAGATAACTAGCGGCCACCCCTTAAGATTAGAGGAAAGGAGGTTTCAATTTAAGCAGAGGAAGGGTTTTTTAGAAGAAGGTTTGTTAAACTGTGGATTCTTTGTCCAAGGATTTTGTAATGGCAGATACAATGGAGACATTTAAGAGAACATTAGATGCATTTCATTCAAGGGAACATACAGGGTTATACTGTGTATTAGCAGTTAAAGCAGGATGTTCCAGTACATAAACGAATACTCATTTGGTAGCAGGAAGGTTTATATAATTCTCATTTTTCTGGGATAGGAGGCAAAGATCGAACTTGATGGGTTTGTGTCTTTTTTCAATCACAGCTCGTCTATTCTCATGAGATTTACAGATCTCACAGAGAGGCAATATGGCAGTTCTCATTAGAATCCCATTCTCACAAGAACCAGGTGCAAAGAGTAGCGTGATCTTGCGAGAATTTCAGGATCTCATGAGATGGAGGTTCCAGGTGTGAAATTACAGGAACAGCATGGAGGTCAGCACCTTGTACTCCCATGGAGGTAAGGATTCCACCAAACTAAAACTGATTTCAGCCACTCTGATCTGAAGGTCTTATAGAAGTGCCTGCAATTAAAAATGAAAATATAGAAAATTAAAAGAAATACACATAGCAGAGGCAATCCACAGTATTAAAAAAAATATACACAGTACATTTTAAGAGTTACTGAAAAAAGGGCCTAAACACATGCATAAGTAGGGAATGGAACTGAATAGTGCATAAGTAAATTATTGTACTCATTGATCTTAAAAGGAAAGATGCCCAAATACACTGTAATTCATCTCTTGTCTTGACTACATCCAGGGCAGTACAGTAAGCATGCCAAATGGATGATACATTCAGATCCTCTGTCCATCAGCTATGCCAGAGGCTGAAGAACAGGGATATTAATGTTTCACAATAAAAGCAGCTCCAATTAATCTTCATAGTATTTGGGCCATGGAGAGTGTTATTTCAATACTGTCCAAGTTGTAGTTCAAGAGTAATTGAATGATAAAGTATCCCCCTCCCGACCCTTTTACTGATGTAACACTGTTCACCTCAGAGCAGCAAGACTGTCCAGATGGATCGCAGAGAGGAACAATCTTCAGTGAGCATAAGGAAAAACCTGTCAAGGGGGGCAAGGTTGTCCTTATGCCTTATCCCTTGCTGAAAGCTGTCCAGTCAAGTGACCGGAATCCTTACACTAGGTAAAAGGGGTGGGAGAGGGATACTTTATCATTCAATTACTCTTGAACTACAACACTGACAATATTGAAATAACACTCTCCATGGCCCAAATACAATGAAGATTAATTGAAACTGCAGTTTTTGTAAAACATTACTATCCCTTTCAGTCTTTTTTTGTCCCATTTTAGTTTGTGGGCAATTTGTAGTCAGTTAAAGTGCTAGTAATGTTAAAAAAAACTTTTTGCATTTAGAAGAGCTTAAAAAGCTGATCTAAATGCAAATAAACGTATATCTCAAACCACTATGGTTTAAGAGATACGGGCGTTTAAAGTTTGCTGTTTCCTACTGACAGCTGGTGTTCAGGCACATGTTTTAGACCATTCCAATGAAGGGATTCCGTGTAAGTAACGAGATCTCGGCACTTCTCAAGCGCCACCGTGTCGACCGACACGAATCTCCTGCTGACAGCTTTACAGCTGTCAGTAGGAAACAGCAAACTTTAAACGCCCTATCTCTTAAACCATAGCGGTTTGAGAGATATGTTTTTTTTGCATTTAGATCAGCTTTTTAAGCTCTTCTAAATGCAAAAAAGTTTTTTTAGACATTACTAACACTTTGAGGCTATGCATTATGGAAGGTTGTTTCCATTATGCCACTCTATAAAACTTGTTGCACTGTCTGGATATGGTCCATTGTACTAAAACCGCTCCTGAAGCCTGCCTGTTCTTTAGATTCTTCTTGATAGTGCCTTTGTGAAAACCTTACAAATGACCGGCAATAGGCTTATTTGGTAGGAGGGCTTTTTGATTTTTCCATGCTTCAGGCACTTTGCCAAGTGGTATGCATTTTGAAAATAGTTTAACCAGTTCTTTGAATAAGGGTTGACCTCCGGCTTTCAACATTTCAAGTGATCTTGCGTGTTTCTTCTTTTATGCACTTCCATTTGGTCTTGTTCATTTCTACATATTGTACCTTGTTCGTAATATTAAAGTTTTGATTCATTTCTCGTTGCTTTTTTCATCATGGCAACTGTTTCGTTTGATATCCGGGTTGGTTTTCCTTATTTCACAGTACGTGTAAGGACATGGACAGGGGGTCTATGATGGTCTCAATAACTTTTTTCATTGTGAGCTGAAATGTCCAAGTGGAAGGTCTTGCAGCACACTGAAGTGATTAGACAGTGCTAACTCAAAATTCTTGATTCTTCAATAGCTGGCTAGTGTCCCTCTTCACATTTGTTGCATTTCTCTTTCTTTCTTGCTGTCAGTTTTCATTTTTGCTGTCACTAGATGATGAGTGTGTCAATGAAGCCAAGTAATATCCTATATAATAATTTACTAGAAAGTTTGTAACGACGCAGTCATGAGCAGTAGAGACTGTTACACATGCTGCAGTCATGCGCAGTAGAGACTGCCCGTAATGAGGCTGATACAGAGCGGGACGCTGTCCAGTTCTGTATCAGCCGTGGCACTGGCAGTCTCTACTGTGCATGACTGCCTCGCGACCGGCTGGAAGTGGCACTGTGGCCTGTGTAACGGGCTCTTCGGTATATAATAAAAGGCCAGAAAGTTTGTCACAATGCAGTCATGCACAATAGAGACTGCCCGCGTTTGGCCACTCTCTACTGCGCATGATTGTATCACGTGAGTAAGGTGGCGCAATCGCGTGGAGCAGTGCGGTAACGGCAGTATGAAAAGCAGGTCCGGGTAATGTTAACCCTTTGAGTGCCAGAGGGGTTTGCATTGTATACTCCTCTGGCACTCAAAGGGTTAACAGGCCGGTCCTGCTCTGCGTACTGATGTTACCTCACTGCTCCACGGCCCGTGCACGGGCTTTTACACTAGTATATATATATATATATATATATATATAAAATAATAAGCCTCATAGCATAATTTATGGTTCCTCACACAAAGAACATAATTTATGTCTCCTCAGAAAACACACACACATTGCAGAATGTCTCATTACATAATTTATGTCTCATTAGGAGACACAACTCCCATTAGGTGATTCAATGGGGATGTTACTGCTCCTATTGGGTGATTCAATGGGGACATGTTTATCATGCAGGCCCACCACTATCCAACTGACAAAAAAAAAAAATATATAGCTGCCACTCTCTCCTGAAGTAGGGGATATCAATAACTTCTCACAGTCCACACACTCTCACTCAGGATCATGACCCCACAAACACACTGTTTCACCTCTCACAGATAATTGTAACCCTCCATACACTCTGTGTCAGTACGAGGGTATAATGTTTCCATAAAATACAAACACTCAGGGATAAACTTAACAGCAACTCTTTTATTTAACTCTTTTAATCTCTTCAGTCAACCTCACTAACTGTCTATTTTTATCTGTCACTCCTCCACTTCCTGCTTCCTGCCCTTTCTCCTTAAAGGGAGAAAGATGCTTTGCTATATGTTACAGAGGTCAAGCCTCAAACACCACTTTCTATTTGTTCCCTCAGCATATTGCTACGTTGCCTCAGCTGAAGAGCCACCGTGTGTTATATTGCTATGTTACCTCAGCTTAAGTAAGAAGGAATTACTGCTCCCATTGGGTGATCTAAATCATGCAGGGAGTTGGCCTGCCCCCACTATCCAGCCCGTCCACCACTATCCAAGTGACTGAAAAATCAAAATGGCTGCCACTCGCTCCTACACCACAGGCACAAACACTCTCACTCACACTGAATCATACACACTCAATCACACACACTCGCATTCTCTCACTCACACTCTCTCACTCAATCACACACTCACATTCACTCACTCTCAATCTCACACACTCTCACTCACACAATCTCACACTCAATCACACTCACACAGTCAATCACACACTCTCACATACACTCTCTCACACTTAATCACACACACTCTCTCGCACTCACTCAATCACACTGTCACTCACTCACACTCTCTCACTCAATCACACTGTCACTCACTCACTCACACTCTCTCACTCACACTCTCTCACACTCTCTCTCAAACTCTCACTCTCTCACACACTCTCACAGTCAATCACACACACTCAATCACACTCTCTCACACACTCAATCACACACACTCACTCAATCACACACACTCACACTCTCTCACTCACACACACTCACTCACACCCCAGGAGCCAGCACAATCCACCTTCCACCATAGTATGTGCAATTACCACATGCTTTTCAACTACATGATTGAATGCCACAGTGGAGGCATAAGTACAAACACAAACTCATTACAATGACACATAAGTCACCCCCTTATGACTCACTTCTGTGTGTGTGTGTCTCTGTGTGTTTCTCACTGTATCACACTCTATGTGTCTGCATTTTGTGCATTGCATCTATGTGTGTTTGACTGTCTCACTTTTTATGCATCTCAGTACATGCGTGTGCATTTGAGTGTGTGTCACTGTGTGCGTGTGTCTTGCATCCATGTGTGTATGCATTAATTCCCTATATAGCCTGACGGGCAGCGCCGTCCCACATTGCAAGAGTATATATATATATATTAGAGAATGAAAGATAAAAGGACTTTCCTTCAGGAAATATATAAAGCCATGATACTACTGATGCCACTAAAAACTAAACTAGCTGGCTATTGGGCAAGCTATATAGGGTAGAATGTGGCAGGAGTTTTATCATAGAATGCCCTGCCTCCTGGAAAGGTCTCATTTCTACATTGGTCCCTGCATTCCTTGACAGTACAGAAGATGAAATCACTATCATACATGTATACATAGTAAAACTGCCTACTGAAATTGCCTATACTCTGAAACATAAACACTGCAGTTGTGCAGTCATTATTAAGGCCCTTAGGCCATAATTGACAGAGTTTATTGATCTAAAACAGCTTCTTGACATGGAGAACTTTGTCTCGATCCCCACTTCTGCAAAAGCTTTTTAAAACTATCAGTCATATGGAAAGCCAGCTGACTAGTTTCATGAAACTGTGTTACAACATGTAGATCTTATTTGTCTCGTAGTTGTTCATTTCTGCTAACTCAAAGCTTACATTTCTGTGTAGTCTGTTCTAAATATCATAAGCCATACATTTCCCAGATCACATGTAAATGTGATTCAGAATTGGAAAAGATTTATTAGTCAATGGATGTGTAAATTAACAGTTTTGTATGGCATTGTTGTAACCGCAACAGCCGAGACAAGTATAAGCACCTATAAGTGTGTCACCTATCACAGTCCTATCACCAGTCTTTTTACCAACTGTATCAGCTGTCACTAGCATATCCCTAATATTCATACCAAGTTTATAAGATACTAATGGTGGCTTCTGAAATTCTGTTAAGATACTAGAAGGGTTACTAACAGTATTCAGAACTATGTGAAGGCAAACAATATTATTAGTAGGAATCAACATGGTTTCATGAAGAATAGATCATTTCAGACTAATTTACTTGCATTTTATGAAAGAGTTAGTAGTAATTTGGAATGGGAAGTGCCGTTGATGTACTATACTTGGATTCTGCAAAAGCCTTTGATACAGTGCTTCACAACAGGTTACTGCAGAAATTAAAAGGCTTCGGTTTGGGCTGTGTTATCTGTACATGGATTGAGAACTGGTTACATGATAAGTGGCAGAGAGTTGTTGTAAATGGAACCTTTTCAAAATCGGTCTAAATTTATAAGTGGGGTGCCACAGGGTTCAGTCCTGGGCCCAATGCTTTTTAATTTGTTTATTAATGATCTAGAAGTGGGAATTGAAAGTAGCGTGTCAATCTTTGCTGATGACACTAAGCTGTATGTTTTTTTCTCTGCAGAAAGATTTAGATAAACTAAATGAATGGGCAGAAAAGTGGCAGATTACATTTAATGTAGATAAATGTAAGGTTATGCATTTGGGCTGTAGAAACAAACTTGCTACATATACTGTTAAAAAAAAGAAAAAAAAAAAAGATGACATTGTTGTACTGGAAAAGGTGCAGAGACGTGCAACAAAACTGATAAAAGGATTGGAAGATCTGCGTTATAAAGAGAGGCTAGCCAAACTGGGTTTGTTTACATTAGAGAAGAGACGTCTAAGGGGTTATAGGATTACCATTTACAAATACATTCAAGGTCAATACAAAGAACTATCCAATGAATTATTTACGCAAAGAGCTGAGCTAAGAACAAGAGGTCATCCATTAAGACTAGAGGAAAGGCACTTTTGACTAAAACAAAGGCAGGGATTCTTTACAGTAAGGGCCGTAAAGCTATGGAATGTTTTGCCTGTGGATGTGTACTTGCAGATATTGTAAATGCTTTCAAAAAAGCAATGAATGCCTTTCTAGCACAGAACAATTTTGAAAATTATGATAGATGGCTTCAATGCAGATAGGATGTTGACCCAGGGATTTGACTGCCATTTGGAGTCAGCAAGGAATCTTTTTTCCCACTTGGGGATAAACTGGAAATGGCTTCAGAGGGCTTTTTTTTTGCCTTCCTCTGGATCAAAAGGGGTGTTTTTGACATGGGCTGGGCTTGATGGATGCATATCTTTTTTTTCAACCTCATCAACTAGGTTACTATGTATTAATGTTAGCATTACATCAAGTAGGGTCTTAAAATACATGACATCAATTGACCAGCTGAACTAAAGCTAAGTCACAAATGGCATTCTATTCTGAACCCTGCATTCTATTTTTACTTTTAGACCAAAACATAAGAATGTATGGCACGCTGTAAATTATAATGTAACCATTAAAATATATATATATATATATATATATATATATATATATAATTAAATCACTAAATCATATAGGATCAATAGGACCGGGTCAGCGCGGCACTGCCTTTAACACAGCAAGCTACAATTCCTGGAACGTGCGTACTCAAACCTAGCCCTACCAAAAGAAACCACAAAAATGGAGAGCGCTAACAAATTAAACAATAGGAGGATATTATAGTGCAACAGATTGTCCAGTTTCTCACTCATAAGAGCAAGGAGTCTGCTAAGCACTAAATTGGAATAAGATCGTTTGAACTCTGCCCGCTTAACAGCTGTAGGAAGAGAGCCGATTTCTGGTACGTGGGAAAGACGAACGCTGCCCGCAGTCCGTACCCCCAGTGTTGGAGGAAGAAGCAACACGATAGCAGTGGAGAAGTGTGCAGTAACAAACATTACTAGAGAGTTGGAGGAGATACATTGATCCAGCTAAGTATCTTGTTTGATAACTGCTATAATATACAATGCTGCCTTCGAATACACATAGGGGGAGAAGGAGAACACTAGACGGGGGAAACCACGAAACAGAGGCTCATATGTGTGTGTGTGTGTGTATATATATATATATATATATATATATATATATATATATACACACATACTCGGGAGAGTTAAACTTAATGTACTGATCAAGGTGCATGCATGAAGAAAGAAGATTTATATCCCTTTTATGAGTGTGCTTGGACTTTTTAGTATTTGTATTCCAAGTAATGTATACATTGTAGATTGATGTGTGTTTTTAGATAAAGACATATTTTTTACAATTGTCTAATAGTTACTCATTGCCTTTAATTGCTGCCTTTTTATACATATTGTTTAATTTGTTAGCGCTCTCCCATTTTTGTGGTATTTTTACTTTTAATTAAATACTTGGAAAGTGGTTCCAAAAAATTCTCTACAATAAACAATCCTCCTCAACAAGCGAGTGGTAGGATCATTGGGAATGTGTAAATATGTACTAGCTGTCCTCTAATTTCATTAATATAATAAATCTCTATTCATCACCAGGGCTCTGTACCTGTCAGCAGGTTTTGGCAATCTCATACTTCAACAATTTATCCAAGAACTTCTTTTCAGACAAACGGATTCTTTGATATATATATATATTTTTTTTTTTACATGAAAACATACCTGTCAGCGGGCTTCCAATCTTTCTTAACCAAATCTATGTAGACCCTATGCCTTCATTAATAAACAGTGGCATAACTCCACTTTTTCCATAGACCATGAGCTGATAACTTAAGTAATCTTACATTTAAAGAACCTTTATTGTACAGATTCTATAAATCCTTTGAAATAAAGAAATCATGATAACAAAAAGACATCAGCACATAAATACATTTTGGGTGGCAAAAAGGTACAACTCAATGTCCAATTTAAAATATTGCAAATTTGGATTGAGCAAAAGGACAAGCCTTTTGTGAATATAGTTGGTCAGAGTCTGACACAGGGAAATAAAAAATATTGTAGACTACTGTGTCCTCTGCCTCCCCAAGATTGGCTCCTTCCATTTATTCTATGCTCTGGAGCCTGCTATGATCACTCCTCACCCTTTGTGGCCTCTCTGTCCTACCTTTTCGATGACTCACAAACCTCCATAAAAGAAGAAGCTGAAAAGAATGAGGATTTGTTTCCTTCAGAAGACCCAGTTCTCCTTCTATTGTTGTAAATGTGGAATACATTGCTTCCTGATAGCAAAATAAGAAGGGCCCTTATTAAAGGCCTGCCTGCTCTACACATTCTCCGATAAGTAATCTTTATCGCTTAAATGTTTTTTTTTTCTGTCTTCAATGATTTCTTTACGCTATGAGAGCCTTGTCAGGTTAATCAAATATAAGGAGCATTTGTTAATAATCTGTTCAAATTTAGTGGTATATTCTTTATTCTCACTAAAGTTGGTAGGTCACAGTTTCACCCTCAGTCCAATTGATATACACCAGACAGAATATTCTGAGAGCATGTTTAAGTGGAGTTCCATATTAAATTAAGCACTTTCTCCCACAATTTCAGGTTCTCATGTCACTACGTCAGGAACTCTCTATGATCTTGTACAAATATTACTTTATGGGCAACTTCAACTTCAGAATATGTGGTAAATGGCTGTAGTTTAGGTTCCTCTGCTTGGTTGTTCATACAAGAGGTAATGTAACAACTCAATGTAGAAAGTACAGCACCTCCAAGTTCCCTATACAGAATGACGTTCAACTGATATGGAAGCATGTGGAAAATACACTTCTAAGGGCTCACACCAGAGGAAACATCCACAGCACTCCCTGATTCATTTCGTCCAAAGTATTTTAATGCTGATTTCCACCAACAGCCAAAGTTTTGGACCTTGCAAGCCTTTCTATATATACAACAGCGTTTCTCAACCAGGGTGCCATGGCACTTTGGCATGCCGCAGATAAACATTTAGGGTATTTCTTTATCTAGGAGGACTCACAAAAATGTGAATGTTGAGTTACAAACTGTAGATATATGGTAATGATTATCCACAAAAGGTTTACTTAATCCTGTAAGCCAAGAATAACTATATGTATTTTAAACTTCATTAAACCCTTGACAAGTGACAAAATATTAGTCGTGTCTAAAAAATTTCAGACTGGGAGTTAGGGGTGTCTTGAGCAAAAAAAAGGATTGAGAAACCACTGAGACAGAATGACAGTTATGTACAAACAAATAGATATGCCCACCAGTACAGCCAAGAACAAAACCTATTATGGATCAAATCATATAGAACACATTGAAAACACTTTGAGGTCACCTCATGACACGCACACAATGTCATATCAAGCTGTACAAAACAAAAAACCATGCCAATGTGCCAGAATCACCATATTACAGTAATAACTGTCACAAACCTGTCTACTTCTTCCTCAAGGCGGTCTCACTCCTCATTACAGAACTCATACACCTGTCCATTGCCTACTTATGCCCAGGACTTTCCTACTCTCCCCGCCCTCAGATGGTCTGTGTTCAATGTCTTAGTACCTGTGTATCAAGCTTACCTGTATTCCTGATTCCTGTTGTGACCTTTGCCTGAACTCCGTGTATCTGAATATCTGGCTTCCTGACCTTGGCTTTGTCTGCGACCTCTCTTCTTGTTCCTGCTATCTGACTGTTTGCTCCAGTTTTCTGTTCAACCCTTTGTGTACTGACTCCGGCTAGCCTGACCATTCTCTTCATATCTCCAGTTTGTTTCGACTCCTTGTGTACCGATTCAGGCTCGTCTATGACTCTCTGCTTCTCGACTCTCCCTAGGTACCGGCTATCCGTTTGTTCGACTACCTGTGTACCAGACCCGGCTATCCTTCGACTCCCCGCCTGTATACAACCCTGTGTAGTCAACATCAATTCTGTTCGACTCCTAGTCGACTTCAGCTTATCTTAGACTCTCCAGTATTTGCCTCTGCAGCTTTTAGTCGACGACTCTGCCTCGTAGCCTCTGGGTTATCATCCTCATTCATCCGTTCCTTGCCTGGCTGAGAGAACTGTGATATAACTGGCAATAGGTTCAGTTGGGTATAATGTATTGCTGCCATGTATGTTGGTCTTGTTTTGAGACCATTTGTAGTTTTTAATTGTGTTTGTTAACATGGTCATTGCGAGATTTACCACTTCTCTTGTTGAATGTGATGTAGGTGTTAGTATAATGGATACAGTGTCGGGGGCTGTGTGTTTCCATGGGTAATGCATCATTATAAATCTGTATAAGGTTCCCTTCCCAAGGTTAGGTTGCCCCCATTTTTGCATTTCCAAAGAAGCGCACTGTGCCAAGTCGGATGATTGACTATGAACTTAAAGACTCCTGCTCTCTCCTCCCGACGTTCTCCTGTAGGGTTCCGACTCTGCCTCGTAGCCTGTGGGTTATCATCCTCATTCACCCGTTCCTTGCCTGGCTGAGAGAACTGTGATAGTATCCGAGGGCCAGTAACATGGAACCTGCAGAGGTCGGAAAAAACTCAGTACATGTGAGGCCAGGATTGAAGGCCTAGACCACCGCATGGATCAGTTTGCTCAGGCCTTACAGACTTTGCTAGTTCGTACTGATCCTGCACACCATGCTGCTCTTGCTACTTCTGCTCCTGTTCAAGAAGAGACCTCCACTTCTGTGCCTACCATGAGACTACCACCTCCCCCTCATTATGGAGGTGACCCTGCCATGTGTAGAGGTTTCTTAAATCAATGTTCTATCCATTTTGAGTTGACGCCCCACTTGTTTCCATCCAACAGAGCTAAAGTGGGATATGTGATTTCTTTGTTAACGGACTATGCCCATGTCTGGGCTTCCCCTCTATGGGAGAGAGGCAATCCAGTGGTTAACAACTATTCAGAATTTGCCCGCAATCTTCACCAAGTCTTTGACCTTCTAGCAGAGCAGGGACTGCTTCGTCATCTCTATTCACCATCAGACAAGGCGCACGTTCATTATTATACATATTATGCTATAGAATTCCGTACCTTTGCGGCAGAGGTTAATTGGAACAATGAAGTCCTTGTCTCTACATTTAATAATGGACTGTCTTACCGTTTAAAGGATGAACTAGCTGCCAGAGATCTACCCTTGGAATTGGAGGATCTTATTGCCTTCGTCTCCCACATAGAACTGAGACTCAGGGAGAGACAACTCCAGCGGGATCGCATCCGGAGACCTCCTGTTAAATTGGCACCTAAATTCTATCCTCCGGATACTCCGGTCGTTCCCCCATCTGAGGAGCCCATGCAAATAGGATCCATGGGGTTGAACGAGGAGGAAAAGCAGAACAGGAGGAGACGAAATCTATGCCCACAATTGTCCCAAGAAGAAGGGAAACACTCGCATCTAGAGGGGATCAGGGAACCTGCTTTAGGTGTAATAGCTCATACCCCTGAGTCACAGGGAGATCGCTTACTGGTTCCTGTGCAATTATCTTGGCAGGATCCTCATGTTTCTGCTACTGGCATAATAGACTCTGGAGCCGCAGGCTCATTTATTGACGAGACTTTCTGCAACAAAAACCAAGGGATATCATGTCTTGTCAAAAATCAATCTCTGTTACAGGCCATTGATGGGAGGCCACTTCATCCCTCTACTATAACTTTAGAGACTCAGTCCTTGCAGGTTAAAGTAGGAACCCTGCATTCTGAGACACTGAAATTTCACGTCATTACTTCTCCTTCCTGTCCAGTCATTCTGGGATACTCCTGGTTATCTCTACGTAATCCACATATTAACTGGCAAAGTGGCCACATTATTTCTTGGGGTTCCTACTGCTCTCTTCATTGCCTGGAGTCTGTGAACCCTTTATGTATTAATTCAGTCCAAGTATCTGTTCCTAAGATTCCTGAGCACTACCGAGAACTCACAGATGTCTTCAGCAAAAAGGAGACTGACAAATTGGCGCCTCATAGAAGTTTGGACTGCCCTGCAGATCTTCTGCCTGGCACTATTCCTCCATGAGGTAGAATCTACCCTCTATCCTTACCTGAGACCACGCCTATGTTAGAGTATATCCAGGAGAATCTTAAAAAGGTTTTCATTCAACGGTCCACTTCCCCGGCAGGAACGGGGTTCTTCTTTGTCAGGAAAAAAAAGAGGGAGATCTTCGTCCTTGTATTGATTATAGAGGACTCAATAAGATTACAGTAAAAAAAAACACCTACCACCTTATATCTGAACTGTTTGACCGACTTAAGGAGTCTAAGGTGTTTACGAAACTGGACTTACGTGGAGCTTACAATTTGATCCAGATAACACAAGGAGACGAGTGGAAGACAGCATTTAATACTCACTCAGGGCATTATGAGTATAAAGTCATGCCCTCTGCAATGCTCCTGCCATCTTTCAGGAGTTTGTAAATTAATGCCTCAGGGACTTCTGCAGCAGTTTGTCATAGTCTACTTAGATGACATACTAATTCACTCTCCTGATCTCCACAGTCATCGCTTCCACGTCAAGCATGTCTTAGATAAAACCGTTTATTTGCTAAGCTAGAAAAATGTCTGTTTGAAGTTGAGAGTGCCTTTCCTAGGCTATATCATCAGCCCTACTGGTTTTGAAATGGATCCCTCGAAATTGGAAGCCATCCTTAACTGGCCTCAACCATCTGGGCTTAAACCTCTCCAGAGATTCTTGGGGTTTGCGAACAATTATTGCAAATTCACCCGGAACTATTCCAAGATTACTGCTCCTCTCACAGCTCTTACTAAGAAGGGAGCAGATCCGGTTAATTGGCCTCCTGAAGCTGTCAAGGCCTTTGTACTCCTGAAACAAAAATTCTCCACTGCTCCAGTTCTGAGACATCCAGACCCTACTCAGCCCTTCGTACTTGAAGTTGATGCTTCTGAGATCGGTGCAGGAGCTGTCTTATCTCAAAGAAGCACTCATAATGGCCCACTTCATCCCTGTGGATTCATGTCCAAGAGATTCTCTACAGGGGAGCGAAATTACGATGTCACTAATAGGGAGTTATTGGCCATCATTCTCGCTTTAGAGGAGTGGAGACATTTATTGGAGGGGGCACGTATGCCCAGACAGGCAAGATGGGCACTGTTTCTGACTCGATTTAATTATGTGCTGTCCTATCGACCAGGAACTAAGAATACTAAAGCTGACGCACTCTCCAGAATGTACACAGAACCCACAGAGGAGACCCAACTCATGGAACCTATTGTTCCCCCAAGTAGGGTACTGGCCAGTATATACCATTCTAGTTTATCCTCCCCGCTTCTAGAGGAGATCCGTAATAGCCAGAACAAAGCCCCGGATACCATACCTCTCGGGACACTCTTTGTACCATCAGAAAAAAGAGAGGTGGTCTTGAAGTCCAGCCACAATTCCAAACTGGCGGGTCACCCAGGAATTGCCCGTACTAAGGAGTTGATCTCCAGACTCTTTTGGTGGCCTGGATGGAAAAGAGATATTCAGGACTTTGTTTCAGCATGTCAAACCTGTGCCTCTTCCAAAACTCCTAGGTCCCTTCCTGTTAGATTGCTGCATTCACTGCAAATACTGTCACAGCCCTGGTCCCATATCTCTATGGACTTTGTGGTTGAATTGTCACCCTCAAAAGGAAATACCACCATACTTACAGTAGTTGACCATTTCTCCAAAATGGTACATCTGATCCCTCTACACAAACTACCCTCCACTGCAGAACTGGCTCAGGTCTTCAAAGAGATTGTCAGACTGCATGGGGTTCCCACCCAAATTGTGTCTGATCGTGGCAGTCGATTTATTTCAAAGTTTTGGAGGTCATTCTGTGAGAAACTGGGAATTTCCTTGGCATTTTCTTCAGCTTACCACCCCCCCAATCTAATGGAGCTGCAGAACGAGCTAATCAGGAGATGGAACAATACCTCCTGATGTTCTTCAATGAAAGCCAAGATGATTGGGCAGAACTTCTACGTCTGGTTGAATTCGCAAAAAACTATTCACTTCAGGAATCCATTCAGATGTCTCCGTTCTTCTGCCTTTATGGAATGAATCCAGTACTTCTTCCCACATCATTTTCTGAGTCCCGTATACCTGCTTTAGACACTCATCTGGATAAAGTCAGAGAGTGCTGGACTTCTGTGAGGGAACCCTTGTGTTCAGGCAAGGCAAAAAAGAAATGCTGACAAAAAGCATTCTAGTTCTCTAACTTATGCCCCTGGTGACAGGGTGTGGCTTTCTACGCCTCAAGGTACCCACCATGAAGTTGGCTCCCCGGTACATAGGTCCATTCCGCATTAGTAGGAAGAAGATTAATCCTGTGGCCTATGAACTCTCTCTCCCTAGAGCACTCTGTATTCCCAGGGTTTTCCATGTTTCCCTTCTGAAACTGCTCATCGGCAACAGATATTCTAAGAGAGTTGTTGCTCCTGGTCCAGTTGATGCAGTCCATGAAGATGAGTTTGAGGTACAGGCTATTGTTGACTCCCGCTTTATCAGAGGTTCCCTGCAGTACCTAGTATATTGGAAAGGGTATGGTCCGGAAGAAAGGGTCTGGTTGCCAGCCCATAATGTGCATGCCCCTCGTCTAGACCGAAAATACTACAGAAAATAGCCAACTTGTCCTGGTTACAGCCACTCGGGGTTCGGCCCTCGAGGAGGAGGTACTGTCACAAACCTGTCCACTTCTCTTTCCTCAAGGCAGTCTCACTCCTGATTACAGAACTCATACACCTGTCCATAGCCTACTTATGCCCTGGACTTTCCTACTCTCCCCACCCTCGGATGGTCTGTGCTCAGAGTCCTAGTACCTGTGTATCAAGCTTACCTGTATTCCTGATTCCTGTTGTGACCCTTGCCTGAACTCCGTGTATCTGAATATCTGGCTTCCTGACCTTGGCTTTGTCTGCGACCACTCTTCTTGTTCCTGCGATCCGACTGTTTGCGCCAGTCTTCTGTTTGACCCTTTGTGTACTGACTCCAGCTAGCCTGACCACTCTCTTCATATCTCCAGTTTGTTTAGACTCATTGTGTACAGATTCCGGCTTGTCTACGACTCTCCGCTTCCCGACTCTCCCCAGGTACCGACTGTTTGTTCGACTACCTGTGTACCGGACCCGGCTATCCTTCAACTCCCCGCCTGTCTATGACCCTGTGTAGTCTACATCAATTCTGTTTGACTCCTACTTATCTTCGACTCTCCAGTATCTGCTTCTGCAGCTTTTAGTCGACTAGCAGCATAACATTACTGTCGGCTAACTTAAAGACTCCTGCTCTCCGACTCTGCTGTAGGGTTCCGACTCTGCCTCGTAGCCGGTGGGTTATCATCCCCATTCACCCGTTCCTTGCCTGGCTGAGAGAACTGTTATATAACTGGTAATAGGTTTAGTTGGGTATAATGTATTGCTGCCATGTATGTTGGTCTTGTTTTGAGACCAATTGTAGTTTTTAATTGTGTTAACATGGTCATTGCGAGATTTTACCACTTCTCTTGTTGAGTGTGATGTAGGTGTTAGTATATGGATACAATGTCGGGGGCTGTGTGTTACCATGGGTAATGCATCATTATGAATCTGTATAAGGATCCCTTCCCAAGGTTAGGTTGTCCCCATTTTTGCATTTCCAAAGAAGCGCACTGTGCCAAGTTGGAAGATTGACTATGAACTAATATCTTGGGGACTGCATGGCCCCTTTGAGATTAGATACCCTGTACACATTGTGGTATGTTCCTTTTAAATAATTCTATGGGAAAATACTGATTGATCTGTTGCCATGGCAACAATTACATCAATTTAGTTGAATGAAGAAGTTTAATATATCATCATTTATACTCTTTGGTGACCATATATTACCAACTGTCATTGATATAAGTGGTTATTCAGAGAATCACATTTTTTTATATATATGTGAAGAACTCATGGTCTTGCCATCATGCTAGTTATTAAGATGGTGATTCTGATACACATACATTTTTATTTTGGATAGGTTGGTAGGAACATATGTGACTGGATCATGAAGTGACCTTAACATTCAGTTTGCAATATATCATCTGGTTTGAGGTGGAATGGTTTTGTTATTAACTGCTATATTGGTAAACATAACTATATATGTTTGTATCATACTGCCAGTCTATCTAAAGGCTTGAGAAAGGACTGCACAGTACAAAATGCTGCCTGGTTGTTGACAGATGTCCGCAATCAAATGATATTTGAGCAAGAGAATCTGGCCGTGTTGTGGACACAGAATAATGCCACAACAGGAAGTGCATGGATTTACACAAAAAAACAAATCCAAATATATACCCAAGCAGGTGCCCTGGCTATTTTTAGAATAAAACAACTTAACCATAGGGTACAAATAAAACTGCCCATTTAAGTTACTGTTAGTTTTGGAAATTATTTGTTCCCTATGATGCAGCTGGCTTGTCCCAAAATTGTTCCTAATTTCTTGTGTAGACGGCCAAGAGTGCTCTTTTAAAATGCTTATTATCACATGATTCTCTCTTTAACCCCTTAAGGACTGGAGATCCAGGGGTTGTGTACACCAGAGGACCAAGGCCACTTTTTGTTTGTTTGGACAGCAGGTACATGTGATCACGATCACGATCACACATACTGGCTCGCCATGGGAGAGGCTGAAACTGGCTGTTCTGGTCTTGGAGCAGTCAGTTTTAGACTCCCCCCCCCCCCCCATGATCACAGCGCACCTGCAGGTGCTTTTGACCAAAAAAATTCATGAAGTGCCAGGACCTTCACCAGTCATTAACGCATGGACCATTGTGACGGTCCTGGCACGTAACTGGACATTAAGGGGTTAAGGAGGTCAATGAGATCAACGTAAACATATGTACAAGTAATGGAGTATATATACACATGCCAGTGGTGTTTATGGTGCACTTTTAATTAATTCAGTCTTGGGCACCTGTTAGCAGCAGGTGTCAAATTTCTGCTGAATATCAAATCTGAAGCAATGTTCAAAAGCTGTATAACACCTCTCAACAAGTTTGTTTTACATGCGTGGATTATTTTCAAGTTGGTCCAATAAAAGCTATCAAACATTATAAAGAATGTAACAAGCTTAATATCCATCTTTGAAGACACTGCTCCATGTGAACAGGCAGCCTACGTGTTGACAGGCGCAAAAGTGTAAATACGAGTGACTCAGCACTTCCGACAGGCAGAATCGAATTTTCAGGGTCAGAAACTCCAGAGGTATAGGTTTACAAAAACTACTTTCATAAAGGAACAAACATAAAGTATATATATTTTTTTAATTGGAACCTTCACAAAGATACTGTCAATATATACCAGTATTTAAAAAAATATATACATTTTCAGAGTTGCATGTATCCCAAATATGTACACACAAACTATTCAAAAGGAAAATTTGCATCCAATTGTTTGAAAAATATATACATAGAATTTCACATATAGTATAAAAATGTCATTTCATGCTTAAAATGTTTTTTTCTTGTTTCTTTCATTCACATTGTCCCATTGATGAACTATGTTAAAGTACAACAAAAACATTAAGAAATGACAACAGGAGATTTGAGAGACCAGCACAGTGAAGAGGTCGGGAAGCTTTGGAGGTGGAACCACGACAGCACTTGCAAGTGTCAGAGCTGCCATCACCAGCAACGAAGCAAAGAACTGCAAGAAATTAAAAATTTCCACAGTCAGACTGTATGTTGTTCTAAATAGACCATTGTAAAGACAAAAGGTGTAGCACTTAATGGGGCAGATGTATAAATGCAAAAGTGGGGCAATGCTAGGACAGACCTTACTGCACCAACTAGAACAAATAAGCAGCCCCACGGAGGTAACATTTTATTATGAAAAAATACAGTGCATGGCTTTTCGTGAAACTGTCTGGATACCTTGTGAACTGCTGCCATTTAGGATGACAAAAGTTTAAACTGTAATGACTGAGGAAAAAAAAAACAAAAGAAAAAAAACAAAACACAAACAAAAAACCCCAAAAGACAACAGTTTGCCCCCCTCCCCCAAAATAAAAAGGTTAACTGCCCATTCGACCCTTAGAGTGGACAGAGAGTGGTTACCTTTCTGGAACTCAAAGGGTTAAACCCTTGATTCTTGCCGTGGTCTCCATCACAAGGTGAAGCAACGTGCTGGAGACCTCTCTAGCATTCAAGGAGTTAAAAGCTCTATTTAACCCTCTGAGTGCCAGAGGGGTACCCTTCTGGCACTGAAAGGGTTAAATAAACAGGGATTTTTATTTTTTTTATTCCCTGAGTCAGTTGGTTTGTCCCAGAATTGCTCCACTTTTGTTTTTACATATATGCCCTATGGAGACATTTATGTGGCAGTTTTTAGCCGCTGGCAGACAGGATGTAAAGGGTGAATCCCTAAGTATTTACACATCACAAATACTTTTTCTTTAAACATAAAGCACTCATGAGGCAGATTTAGCAGTCTCATGTGCACTCTCCAATGACCGCTGGGCATTTCACACATCATCTAAGCAGCAGTTGAGGGCCAAGATGATTTACTAAAGGCATCTTCTCTTGCAAGATCACTGGATCTTAAGGACTGCTATGAAGTTTCAAAGCAGGACTAAAATGTAGGGCCAACTGCAAAAGGCATTTAATAATCTCCACCAATGTATATGCACGGATCATCATTTACATACATACTGATCCCATGCACGTGTTCAAACTGGTACGAGCTGTGGTCTACTCATACCTTGTGCCCTCTATTCTGTCTAAATCAGGTCCCCTACCACATTATATATTGGCACATTTAAACGTTTAGGACATGAATCCAATTTAATTTTGTGTGTATTACTCCTGAGCAATACAGCAATTTGTCATGTGCTAAACAGTGTTTTTTTTTACTTGAAACTATGATTTTAATAGTGCATATTAGTTAATTGATGCATTTGTTTTACTTTAATTCTGTGTACTTGCCTTGAATCTGTCATTTATCCCTTTCACTTTAAATACTAGGAGCTCCCACTCCTTGCAGTCTTTTAAAGGAGTAGTAAACTATTTTGGATAGGGCTTTTCCTGCTGAGTAAAACAAGAATACTTCACGGAGTGGGCAGATGTTTTATTAACTTCAACGGTTATACTCAAACTTAAACTGAAAACCAGGGATCTTACTTCCTGAAAGTTCAAACTGACAGGAAGTGTTTCAGTTTAAACAGTGTTAATGCAGGAATGACATTCCCCAGTAGTTGGAGTAAGCTTTACAATAGGTTTCAAAGTTCACTGCTCCTTTAACCCCTTGAGTGCCAGAGGGGGTACGCAAGCATTGCTCTGCAATGCATTGCATACCCCTCTGACACTCAGAGGGTTAAAGAGTCTGAGGCTCCATTGAAGAGATTGACATGTACCTGCAGTTATTGGGAACTACAACTGTCATCATCCCCGACTAGCCATTGCCTGGTTGGGGATGAGGGAGATGTTGTCCCCAACAACTGAAGGTCCAAAATTGGACTACCCCATTTCTACTGTATCTCCAAGGGATCACAGAATCTCTGTTAACATGTTTTTCACTCTCTATTCAGCTGAACAGTGTCAGACACAGACATTTTGCAGATGCCTTGATTAGTACACTGTTTTTATAGACTGCAGCTAAAGGGAGCTCACATCTCTGAAAGACTTATGTTCAAATGAAAAGTAGAATCATTCTGGAGCAAACCAACTACATCATAAGGGAGAAGTGATTAAAAGAAATCCTATTATTTAAAGGGATAGTAATGTTTCCCAACACATGCACCTCAGAGCGTTCTTAATAGTTACTGATGTATGATTCTCACATGTTCATAACTTGCTAGCTATGCTGTAATTATATGATGAAGTTTACCCCTCCCACCTCTTTTCCTGTCATCAGTGTTTCGGTCTCAGATCTGACAGCGGATCACGAAGATGGACAATCTTCCGTCAGTATTAGGAAAAACTTGCCCTCCTTCGTCAAGGAGGGCAGCGTTTTCCTTATACTGACAGAGGGAAGATTGTCCCTCATTGTGATCTGTCCGGTCCAATGACGGTTTTCTGCTGATCGGGAAAAGGGGCGGGAGTGGTAAACGTCATCATATAATTACAGCATAACTAGCAAGTCATGGACAGTGCCACCATCAGACATCAGTACCATTAACTATGTAGAACGATCTGAGCTGCTTGTGTTCGGAAACATTTCTATCCCTTTAAATGGGGATTTTAACCCTTTGAATGCTAGAAACAGGGCTTAAAATGTGAAGTCCTTTGCTACTAGCCAGACCTGAAAAGTTACTTGCCACTACAAGCCATAACATACCCACCAAGGCTGAATTTCTACTCGCCAGGGCTGAATTTTCACTCGCCATTGGCTAGTGGAAATTTTAAGCCCTGCTAGAAAGATCTGGAATTTGTATGCATTTGGCTTGCTCCATGATTACTCTGATTTTCTTTTGAAAAGAAGACCTTAAGTGGAAAGAGGAAAATAATTTTAATTCTTACTTTGCATCAGCTATAATGAGTCCAAAAAAGCTAGCATGCATTTAATTTAAAACAATATAAATAAATTACAATATAAGCATTGCTGCTTGAGGAGCAGAGGACCAACAACTATTTCAGACTTACTGATATTCTGATGAGGTTTTCTGGCAGTCTAAACCAAGACAGATATCTCCTTATGGATATACAAAATGGCTTCAGATTTAGAGACTCCTCTGAGGTTTTTTCATGTATTGACAAGAAAGCCACACTTATTAGAACAAATGCTAGTGTAGTGATGATATAGGCCATTATTAATCCATCCTTCATCAATAGAGGCAGCATACTGTAAATAAGGCAGAATGATCAGCACCATCAAAAACCACTACAATCAAAAAGGCTTTTTTCCCAGTTCAGAAAAATGTTACCTGAATGTTGACACAAGTAAAAACCAAGTAGCCATCAGCGGGATGTCACTGATAATTAAACAAACGGGCCTAATAAAAAAAACAAAACAAAAAAAAAACAAAACAAAAACAAAAAAACAAACAAAAAACACGCATTTTATAATACATATGCCATAGCCAGATATTTTGCAGACATTATGCAATATTATACAATATTCAATCTTCGTTCCTTGGGAACAACCTAAATAAGTGGTGGGAGTTGTGTATATAAATATCTCCGAGATATTATGAGATGTTAAGAAATATTGAACATTAAAAACAATGTTTTCTAGTGGGATGCTAATCATACCCCAAGCTGGGTGAGAAGGTCCTTATGTTCATAAAAAGGGAGGAAATGAGGGGGCACCTTATACCTATAATAAACAAAGGGCTCTATGAAGAAAGCAAAAGATACAGTATTCTGGATAAAGCCAATTTCACCAGAGAGAGAAAATAAAATGCCTACCGATTCAAAAGAGGTTTAGCCCTTGGAATGCTGGGAAGATCTGCAAATCACTGAGACCTCTAGCTATCTAGGGATTCAAAAAAATTTAATCTATACAAAGGATCATTCACCCCATAGTGCAAATGGCTTGCTCCAGAATTACTTGGTTTCTGTTTTGGGCATAAGGCCTTTAATTAATCCAGTTTTTAGAAAGAAACTAACAATTACTGCATTTTTAAAAGCTTATTGGACTTTACTTACAAGGAAACCAAAAGTACAGATTTTTCATGTACTTGAAAAGAGAACAGGAAGAACGACAATGCGCAGTTAACCTTGACAAAATAAAATAAAACGTTAGTAAATAGCAATTATGTTGCAAAATTTAGCAGCAATAATAACTCATTGAGGACCAGAAAGGTGAGCAACACATTGTGCATCCCTCTGGGCCTCCAGGCATTAAGACAATGTTCCCTCTAAGATGAACAATGAAAGATGTAAGAGTTTTTATTGGCTGGGATGCATAGCGCATCTGCTGCTATTCCATTGCAGTACTGCCTAAACTTTCCTCTGACTCTTTCAGTGTTGGATTGTTCAATTGTGCTCACCTTACAGAGAAACACTGGTTAAGACTAATTCACAAGGCTGTGAATTGGGGAAAAGGTGTAGTGAATCTTAGAAAACTACAATTATTCATACACATTTGGAAACAGTAAATCTCTGACTGGGAAAACAAATAATGAGAAATTAATGGAAAAATAGTATTTTAGTGTTCTTACCCGTTACATCCTTTTCTCTGTAGTCCATATGGAACACATGCACCAAGGCGTTTAGTCCCTCCTTTTGAAGGGCAGGTCACATCTCAAAAAAGTTATATAGGTTGAGAATCCCGGCCACTCCTCCAGCTCAACCCTTCCCCCCCCTTGCAATCTCCAGTATGAATGTGACCAAAATCTCACCAACAAGGCAAGGGAGAGAAGAAGTAGGATGTCTCCTGTGAGAAGAAAGACCCTAAGAGGGCTCCCAAGTCCAGACAGGCAAGACCAAATAGAGGTCAGTTTCACTGGGTGGGAGACCTGTGTTCCATATAGACTATAGAGAAAAGGATTTAACAAATAAGAACAATAAAATCCTATTTTCTCTTCCATCCAATATGGAACAGAGGTACCATGGGGATATACCAAAACTAAGCTCCCAGGTGGGAAAAAAGGAGAAAGGAACTCACGACTGTCCCCATGATACCGAAGTTTCCTAGGACTATCCAGAATCATAACAGCTCAAACAGAAACAAGTGTCAACAAATATTGAATTTACACAGCACATAAGAACAAAAGCCAAAGGGGCTCAAACTTCTGAACAATAGTAAAGCAAACACATGTGCAGCTCGCTAGACAGGCAAAGCTGCCTGCAGGACCTTCCAGCCAAAGCCACAACATCGACATGGTAATGCTTAGGAGTACAGAGAGGACCAAGTCGCTGCCTTGCACAACTGCTCAACTGAAGCCTGATTGTTGTAGGCTCAGGAGGCCCCCACAGACCTAGTGGAATGCGCTGTGACCTGGGAACAGGTTTCTTTCTGCGCTCATTTGACCAGCGTATGGTAGCCTTAATTTAAGAGGACACAGTGGCCTTGGAAGCAGCTTGACCTGACCTGGGACCCTCAGAAGTGACAAAAAGGGCGTACGAAAAGGTTCAGTGCTTTGCACATAACATTTAAGGCACAGCACCACTTCCAACAAATGGAGATCATTCTCCTGGTCAGACTTTGGGTCAGGACAAAACAAAGCTACAACAATCTCCTGATAGATGTGGAACTCTGAAATCACCTTAGGAAGAAACTACTGAGAGGATCTAAGCACCGCTTTGTCCTTATGAAAGACCAGGAAAGGTGGCTCGCAAGACAAGGCCTGCAACTCAGCAATGCTGCGGACAGACTGCTGCCAAAAGAAAAGGCATGTTAAGCATCAATTGACACAGAGGAATGGAAGAAAGGGACTCAAAAGGAGGCCTCTGCAACACTTCTGGAACCAAATTAAGGTCCCACAGAGGAGTGGGAGCCTTAAAGGCAGGGAAGGCATGGGCCACTCCCTGGAGGAACACTGACATTTGGAATGGTGGCAATATTTCTCTGGAAGAACACAGAAAGAGCTGAAATTTTAACCTTTAAGGAGCTCAAGGTGAATCCTTTGTTCACTCTATCCTGGAGAAAGGATACCACCAAAAGTAAGTTCAAACTCCTGCGAGGACACAGACTTGTCCACACAACAAGATTAAAAAAAGATAGAGTCCCCTTTGGTAGGCCTTGGAAGAGACAGGGTTGTGGGCCTGAATCATAGTGGAAATTATCTCAGTGGAGAACCCTTTACTCCTCAAGATGTGGGCTTCAACAGCCATGCCATCAAAGCCATTTTTTTCACATCCTTGTGCCTTGTGAAGTAGGAGACCCGGCCTGGGGGGAAGGTGGAGAGGATCCTGAATGGAAAGACTGACCAGGTCTGCAAACCAAGCCCTCCTGGTCCAATAAGGAGCTACCAGAATTACGGTTGCACCACCCATCCAGATCTTTGAGTACAATGGGTATGAGCTGAGTCGGAGGAAAGACATAAGCGAGGTGGAAGTTCTACGGAATTGACATTGCATCCATGGCGAAGGCCAGAGAAACCTTCCCCTTTTCCCTAGTGGCCATGAGATCTATTGTTGGTACACCCAACTGCTGCACAATCAGATAAAACGCCTCTAGATTGGGTTTCCATGTCTTGACATCTTAGGAAGTCCACCAGCAAGTTTTCTACCCCTGGAATGTGTGGAGAGGGCCAGAACATGGGCTTCTGCCCAACCTAGAATGGACCTCACCTCGAACCAGGTGGCAGCACTGAGAGAGCCCCCTTGATGGTTGATGTAAGCCACGGCTATGGCATTGTCCAACTGGACCCTCACCAGTTGCCCCTTCAAGACTGAGGTCCAGTACACAACGGCCAAACTGATCACACAGAGTTCCAGGTTATTGACGGACTGAAGAGATTCTTCCGCAGTCCACCTGCCCTGGACCCCCAGGTGACCCAGAACCACACCCCGGCCACCGGCGTCTGCCGTGACAGGAGTCCATTCTGGCATCATAAAAGGTTTCCCCTGTTCCAGGTTGCGCTGATGCAGCCACCACTGAAAGTCCCAGCTGGCCTCTGGAGAGAGAGATCTGGTGATCCAGTTCTGCCAAATTGCCTGACTAACTCTGCCCTTGAGTGTACCCGAGAGTAAGGCACAGCCTTTAGTCTTAACACTAGCCTGCCAAGCACCCTCATTTATTCCCTGATCATGGACAAGGGCCACTCCAGGGCCTGTGACACCTCATGCATGACCAGAAGAATTTTCTCCTCCACCAGGAAAACCTTCTCCTGACGAGTGTCAAACCTCATCTCCAGGAACACCAGCTCCTGGGAAGGCACCAGAAAGCATGTTCAGAATCCACCCATAGTGGACCAGAAGCAGAGCACGGTCTTGGACGTGCTGGGCTAAGAGCACCTCTGAGGGAACCTTTAGCAAAATATCTTCTAGATAGTGTTGCGTTGTTGTTCTTAGGTGAAGTACTTGGCCTCTGTGTGTGACCTGGCTATCTATGAAAACCCACTCTGTGTATGACCTGGCTATTTATGAGAACCCGTACTGTGTATGACCCGGCTAAGTAAGAGAACCCGCACTGTGTTTGACCCGGCTAAGTAAGAGAACCCTCTCTGTGTATGACCCAGATATGTACGAGAACCCTCTCTCTGTGTATGACCCAGCTAAGTATGAGAACCCTCTCTGTGTATGACCCAGTGATCACGAGTACCCCTTACTGTGATCAATTTGTGCTATTGGCCTAAGACAGACCACTGTTGTGGACAGAGAGTCTGATTGGTGACTGCAGGCCTGAGTCACAGGGTCTCGATATAGTGACTGCAGGCAGAGTCACAGGGTCTCTTAGCGGTGATTGCAGGCGTGGATCAGTTCTCCAGTCCAGCAGTCCTTGTGTTCCTGTTCATCGGATCAAGATTACTGAGCCAGTGTTCACAATGGTCACCTGTTCCAGTGCACGGATCAAGAGCTGGCATTCCTGTTTCCTGCTGAGACTCACAGGGGCTTCGGCCCAGTCTCCAGCGTTGTGGTCTAGCGAGAGGCCTACTATTTCTGGTAGTAGTGTCGCCAGCTAGTAACCCTTTGCTTGTTGTACTACATATTTATTGCTGTGATTTATTCTAATAAATATTTTGCATTACATTACTGTACTGAGTTCTGAGCATTCCTGGGTGCCCGTGACACTGTCTGGGCTTGGAGCACGCATGAGGCCTGCGAACCTTGCGGCCTTTGCTCTTCCGTTTGGTGGGGGTAAACGAAAAAGATGCAGTTTCCTCACCGTAGGTAGATGTTTGGTCGGCATCAATGTGCTCTTATCCCCAGTAACATCACTAATGATCTGCTGCACTTCAACTTCAAATAGGGACTTGCCCTGAAAGGGTAAGGAAACCAGTGACTTCTTGGAAGAATGATCCACAGACCAAATCTTAAGCCACAAGGTGCTTTGTGCAGCATAAGAGAAAGCGGAGGCTTTAGCGGACAACATGACCGCTTAAAAAAAAAAAAAAAAAAAAAAAAAAAAAGAGCCTCAGATTCATAATTGTTAGCTTCCTTAATGCTAGCCACAAAAGCAAACACATACTTCTTGGAAACCTCAGCATGGAAGGGCTCCATTTGTTGTTCACTCCATAAGGTAACAGCCTAGTTATCCCAGGCAGAAGCAAAAATAGGTCTCAGTGTCACTCCAGTGGCCACAGAGTTGGCCCTGAGGATAGGAAACAGCTTCTTACCCACTGGGTCCTTCAAGATATGGAAAAAGCCCAAGGAAGACAAGGCTGGGAGTCTCCATCTATAAGACTATGTCTTTTGAGATGTGTCCTGCCCTCCAAAAGGAGGGACTCATCTCCATGGTATGTGTGTTCCATATTGGACGTAAGAGAATAAGTACTATAGAATGCAATACACACAATTTTCCTCTATACAAAATTACTTATGAAGGGAGATTTCCAAAGGAGAGAAATCACTTTGTATGATGAAGCCTATGCACTAAGGGCTGTACTCAGTAAGCTACAGAAGTGGAATTCTGGAGCAAACAAACTGCACTGCAGGGGAGAAATGAAAATGTCCAATGATTTAAATGGAACTGTTAGCCCCTAGAATGTTGGAGATGCCTGCAGCACATTCCTACACAATGTATTGGATTCATATCTAGCATTCAACAGGTTAAACGTCCCATTTAAAACTGGAAAGTTGGAATCTGGGATATATTTATTTGTCCTCTATGGTGCAGATGACTTTTTCCAGAATGACTGTGTGCTCCAGCATAAGGATAATTCCATTGATAAAATGTTAAACTTACCAGAGCTAATTTTAATCCTCTAATAGACGGGTGCACTGTTAGTTTTATACATGCTGGTATTACACTTAGAAGTGTACAGCCAAGGCTAAGAAAACATAGGAAAACAATTAAAATCATCACTACAAGGAAGCTATACATATACACACACCACACTCACTGTGCTTGTTGATGAATTTTCATTTCATAAGGAAAAATTTCTGTGTGTGTTGAGTGTGTGAGAGAGAGAGTGTGTGAGAGAGAGAGTGAGTGAGAGAGAGAGAGAGAGAGAGAGAGAGAGAGAGAGAGAGCCCTCCCACCACCCAGTTAGATTGAGCCTGAACCAGTTGAAGAGGCGGTTTCCATTTGTCTCATGTAGAACTATAATAATTCTCACCTTGAAGAGGACTTATGGGATAAGTGAGTGGAGACAGAAAATAGGACGCAGAAGAGAGCGGGACACTGGAATGGAAGTGGCCAAGACACAGATCACTGCCTCCAGCCATCTCTGTGCTCAGATTCGCAGAGAAGAAGGCTACATCATGCACAAGGCAGTAGGGATGGAATTTATATAGCTCCTCCCCCTACTGCCACCCCTGGACTCACTATATATTTTATGAGAAAGATGTTGTGTGAGATGCACTAAAGGGGTGATAGAGCGGTGATAAACAGGAGATAACTTCGCCAGTTCCTTTGTTTTTCAGTGGAGTAAATGCACAAAGATTTCTCAAGAGGGAGATATCTTCATGCACTGGCTCCATAGAATAACAGGCATTTCAGAAGTGATGTCACTGGAGAAGTCATCTCCAAATTACCACTGCTTTATTACCCTCAGTGCATCTGCCCCACTGAACATTATATCTGCAGTTATCTGTATTGTAACGATATCTGTTGAATTAGGTAAAAAATATTCAAGAACTAAACTAAGAAATAGGTAGACAGTGAAAGCTTTATGTTAAAGCACCCCATGAAAGACATTCAGAATATCTGCAGTCTTTCATGTGATTTAATAAAGGGTCTGCATTGGATGAAAAGACACAGTGGGCATATGTATAAAGATAAAAGTGGAACTACAGGGAATAAAACTTTACAAAATTCTCGCCGATTTAAATGGGGCATATAAAATCTTGAATGCTAGGAAGGTCTCCATTGCAGGCAAAGCAATGTATTGGATACCTCTCTAACACTAAAGCAGTTATAAGCCCCATTTACATGAATAATAGTTTTCATTAATGTTCTGCCTGCAGTGCAGCTGGTTTTATCAACATGCCCGTGTGTCCTTTCTAAACATCTTGCATTCCACTGAGCTGGTTTCTCTACAGAAAACAGGTTATGACCACTAAAACTCCATTTGAAGCACAGAGTGGATTTTTTTTCTTTTCATTTAATAAATAAATTCCTTACCTGAGTTGCAATTGAGATTCAGGCGATAAAACATTCTTGATTTTGTAAAGGGTGCTTAAACTACACCAAACATTGGCTACTTTATCCTGAAAAGCAATAAGCAGTCAGTCAGTTAGTCAGAGAGCTCATCTTAATTGAGAAAATGGGAATAAGCTATAGAAGTTTAAAGAAAACATAAAACATGACCAAACCAAGGACTGGGGGCCATTTGTAGCCACTGGGTATATATCTAATCCAGTCCTTCATGCTAATTAGAAAATCAATTCTACTGCAAAACATAATCTTTTTCTGCACTACAGCATGTAAATAATTTATGTAGCATTGTGTAAGCGTGCGTGTGCGTGAGTGTAACATGTAAGTAATTTAAATAGCATTGCATAAGCGTGCGTGAGTGTAGGATGTAGGCAATTTATGTAGCATTGTGTAAGCGTACGTGTGCGTGATTGGGTTATAGGAATGCAACACCAGTGGGAGTTTTGGACCACAAGGGTGGAATTTATTGGCCAAAAATTCAGCCCAATATATTTATTCATAACAGTTTTTCCAGCTCCTTTAAAACAGAAAACTTCTAAAATGTTCTCCATTTAAGACTTTTTCCCACTTGCAGATAACCTCACCTTTATTTTATTCTCAAGTGGCAATACAAATTGTAACAGCATTCTCCACTGGCAGTCACCAGGTTAAAAGAGTCATAAATCAAGAACTCTAAAGACATTAACAGTTGTGCTAGGATCGCTTTCAAAAATTAAATTTGTAACCACAGCTATCATGCTTATGAAACTCATCCCTCACACAGCTGCTGGGCTCACAGCTGTGTAGACATGCAGAAACATCAAGAAGGCCTCTTGCAACAGCATTTGAGCCATCTTTCTAGAACCAGAGCTATACACACACATTAGGGCCTTATTCAGGAAGCTAAAGATGGGGGGGTGGGGGGTGATTCTGAGGCAATCTAAATGCACCATAATGCAAAAATACAAATATCCCTGTATTAAAATAAAACAAAACACAATCCTGCTCTACTCTATACACATTTTTATATGTGACCCCTGTGCATAGCATACAATAAATATAATTATTCGGACAAAATATGTCTAAGCTTACTTGCCATGATAAGGCACATTATTTTATCAAGAAATATCTATTACATTTCACCATATCATATGGCTTACAAAAATGTTTTTTTATTAAAAAACAAAACAAAACTCTAATGCCCTCAAAGGATCACCTGTCATTGGTTGGATGGTGACTTTGAAAACTGGGCTATACCCACAGTTCAAACCCCACCTACTACAATTAACTGCATGGATCAGGAATATTATAACTATGCAATATACATGGCTTGTTTCATCATTTTAACTGGGCTTTCAACCCCTTGAATTACACAGAGGTCTCTAACACATTAAAAGGGTTAAATGCCCCATTTAAGCAAATGGGATTCTGGATAATCTGTCATCTGTGGTGCAATTGGTTTACTCTGAAATTGCTCATCTTTAGCTTTAGCTTCCTGGAGTTATTCTGGAGTATATCAACTGCACCATAGGGGACACACAACAATCCCTACATTTTCAGACACTTGAATAGAGCTTTTTAACCCCTTGAACCCTAGAGAGGATTCTAATGTATTGCAATGCAATGGAGACCTCTCCAACATTCCAGGGTTAAAACCCCAATTTTATCTAACAGGAATATGGATTTCTCCTCTATGGTGTATTTGGTTTAGTTCAGAATAACTTCAGTTTGCTTTTATAAATATGGGCTATGAAATTGTTGAGGATAACAACTGAACAGGCTTTGTAGAACCATCAAGTATAGAGGACGTGTCCTCCTGGGAATAATGGGATTTTACTGCCATGAATTTCAGTAAATAGGAACTCTTTAAGACTGGGAAGAGCTTACTCATTTATCCCTTTAAGGACTAGAAGGGTATACAGTGTATTGATCATAAATGCACTATGCACTATAGTCCATAAGGTATTAATGGTCCTCTTCAATTGAGTTCTATTTTAGTCTGGTTTTCTTTATTAGAAAATTAAGTTATAGCACTCATGTGCATTGCCCTCTGATCTCCAAGGTGGAATATCCAATATCTCTTATTATTAAAGTGAACTTCAAAATGAGTATTCAAGTTTATAGATCTGAAAAAATAGCTTAAAACTATGTATTATACTAGATGCACAGTTTAACCCTTTGGGTGCCAGAGTGGTACACAACGCATTGCTTTGCATACCCCTCTGGCACTTAAAGGGTCATGAGATATTGATACTCTGTGGTGAGCACTGAGTTCTACACCATGAGCTACTTTATGCCAATCATAAACCTAAATACCATATATCCAATGGCCTTCTGGCCAGCATAATATATAGGCCTTTTTACATGACGTTTTAAGGATGCAAGAAAGGGTAACAAGTCCAGAAAGTTCTCCTAATAACCCCCAGCTGACCTTACTGTGGCCACAAAATACTAACAGCCCCTACTAATTTTACCCTTTTAGCTTGGTTAAAGAGAGGACATCTTCAAAGAGTCCTGGATGTCATGTCTGTAGAAGTGGACATGACAGTTTTTGGCAACACCACAAAACAAACTTCACCCACTGCACATGTTAATATTAACCCTTTGAGTTGCATGACCATCTGGCATTCAAAGGGTTAAGGGCCACAGGAACATGCAAAGCATTGTTCACACACACTGTTTCAGTTTGAATAAATTACCAGCCACTTTCCTGTTCCCCTTCATGAACATGACATCCAGGCCTGTATGAATGAGTTATCACTTCAGCCAAGGGCAACATTCATAGGGCCATTAGGATTTTCTGGCTATAATACATTAAGTGAGGGGTTATAATTAGAAGAGGTTACTCCCAGTGGTGTCCGTAGACATTTTTCCAGGGGGGGGGGGGGGCAAAGCTATAATATGACCCCCAGGCCAGCCCATCTAGTCCCTTTATTTAGATGGAGGGGGGTAATTGTAGGCGGGGGCAAGTGCCCCCCTTGCCCCCCCTCCGGACACCCATGGTTACTCCTTTAAAAGGGAAATGAAGAGTTTCAAGTATGTATGCATATGTTGTAAATCTCTATTGCCTCTTTAAGAAAGCTCTGCTAGCATCCAAGGAGTTAAAAGCCTAATTTAAGTCAATGGACGGTTTTACTTGGCCCTGATGGTGTGGCTGATTGGCCTCACAATTACTCCCGGTTTAAAGCGGAACATTCATCCGATATAAAGTCACCCTGCAATAATTAAGCAGGTAGCGACTAGCTGTATAATACATATATTACTTCTCAAATGTAGCGGATTATAAAGAAAACCTTTATCTTCGAGACTGATGGCCAGGTTAGTGCAGTCTGTGGCGTCAGTCCTTTCCGGTTACCTTGTGGCACACTGCAATGCTTCACAATGGAGACTGAGACTGACAGCGCAGGAGCACAGCCAACGTGTCCGCTCTGATGCCTGGCTTCTGGTCTCCTAAAATAAAGGATTTCTTTATAGTCGGCTACATTTGAGAGGCTATATATATTATAAAGCTAGTCACTACCTGCTTAATTATTGCAGGGTGACTTTATATCGCATGAAATTTCCGCTTTAAACCCTTGTGCATTGCACATGCCTCTAGTCCTTAAGGGGTTAATATGTGTATATGGACCTTAAAAAGGTACAAACAAAAAATGTTGTCCCCCCCAGGACAGCTCCCCTTGTACAGAGATAGTGCAAGGTATTGGATCTCCTGAAGCACAAGGTCACAGTGCAGCTTTTATTTTGGGGTAGGAGGAGGGTGGTGGTGGTATTCTTAAAATGATCTCAATCATATCTTAGCCCTCCCAGCAGCTGTTTACAGTATGCCTAGTTCTCTCTGCACTCCTTACTAACTCTCCCTTTAGACATCTTTGAGAGCAAGACGCTTCCCGGCCAATTTTAGGAATAGAACAAATCAATTTTTCCAGAAAATAATTGCAGCATTAAAGCAGCAAAATGATTTCTATAAAAATGATGATGACTTTAAAAGGCAAACAATTAGCATAGCACATTACCGTTCTAAGAAAAGAGGGCATATTATTGCTGATACGTTTATGATCCCATTCTGGCACTGTGACTTACTATGGAATCTATTACAGTGGAAAAATGTATGACTGAAGCATGGTTTAATGATGCAATATGTATAATATCTTGGCAGATGCATCTGAGCTAGGGGGTTAAATACTAAATAGAAAACTGGCAAGACGGTTCTGTTGAATAAGCCAGCTCCAGTTACTAGCCCTGTGTATGCATGTGATGGGACGGTATAAGAAATCCCTAAAGGTCACTGGAAAGGGATTCTAATATATTTGAAACATAAAAGGGAACACTTCACGTACCTCAAAGAGTCCACGGCCAACAGGGAAAAGCCTTTTGATGACTTGAAATACTTGTTCAATATCTGTCAGGAAAGGAATCCAGCAAATAGCAAAGGAGGCAACCACAGTAACACCAATCTTCAATAATAAAACTAACCTAAATGGAAGTAAAAGGGACTGGTTTAAGATATAGGGTAATGTGTTGTATATTCCTCTAGCACGCAAATGTCTTAGGGGACTTGTCTCCTTAAGGTATGTTTAGGTACTGTTAAAGAAAATGAAGAAAAAACGCCTGTATTTTCTGGTACCCAATAATTTGTGTATATATTATATACATACACACCAATAATATATATACACACACACACACACATATATATCCTATATAATAATTCGCTAAATTGTTTGTCAGATGCCATCATGTGCAGTAGAGATGGCTGAGCGAGCTGCAGTCGTGCACACTACAGACTACCCGCACCGCTGATAACGGAGCGGGGCTCTGAATTCAGACCGTATACAAGGGCTCTTCAACTAGTATTATAAAATATATATACACATACATACACACACACACATTTATATATACGTGTATGTATTTGTTGGTGACACAGTGTGGCAATTTATGCAGATTAGTTTCTGTGCTACGCCAATATTACCATACACAGACTGCTCCATGAATACATCCAGACAGAGCACACGCTCTCACACACACACGCGCTCACACATGCGCTCACACACACGCTCACACACACGCTCACACACACGCTCACACACACGCTCACACACACGCTCACACACACACACACTTCTAAAACCACGGTCAGTGAGTGAGGAGTTTCGCCTCATCATACAGTTCCACCAAAATGACCACCAATGACCATTACAACATATAGGCATATTTCAATTCTCTGTAATACAAACTAAACTTGTCTTTAGGGACAGACTGCAGGCAGCTACATGAGTGATGGCTCAAACCATAGCGATAACATTAACCCTTTGGGCGATAGGCCTCTAGCAGCTAAGGGGGGTAAAACGATACACAATACAGAATTAAGTATGAACATATATTAGAGCTGAAGTCTGAAAGCAGCGAATGAGCTTTTTATCTGGATAATACACACATTAACACTTTTCCTTACTTTATTGTCATGATACTCCCCAGCCTATATATATATATGTGTGCTGTAAACTCCAATAGTATCTGTAAATTAACCACTTGAGTGCTAGGCATGTGCACAAGCAACAATACAATGTTATATTGGCACCTTTGGTACCATTAATACCAAACCCTAAAATCAATACTAACAGTAACAACCCAATAATGTAACGCCTAACCTTAAACTATACGCCAGTAGTATGTCACCTATCTGTAAATCTTAAAAGGTAAAAAACACATACCAATAAAGCTTAAAAGGAGAAATAACAGCTCTAAATAATGCCCTCACTTACCTTGCCATGGCTAGAAAATCTAAATGGTGCCTATGAGTTCTACAGCCTCGGCCCTGGATGTTGTACCCATAAAGGTAGACAGGACAGTTGCTAGAAGGACTACTGGACTTTAAGACTCTGCTCATTGCAAATGTAATATGACATATTTACTAAAGGACTTAGCTGATTATTTTTGTGGGAGCCTCAAAAAACAGCATTATGAAATCCATGGGGAGGGTCAAAGTGGTGAGAAAGTGACTCAGCTTCTAAAAATTCTGTATTACAGGACAAGATACCATTATGAACAAGATTGTCTTCTTCACTACATACCCTCCAGCAGAGATCAGAGGTAATGGGGAAACATTTATATAGCCCAGATGGAGTGTAGTACCACCTAAGCAGTAGCTTATAAATATTCTCCCTAGTGATGGTACAAACTGAAGAGAAGTAGCTCTGGAACAAATCATTGACCAGGTCAGATTGGGGATCTTTTGACCCAGGTCCCTTTCACAAGCCAGCATTTGTTTAAATCTATAGGAAGAAGAGTGATCAGCTAGAACAGTAGATCCCAGCCCATGCCCTCAGGGCCCACTAACAGGCCAGGATTTAGAGATTTCCTTGCTAGAACACAGGTGAGTGAGTGAGGCTAAGTGAGTTTGATTAACTTGTATGTGATCTTCAAAAGGAAATCATCAAATCCTGGCCTGTTAATGGGCCCTGAGGGCATGGGAACCACTGGGCTAGAACATTGTAAATCATAAAAAATCAGCCCATGCGGGAGCCAAGAGTGATCCTGTTGAAGATGGGCAGCCAGGTAGTAGTTTGCAAATAAAGACATTTCAAACAACTCCTGTTTCAATGGTCTGCCTTTAATGCATATTTCCTCTGCTTTTACCTGCTAGAGGTTTGACTACTCAGGCAAAAAAGGGAAGTGAGGAAACTGGTTATCACCGGAGTAATGGCATACAGGCAAAATTCATAAGGGCCATTAGCATTTTATGACCAAAGTAAGGCAAGTGGGAGGTTATTATTAGGTGCTAGCTCTCCTTTAATATCAGCCCTAGAACAAAAAACCACAACCCTAAGCAAACAATGTTTCCTTAAATTTAATCCTAAAACAAAATGTCCATATCCATTACAACTAACCCTAAAATGCCTATAACAAAATAACCCTAAAATCTAACCCATAATGACTATAACAAAATGACCCTAAAATCTTATTGGAAAACAAAATGTCTTGAACATTAAACATTGACCCTAAAGCAAAATACCTATAACAATGAACCCTAAAATGGAAAACACCAATCACAAGAACCCTAAAATCTAACCTCTAGAACTAAAACCTAAACACTAATACAACACTAAAACATGGACACGCAAAATGAGGCCTTACACTTGTTGTGGACTCCAACTGGGTATGATGGGAATTGTAGTACCCAACAACTGAAGGACCTTGGGTTGCCCACCCCTGTCCTGAAACCTCCTCACCAATAAAACTAACTTCATTATACTCTTTAGCCAGGCACACACTGAATAATAAACAAATTAGCCAGATTCGGCTTTAAGCCAGGACATATATAAAAACACATGCAGCATATCTGCTCCAGTACATTTTGCAATAAGATACACTGTTAGCTGCATTACATGAACATACATTTACAGATGTACATACAAAGCAGCAAACAGAAATCCTAGAAGTTCTGAACATGGAGAGGCAAAGGCTCACTTTCTAAGCAACACATTCTCCCTGAGGGTTACTGATAACAGTCGAATGACAAGTGCTAAGTGACGGATATCATTAACACCAAAGATCCATCTCCTTCATGACAGGAACAAAGGGACAGACTGAATTGTGAACAATTTAAAGGGAGGCTAGTGTAAATATCTGTCTAATATGTGTATTATGAAGCAATATGCAGACACTGGCACTTTAATGGTAACATTATTTTTAGTCATGATCACATGATGAAAATGAATAATAAATCCCAATGGACCTTACCTATAAAGGCAAAGTGGAGCAATTTGGGGGCAAACTAACTGAACCATAGGAAACATAAATGATCCCAAAATTCCCATTGATCTACATGGTGCCTATGAAGTGGGATTTATACTTTCAGGAAATGTATGCTTTTAAAGGGATAGTAATGTTACAAAATAAACACAGCTCCGATTATATTCTTTATAGTTTTGGGGCCATGTTGAGTGTTATCATCACTCTCTACTACATGTAGTTCCTGAGTAATTTAATCATAAAGTGCCCCCCTCCCACCCCTTTTACCTATGTAAAGCTGCACAGCAAGACTGTCTGGATGGATCATAGTAAGGGACAATCTTCAGTGAGCATAAGAAAAAACTGTCAAGGGGGACAGGGTTTTCCTTATGGTCACAGCCAGAAGATTGTTCCTTGCTACGAGCTGTCTGGTCCAGATTCCACATCTACTGGGAGGCGGCTTACAATATGTAAAAGGGGTAGGAGGGGGACACTTTATAATTCAATAACTCTGGAACTACTCATCGTAGAGAATGATAATACCGCTCTACATGGCCCAAAAGCTATTAAGAATAATTGGAGCTGCATTTATTTTGAAATGTTACCATCCCTTTAAGTGGTTATTTTGATATTCTGGTGTACTTATAAATTCAAACTATGTATAGTGCATTTTGGTTATCTGCATGGAAATGTCAATCCAAAAGGGGATTTTGTCTACTTACTGATAAATACTTTTCTCTTAGGCCACATGGAGCAAAGGAACCATGGGGTAAAGTATCCTTTGGCCAGGAGAGATGGGTACTTCCCTTAAAAGGCTCTCTGGAGGCAGAGACTCATTTCCTACCCCACTTTACCCCCACCATTCCAGGACAGTTTTAACATATAGCAAATATAAGAGAAAACAGAAGCAAGGCAGGAAGTAGGGGTGTTACCTGAACCAGATAACCAAAAGGACCCCCGCTGCCCAGACACACAAAAAAATTATCTTCCATGTACAAGAACCATGGGGAAATACCAAAGCAATGCTAAAGGATTCTAGGGAGGGAAAAAAACATTAAAAACATAAACCAGGTCTAAAGACGCAGAGTAGAAAAATGAACCTTAATAGAGAGGAGACCAAGCTCTTGCTGAAGACCATCCTGCAGGAAAGCTATGAACACTGGAAAATCAATAGGTCTCTGTTTCAGAGGACCCTGACTTAAGAAAGCTGGATGGAGTGGTATTTAAAAAAAAAAAAAGCCCAATTATGGAAAGACTAAGAAAAAACAAAATCCAGGCCCGGAGGGCCCAGAATGGAGTGAGTGAAATCACATTAGCCCGCTCTATACTTTCCTCAAACCATGATAAAGGAATGTAGGAAACACTCATTCTAGAGGAAACTTCAACAGAATAACCATTATAGCCACAAAAAAATAAGAGGAGCCAGGGATCCAGAGCAACACAGGGAAACCTAGTGATTCAACCTAGAAGTAAAACCACAGATGGAAGACCTCTCAGACTGACCATAGGGTTAAACACCATCTGATCGAGTTCCTGGTTTCCAAGATATCACTATGTTTTCTACCTTTGAAACTATTATTGTAAAGGGAGGCATGCAAGATTCTACCAAAGAAGACTAAACCTACCCTCTGATCAAGCGGGTGCACTCCTGACCTCTCCTTGGCAGTTGATACAGATCACTGCCATTGAATTGTCGGACTGAATCCACACTGGCAAACCCTGGAAGGACTGCAATGCAGCAAAGCAAGACAAATTTCCTGGTGTGTGTTGATGGGCAGAAGATGTTCACTCTTAGGCCAAAGGCCCTAAGCTATCGGAAAGTGACATGCCATTGCATCGGGGAGAAGAAAAGCTTGAGACACCTGCTGGGCAAAAGATAGAATCGTATCTAGGGGTGCACCAAAATGAAAATTCTGAACCGAAACAGAAACTTCAGGATGCACTTGGCCGAAAACCGAAACCAACATTTTTTAATTTATAGGGCGATGCCTAACAAAAGAAACAAAAAATATAGTAGAGCAAGTGCACGTGGTGCAGTCAAAGTGAAACTATTAACCACTTCAGTGTCACAAGAGAGTTGCCCACTTCTGGCAATCTGATGGCAACAATATGCTTCAGATCACAACCTACTTGTTGTAAATGTAAAGCTCTATTTGTTGCTCCACCTTCCTCCTCTGATTGGTGACTGCTGCAATGATAGCTAGAACTGATGACTCATGTCCCCATAGAACCAGCGCACATAAGGGCCATTACATGTGGTCACCTGGATACTGAGTTATCACATTACCATAGTAAGTTAGCACATGCACTCCCAGTCACCTGAGGCATCACATCACCATAGCACCACCATCACTCCAGTCACCTGAAGTATCATCTCCATAACACCATTACTCCAGTCACCTGACTCATGAGAGCAACCATAGCAACACCATCACTTCAGCCACCTGAGGTATCACATCTCCATAATATCACCATCACTCCAGTCACCTGATTCATGAGATATCACATCACCATGACACCATCACTTCAAGTCAGCTGAAGCTTCACATCACTATGGCAACACTATCACTGTAGTCATCTGACATACCATATCACCAAGGTAAAACCTTTGCTACAGGTCACCTAACTGCCGAGATATACCATCATCATGGTAACAATCCCCTGAGGTATCACATCACCATGTTAACACCATAAAACCTGTTAACTGTGGAATCACATCACCATATTAACACCCTCTCTTAACCCTATATAGAGGTGAGTCTCACATGTAATAACTGCCTCTTGAGAGAGAAGCCCCAAACATTGACCTGCAGGTCCTGCACGGAGACCTCCATGGTGGCGAGGTACAGGTAGGGCACTCCGGTGCTAGCCCTTCTGGGCCCATCACTCACAGAAAACACATTAGCGAACAGCTGCCCAGTGACAGGCGGGTGACTGGAGATGGTGGCCAGGGCACCCCAGTCACAGTGATGAGCCACAACGAAGGCAACACAGACAGTTTCATTGTGCGGGGGAATGAGGGAGGCAGTGCCCGTCTGGACACCCAAAAGAAAGATACACAACATTGACACACAGTTGGACCGGGACATGCTTACTGGTACATAGTACTGCTGCACACAGAGCCAGGAGGAGTCCGTCACCTCACTGACCAATAACAACACGCTGCTAGGCTGGCTACCCAATCAGGCCCTAAAAAACAATTAAAGGCGGTCAAACAAGCTAGTAAACATCTGCACAGCTTCCGTGACATTAACTGGGCAGTGTTTACTTGATGCCTGGTACGATTGGCTCTTACTTTCGACTGGCAGCTCTTCGCTGCATTCAGAATCAATCATATCTCCGAAGCATAAAATATTGAGAGACTGACTTTGCTTTGCCTTGGTGAAAGTTAACCTGTGGCCATGAGAGGAGCCTAAAGTTTGTGACCGCTAAATAAGTGTGTACGGTGTCTGCTGACTCAGTTGGGAGTATGCAATCCGGGGGTAAAACTTCCCCCGTTTCTGCACCCCGTTTTGGCCATTTTTTTTATTCCGGCTTTTTGTAAAAATGCCATTTTTGGCCGAAACATTTTGTCTGCCAAAGTTTTGATGCACCCTTAATCGTATCCTGCTGTAAAAAGACCCGTTCCAGAAAAGTATGAACTCTCATGCCAAGAAATAGAAGCAACTTAGACAGAACCAGAGAAGATTTCTGGAAATAGAGTACCCAACTGTGTTTTTCCAGAATGGACACAATATAAAAGGAGCAAGACTCAGCTGTAGCAGAATTTAAACAAATGATCATCCACAAAGGGATTAAGAGAAATTCCTAAAGAGCAAAGATGTGTAAAAATCCCAAGGAGCAGAAGCCAGCCCAAAAGGAAGGCAAGGGAACTGCCAAAGACAGTCTGGAAGACAAACTAAAGAAAGTGCTGGTGATATGAATGGATGGGAAAAGGAAGATATGCATCCTTTATGTATAGGGAGGCTAAAAATTCCCCATTGACACATAGCAGTGATGGCAGAACACAAATAATCCTTTTTGAACAAATGGTTGAGACTTTTCTAGTCCAGAATAAGAAAGCCTATGTCAGAAACTACAAAAAAAAAAAAAAAGATAATGATCCCACGCGTCACTCTGGAGGAGAGTCAGAACCAAGACCTGCATGTTCATCAGGAAAGAAAATGCATCTAGTAGATGGTCCCTCGCTAGATAACGAGAAACTCTGGACATGAAGGAAAGACATGAAAGAAGGGGATTTGAAATCTGTAAAAACCCACTGGTCCACCATGGAGAACATATTGTGAGAGAGACAGATAAACATTGATGGTCTGAGGCAGACTAAACCCCTGCAAGTCATGCAGAGGTAGACTGGAGAGCTGGGAGCCTTCAGTAAGGTTTCTTGCCTGCCCAAACATGTATGAGTTTTGGGGTAGGGAGTTTCTGGACTGCTGTAGAAGTATATATTGGAAGCATACCCATATTGATGGGGGTAATGAAAAAAGCATGTTTCTCCCATGGAAAAAAAAAATTAACGCTTTGGGGGTAAGCCATAACCCAGTAGCATGGCTAATAACCACCTCTGACTCTGGGCCAAACAACCACCTTCCGACAACTGGGACAGAAACAAAAGGGCATGACTCACCGCAACACAGAGTGCCAAGGTCTTTCCAGTAAGCTTAGCAGAATCAAGAGGTCACTTCAGTAAAATACGCGTTAGCCTCAAGGATCCCAGAAACAGCCAAATCATCATACTCTCCCAGCGAGCCTACACGGACAGCCCCTATGAATTGTACACCCCCCCCTACTTCCAACACTGGAAGTTGTAGGCCCATGACAAGCCCACCACTATGGTGCAATGTGCTGTCACCAAACAGGCACTGGCATTTTCCTGATGACAAAGGCCTGTTGAATGGTTGCCTTGATCGAGGAAGCTCACTTCACTTTCACTCACGGTCCGTCAGGGAGAACAAACAACACATTCAACTTGCGAAAGGACTGCATCTGATAAACTTAAAGGGATAGTAATACTTCGTTTTAACTTTATTTTATTTTGTAGGTATTAAAAAAACATGAAGAATGATACAAGTTTTATCTCTCAAACCTTTATGGTTTATGAGATATTCACAAGCAAAGTTTCCCCCTCCCGCCCCTTTTACCTACTGTAAACAATCTCTTCTCAGATGTGGAATGCAGTCCATAGACTGGACAGATAACAGAAGGGGACACTCTTATTCCTATGAAAACAATGAAATCCCTGCCCCCCTTGACAAGCTTTTCAGGTTTTTCCCTTATCTTAATTGAAGATTGTCCCTCTCTGCAGTCTACTTGTCACACTATTCAGCCTGAGCAGAAGGGAGGTGCCCATCAGTAAAAGGGGCGGGAGGGGGACACTTTGTCATTGAATTACTCTGGAACTACAACTCTGACAGAATTGAAATAACACTCTCCAAAGTCCAAATACTATGATGATTAATTAGAGCTGTTTTTATTATGAAACATTACTATCACTTTAATATTTGAGACCAGGATCAGGACAGAGAGATGGAAGCACAATCTCCAGATTAATATGGGCATCAGATAACACTTTGAGAGAGAAACCAAACGGAGTTTGCAGAGCCACCTTATATGCACAAAATACCAGAAAAGGAGCCTTACAAGACAAGGCCTGCAGTTTGGCCACTCACTGAACTAAAACAATAAAAAGACAAACCACAAGGTCTTAAGGATCAAAGAAAGAAGAGACAAGGAAGCCAATAGAGCAAAAGGATCCCTCTGAAACACTCTGAGGACCGGATTCACATCCATAGAGGTGTAGGATACCTAAGGATCGGACAGGCATTGTCACAGGAACCACTGGGTCCCTGGCTCCTGGAGGGACCTGAGGGCCAGCCTCCTGCCCACAGACTATGGACCTAGCCCTGGAACAGGGCCTCCCCTGAGACCAATCTCTGCCCTGTTTACCCCTTACCATGGAGGATCCTTTACCAGCTCCCCAGTCCTCTCTTGGGGCTAAGTAACCCTGTACGTATTGGGGGTACAGGGTGACCAAGGAACCCAGTGAACATTCTTCTCAGCCTTGTCAAAGGATATCAGACTTCCCAAAAGACTAATATGTAAAAGATGCTTCAACACCTCATCCTGTTTTGTGTATTATGGTCCCTCTGTAACACTTGTTACCCAGCCCTATTCCTTTGTCCTGCTATATAGTTAACTCACTCAGGTCTGGCCCATTGTATCCTGTTGTCACCTACCCATTGTCTCACGCCGTGTCCAGTCTGGCACGGCACGCCAGCAGAAGCGCTGGACTCGGGGCAGAGTACCGCTGGCCTCTGCCATTCCTATCTTTTGCCCCTGTCCTGGGGAGTGGGATCAAGATCCTCCACAGCTGCTCTGTTACCCCAGCCCTGGAGAGTGGGACACCTGTCCTCTCCAGTGGCCTTGTTGTCTCTGCCCTGGAGAGTGGTACCAAGGTCCTCACCCCGATGCACTGCTGACCCTGCTCTGGTGAGTGGGATGGAGGTCCTCACCAGTCCCCATGTTCCTGCTCTGGAGAGTGGGACAACGTCCTCTCCAGAGGCTCTTTTGCCCCTGCCGCAGTGAGTGGGATCCAGGTCCTCACCAGCAGCTCTGTTACCATTGCCTTGGAGAGTGGGACACATGTCCTCTCCAGCTGTTTTTCATCCCTGCCCTGGAGAGTGGGACACCTGTCCTCTCCAGTGGCCTTGTTGCCTCTGCCCTGGCGAGTGGTACCAAGGTCCTCACCCCGATGCACTGCTGACCCTGCTCTGGTGAGTGGGATGGAGGTCCTCACCATTCCCCATGTTCCTGCCCTGGAGAGTGGGACGTCCTCTCCAGAGGCTCTTTTGCCCCTGCCGCAGTGAGTGGGATCCAGGTCCTCAGCAGCAGCTCTGTTACCATTGCCTTGGAGAGTGGGACACATGTCATCTCCAGCTGCTTTCTCATTCCTGCCCTGGTGAGTGGGACCGAGGTCCTCACCAGCAGCTTCATTACTTCTCTCCTTGTGAGTGGGATTGCGGTCCTCAACAGCCCCCAGTCAGCTGACTTAAAGTTCCCCCCACAGAACAGAACACAGTACCGACTGAGTGAGAGGCAGACCCCAAGGATTGTACGGGATATGGGACTGACTGAGGACCCGACTAACCTGCTGGCAGACCCGGCAAGAGTCTAGCCCCAGGTTAGTCTTATTTGGAAGGGGGGAAATGTCACAGGAACCACCGGGCGCCTGGCTCCCGGAGGAGCCTGAGGGCCAGCCTCCTGCCCACAGACTATGGACCTAGCCCTGGAACAGGGTATGGCCTCCCCTGAGACTAATCTCTGCCCTGTGTGTCCCTTGCCATGGAAGATCATTTACCAGCTCCCCAGTCCCCTCTTGGGGCCAAGTCACCCTGTATGTATTGGGGATAGAGGGTGACCAAGGAACCCAGTGAAAATTCTTCCCAAAAGACTAATATGTAAAAGATGCTTCAAAACCTCATCCTGTTGTGTATTCTGGTCCCTCTGTAACACTTGTACTCAGCCCTATTGCTTTGTCCCATTGTATAGTTAACTCACTCAGGTCTGGCCCATTGTATCCTGTTGTCACCTACCCATTGTCTCATCATAAAGTATGTTTATACTCCCTTTGTGTTCAGTGTACTTCATGCTTATACTGAAACCACCCTCCACCCATTGACCCTTTTGTAAAGATGTGTATTCCCACTTCACCATTGTGTCTCTTTGTACTGTGCCCCTCCACCAACAGCTCCATTGTCTTCCCATATGTGGATTGCAGTACCTGTGTCCTACTGGGTGGATAAGTTGTTATCTGTGTATTTAAACCCTGTATTTGTCACAATAAACCTCAGTTCTTGTCTTAACCTACACCGATGTTGTCTGGTGGGGTAAGCTTGCTGTATCCAGAGTGCTTTCACCCTACACTGAGTCTCACCTAAGTGACTAGGTGAATGGAGCTATGATCCTGGTTCCTGACTGGAAGAGATACTGAGTGTCCTTGGTTAAGGAAGCACAGTTTTGGCAGAGCTACTTAGTCTGAGTACGGGTATCCGTCACAGGCATGCTTACATCCCTGAACAAAAGACTCGACATCCGGTGACAGAGCTATACCCCTCTGAAAAACAACTGGCAAAGCAGAGATTTGTGCCTTGATGGACCTAAGCCCAAAGAGCCTTGTGAAAGGCACCCTGGAGAAGCGAAATCGACAGGGAGGCAAGGTCAAAGCCAAACTGGGAAGTAACGCTGTCCCTGCTACTATACAATGCATTTCTAACAGAATACAAATGTTCATCTGCCTGATTCTTAAATGCTGCAGCACTGGCTACCATTAGTGTAACTGGGATTACTGACTGTAAGTCGCCTGAAACCGTACTCTGTGGAGGAGCAGTTCCACAGAGAAGAAGCAGACTGCTATTAATATGTATATACAGAGAACACTGGAACAAAATACAACAATGCAGACAATAGATTAGGTACATGACAGGGGAGTCCCCAGTAGGCAAGATCCTGGGTTACGGAGCTAGCTGACACTGGCTACCCCCTAGGCAGCCTTGCTGCAGTAAACGCAGAGTTAAAGATTCTGACCGCAAAGTCAGTTTAGTGCAGATAGGAGGAGTGGGCCCGCACACTAGGGGATAGCCACTGCCTACTGGGACAGGAAGGGTGACAGACAAAGACACAGACAATACCTGCAGTACCAATTGTATATTGTTGTACAGGAGCAGGAAACTCAGGACTGGAATTAACAACCTCAGACTTAAAGACACACCTAACAGACAAACTAGTTGAACTTCGACTAGCTGGGCTGGAATCCAACTGGCAGCAGAACAGTAGTATAGGAACTGGCACAACAGAGGGTCGAAGTAGTCGAACTCTCACTGCTCTGGTGGACAGTAAAGGCAAAGGAGTCAAACAAATGGTTGCATCAGTAGGACTGACAGGTAGTTAGGCTAGCAGGGTCGGTAACCGGCTGGAAATGCAGTGCATAAGCAGCAAAGAGAATAGTCAAGGAGGAGAGCTGGGATCAGTAACAGAATCAGATCAATGCACGGTACCAAGGCAAGAGCAAAAGAGTAGTCAGGAAGCAAGGCCAAGGTCGATACACACTGAAGGAAGGACAAGGGAACTCTGGAACAGGACTAGGAATCTCAAATCATGCACTACAAATCTTTGATCACGAACCAATGGCACTTGATAAAGACTCAAGACTAAGCACAAAACCGGGGGGGGGGCAAGGATCCAGCAAACAAGAGAAACAAAGACAAAAAACAGGCAAAGAATAAAAAACGAGGGCAGAACATTACTCAGGGCTGTGTACTAGGATAAGTTAGAGATTGGAAAGTCAACTGCAGGAAGGGTGCACCACAGATTTGATGCTTGGGTGGAAAAATAATAAAAGGTCAAACCACTTAGACAAGTAGATCTTCCTATCAGGAAATGCCCATTGTTCCAAGATAATCTGATCAAGAAAATCATTAGAAGGGAAGTGAAGGAAAGCCTTCTTTTACCTTTTAAAGATGCACTAAATGGTAGCCCCGGTGCAATCCTCAGAGATCTGAAGTTTATCTAAAATGCCTGGACCAGGCCCTCCAAGAGTCCCTGGGATCTTCCTCCAGGGAGTCCCTGCAAAAGGGACAACCCTTCCTCCTCCTCATCCCGTCTCTCCATCTTTCAGTGAGGAATCATCCTCAGGAGAAAGAGTTGCTCACAGCAGATAGAGACAACTTTCTGAAGAAATACAGTGCAGAGAAGATGGCAAACTGGACACACCCTGGAGACCTACCAGATAATTGGCTAAGGACCTTGACCACACAGGCTCCAAATATTCAGGATGAGGGGGACATAGCTGGCCTGGCTGACCCTTAAGGAAACTGGACTGGCAAGATAAATAGGTGATTGCTGCTGCCAAAGGTGCAGAAGTTCTAGTAGTTCCCATGTCACCTTTAGGCTTGGAAATGTATATTCCCCCCCAAAAAAAAACTCCCTACAGATAAGAAAAATAAAAAAAGCTTATCTGCACCAGGGAGGGACAGGCAGCAGTCTAGGGTGACAATCTGCCCTTCAAATGAAGAGAGCCTGCAGCATGGTAAACAACATTGATAGAATGAGGGAAAAAACCCTCCTCCCCCTATTTCACCAGAACATGGGGAGGGAATAATATATTATAATAAATAAATAAATAAAAAAGGCATGATGGCTCTCCAGCAGTGCTATCTATAATCCGTAGGATACCTCATTCTACAGCCGCTTTACTGTACTATCAACAAGCTGCGTAGGCCACCTGAGCCACAGAAAAAGAGAAAAAAAGCAGCCTCCAACAGCACAAAGAAATTTAAAAGCACTGCAGCAAAAAACAAAATGTAAAAGGGTCCGTGTCCCTAAAATAAATATAGAAAATAAACCAAGTGATATGTAAATTAAAAACTGCACTGAAATATGAGGGCCAGTACCACACAGAGCAAACCTATCACAGAAAGAGAGGTTCACAGGGACAGAAAACCACACTCACGATCATGGACATTTTGAAAAGTCAACTGATTGGTATTAGTATGTAATGAAAGTATCATTAAAAGCTTATAGATATCCTCAGGTCACTGCGGACATTTTACAGACGCGTTCTTTATTATCAAAAATTAAGTGAATGCCTAGTTTTGTACAAAAATGATCAATTAGTGAAATATGAATTTGGGCAGCTATCCTCCTATATTATAATTCGTTAACTAAGTTTGTCAGAAGCCATCATGCACAGTAGAGACGGCTGCGTGCGCCACGGCTGATACGGACGTGGTGTGGGCAGTCTCTACTGTGCATGACTGCACCGCGCAGTAGCTGGGTGGCACTGTGGCCCATGTACATGGGCTCTTCCACTAGTCAAGATATGTGATACTACCACTAAAATGTGCCCTAAAATCTCAAAAGTACACAAAACATACATTCAAGCGCCCTATGTAAACTAGATCTTAAAATTATAATGCAGAGGATACTGGGATAGATGTCAAGCCCGGTTTAAAGTTGAAATATCTCCTTCAAGGCATTATACAACTTTTAAGGAGATATTTTATCTTTCAACCAAGCCTGAAGTCTTTTCCAATATCCTTGGCAGTATAATTTTAAGATATAGTTTATATAGGGCGTTTGGATATTTATTTTGGGAAATGTTCTTATTATACTACTAGTGTAAAAGCCCGTGTACACTAGCCCAGCATTCTGTGCATTCGGGCAGTCTCTACTGTGCATGACTGCATCGGACAAACATGCATCTGGCCTTTTATATTATAGGATTTTATAAATCATCCCCACCCACTGGACTTATGTATAAAAGCAAAGTGGAAGTTAGACAAAATGACATATACTTTGATTTAAAAAAAACAACTTACTTTTGTAACACCTTGAATGCTACAAAGTATCCAAGGTATTGCTTTGCAATGTGTTAGATACCTTTCTAGCATTTCAATGAATAAAAGCTTTATTTACATCAGTTTGACTTTCATTTCTCCTCTATAGTGCAGCTTGGTTGAAACAGAATTGCTCAGTTCTGTTTTAATACCTTATAATCCAATATGTACATATTTTTTCCCCTTGAAATTACAGGTTTACTTACCCCCTGCCTGTAATGCCTTTTTTTATGCATTTTCCCAAGAGGTAGCAGAAGAATGGTAAAGAGTGGTAAAGCTCCATTTGTTTGTAGTTTAGGGCAAAGCAAAACGCCGATGATCCCAGGAGGTCCCAGTCAAGGGAAAGTGCAAGGACTCCCCATAAGGCGAAGCCAAGACTTACCGAGTTGTATGTGTGTCTGTGTTAAGGACAGTACAGAAAACAACAGATAATCACTACAATACAATTTCAGATTTCTGTATTTTGACTTTTTTTTTTGTGAAAGTATTTTACCAGGAAGAATACATTGAGATGGTCTCTCTTTTTCAAGTATCTCTTGGACTCATTTTATCTACCTTAGAAAGGTGAAAGGCTGAGCTGACCTTGCCGGGACCACCTGTTTTGATATCAATTCTATCAAAATATCATGCCGAAGGTTTTTTTTTATAATAAACAGTACCAAGATGAATTCAATTGGCAATAGAGAGACTCCAGTGATAAACAGGCTGTATGGCAATTAGTTGGTGTACTAAATAGAAATTCTGCAGTTCTCAGAGGAACCAACTGCGCCAGAAGGCACTTAAATTCCCCATAATGTCAATGGGATTTTTAACTCTGAGTGCCAGAGAGGTACCCAATGCATTGTGCTGCAATGCGTTGGATACTTCTGTGGCACTCAAAGGGTTTTACCATGGAATGTAAGAGATATATTTGGCTGTTCAAAATTCATATTTAATTAGTATTTGATATCATGATCATTTGTTGCAGGAGTCCAAGACTTCAGTAGGAGGAATTTGAAGTCCTGGAGTCCTACACCAAAGTATCACTTCCCTCTACTTCCACACATCTGTTCTGTGTTTGGGGGGAGGGGATATTTGTGCATGTCTTATAATCAATATTTGTTGAAAGGTCACATTTTCTATGTAATTGTTTTCTTGTTATTCGTTTTTCCTTTTCCAGACATGGTTGTTTTGTATAGTGTGCATGGAACACAATTGTTGCTGCTCTGCATTTTGTGACCTGTGTCACCTCCTGTTATTAGCCATTATTTTCAATCCTATCCTATATAATAAAACACTAGCGATGTTTGTCAGAAGCCATCATGCTCAGTAGAGGCTGCCCGCGTTCGGGCAATACTTTGCATGACTGAATCGTGTGGAGCAGTGAGGCGGCGTCAGCACAGAGCACGACCGGAGCAGTGAGACGGAGTGAGTAGGCACCAGTACGCAGCACAGGACCGGAGCAGCGATACATCACCCGGACCTTGGCCCATATACACAGGCTTTTACACTAGTATATAATAAAACGCTAGCGATGTTTGTCAGAAGCAGTCATGCACAGTAGAAACTGAGCACATTCAGGCAGTCTCTACTGCGCAAGACTGCATCGCGTGGAGCAGTAAGTTAGCGGCCACTAACAATGCGTACCCCTCTGGTACTCAAGGGTTAACATCACCCAGACATTGGCCCGTGTACACGGGCTTTTACACTAGTCTAAACATATTCTGACTAAACTATGCAAACACAAAATGCAGGCACATTTCTGGAGCATGCCAACCAATTGTACCATAGGAGAGAACTGAAAAATCAAAATAATTTAGTGTGGCTTTTAACATATTAAATGCCAAAGCATTTCCAACATATTGCAAAGCAATGCATAAGAAATATCTGACATTCAAGGGATTAAAAAGCTGTATTTGAAAGGGATAGTAACATTTCAAAATAAAAGTAGCTCCAATTAATCATCATTGTATTTGTGCAATGAAGAGTGTTATTTCAATGCTGTCAGAGATGTAGTTCTAGAGTAATTGATTGATAAAGTATTCCCCTCCCGCCCTTTTTACTGATGTAACACTACTCACCTCAGAGCAGAAAGGTGGTATCCAGATGGCCAGCAGAGAGGGACAATCTTCAATTAAAATAAGGGAACCCCCCCCAAAAAAAACCTGTCAAGGGGGGCAGGGCTTTCATTGTTCTCACAATAAGAAGATTGTGCCTTGCTGTAAGCCGTCTGGTCCCAGGAACAGATTCCACATCTGAGGGGAGGTGGCTTACACTAGGTAAAAGGGGTGGGAGGGGGATACTTTATCTTTCAATTACTCTTGCACTATAACTCTGACAGTATTGAGATAATATTTTCCATGGCCCAAATACTATGAAGATTAATTGGAGCTACTTTTATTTTGAAACATTACTATCCCTTTACCACAATAGGAATTTTGGCAATTATTATTTATGCCCATGGTACAGATGGTATGGTCCAGAACTATTAGTCTGTATCTTTCTGAACAAGATCCCAGTTTTTCACATGACTAAGCTATATTTATAATGCGCTAATACATCTATTCCTGATAATTCATTGACTATTCTTAAAATAGAACCTTGCCTCTTAATAAATTGGTCTCTTACGCAACCCCAAACGCTAAACCAGTGTTCCCTGGTGCACTTAGAGAAATAAAGAGCCACAATGCTGAACTTACTGGGCTCTATACATAAATGAAAAGTAGTATCATTTCAGAACAAACTGCACCATAGAGGACAAATAAGAAAATCCTACTTATTTAAATGGAGCTTTTAACCCCCATTAATGCTAGGGAATTATCCAATGCATTGAAGTCCTTTCTAGCATACAAGGGGTTAAAGCAGAACATCAGATTAACATAGAGCCACACATGATAATTACATTAGCGATATGCACAGACGTAGTTTTATTTTCAAGAATAATTGCTGCATTAAATAAAAATAGAATCTTTTATGCAGACAGGCAGCGGGGAACAGCACAGATGCAGAGATGCCAGCTCTGCAACTCCACAATTGGCGAGTTAAATTCCTTTGTGCCTTAAGGCAACGGAAGGGACCGACAGGGCAGGAAGCACCTACAGCAAGATCCCAGCCGGTGCCTGTCTGTATGAAACGTTCAATTTTTCTTTAATGCAGCAATTATTATTGAAAATAAAACTATGTCTGTGCATATTGCTAATGTAATTATAATTTGCTGCACTATGTTAATCTGATAAAAGTTCCGCTTTGAAAAGCCCCTTTTACATCAACAAGAATTTGGGAGAGATGTTATTCGTTCCTTACAGTGCAGCTGGTTTGCCCCAGAATTGCCCCACTTTGTCTTTATACAGAATGCTAAAGGTCTCCCCTATAAAAGGGAAAAATAGGTTCATGCAAGTGCCCTCCCTTGCGTACACCTATGGCATTGCCCCAGGTACCCATTTGTGATGGTATCTCCGTCTGTGGTCCCTCTTTTGATAATGGGCCCTGGACAAATGCCCACTTTGCCCATTGCTTAAAGTGGCTCTGAAATGTATTAAAAAAAAAAAAAAAAAAAAAAAAAAAAAAAAATTCCATTTTTTGTATAGCAAAAAAGAACAAGCAGCAAATGAGTAAAGTTCAGTAAGTAAGTAAAAAGGATACTGGAAATGCCCATAGTCTATAAGGATAAGGCCCGGATAAAGTAAAATACAGAACAAAGAAGATATCTGCAAAGAGATGAAAATAAATTCTACTCATAATGATCAGTTACAAAATCAACCATAAAAGGGTAACATCTGTAGTAATATTAATATAGTTATAAATACAATTTCAATGGTTCATTTACTTCAGCCAATATTTATTAACCCCCTTAATGACTGGTGATGGTTCTGGCACGTCACGTATTTTGTGCTTACATCGCTCCTACTGGAGTGCTGTAAGCACAAATGGTCTGAAATTGACCACTCCAAGCCACCAGTTCAGTGCACTGGTACACATCATTAGTCATGTGTGTCAGCACGCCAATAACTATCAAAACGGTCAAACACCGAGTGCTAGCTGGTTTCCTTTGCTCTTCCCATTTCTCGTGCTATTTAGCGTGAGTTATGGGACTGAAAATACAAGTGAGGGGTTAAATGTCACGTTTAACTCAATATGAATTGTTAAGGTGTCCACTTTGGTGCGGTTTGTTTGCTCCAGAATTGCCTCTTTTAATCTTACTGAATGTGACCCTAAGAGACTAGTTAAGAACAAGACATGGATGGCTAACACTTACTCTTTTTTTGGATGATATTTCCCTCAGACAGAAACAGTAGCAGATAACTGCAGGGATGTAAATAATCAAGTCCGCTACTAAAACTACAAGACAAAGAGAGGCATCGTTCAGTATTAATACCACCACTTAACATAACAATAAAGCATTCTTACATAGTGCTGACAGCTGTCAAATTACAGTCTAATTATAGTGTATGAAGCAAACAAAACAAAACATTGTTTCACATCTCCGCTACTAGATGGACCTATAATTGATAGTCTTCCTAACCTTTGTAAGACAACAGAATACTTAAAGGAGCAGTAAACGTTTTATTTATTTATTTTTACGAAAACACACACACATTATATATACATACATACATGAATGATAAGCTTTTCCTGCTGAGTAAAACAAGGACACTCCCACTGCTGTCAGTTGTTTTATTCAAAAGTTTTAAAAGTTCAAATAATTAGGAAGTGAATTTACTGTGTGTTTCCTTTCTGGAAGTTCTAAATGAAAGTATGACTATCACATTCTATTGAGAACAGTTTGTCATTGCCTTTCCTCTCAAATAGATTGTAACAGAATAACTCATTGGAATTAGACCACTAGAGGGCACTAATATAATATAAAAAAACAAAGGTTTTAACTGTAATAACTCTGGATATATGCATCTCTCAGTAGTGAGAGTACTCTTATTTTACTCAATGGGAAAAGCCCTACAATAATTTTTTTCTTTAAAAAAAAAAAAAAAAAAAAAAAAAAAAAAAGGATGAAATTTAGTACCGTTATTTCCTTTTTCTCTGTGTTCCCACCATGGCTTAAAACTTGTGTTTAGGGCCAATAAAAAAATCTCCATAAAAGGGTGCCTCCCCCTCAGTTCCGGTAGTCTTCATTTGTCAAATCTATAAAAATAAAACACAAAGAGGTTAAAGGGTAGGGAAAGCCATGGTGGGAACACAGAGGAAAAGGAAATAACGGTATGAAATTTAATCCTTTCCTCGGTGTTCCCCCTCACGGTTTAAAACTTGTGATAGATGTACCAGAGCCATATCACCAGGGTGGGAATAACCAACAATCATCTCAGAATTAAATTATATCAGAGCATTATTCAAATTATGACTAGATTCATAGTCTAATAAAAATTAGTTGGGTCACAGACCCTCTTACCACTTCCTGGCTGTTGCTGCTTGGAGAACCTTTCTTCCAAACGTTGCCTCTGCTGAAGACAACACATCCAACTTGTAATGCTTTATGAACATAGATATTGACGACCAGGTGGCTGCCTGACAAATATCTTCTGCAGAGCCTGAGGCAGTCGAAGCCCATGAAGTTGCTACTGCCCTTGTAGAGTGCGCTCGGAGCAGATTTGGAGGGTTTAAACCTGCCTCTATATAAGCTGTTTTAATGCAGTCCGTAATCCACCTGGCGATGGACGACTTAAGAGATAACCACTTATTTTTTCCTTGAAAACAGACACACAGCGTATCTGATTTTCTGAATTCCTTTGTTTTTTCCATGTATACTGAAATGCATCTTACAACATCCAGATTGTGCAGCATCCTCTCTTCCTCTATTTCTGGATTCCGTTAAAAAGAGGGCAGAACTATTTCCTGGTTCAAATGAAAGTATGATACCACTTTAGATCTAAATTCGGGTTTCATACGAAGGACTACTTTATCCTGGTGTATGAGCAGATAAGGTGTTTTGGAGGATAGTGCCTGTAGCTCGCATACCCTTCTAGCTGAAGTTATATCTGTTAAGAAAACTGCCTTAAGGGTAATATATTTCAAGGGAATCTTATCTAATGGCTCAAATTTACTAGAGCCTGCTAGATATTTTAAGACTATATTCAAATCCCAGGGGGAAGGATCTTTTTAATTCTAGGTCTTACTTTAGAAACTGCCAAGAGATATTTCCCGATTAGAATATCTTCTGCGAATTGATGCGCTAGGATGGCTGATAAGGCTGAAACCTGGACTTTTAGAGAAGCTGCACTAAGTCCAAGCTCAAATCCTGCTTTTTTAATGACCACCTCTCAACTTCCAGGCCGTCAGATTGAAGAAGGATGGATCTGGATGTAGAATTGGACCCTGATGTAGAAGTCCCTGCTCGTTGGGTAAGGTCCATGGAGCTTCTGTTGATAATTTCATTAGCTCCGGGAACCAAATCCTCCTGGGCCAATAGGGGGCAATCATCGCATTCACCCTTTCCTTTCTTATTTTCTTTAATACTAGAGGAATTAATGGAATTGGTGGAAAGATGTACACCAATTTGTAATCCCATCTGAAACTCATGGCATCCTGTCCCAGGGCTTTCAGATGATGGTATCTTGAGAAGAACCTCTGGCACTTTGAATTGTCTGTTGTTGACATCAGGTCTATTGACGGCTGTCCCCATTTGTTGCATATTCTCTGCAACACCTGATGGTTGAGTGACCATTCTGATTTGTCCACTGTATTCCTGCTCAGAAAATCTGCTCTGATATTCTCCTTTTCTAGAATGTGTTTTGCAGACAGTTCTTCCAGATTCTTTTCCGCCCAACTGAAGATCCTGTGGGCTTCCCTGCTGAGAGATTCGTTCCTTGTCCCGTCTTGATTTTTTTATGTACATGGCTGCTGCTATGTTGTCGGTGAGGACCAATACCCTTTTTCCTGCCAGCTGGGTCTTTAGACGTATTAGACAATGTCTGATTGCCCTGAGTTCCAGTAGGTTTATATGGAATCTTTTTCCCTGTCTTGACCATCTTCCTTGTATTGACATACTGTTCCAAAGCCCCCCCCCCCCATCCACAAAGACTGGCATCCGTGGTTAATGATTCCCACTGGTGATCCTGCAGTGACTTGCCTTTCTCCAGATTCCGTGGATTCAGCCACCATCTTCCATCCTTTTTCAATCTCTGAGAAAGTGGAATTCTCTGAGAAGCGTTTCAGGAATCCTTGTTCCATTTTCTTAGGAAGTATTCTTGAGTGGATCTCATATGGGCTCTTGCCCATGGGACTATCTGAGTTGCTGATGTCATACTTCCCAGAATCCTCATGAAATACTGCGCCATGTGACAGGGGGTTTTTAAGAACTGTTTTACTCCTTTTCTTAGGAATTTCCCTTCTCGAGGGAGACAGGGTTGCTACTGCATCTCTTGTGTTGAAGAGTATTCCTATGAAAACCACTTTTTGTGATGGAGACAACTGGCTTTTCTTTAGATTAATAATCCAACCTAGCTGCTGCAAAAATGTGATCACTCTGAGTTTCTATTTGCGATTGTACTCTGGATTCCGCTATCAGGAGGATGTCCTCCAGATAATGAACTACACATATTCCCTCCATCCTCAACGATTGCAGGGCAGCAGACAATGTCTTTGTGAAAATTCTTGGGGCCGATGTTAGACCAACAGGCAGCACTCCGAGTTGCCAGTGCTGTTCCCCTACGGCAAACCTGAGAAATTTCCTGTGTGTTTCTTTCACTGGAATATGGTAGTATGCCTCCTTCAAGTCGATTGTAGTCAAGAAATTCCCTGGAGATACTGCTCTGAGAATTGAAGATGTTGTTTCCATCTTGAAACTCTGGGGTCTTATGCAAGTGTTTACCCTATTCAAACCCAAAATTACCCTGTAAGATCCGTTTGGCTTTGAGACTAGAAACATTACTGAATATATTCCCTTTTTCTTGAAATCTTCCTGTACTGGCTCTATAACCCTCTGTATTTGTAACTCCTGAATCAAGTTGGATAGTGCCTTTCTCCTGACGGGACTTGCTGGAATCTTTGAGGGTATGAAGAAATTCCTTCCCATGCTGTGTTGGAGATGTAAAGGATACCCAGCTTCCAAATTTCATAGTACCCACCTGTCTGGTTTCTGTAATCCTTTCCAGACGTGAGCAAATGACTCCAGTCTCCCCCAACTGGAGCTAGAAGCTGGGCCCTGAGACCTTCAGGGGAGGTCCCTCCTGAAGTTCTTACGACTGGTATCTTTCCTGTAACCTCCTCTTGAACCCTGTTGCATGGATTGCTTTCTCTGCTCGTAGGGCCTGGATGATGAGAACTGTTTAGTGTTCTGAAAGGACTGCATACGGTTCTTATATAATGTTCTCTGAGGCGATGTCTTTGATCTTCTATCTTGAGGCAAAAAAGAGCTCTTACCTCCTGTCATCTTTGAGATTATTTCACACAGGTGTTCACCAAATAATACATTTCCTGAGAAGGGCAGAGAAACCAGCTTTAATTTTGAGGAAGAATCAGCGCCCCATTATTTTAACCAAAGTGCCCTCCTGGTAGACACTGACAGGGAAGAGGCTCTGGCTGACAATCTGATGACATCCATAGAGGCATTGCACGAAAATCCAATTTCTTCCTTAATATTAGATACTTCCTTCATCAATTTTGATCGGGATACAGAGGATTCAATGCGCTCTTCCATATTAGTCAGCCAGATCCTGATTGCTGTGGAGACACACGCCATGGCTGTTGCCACCTTTAGACTTTGGCCCAGGAAGGTAAACTGTTTTTAAGTGCTGCTTCCATCTTCCTGTCCATGCCATCTTTGAGTGACGAACCATCCTCCATCGGAATTGTGGTTCTTCTAGCAACTTGTGTTACTGCCGCATCAATTTTAGGTGGATTAGCCCAAATTTCAGTTTCTTTTTCCTCAAACAGATACATCTTCTGGAATCTTTTGGAGAATGATACTCTCTTTTCTGACTTGCTCCATTCTGAATTGATAATTTCCGTAATGACCTAATGTACCGGAGATACCGGGATTTGTTTCTTTTTTCCTAAAAATGCTGCATCCATAATATTAAGTTCTTTTTGCTCTTCTATCAAACCAAGGGACTTTCAGGAAAACTTCCAGTTTATCAGGATTAAAACAACTATCTTCATCAACTATTTCACCCTCTTCCTCCGAGGAGTATGCTGACAATTCTGGACCACTGTCATCAAAATCCAATCCTCCAGCAGAAGTACCTTCACCTGGATCTTCAATTCTCTGGTGCTTTCTGGGGGTTGATTGCATAGCGGTAAATGTGTCTTGCATGGAAGATTTCATCCATGTAAGAAAATCTGAAAATTGTCCCTGCATATCTTGTCCAGAAGCTTTCTTGAGGCATTCCAAACATAACTTATTGGGGTCTGCCATAGACAATTGATTAGGACAATTTGCATATGATTTTAGATTCTGGCTCCACTTTTCATCCTTATGTTCTGAAGGACCCTTATCCTTGGCGGATACTTGCATGGGGGTAGACATCTTCAATAAAACTTAACTTTTAATAAGATACATAAAATAAAAAACTGGGTACATAACCAGCAGACAACCTCTATTTTGACCACATTCTAGACTTAAATAGCCTATGGATAATACATCTCCTGGCGTGTGTTTCACTTTGGAACGCATAGGCCTGCCAGAATAACACTTGACTTGAGTGCATAAAAACCAAAAGTATTACCCTTACCTGCCCTTTTGCGCTGTAGGGTGCACGACCGGCAGGCGTCTTTCCCCTCAGGCATCAGTCCTGCATCTCTTGCTCCCGGACCGGCAGTATCCCCAGCATTCCACTGTTAGAAGCAGGCGTCACTTCCTCATCTGGTACCGACGGGCGCAAGGAAGAGAGATAGGGGAAGACTTCCTGACTGACCGGGGGTGAAATCAGGACATCACGGAGACTGTTTTGCGTAACCCCCTGGACTGGGCAGCAACGAATGTGGCCGTTCACTCAGCTTAACTCTAAGAATTCAACTAAAAACAGGTAATAATTAAACAATATAGATGCCGACCCGCGGCTTCCCTACTACAGCTGTAGGGCAAAAAGACTACCAGAACTGAGGGGGAGGCACCCTTTTATGGGCCCTACATCAGGTAACTAGGACAAGACTAAACACAAGTTTTAAGCCGTGAGGGGGAACACAGAGGGAAAAAAAAAATGATAAACTAAAGCAGGCTATTTTTAATGCAAATGTTACAAATTAATACTTTTCCTTGAATACAAGAATATTTAAAGTTGACTTGTCACATGAAGACCAGTTTAGTTTGGTTTACAAAGAAGTCATTGTTTCCTATGAGTTGCACTAGTCATAGATTCTGTAAAAAAAAATTGTTTCAGAAAAGGGGATTTTTTGCATACTTACCAATAAATATTTTTCTCTTAGCCCATGTGGAACACAGAAAACATGGAGTAGAAAGTACCCTCCGGCCAGGACAAGGGACACTTGCCTTAAAATGCTCTCTGGGAGGTGAAGACTCTCTCTACTCCACACTACCCCCACCAGACACGCTTAGTTTTAAAGAATAACAAAGACCTAGAACAGAAGGCAGGGAATTGGGTCACCTGAACCAGAGAAACAAACGGACTCCCCATGCCAATAACTCAAACAGTTTTTCTATGGCAGGGAAGTCCTGCGTTCCAAATGGACTAAGAAAATAAATGTAATCAGTAAGCACACAAATAGGAACCATAGGGATATACCAAAGCTATCCACAGAGATTCCAGGAAGGAAGAGGAAAACCCCCTCAAAACACAGACCAGATTTAACAGAGACTAACTGGATAAAATATGAACCTCAAGTGTCATCTGCACGACAAACTAAGAATCAGGACACCTACACACCAAACAAAGTATTAGGAAAAAAAATAGGTCACTGGTAATAAACATATGATGAATACAGACACTGACATAATGGCACGTAGGAACTTCTGTTTAAAACTGGCTTCTTCCGAAGCCAGAAAATAGACTTGGTAGTGTTTAACAAACATGTGAAGGGCCAACCATACTGGCACCTTGAAACTGATCCACAGAGTCCTGGTCCTTGTAGGCCCAGGAAGCACTTGCCTCTCTGGTGGAATGAGCTGCGACCTTAAAAGGTACAGGCTTTTTCCTAAGAACATAGGCTGGAAAATACTTGCCTTAATGCATGATGCCACTGTCACCTTAGATGTAGCGTTGCCCACAGAAGAGCCCTCAGGAGTGACGAAAAAGCGGTACAGCTTTTGTGTGACAAAAGTAGTACTTCAAGCACTTAACTACATCCAAACAATGAAGCTCCTGCTCTTGTATGATGAAGCCATACAGAGGGATGGAAGAACAATTTCCTGGTTAAAGAGTAACTTTCACCTTTAATAATAATAATAATAATCCTTTATTTATATAGCGCACACAGATTCCACAGCTCTTACACTCATATTGGTTCCTGTCCCCATTGGGGCTCACAATCTAAATTCACCTATCAGTATGTTTTTGGAGTGTGGGAGGAAACTGGAGTACCCGGAGGAAACCCACGCAAACACAGTGAGAACATACAAACTCATTGCAGATGTTGTCCTTGGTGGGATTTGAACCCAGGACCCCAACGCTGCAAGGCAACAGTGCTAACCACTGAGCCACTGTGCTGCCCACCATGTTGCCTTCTTGGCTGTGCAAGCCTGTTTGGGTTTCAGGGGAAGGGCATACCTGGGCAGCTGATGGAGTAGATGGATGGAACGCATACCCATACAGACTGGTAACAAAAACCATACTACTTCCGTGTACAAAAGAAATTATTGGGTGGGGGTGTTTGTGTGTGCTTTTGTGTGTGTGTGCTTTTGTGTGTGTGTAGGGGCGGATTGCCCTATCAGGGGATCGGGCAGCCCCCAGTGGGCCATGTAATCATGGGCCGGTGAGGAGAACGGAAAATCTTCCTTGCCTGGCCCACAATGTGCGTGAAGGAGTGGAAGGTCTGTGCACTTGCAGACAGATCAGTGTTCAGTCGCCTATTCAGACAATGCTTGCTTTCTCTGTCCCACAGAGAGCATGCTGAACCAGCCACATACAGAAAAGAAAAGAGTCCTGCCAAATCTGACAGCTGAGCTTATCCTTCACCGGTGAGTTCAGCTCATTCATAGATAATGTTGCGGGCAGGCATGCGAGTTGCGGGGCGGGGACTGGTTGGAGGAGAGAGTGAAAGCAAGTGTGGAAATGGAGGTGAGGGGTTTTAGGAAGAATTATAGGGGGGAGGAGGAAACAAGATTTGTCTGTAGAAGAGCAAGAGAGATAAGAAGAAGACAGGAGGATTAATAGCTGGAGGGAGACGGAGGGACGTGAGTGCAGGAGGAGAACGTGAAAAAGAGATATGGGTGTACGGAGGAGAAGATAGAGACATAGGTGCAGAAGCTAGGCTAACATGGGTGGGGGAGAGGGAGACATAAGTGGTCAGGAGAGAGAGAGAGAGAGAGATGAAAAAAAAAAAAAAAAGATATAGTTACATACAGTTCATGGAGGACAGATGGCACATCTCAGGAATGTTTTTTTGCAAAGCAGAGGTGTTGTTTATTTATGTATATAAACAACACCTCTGCTTTGCAAAAATGTTCCTGAGATGTGCCATCTGTCCTTCATGAATTGTATACACACATACATATAATACAACACACAATAGGATATCAGATAGTGGGCCAGTTTTTAAAAAAATCCCCCAGGCTGGTGTGTGTGTGTGTGTGTGTGTGTGTGTGTGTGTGTGTGTGTGTGTGTGTGTGTGTGTGTGTGTGTGTGTGTGTGTGTGTGTGTGTGTGTGTGTGTGTGTGTGTGTGTGTGTGTGTGTGTGTGTGTGTGTGTGTGTGTGTGTGTGTGTGTGTGTGTGTGTGTGTGTGTGTGTGTGTCATTGCACTCCTACCCCAGTAGTAGGACTAATTTTCTTTTCTAATTATGGGCCAAGAAACGACTGCTTGTCCCTGGATGGGAGAGAAACCAAGGACCTATTGGACGACTGGTCAGACAAACAGATTTTTAGCCAAAGGGTGCAACCAGCAGCAAAACAAGAGAGCTGTGGCATTCTCAGTAAGTGTAGCAGAGTCAAAGGACACTTCAGTAATGTATGAATTAGCCTGAGGACCTTAGAAACAGTCAAAACATCCTCTTTAGGCATATCTACATGAACAATTTCTAAGCGTTATTCCCCCACAAACAAAAATGGCCCTAGTAGCCCAAGTAACCTCGAAGGTGGGATGAAAAACACTCATCTGCCTGGTCCAATGCTGTAAGTTTAGAAAGAAAAAAATTGCAGGGGGTAACCCACTGGGATAAGGCATCAGAAGAGAAAAGGATATTAGAGATAAATACATCTGGCAAAAAAGAGTCGCTTATCACTCATCTTCCATTGCTCTAGAACCACCTGGTCTAAAGAATTATGAGAAGAAAAAACTGTGGACTCCCTTTTACATCTCTTAAATATATCTGGGATAAGGACCTTAAGTCTGAGGGCTCAGATACCTTCAGGATCTCCAGAACTACACTGTTAGGACTCTTGGTCTTCATCAAACGAATCCCCAGGGTTTAAGGACAAATCAAATTGTCCTCCGTTTCTCCTTCCCTTTCTACCCAGCAAAATAACCAAAACGTCTTTTAGGAGGGTTGGATGATCATGGGTGCAAGACTGAAGGATCCCATGAATAGTTGAAGGTATACTACTCCAAGAAGTAATTGAGGTTTTAACCAATGCAGGCTTCTGCTCAGTAGAAAAGGGCGCACAGAAGCTATGTAAGGGCCACATAACAAGAGGGACAAAGTACCACAAGAGTCCTTAGGAAGACTAATCTGACATGGGCAGCAAAGAGTTAATAGGGAGACACCCCCCCCCCTCCAAGCCCTGGTAGTATCTGACTTGCCCATGTCTTGCAACTACATTTCTCAAGAAGCCTTGGGGAAAAAAAGGAGCCTCATGGGAAATGTAATTTAATTTACCCTCAAACCTTTAAAAGGTCCTTTGATACTCCAACCATTGCTTTCATTTGCTGTCCCAACAGCAGAGGGGGGTCCCCAAGTGCATACCTTATTTGCAGGAAGGGTAGAAGAATAAGCCCCCTTATGCCCAATGGAATCCACCAGGTGCAGCAGAAATCTTAACTTTACTGTCTGTGCCCCATCCAATACAGCCACCGCAAGTACCTGTTTCTTAAATGTGCCTTTGGCCATAACAAAGGCTAACTAAAATTAAGTAAAATTTTAACAAGTCATGGAAGAGGCCACTTCCAGAGAGGAGGAGAAGAGGAATGGAGCTGACAGAAAAGAAGAGCAGTTTTATCACAGACCCTTAGAATGGGGCTGCTAGAGATATATAGGGGCATACTCACAGGATCTGTTCATTCTGAAATGTAGAATCCTCTTCAGTCTCCAGGGTCTTAATTTGTGCTCAAGCACAGCCAAGCAGAGAAGAGGAAAATGTCATCCTCTAGCAGACCCAGGTCCTTTAAACAGTCTCAACACTAGACTGTATCCATCAAGCAGGCCACGGATAAGAGACAGGCTAAGTAAGAGAATCCTTGAGGTCACTTTTAAAACATTTTATGTATGCTAGGTGTTAAGTGGAGAAGGGAAGGAGTCCCCACCTCCAGAGAGCCTTTTAAGGAATGTGCCCTGCTCTCCAGTAGGAGGATACTTTTCCCCATGGTTCCTGCTTTCTACACTGGACAAGTGAGAAATTAACCTTTCTAAAAGTTGCATAAATTGTTAATTTCACACACTGCAAACTAATTGATTCTGTTCCAGGCCAAACTTATTGCTTGTTGTGTTATAAGAAATGTCCCTAGAGTGTGGGTTCTGCTTAGATTCATTCACCAGAGTGGTAATATTGGCACAGAACAGAAACCAGTAAACATTAAGTGCCACACTACAAAGCAGTTTTTATAATTGTTAAATCTAAACATAGCTTAAGGGGACATCTTGCAACAGGTTCTAAATGTATATGAGAGGATTATGGGTAATTTGAAATACTGTAAATGTAATAATAATGTTATTTAAATAAGTTGAGAGAAAAAGTAATATACTGCAACACAGCAAATTTAGGACTGAATTCCTTTGCAGTTGATAACTTAAAAACTGCAGTGTAGTGTAGGCCTCAAATTTAGATCACCTATAAGAATGTCCTGTCTAGACACAGCATGCACTGATGGGTCAAACATCACTACAGTGAGCAGTCCCCACAGTAGACTATGACAGTGCTCTCACCCCCCCCCCTCAAGGCATCCCTTACATACACTCTAAAATTTTCAGGGCGCTCATAATATTTTATGGCTCATCTGTCAAGGACAAAATCAAAAAACCTCATGCCTCTAATCCAGAAGGATAACCTTTAGGGCATAATTTCCATCAACATAATTCTGAAACTCAACATTCACATGCCATAGTATTAACAGAATAACAAGCCTGTGCCGATTGAACAACAAAGTGCCACAGACCCTAATTAAGAACCACTGGTCTACAGAGCCTCTTTGTCCAAGTGTCTAATATCTCTTGAACCTTAAAACGAGGCTTTATAAAAAAAGACAAAAAAAAAAAACATTCTTCTTACCCCTTGGTGCATTATAGCCCCAATGCTCCAGTATATTGTATATCCACACCACACTGCAAATTCTATTAATATGCTTACCAGTTCCACGCATAAATAATTTGTGTTGGAGACTCTCATATCCTCGAGAGGTGTTCAGTGCAACCCAATCTGGGTTTAGAAGTTGAGCACTGAAATGGAAAAATGTATTAGCTCACAATAACAAACATGCCCATATTTACTTGCACTTTATTTTGAAGTGACGGAAGTCAGAAACAGGACGAGCTCTATGCTATAGCCTTATTACTGTCAGGGAAAGCTGTAAGTGCGTTGGTGGTGGTGGGACAAATAAATACAAAATATCTGCTGTCCTCTTGAAGCTGTTCTCTGATTGTGTAAAAGAAGCTTTCACACAAAACACCTGACTCTCAAACTGGATATTTGGCAGAACAGTGGGACAAAGTGAGAGGACTCCGGTGAGAAGTAATTATTCTGCAGTTATGTAAGCACCAAATTGTTTGTATTTTATGAAAATTAGAGTTCAAACCGAGCTTCAAAAGTAGAAGATCATTAGAGTAAAAATGGATACCTTTATTGGCTAACTTAGTGGCTTTGGATGCAAGCTTTCAGGACAACTATGTCCATTCTTTGGGCATAATAAGAATAAAGGTTGAATGCAAAAAATATAACTAAAACACATGCACATAATATTAACATCTAGCCCCCAAGCCTGCCAGAAGGGCATCCACCACACTGCAACAAAATGCATTGGATACCTTTGTGGCACCCAAAGGGTCAAATACACTAGCAGAATTTTTTTTTTTTCTATCAGTGGGTCATAAATTCTACTCTAGGCTCTGTTGCAGCTTTTTTGAATTGTGCAGACAAGATAATTGCCTTTTTCCAAGCTCCACTGAAACTGACCAGAGATGGCTAGGTCTAAAGAATGTATAGGTTAACCCTCCAAAAAGTCAGATGGGTGCATAACCCATCATTTACAGTGAGACGTGCAGCCCCCTGGCATCTAAATGGACCAATAATATTTTTGTTTTGCGGCATAGAGTGTTAAACTTGGCTATCAATGTATACTCCCAGATCTTTCTGTGTCTTAAAGGGATAGTAATGTTTCAAAATAAAAGCAGCTCTAATTAATCATCATAGTATTTGGACTTTGGAGAGTGTTATTTCAATTCTGTCAGAGTTGTAGTTCCAGAGTAATTCAATGACAAAGTGTCCCCCTCCCGCCCCTTTTACTGATGTCACACTCTTCAACCAGAGCAGAAGGGAGGTGCCCAGGTAGACTGCAGAGAAGGACAATCTTCAATTAAGATAAGGGAAAAACCTGAAAAGCTTGTCAAGGGGGACAGGGATTTCATTGTTTTCATAGGAATAAGAGTGTCCCCTTCTGTTATCTGTCCAGTCTATGGACTGCATTCCACATCTGAGAAGAGATTGCTTACACTAGGTAAAAGGGGCGGGAGGGGGAAACTTTGCTTGTGAATATCTCATAAACCATAAAGGTTTGAGAGATAAGACTTACATCATTCTTCATGTTTTTTTAATGCCTACAAAATAAGATAAAGTTAAAACGAAGTATTACTATCCCTTTAAAATTTCCCATCAGTACAGCCACTTTCATCTGTTCTGCCAAAATGTTGACCCAGTGGGGTGTCTCCTTTATTATTCACACTGGACCTATGAGAATTCATCCTTTTTTGGGGGACCAGTCCTGTCTCACCCATAAGCGAGTCCTGTTTGGGGACATTTCAGACATATGATGAGTTAAACAAACATTATATGAGCCACGGGAGAATTTGCCCTTGATATTGTGGTTTCTGTGGGAATGTGGTATGGGCAGCTTATCTGCGGAACATATGTGTGCACAGGTTCCACATGTCCTTTGTAGACAGGGAGAAGTACCAAGTTCTGTTGCATTCGTAAGCGAGCTCTTCACTACCAATTGTTTCAGGTTGGGGGACTGTTTATAGGAGAGGAGCGGAGGTCTTGGGAATATTCTTTTTAATCTGTCATCAGTATGTAGTATTGTATAGAACTCTTTTGAGATTTTACTCCGTACTTCAAGCTGTGGGTTGTAGGCGACTACTAATGGCACTCCGTTGTCTTCCTGTGGTTGTTCCAGGAGCTATCCTCTGGGTACACTGGAGGCTCTCAGAATTTGGTTAGATTTTAAAATTGTGTGTGTGAGTTTTAAAGTCATGTATTGTGCATAAAGTTCTTATGCCTGATGGTATCCAAAGCCACTCAGTGAATAAAATATATCATTTTTACTGTACTAGTCTCTTGCACAAGACGTTAAAAATTATTTATAATTTGAAGCAGATACATGGGAGTGGAATTTGTTGCTGCTGCCTTTTTCAAGTAGTTTTTTTGTGGAGGTTTTATGTGTCATGTAAATTAAAAAGCTTAATTCAAAAACATTTTCACAGAGTTAATTTGAATGTTTGGGAGTTCATACGTTTTTATTCCACTTTATGGAGGTGCTGTTGTTGCTGCCATCTGAAGAGCTGGCACTGCAGACACACTGCTCTCCACAGACTGCAATAGAGCCACCATTAAATGGGGAAAAACAAAACTTTCTTTAGGTGTGCACGAGCCACATTCAAATTATGAATATCAATTTAAAGGGATAGTATTACTTCAAAATTACTATCCCTCATATTGTAGCCCTTAATAAACTGAGTTAAATGACACCAGCGGCATCTCTCAAACCTTTATGGTTTAAGAGATAGCCGCTTTCAAAGTTTCCTCTCCCCTTTTGTCAGCGTTCTGCTACCAGCAGGAGAATCCGGTCTCTGAATCAAGAGGAGGCTCTTCAGCAGAGCCGATATCTCGTTATGGAAGGAAAAATTATTAATTGAAACAGTCTTCAGTCTACAGCCTCCGCCTGTCCCGAGACCGGATTCCCCTGCTGGCAGCAGAATGCTGACAACAGGGGAGAGTAAACTTTGAAAGCGGCTATCTCTTAAACCATAAAGGTTTGAGAGATGCCGCTGGTGTCATTTAACTCAGTTTATTAAGGGCTACAATATGAGGGATAGTAATTTTGAAGTAATACTATCCCTTTAAATGCAAATACTTACACTTGAGCACAAAGGAGACTGTGGTATGCTGTCAGAGGTGGGTAGTCAAGTCCCCAATACTGAAGATCATTTTCAGTAGAATTGAAATACCTACATAACAAAAAAACTGCTATTACATATTGTATTTAGAACCATATATTAGATTACACAGGAAACAGGCTTCATAAAGAACTGGAGAAAACTGGAGAACTGGATTTATGGTATTGTCATTCACAATTACCTGGAAGGGCACTACTGGGCCAGACCTGGGTGGGATAAGTATTAGCTCCATTTTAGACATATTGAGCTTGAGGTGTCTATGAGCCATCCAGTCTGAGACAGCCGAGAGGCAGTCTATGACTTTATATCGAATATCGGAGGTTGGTCGAGGTGCAGATAACTAAAGCTGGGTGCATGATCAACAGTATCAAAAGCAGACGAGAGATAAAGGATAAGTATAGAATAGTGACCTTGTGATTTGGCAATGTGTAGCTCATTGACCACTCTTGTGAGAGCAGTTTCAGTGGAGTGAGCAATGCAAACGCCAAATTGTAGCGGGTCGAGCAGGTTGTGCGTGCTAAGGAAGTCAAGTAGGTGGGAGTGGGTTAGGGGTTCCAAGAGCTTAGAGGCAAATGGCAGGAGAGAAACCGGTTGATAGCTAGAGGGTGTGGTACTGTCAGTGGAATTGTTCTTGAGGATAGGTGTTACTATGGCATGTTTGAAGTGGTCATGAAATGTAGCAGTGGCAAAGGAGGAGTTAAAAATCCGTAATAGGATAGGGGTTAGTGTGGGGGAACAGGGACTGGATGAAGTGAGAGGGGAGTGGATCAAGTGCGCATGTAGTAGTGGAATAGGAGGTTAGCCAATTCTTCCTCCATGACTTGTGAAAAAGAGTGGCAGGAGAAGAATGAGGAAGTATAGGAGGGTATTTACAGGGTGGGATATTATCCCGGATGGAGTCTACCTTGGCTTTGAAGAAGTCAGCAAAATCTTGTAGCTGTATAGAGTTTAAGAGGGAGGCAGATGGAGGGCGGAGAAGGGAGTCAAATGTAGAGAAAAGGTGGCGGGGGTTGGATTTGTGAGTACTAATTAGTTGTGAAAAGTAATGTTTTTTTGTCAGGGACAGAGCAGAGTTAAAGCAAGAAAGGAGACAGCCCGACTTTCTCCAGAGTCGTTCAGCTGAACAGGCACAGGAGCAAAGGAAGCTGGTGTCCTTATTAAGCCAAGGTCATGGATTGATTTTACAGGCGTGTCAGAGAGAGAGGAGCATGCAGGTTCAAAGCAAAGGACAGGACTGAGTTGTAGGTTTTGACAAGGATTAGTGGGAATGGATGAAAGTCCTGTAGCCAAGGAAGATTGCAGAGCAGGGAGATTAAGTGATTTGAAGTGGGGGATTGCAGAAGGAAGTAGCGCTGAATGTTAGAAGATGGTGGTCAGATAGTGGAAGAGGAGAGACGTTGAAATTCAAAAGTGCACAGCCTCTATTGAACACAAGGTCTAGGAAGTGACCAACCCTGTGACCAAGCCCGACTTTCTCCAGAGTCGTTCAGCTGAACAGGCACAGGAGCAAAGGAAGCTGGTGTCCTTATTAAGCCAAGGTCATGGATTGGTTTTACAGGCGTGTCAGAGAGAGAGGAGCATGCAGGTTCAAAGCAAAGGACAGGACTGAGTTGTAGGTTTTGACAAGGATTAGTGGGAATGGATGAAAGTCCTGTAGCCAAGGAAGATTGCAGAGCAGGGAGATTAAGTGATTTGAAGTGGGGGATTGCAGAAGGAAGTAGCGCTGAATGTTAGAAGATGGTGGTCAGATAGTGGAAGAGGAGAGACGTTGAAATTCAAAAGTGCACAGCCTCTATTGAACACAAGGTCTAGGAAGTGACCAACCCTGTGAGTACTAGCATCTGTCCACTGTTGTAGTCCCAACGCAGATGTTAGAGAAAGAAAGCGGGATGCCCAGGAGACTGAGGGATCATCCACATGGCAGTTGAAGTCCCCCAGAAGGAGAGAAGGTGTGTCTGATGACAGGAAAAAGGAAAGCCATGATTCAAAGTCAGAAAGAAAGTCTGAGCATCATAGGTGTTGGTAGGTGGGCGATAAATAACTGCAACCTGTAGAGAGACAGGAGCAAAGATATGGACAGTATGCGATTCAAAAGAGGAGAAGCAGATAGAGTAGGGGACAGAAAGTGGTTTGTAATGGCAGTGTTTAGAGAGTATCAGTCCCATACCTCCCCCACATGTCCACATGGGAGTGGAGAGACCACCCTATGAGATTGCTGCCTCTAAAGTGGAATCAGAGTGAGAGAGCCAGGTTTCAGTTAGAGCAAGTAAGTTTAGGGAGTGGGAGAAAGAGATCATACACAGTGTTATATTTGTTACTAATGGACTGAGCATTCCAGAGAGCACAGGTAAAGGGAAGAAACTGAGGCTGAAGACAAGGAATGGAGATTAGGTTTGAATTTATTCCTATTATATATTTAGAACTAGGACAGGTCAATAGTTGGATTTACTAGAATAGCACTCTCCCAGGAGTATAGTTTTTGTTTATAGAGTTTTAAAGACTAGGCATTCTAGTCTAGGGATAGAAGCAGGCTGGTGCACATAAGGTTTTATAATTTTTTTGTGACACTGTCTGCTGAATAGAAAATAACACCTCTTGTCATGAAAAGGTAATTTTCTACCAATGTCATATAGTGTATGAAAATGGTTACTTTTGTCCCTACAGAAAGTGCCTTTACTTTAATCACTGAGTGAAATTATATAAGCTGCAGTGCTGGAGGTTTCCATTTCATACCGCCAAACATTTAACATTAAATGTGAGCTGGGCATTTCTGAGAATGTTACGGTCATTTTATGACCTACTGATATCTCTTTGTGTACATGATAAATGACTTGGGGCAAGACCAAAAGTATTTTATTTACACATTCACTTTATAAACACATAGTTTTATTGCTGTGGAACAATGTGATACACATACATACACATGCCAGATAGTCTGATCTATTAAAAAGATGGATACCAGGGTTGGAAAGAGGGATTTGGATCTCAGAGAGGGACACTTGGGATGTTTGACATTTTGTCCTTGCACCAATGTTAATTTTGTCAGGTAAAGGTCCTTTCAAAACACCAACACAAAGAGGCTGATGTACGAAGAAGCCACCTCAGATCTCCATATACGCGGCTGTCAGTGAGGAGCCTCATGTCTGCATTCCAGCAGGACATTAGAGTTAATGGTGGGAATGGAGCAATGTTTAGGAACAATGTCCCATATTTATAAAAGCAAACTGGAGTAAGCCAAATGCACCATAGGGGCCATAATTAAAATTGCTAAATTCCCAAGCACGAATAGAGCTTTAAAAGCCCTTGAATGCCAGATAAATTTCCAATGCCTGCCTACTGAAAAAGGATACTTTATCCCCAAGGTTAGCTTTTTTCACAAGGACTAAGATAAAGGATTTACTGGTAAGTAAAGAATAAAATCACCTTCTGGGTTGGCCAATCATTGGAGATTGCTATGGGCATCACAACCTACTACATTGCTTGTGTGCAAGATTTGCCACACTAATGTCCCATAAAAAGTGTTTGTACTTTTGTAGAGCTTAAAATAATAAACTAAGTGCTACAAACCCCATCTCTCAAACCGCTATGGTTTGAGAGATATAGGCAATGAAAGTTCTCCCCTTCTCCTGATGTCAGTGTCTAGCTGACAGCAGGAGATTCCAGTCTGGAGACCAGTAGGCGGCTCTGCAGCAGAGCCAAAATCACGTTACTTAAAAATAATTACTTTATTGGAAAGGTCTACAAAGTGTTCTTGCAAACCAGGCATACTTTGTAGACCGTTCCATTGAAGTAGTTCTTTCTAAATAACGCTATTGCAGCTCTGCTGAAGAGCCTCCACAAGTCATACGACTCGAATCTCCTGCTGTCAGCTTCACAGCTGACATCAGGAGAAGGGTTGGGAGGTGGGAACTTTCAATGCCTATATCTCTCAAACCATAGCAGTTTGAGAGATAGGGTTTGTAGAACTTAGTCTATTATTTTAAGCCTATAAAACTATAAATATTTTTTGGGACATTACTGTCCCTTGAAGATCTCCTCTGCTGCATATTTACTGCATGAAGACTACAACCCTCTGCTGCATATTTACTACAAGAAGACTACAACCCTCTGGAGTTCAGTTCATTCATGTGCGCTAACAGTCACCCTTGTGAAAGGCACCACAATCCAGCAGCATGCTTTTCAGTCTGGGTGAAATAACCAACATACCATTAATGTTTTTGATTCGCCCATGTGAAACTGACCTTATATTAACTCAATAATTGAACTCCAGTCAGGTCTGGGGTAAAGCACTTTAAACAGAAATACTCTGGGATGAGTAATAGATAATGACCAACACTGAGAACGGATTTAGCAACAACAGTGCAATTATTTTTTTTAGGATCCTTTATTGAGCGCCAACATATTTGCATTGTATGAAATAGGGAAGAGAACATAAAAATACCATACAAAACCAGACTGAAACACATGATAGTTAGGGCACTATCCTAACATCAGCTCTGCTCTCCTGGGAGCAGACCTACAGAAGAAGCTGGGGCTGCCTTGTGAACACAGGAGGACCAACAGAGGAGCACAACATAGGTCTAAAGAGACCCTCCGGTTCTCCCTCTCTGTTCCCGCAGGATGAGCCTGGATTGAATGACTTGGTGTCTTGCAGTTCAGTCTCTTGTCTCGCGTTATGAAGGTCCACATCGAACCTCTTTGTTGGGCTTGAAAGACAGATAGAATTTATGGGGACTGTGCACCCAGCCCAGGAGTTTGTGGCTGAGAGCTACAGGCTTCTGGTGTAAGTTCCAGCCTCGGTCACATTTCTAACTCCCTGAAAGGCTGACAGAAGCCAATTTATGTCTGCACATGATAGTCCCAGGCTTTTCCCCAAGTCTGCTCACAAAAGGAAATATATAATTGCATTGATAATTGATAATTTACAAGTGGAATCTGGTACAAGTAATTGGGGAATTGGAGACTGCATTCAACATTAAGTGCTGGAGTAAAATTATAGTATTCATGAGATTAGATTGACTCTGGAGTGGGCTAAAGTAACAGATCAGGGAAGGAAATAAGACACTTGTCTGAACTCCACTGATTCCTCGTGTTATATATTACTAGATTACATCTATCCTGAGTTGTACTTTTCGTACCAAGGGCCTTAAGCAGAAAGAAATAGGGGAACAATTTGGAAGCAAACCAACTGCACTATAAGGGGTAAATTAAAATTCCCATTGATCCGAACAAGGTTTTAACCCCACTAAATGCTAGAGAGGTCTATAATGCATTGAAAAGCAACACATAGGAGATGTTCTAGCAGGCAAAAGGTTAAAAAGTTCCATTCAATTTAATGGGAATGTTTTGAATTTTTTTGTTATTGTCCTCGGTGATGCAGTTGGTTTGTGCCGGAATTACTCCACTTTTCTTTCAGCATACGGCCCCAGGTGTCACATTCATTTGCAACATGTTCTTCCAGACACCAGTCTTGGTAGCAGACCAACACGATGATGACGACTCAAACACAGGTAACTGTTTCTTTTAATTAGAGATGCAAAGGGGCCAGGAGAAAGGGGTTAACCCATTTACGCAGTCTGCATAACCCATGTACAGTCTACATACCACTGCTTTGTTGGCAGATTGAATGTTATTTCTTGCCAGTGCCTTTGGGCTTCATAGTCTCCAAACATTGGTGGTTTCCCAGCTCCTAGGAAAATAAGAATATACTGTTCATTTATTTCAGAAAACAAACTTCTTCAGAGCTGATCATAGAAGTATTTCCTCATTCAAAAGATATAACAAGCAATTTTTAGCATCCAAAACACTCATCTTTTATGCACAGTTCAGGGGCACTACAGTCTATCCTATATATCTACCTCTATAGCAGGCGTCAAACATGCACATTGCAGCTTGACACACTGCCACCTACCTATTGCCCAGATGCTGTTACATAGAATCCGCCACACTGATTTGCCTAATGATACATCTGGATGTAGTGCTTGGATGTTGAAAACACTGGCTCTACGGAATAATTCTCCATGATGCTGGTCTGCCCCACATCAATCCACCAGGTTCATGCACATTGTTTCTGGGTGACTCCCTCATGACCTATGTAAGTGACAGAGCCAACAAAGTACATTGAGAGTAAACTGGTTCATGGCGTGGGGAGTCCAGCATTACAGAGGATTAACCAAAAGGGCTGGGGTGTCAGACAGTATGTGTGTCTGACAAAGTCTTGTCTAACACACTGGCAGCCATATAACCACAAAGTGTGTGTGGTTCTTTGGATATCAGTAGACAGTGGAACAAAGCTGTGTTGCCAGACAGTGCATGGGTGGTTAAGAAGCATACTTACATTCAACATCTATTCTCAACAACTGCTGCGGAAATGTGGTTTTCCTGGCCATGCTAGGCTAGCCACGTTAGAGACCGGATTCCTTCCATTGGGTATCCACCTAGCTCAATGGTCATGGTCACCATTGCATAGAATGTGACGGAGGCTCTCCAGCACACTGATCTTATTAAGGATCCTATTCATTACTTGTCTAGAGCATTTATGTTCTAGATTGTACACTCATTGAGTTATTTGGCTGTCTTCTAGAATACCCTGGTAGGCATGATTGTAACAGCATCTTCTGAAAATTTCAAGGACATTTTTTTGCGTTTCATTTTTAAATAAAATGGAATCAATGGAATTTTTTATGTCCCCTATAGTGCAGGTGGTTTGGCCCTGAATTGCTCCTTATTTTTTTGTGCACAACACCCTAAGAATTCTTTGCTTGTATTTTCTGATTTTTGTTGTCTGGTGTTTTACATTTTAATTTTTTCAACAAATAGGTGTTACTATACTAGTTGTTAGATATTGTTAATGCTAGAGTGCCTCTGAGTGACAGCGAATGAGAGTGTAACCTTTAATGTGCTCCCGTGCCCCGCAGGATTGAATATGAAATGTAAAGTTGTTGAGCCTGCAATCAGTGGCAGTTAAGGCTACAGTAAATCATTTATTCATGGAACCTATGACATTGCAGAATGCCTTTTATGAACTCAGGCATGTCTTGCAGTGGTTAGACAGAAGTATGGCTGTCATGGGCTTGCACCTGTTACCTTCCAACATAAAATGTTCCAGTTACCAAAACATAACTAAAATGATTAACCTCTTCATTTTTCCCCCCATCAGAGAAAACATATTATAGAAAAAAATATTTATCAGCAAAAGAAAAGGTTCGGCAACTTGATATTATATACATCTTGCGACTTTACGTACCATTACGCAGATATTCCAATGACCTAAGCCAACTAATCTTGAACTGTATATGTTTGGGTCATCCAATTACAAATATGCATCTTTTATCATAGTATGGCTTCATTCAATTACAGCGCTCATCACTTCTTTACAACAAGAAAATATGCACAGCAAACACATTTATGCATTACAAATTAAGTCCTAGAGTACATGTCGATTTACTGGTTTTATTTCTAACAGTTCCCATTGAAGTCACGGAAATCTATTGAGAAATATGATAAGAAAAATGAAAAATTATATTATAACTCCTTTGACACTGAAATTATTTATATTGTGTCTGAAGTATTTTACACCCCCCCCCCCATCCCCAATACAATGTCTCACTCTCTTAGGGCTCCGCTGTTTTTTACCAGGAGGAGGCACCGTCTAAATTGTTGTCCAATATGAAAATAAACTACTTATGTTCATGATGCCTCCTCCCAGTGAATGGTAATCAGCACTGGGAGAGAAACATTACAGAGAAAGCAAATGGTGAGGGAGAGAGGGAATGTAAAGATGCCAAACACACTATTAACATTTTTGGGGCAAAGGAATTTCCAGCACATTGTAGAGCAATGGTTTAAGCACTCGATTTGCACTAAAGTGGCTAACACACAGAGCGGGAGGGAGCAGAGTGATGTCTGGGCTACCAGAGGAAGAAGGTTGGGTTGGCAGACAGTGCAGTGTATGTCTATGGCTATCAAAGAACAAAGCTGGGCTAGCAGACAGTGTAACAAGGCTGGAGTGTTATAATGTGTGTGTGATTATGTGACTACTTTTGGACAGTGGAATCTTACCCCTACCTCTTTTTGTATAGCCAACATTGTGCTTCTTTTGCCAGACTATAGATAAACACCTTAAAAAGATTATCAATAGCAATGTAACCTACACCTAAATTAAGAAATCAACAACCAGATAATATACTTGTTTCCAAAAAGAAACCACACAATGAAGCACTTAACATTCAATGGAATACATCATGACTGGGACATTTCAAATTATTGGTTAAAGTTCATTAGATCATTATTTTTTAACACAAGTCTGAAAATACCCTAACATAACAGTCATCCCACAGCACGTTTTAGTACAGGGATGGCCAAACCTGATCTTCATGAGCACATGTTTGGGATCCCTCTGCTTGACCACAGGTTGTTCATCAGTGGCTCACTCACATTAATTAATCCACCTGTGATTAAGCAGAGATATCCCGAACACAAACCCTGTTGATAGTTCATGACAACAAGAGTTGGCTACCCAGGATTTAGAGGATCAGTTGGGTGGGGTGCTACACTGCAAGAGCTACTCAAAGACTGTCATTCAGAAAGGCTATTTTAGATCACAGCATCATATCTGCAACTGATGCACATCTGTATTAAAACTGAAAAACATTTTACATAAAGCATCACTAAAGCGAGAAAAAAAAATTATATATATGATTACACATAGAGAAGAAAAAAAAAAAAAAAAAAAAAAAAGACTGCTTGAGGATATAGCGATAGCGCACACAAACCACACACACACACACACACACACACTGTAGTGCCCAAATAAAAGAAGAACAGTAGGGGCACTACAGTACTAGGTCTCATGCTTTAAAACCCAGGTGAGAGATGTGCTAAAGTCAGTTAAGTGAATTGTAAATATGTATTTTATTAGCAATTCCTATGCTCTAGTTGAACCTGTTAAGTAGAACATTTTTGGAACAGGAGAAACACAAATAAATTAGGCTGTTATACACAAAAACATTCCTCAACCCAATGGATAGAGGAAAAAAAAAAAAACTTCCTAAACCAATAAAAATAATAAAATTGTCCTTTAAAAATCAAATCTATATGAACTGGCACCCTTTATAAAAATGGATTCCAAAATTAAGGCTTTAATTTAAAAACCTACAGTATCTAATGATACTTAAGACAGTTGAAACAAGTACCTGCGGTCACAGTTCTATTACAAACATACAAACAAATATAAAATAACAAAATCCACCTTAATCAAATTCATAAATACAAATTCATTTAGATATCATCCCAACTCAATAAATTGATAGACAAAATCCATACGAATTAGTTCAAAATGATGAATGAATTGTTGGATGATATCGAAATAAAGCAGAATGATAATTCAATAATATGAGAAATGTATCAATATATAACAAATGGACGGTGGAAGAAAATGAATGAGAATATGAAATAAAGAGTTGGGATGAATCTTGATTCAACAATATCAGTTTGTCCAATATATATCCTTCTATATCACTCCTAACTGTAATCAGTTATTCCACATTTTCCTCTACTTATTATGATTCCTCTGGTCCCTTCTCAGTGTGTCCTATTTTGTAAATATAGGCCTCAATCTTATTAAGAATTATTTTATGTAGTTGGTGTAGCAATCAGGATTTTAAAAACAAAAACAACAACAAAAAAAAACAAAGAATCATAGAACTGTATTTAACACATGGTATTTCACAATACCAATCACACTAAATTCTGTGTATTCTTTAATCCATTTTAATAATTTTAAAATGGATTAAAGCAGATTAACGTTATTCATCTGATAAGATTATAAATATAGGTTCACTTTCAAAATGTTGCATGCGACAAAGGCGATCTAACCGTGTCACCTTGATGGAAAGGGTGACAAAAGAATCTCACCTTGCATCAAAGTGCGAGATTCTCATGTTGCCACATTAAATGTTGCTTAGAGCGTTTCCTGCCACTCTGTTTCAATAACCTAAGGGCATGAGAGCCTGATAGCTGCAGTATCTAATAATTAGCACATAAATATATATATATATATATATATATATATATATATATATATATATATATATATATGTTTTTTTCATCACATACTGTAATGCTCTGTAAAATAATCAATATCTGAAATTAAAATTTGCGTGTTGCCTTTATTTACTGTTCTAATAGCACATACACCTCAATGTTGTTGAGCACTGCGCCATGCTCTCTCTCCCCCCTTCTCTGCATGCTCCACCCTGTCATTCCACTCTCTCCCCTTCTCTGCATGCAGGGTGACAGAGCAGAGCGAGAGCCTGGCGCAGTGCTCAAAGGATACCATAAATATATATGTGTTTACTTTATAGCACCAGCACGCACAATTTATTATTTTATTTAAGGAAACATAATATTATTAGTTCACACATATAGAAATTAATAGATATGGTTTATATCAATTTCAGTTGTTTTCTGCGGAGCCTATGACCTAAGATTGTCCACGTTGGAGAGATCTTAATACATTGGCTCCATAGGATAACACAGGAAATTGCATCTCTTCTTTATCACACCTTAGTGCGTAATCCTCAAGATCTTGCCAGCTTTAGACACATAATAGTGAACTACAGTGTTAATATCCCTAATGGTAGTGGTGCAATTGGTTTGCAATTTATCCTAATAAAAATGTAGATGCATACAATCCAAGTCTTTGGGGAAAAGAGCAAAGCATCCTGCCAAGCAGTGTGAGAATTCCCTAACAAAAGTGCATAAACGTGTCACATAGTGACTAAGCAGTGTACCAAACACATTGATTTCCACGAAGTACACAAGTAAAGAAATAAAACCATAAATTAACGTAACTATAACTTAACCCTTAAAAGTGCCAGAGATAGGCAAAACATTGCAATGCAATGCGTTGGATACCTCTCTGGCACTTAAAGGGTAAAGACACAAAATGGCCTACCTAATCTTTGTGTGTATGATTTAGATTTCTATAGCATATTCTTATACATACCCATTGCCCAATGAGAAAGTAGCACTGCTAGATAAATATCACACTATAGGCCAGGGCTTAGAGTTTGAAGTCTTTTGCTACTAGCCAGACCTGAAAAGTTACTTGCCACTGCAAGACATAACATACCCACCAGGGCTGAATTTCTACTCGCAGTAGCTAAATTTTCACTCACCATTGGCTAGTGGAAATTTTGAGCCCTACTATGGGCCATTTGAATAAATAAAAATGGAGCAATTCTAGCAAAAACCAACTGTACCATGGGTGAAATACAAATCCAAACAATGACCATTGATTTAGATGGGGATTTGAATCCATTGAATGCTAGGTATCCAAAGCATTTTCACTGGATACTTTTCTAGCATTCAATGGGTTAAAAGTCTGATTTAAAAATTAGTGGACATTTGTATTTCTCCACTGTGGTGCAGTTGGTTTGTTCAAGAATAGCTCTTTTCTTTGTGTACATGGCCCTGGAAACAGTGCTTAATAAAATACCAGTGAGGTTTCCCTGTCAGATAAAAATATGTTACTAGTCATTAAGTACAACGTTACTAGCCCACCCAATCCTATATAATAATTCGCTAAAACGTGTGTAACGACAAAGTCATGCGCAGTAGAGACTGCCCGCGCCACGGCTGATACAGAGCTGGATGCTCCTTGGGCAGTCTCTACTGCACTTGACTGCCCTGCGACCATCTGGCAGTGGCACTGTGGCCCGTGTAAAGGGCTCTTCAACTAGTCTTAAACATAATTTACACAGTTTTCCAGCCATGTTTATGATTTTTCTTCTCTAAGTGACATTTTTTCGTCCCATAACATATTTTAAGCGGTATTTAAAAAATGTATATGCGTTGGGAAAAGCTATAATGGGCCCATCAAGAAATACAGGCAATATTTTATAAATTCGAAAAAAATTAGGTTATAATATTCATCCAATTTATAGAAAACCGGCTTGAAAAAACAAAAACTAGGCAAGGAATAATATCAGTGTCACATATGGGACACCAAAATAGAAACAGAAAGCAAAAAAAAAAAACAAACCTAAACACAGTGATAATCACCAAAACCACCATAACTGAAAAGGTCAGAATTTGAAAAACAAACAAAAATGGTGAGCAATAATAATATCAATGTCACTAAAACAGCAACTCAATAAATAATGTGATGAAAATTATGAAAAGTGATAATGATAATAAACCCAATGGTAAATTAGTCCCTTATCTCTAGAGTCACAATCAATGAAATGAAGATGAAATGATGCAAGATGGATGATGTCAAGCACTTAATCACAATCCTTCCTGGAAACAATAGACACCAACTTTTTCAAAACCTTCCTCTGGAGCCCATCAGCAGAGAATCTCCATCTTCATAAATCTAAGCAAGCAATGAAAGTGCAAGAGAAAAAAATCTAAAAGCAGTGTTTATTTCTTTCACAGACACACACATATGTATTAAAAACATACTGTTGATCCTGTATCATCAGGCCTTTCTCCCTCCTGGTTCACTATGCCTCAATACGGTGTAGCCTCAGCATCCAGTTTCCCCAGTATTTGTTCCCCTTCTCAGGGTAGCAAAGTCACTTTTGCATGCTGTATCCAGCAGCCGCTATGTAGTTACACCTGACCAAAATGTATCCAGTCAATAGCGAGTGTCTTACTTTAAAGAGGCTTTATTGATAATTCCTCTGAGTGGGGCTATTGTTCCCCCGATCTCTTCACACACACCAGATGCAGGCTTTCGTCACAGGAGGCTTTATCAAGAGGGACCAAGTCCGATACCTTCCTGAACCACTTTCCCCTAGCCTACAGTACCTGGCATTCCCAGGCGGTCTCCCATCCAGGTACTTTCCAGGCCGTAGTCTGTTTTACTTCCTAGCCTACAGCACCTGGTATTCCCAGTCGGTCTCCCATCCAGGTACTTTCCAGGCCGTAGCCTGTTTCACTTCCTTAGCCTATAGCACCTGGCATTCCCAGGCAGTCTCCCATCCCATGTTTTGCTGTTGATAAACTTTGTTCTGTAATGTGGCAGTAGTACCTTTTCCTATACAACCAAGTGCCTTGTTAGTTTTTTCTTTTCCCACAGCTTCACTGTATTGTTGCCTACCTCCAAGTCACTCGAAATAACTCCCAAATCCCTTTCATCTGCTGCTTGGTCAGCAAAGCACCACTAAACCGGTATTCTAACTCTGTGTTGTGTATCCTAAATGAATTGTCTTGAATTTTGTCAGATTAAACTTTAGATCCCACAAGAACTCCTAATACATTTGGTTTATCCTCCTGGAGTGTCAAGCCTATTACTATTCTTTGCATCAGCTGAAAAAACATCAAATCTTAAAGTGAATACCACTAATGGAGATATTGATGAGAACAGACCCAAGCACAAAACCTTAAAGGGATAGTAATACTTCGTTTTAACTTAATTTTATTTTGTAGGCATTAAAAAAACATGAAGAATGATATAAGTCTTATCTCTCAAACCTTTATGGTTTATGAGATATTCACAAGCAAAGTTCCCCTCCCCGCCCCTTTTTCGTAGTGTAAGCCATCTCTTCTCAGATGTGAGTCTGGTTGTATGACAGGACAGATAACAGAAGGGGACAATTTTCTTTGTATGAAAACAATGAAAGCCCTTCCCCCCTTGACAAGTTTTTCAGCTTTTTCCCTTACCATAATTGAAGATTGTCCCTCTCTGCAGTCTACCTGGGCATCTCCCTTCTGATCTGGTTGAACAGGGGTGGGATACTTTGTTTGTGAATATCTCTTAAACCATAAAGGTTTGAGAGATAAGACTTATATCATTCTTCATGTTTTTTTAATGCCTACAAAATAAAATAAAGTTAAAATGAAGTATTACTATCCCTTTAAGGCACTCATAGTAACCTGTACTTTCTCTGATTGTATGCAATTATCTATGGCACAGGCATACTTGTCATTCAGCTAATTTCTTATCCAACAACTACCTTTGAGTTCAACTCTAAATGATGCATGTTACAAATCATCTACGTTGGAGTCAGAGCTTCACTCAGATGCAAAGATGTTACAGCTACTGTTTCACCCTTGTCTATACATAGGCCTGTATCCCATTACAGGTGATAAAATATATGGGGGTTTTTTTCACAGGTTCCTACTGAAATCTATGGAGGGATTTGAGATAAAACCACTCAGTTATCAACTGCAACGGATGCCAGGCCATGGTTGGAGAAAAAATAAAAATCAATATCTGAGCAGCTGAAAAACAAATTCAATGTATTACTTCAAAGTACTGGAAACAAGTTACCTTGTCTTATTCACAAGACAGTGCTGTTCTACTAAAAAAAATAAATAAAAAAACCCCCTCAGAACATGTATGTTAAAATATACATACACACACTACAGCTTTTAATACAAAAAAAAAATCTACATTTTAATCCCACTGAAGGTAACTGATCACAAATAAACACAAGTTAGTAAATCTAAGGACTTTTTCCATATTTATTATAGCCTGCATTTGTTTGCATGACCCGTACCAGTGGTTCTCAACAAGGGTGCTGTGGACCCTTTTGTGCACCACTCCTTCTCGGAGAAGATTTTGATAAAAATGTGAACTTAAAATTTCATATGCATATTTATGGAAATTGTTAAGCAAAGAATGCTAGTTTGTATATTTTGGATTGGGAGCCAATAAATAATGATGTGTAAAACAAATGAGAAAAAAAAACAAAAAACAAAGCACTAGAACATTAAAATGAATATATATTTTATATATATTTAAAAAAAATAATTGATGTGAATAAGGTATGAAGAGCAGCAAGGAATGAAGGGGATTGTCTGAGTGCCCCAAACTTAGGAAAACCTAGAACAGGACTGTACTAGTTCAGTCCTCAAGGGCCATCAACAGGCCAGGATTTAAGGATTTCCCTGCTTAAGCACAGGTGGGTCAGTCAAAATGAATGAGTCAGTGATTAACTCACCTGTGCTTAATCAGGGAAATCCTTACATCCTGGGCTGATGGGGGCTCTTGAGGACTGAACATGGACAGCCCTGACCATGAACAAAAGCAAAGTAGCATTGCTGGCTTTTTTTAATATAAAATAAGGATATATTTATGTATTTGTACTATTCTTTACTCCTTTGATGAACTACCTACATCATATTAGGGGTGACCTGAAGATTCAGTTCTGTAAAATAAGGACACTGCAAGCAAAGAAAGAAGAAAAAAAGAATCTGAGAACCACTGCCCTATACTTTGTGAGTCAATTCCTTTTTCTAAATTATTTTATGCAGAATTATTGAAGACGTGATGCACATATTGCACATAGCTGTAAAATTGTATTTCATATAAAGTCATTTCTACAACCCATGACAATAATATGTAATAGTTTTAATACAATTATAACAATTAGCATTATGCACACTAAGAAATTAGGATAACATTTTCTTAGGACAAGCAGTTTCACCCAATAAAGGCTTAACAGACTGCCCCTTTAACACAGATCACATATAATTAATTATATGTTTTTGTCTTTTTATAATTAATTATACATGCTGGCAGAGATCCATTAGTTCCAGTGCTGTCCTGAAGAATGCTGAAGTTTCTATGAGCATCCTATATTAAATATAATGCCTGGTCACCTGAAGTGCATGTCTCAGTTACAGTGTCAGCCGCTCCGTGCAGTGTTTACTTTAAGAAGATTTTATATTTGTACCTTATGGTGCAGTTTGTTTACTGCAGAATAACTCCAGATTGGTTTTATAAATAGGGGCCAATATGTCTAAAAATGGATAATCCATACCAGCAAAACATGTTACCTGAGTAAGGACTGAAAGACACTGCCCAGCGCACGATGAGTGCTAGAAACACAGCTAAAGCTGTCAATGAATAGTTCTCCATGGCTCACTTGCACTGTTCTCTCACTATCCCACTACTTCCTGTCATCACCTGTCCACATCAGCTCACCGGTACAAGCACTGACATAACACACGCGACAGAACTCATCCCGCCCAGCGCGAAATTGTGAGGTAACGGCGACCTATTACCATGGTAACAATAGTATGGGAGGATCCAAGGATGTCTGAGTGCGGGAGGGTTCCATGTTGTATTTGGGAAATACACTTTTTAAAGCTTACAGCGATTAAGTGCTAGAAACTATGTGACTCTGTGATGTAGCTAACGCGTTGGTTTGCTGCATATAAACAAAATGCATACAAATGTGTGTTAAATAGTACATGTGGCACATGTTATTGTTGAAATGAAGGCTACTATGCCATTACCAAAGATGGCGCTAAAAGTTTACATTGCCTGGGCGTTAGTACTTCCCAGTGGTGGAAGAGCATCGTCTGTGAGTTTTTCAACCCATCCAGGGTTAAAGGCATTCTTGTCAGTGCTGGGAGGGCATGCAATGTGTATGAACCTTTTCCAGTATTGAAGAAGTTAGAAGCCTGCTGCCAAGGAACGCAAAAGAGCCTCTCCTACATCTTCTAGGGTTTCTGGGCTCACATACTGCATACTGTTCCCTGGGAAGATGTGAAAAAGCGTGTAAGATTTCAAAGGGTTTGATCCAGATCTAACATCAAAGAGACCTTCACATGCCCAACATGCATGAATTTAATAAACAAACCCACAACCATCACAGACTCTGCCCACTAGTGAAAGCATGGGAGCTTGGGGGGCTCGTCCTGTCCCTCTGCCCTCCAGTTTCATTAGTTAAGTGTAATTAGTTAGACTTGAGGGGGATTTTTACAGTACTCATGAAATGTAGTTAGCGAGATGAGGTGATGGATGTCAGCGTGGGTCGCCTCCCTGGCTTGGTTCAAAGTAAGGATACTACAAATTTGTGAATTTGTGCTTTTGTAGAAGAGGAGAAACAGCATATGAACTAATTTAACATCATTAACAACTATCGTACTTTAAGAGACTCATTTGTATTATTAGTAACTATGTAAATTATCTTGTTAGAGGCTAACTGTAACATGCAATTGTCATACAGTAAAAAAGGTAACTATATTTAACCATTTATGTGCTAGATGTGTGTGTCGTATATCTCGATGGCACTTAAAGATTCAAAATTCTTTTGCTAAGCAGTCACAGTTAATTATATATGTTTTCGTTATCTTTACTGAACGTTTGATATATGAAATAGCATGAGTTATTTCTCTAGCAGGTTGGGGAAAGCACTTTTATTTGCACTCATTTCTCCTTGATACGTTATTTTATGTTAAATCAGGGCTTATTTGTAGGGGTATTCAGGGGTAATTAGCAGTGAACCCTTTGAAAACAAAACAAGGACCTTATACTGTGTCAGGAGTAGTCAGTTGTTGGACCTCCACCTGTTGGGAACTATAGTTTTCATCATCCCCAGCCTGCTAGGGATGATGGGAGTTGTAGTTCCCAACAGCTGGACCACCAACAACTGACTACCCCTGTACTATATAGCACTTCAAATAAATAACTAAATAAAATATATATTGTATATTTCCAGCACCTTTACACCCAGAAAAGATTGCACTGGTTACAAACAGATCAAAAATAAGGGCATATGTTTTAATATGTTTAAAAAAAAAAAAAAAAAAAGCAAAGGAAAAACAAACTACAACTATGTGGTTTCTGGCCAACAAAAATAGGGAGGACATTTTTAACCCCTTAATGCATAGTCATTCCAAATCACTGACAGATTAAAAACTGCATATTTTATAAAGCTATTGAAATCTCTTTATTACATAAACACAAAATTGCATTGGAACAAGTTGATATTTGGTGGTGTGTTTGTGGGATACAACTTCATTATTATTATTTGGTAATCTTTTTCTTGTTCAGTGTTTTCTTACTGTTTGCAAGGCAAATATATCCTGCTATATGTATAATTTCTACTGTATATTGTATTTCTGCATAACTGAAAAGATATAGAGCCTGATGTACAATGAAGAACCTGAGGAATTCTGGATCAACCTAACTATCCTAGGGAACAAAACAAACAGCAAAACAGCTATTAGTTTAAAGTGGGCATTTAACTCATTTAAAGTGGATTCTCACATATTGGGAATCAATGTGTTGGAGACATCCCTAGCATTCAAAGGTTTAATACCACCTTTTAACCATTAGAGTGGCAAAGAGATCTCCAATGTATTGTGTTGCAATAATTTGGATGCCTCTCTGCAACTCGACGGGTTAAATCAAAGGGAAGTTGTTTGTATCCTGTTGACACAGGATTGTTCCAGCTCTATATAGTACATCAGCTTCACTAAGTAAACAAAACAAAAACTTTCTTTTCAGAATATATAGTTTTAGTCCTTGCTAACTAAAACAATGTCGCCAGTTATTTTACTTATTAAATACATTTTTTTAATCTATTTTAAAGCCTCTAGCTTATTTACTGGTCAAATATAATATATTTTGTGTTAATATGCCATTTTACCCATTAAATTATGTTACTGATCTGAAGATATACTTTGGCAGCCAGTAGATTGGCTGCAGTATTGATAATACCATAGATTATACCTGTCAGTCGTGTGCAAGAGGTCATTCTGTTTTTCTCATTATATTATGTTGTCTTTCCAAATAACAGTTGCTATATTATGTTTACTTCACCTGGTACATACAATATTCTCATCAGCCCCATTCATAGAGCATCTTTAGTGACTAACAGTCTTCCATTTACTTGAATAAGCAAAGTAAATGCTTCCTCTTGTTTTGATGTGGGCGTTTGTTAGTACAAATTAACTGTAGATCAGGGCTCAAAATTTCCACTCGCCAGTAGCCAATGGCGAGTGAAAATGTAGCCCTGGCGAGTAGAAATTCAGCCCTGGTGGCTATGTTATGGCTTGCAGTGGCGAGTAACTTTTCAGATCTGGCTAGTAGCAAAGGACTTCAACTTCTAAGCCCTGCTGTAGATAATAAATATGAATAGCTTTATGCTGTTATCACAGACAAATGTGTATATGTATAAATATATATATTTCTCATGTTGTCATTGTTATAAGGCAGATTGTTTACTGTGTGGGAATTAGTTTTACTAATTTAGATATCAGAAAATTGTTCATTCTCACCATCCCTCTATACGTATAGGAAGAGTTAGAAAACCTATTAATTTACATAATTAGTACATCTTATGCAATTAAAAGACCTCTGCTGTTGCCTAACCCATTGAAATTAGAGATGTCTTTCACATTCTTTTAGAAGTTATGTAAAGTAACCCTCTGGTCCTTAACCGTTTGAGTGCCAGAGGGGTAGGCAACTCATTGCATTGCCCCTCTGGCGCTCAAAGGGGTAAAGGGCTAATGAAGTACAGCAGTGGCTGCTGTGTATCCAATAGCGTGCTTGGCAGCTGCAGGCATTACTGCATCAACTACTGTGGTGGACAAATGACCTCCCACAGTGGCCTAAATCAATGAAAGCAAGCCAGGCTGAAGGACAGTTGTCCTTTGACTGCGTAGGCCAGTTTGCACTGAACTGTGATATACGTGTTTGATTTGATAAATATACTTTGCAAAGAAAGGGAGAGAGATTCTTCTTCAGCTCTTTGAATGCCAAGTGGTTGTGCAGCTCTTTGTTTTACTATGTGTTGCATGCCACTCTGGCACACAGCGGGTTAATCAGAAATTGTCTTGATGCAATGAAAATGGAACTTTACACCCCAAGCCAGCCAAAATAATACTTTGGTACGTCACTGTGGGTGGAACGTTGGCTGTTACTTATACAAACACTGTTATTTTGCATTAGAAATGTAATCATTATTTAGCAATTAGGCAGCTAAGTATTGGCTGTATTTAATAGCCTAAAGAGGTGTGTTTTTGTTACACTATATTCAAAAGAAAACTGGAGTAATTCTGCACCACAGAGGACAAATACAAGTTCCCGATATTCCCATTTATGTAATGGGATAGTAATGCCTACACTGGAAATATATATCCTGTTGAATAAAACAGGACACTCCCACTGCTGTGAGATGTTTTATTCAAATGTAATTGCAGCTCAGACTTGCACTTTTTGAGTGCAGCACTTACATGGCCTGACTTTTCACAGTGCTACAGCAGGCTATAGAGGTTTATGATTAACTGACCAGAACCGTCCATAGACTGATGTAGTATCAGTGCCAGCATAAAATTTCAGGCCATGTAGGTATTGTACGAAAAAACAAAAATTTTGGGCTGTAACCTTTGAATAAAACATCTCTCAACAGTGGGAGTACCCTTGTTTTAACACCTTAAGGACCCATGACGGTGCAGGACCGTCATGGGTTGCAAACCCGTTAAGGACCCATGACGGTCCTGCACTGTCATGGGTTAAACTCATCCATCGCGGCCGCACGGAGCGATGGAAGAGTTCAAGCCGCTTGTTACTAAGTGTCCCGGTATCGGGACACTTAGTAACAAGCGGCAGAAACATTGTTGCAACATGCGATTCGCTTCAAAAGCGAATCACATGTTGCAAAACCTGAATGACAGGGACAGTATTTGTAAATACTGTCCCTGTCAGATCTCTCTGCCTCCCTCCACCTTGCATACTGCTGAGGTGGAGAGAGACATGCTGTTACTGCCTTACTGTAAAAAAAAAAAGTTAAAAAAAAGTTTAAATAAAGACATTTAACCCTTTGATCACTGTTCTGCAGTGATCAATAAGTGCCCCCCCCATCTGATCACTCTTGGAGTGATCAATTTGCTGCAGATCAGTGTTTTCTGATCTGTGGGACACCCCCCATCCCCCTTGAATTTTTTTAGATTTTTTAAATTTTTTTTAATTTTTTTTTTTTTTTTTTTTAATAGTAAATATAGTTTAGGTATTTTGGTAGGTAGTTGGGTAGGTTTAGTGTAGACGTGTGTTAGGGAAAGTTTTAGGGCTAGATTTAGGTTTAGGGGGAAAAAAAAAACAAAAAAAACAAACCCCCCCCCCAAAAAAAAAAAAAAAAAAAATAATAAGCGCCGTTTAGATAGGTAGTTCAATTGGGTTAGGTAGGTTCAGGATATACGTAAGTTAGGGTAAGTTTTAGGGTTAGATTTAGGTTTAGGGATAGCGTAAGGAAAAACCCCCCAAAAAACCCCAAACCCCCCCCCCCCAAAAAAAAAAATATATATATAATAAGTGCAGTTTAGATAGGTAGTTCACTTGGGTTAGGTAGGTTCAGGATATACGTAGGTTAGGGTAAGTTTTAGGGTTAGATTTAGGTTTAGGGATAGCGTAAGAAAAAAAAAAAAAAAAAAACCAAAAAACCCCAAACCCCCCCCCAAAAAAAAAAAAAAAAAATATATATATATAATAAGTGCAGTTTTAGATAGGTAGTTCATTTGGGTTAGGTAGGTTCAGGATATACGTAGGCTAGGGTAAGTTTTAGGGTTAGATTTAGGTTTAGGGATAGCGTAAGAAAATAAAAAAAAAAAAGTTTTTTTAGTGGGCAAAATGCAGCGCAGGTACAGCGTTGAAGAGGCATATGCCTTTTTGGCGTCTGACTCTGAGGCAACAGACACTGTGTCAGATTTTGACATAGCGCAGTTTTCAGAAAGTGAGAGCAGCTCTAGTGATGACGCTGGGCCTTCTGTCAAGAAAAGACGCACTGCCCCAAGAGCTGCTCTGGCAACTGCCCCAGCACCTGCCAAAAATCCTGCCCCAGCACCTGCCACAAATCCTGCCACAAGATCTGCCAAAAATCCTGTCACAAGATCTGCCAAAAGAACTGCCTAAAGACCTACCAAAATACCTACCCAAAGAAATGCCCCAAGTGCTGCCCCAAGAGCTGCCCTGGCAACTGCCCCAGCACCTGCCAAAAGATCTGCCCAAAGACCTACCAAAGAAATGCCCCAAGAGCTGCCCTGGCAACTGCCCCAGCACCTGCCCAAAGATCTGCCCAAAGACCTGCCAAAAGACCTGCCCAAAGAAATGCCCCAACACCTGCCACTCCGGATCCTAATGAATGGGTATCAATTTATGCCCACAAATCTCAGAATTCACAGGCAACCCAGGGATTCAAATTGATGTGGAAGGATTTACCCATGATCATTTTTTTGATTTGTTTTTGGGGGAAGACATTTTAGGTGAAATTGTTTCCCAAACCAATTTGTATGCAGCCCAGTATACTGCCGCCAACCCTAAGTGTGAAAAACGCTGTTTTTTTTTTTTTTTTACTTACGTCATGGTTTACGAGGGATTGGTGGTAAAATGGCTGTGTATAAAATTGGAAAACACACCTAAAACGAGAGCCTGGGGTGTCTACTTTCCAAAAATATACACTTTTGGGGGGAAATCTTAAAAAAAGAGCACTGTTACACAGCCCCAAATGAGACATGGCACCAGTAACGCAAGCTGTGAAGATTCAAAGTGTGAACCTGGAAACGCGCATGTTCCAATTTGGCCCCCGTAGCTCCCCCAAACCATGAGAAAGCTATGCATATGGGGTATTGCCGTACTCAGAAGAAGGTGCTGAACACTAATCAATTCAGTTTATAAAATCTTCACCTATTCTGTGCTTGAAATTCACATCAACATTGAAGGCAAAGTGTGAAAAATGCTGAATTTTTTTTACTTACGTCAAATTTTCACAGGATTGGTGGTAAAATGGCTGTGTATGAAATTGGAAAATACACCTAAAACGAGAGCCTGGGGTGTCTACTTTCCAAAAATATACACTTTTGGGGGGAAATCTTAAAAAAGAGCACTGTTACACAGCCCCAAATGAGATATGGCACCAGTAACGCAAGCTGTGAAAATTCAAAGTGTGAAACTGGAAACGCGCATGTTCCAATTTGGCCCCCGTAGCTCCCCCAAACCATGAGAAAGCTATGCATATGGGGTATTGCCGTACTCAGAAGAAGGAGCTGAACACTAATCAATTCAGTTTATAAAATCTTCACCTATTCTGTGCTTGAAATTCACATCAACATTGAAGGCAAAGTGTGAAAAACGCTGTTTTTTTACTTACGTCAAGTTTATGAGAAAGTGGTGGTAAAATGGCTGTGTAAAAAATTTGAAAACACACCTAAAATGAAAGCTGGGGGTGTCTACATTCCAAAAATATACACTTTTGGGGGGAAATTCTAAAGTGCAGCACTGGAACATAGCCCAAAATGAGTAATGGCATCAGTTAACCAAGATGTGAAAATTCAATATTTGTTCAAAATTGTGCCCCGTAGCTCCCCCAAACCTTGAGAAACCTATGCATATGGGGTATTGCCGTACTCAGAAGAAGGAGCTGAACACTAAACAATGCATTTTTAAAAATCTTCACCTATCATGTGCTTGAAATTCACATCAACATTGAAGTGCAAGTGTGAAAAACGCTGTTTTTTTAACTTACGTCAAGATTTACGAGCGATTGGTGGTAAAATGGCTGCGTAAAAAAATTGAAAACATACATAAAATGAAAGCCTGGGGTGTCTACTTTTAGGGGGGAAATCTTAGAGTGGAGCACTGTTACACAGCCCCAAATGAGACATGGCACCAGTGATGCAAGCTGTGAAAATTCAAAGTGTGAAACTGGAAACACGCATGTTCCAATTTGGGCCCCGTAGCTCTCCCAAACCTTGAGAAACCTATGCATATGGGGTATTGCTGTACTCAGAAGAAGGAGCTGAACACTAAACAATGCATTTTTAAAAATCTTCACCTATCATGTGCTTGATATCAACAGTAGTATAGAAATGTAAGTGTGAAAACTGCAAAAAAACAAAATATTACCACAATTTTGAAATTTTTTTCTGGAAAAATAGCTGCATGAAAAACTCCAGAATTCTCCTGATTATTTACCTTATGTTGTCTAGTTTTCAGAAACATATACCTTTGTGGGACATTTTTGGTTCTGGCACCGTCAGCTAAGCTATGATGCTCACATGCCATTTGTTGAGAAATCACAAGTTGGAAATAACGGCAGCCATCTTGTAATATTTACCTTGTAAATGTGAGTAAAGGACTAAAATACTAGGCATATGGGGTATTCTTATATTCAGGAGAAGCAAATGAATATATTTAGGGGTATTTTTTTTTCATTAACTAATAGTATGCAAATCCTGACAGAAAAATGTAAGCAAAATGTTGTTTTTTTCCAATTTTTTTCCTTTTTTTTCTATTTTAATCAAATTAAACAATGAGGTATTCATATAATTGTGGTATCAAAAGAAAGCCCTACTTGTGCTTAAAAAAACAGTGTATAATTTATGTGGGTGCACAAAAGGAATTAAAGAGAAAATATGGTTGAACAAAGACATAGTCAAAAAAGTCAAAATTGCTCCGGTCCTTAAGGGAAAACGACATCAGATTTTCCTGGTCCTTAAGGGGTTAATCGGCAGGATAAATCCTGCAAAAAAACAAACAAACAAAAAACAAAAAAAAAAATATATATAACATTAAGTGTGACTATCCCTTTAAGTTGAGCTTTTATCACCTTGAATGCTACAGAGGTTTATCCAACATATGCTTTGGAGACATTTATAGCATTTAAGGGATTAAAAGACCAATTTAATTAATTTGGAATGCTAATTTCTCCCCTTTGATAAGTTGGGTTGCTCCGGATTTGCACCTCTTTAGCTGACTGAATATGGCTCAGTGGGGGTGAATATATAATTATGATTCAGAGCTAAATCAGGCAATGAAATCAGTTTTAAGACGCTACACCTGACTAGTGTCAAATTACTAAGTCATGTATGCCAAAATTCCTTCCCGTAATGCCTCTTTCACTTAGGGAGGACAAATAGGCAATCTGGGAATTTAACCCCTTAAGGACCGGATGCGCGCTCATGCTCCTGGGATTAGAGGCGATCCCGGTTCAGGGTGCCCCTTACAGCGTGCAGTTGCGCGAGGAGCCCTGAAATCCATGACGGCCCTGGTACGTCATGGGTCCTTATGGCTCCCCAACCATAATGTACCAGGACTGTCATGGGTCCTTAAGGGGTTAAGGGTGTTTCTTTCCTCTGCACCTTAGTTAATGCAATGCATTAAAGTGATCGTAATAAGTAATATGTAACAAAATATGTATTGTAGGACTTATCCTTCTAAATTAAACAAAGGTGCTCCCAATGCCGAGAGGTGTTTTATTCAAAAGTTATTTCAGCCCAAACTGATTTTTTTAGATGCAGTATCTCAATGGCCTGAAGTTTGTACAGTGGCGCTGTTGCTATGCTATCCTATGGAGGTTTATGGTCAACTGATCAGAGCTGTCTGTAGGATGGATATATTGCACCTAAAAAAATCAGGTTTTGAGCTGCAATAACTTTTGAATAAAACACCTCTCAGCACTTGGAGTTCACTTGTTGTACTCAAGAGGATACACCCTGCAATACATATATTTTACATTTTAATTGTTGCTATCTCATTAGGAAATGGAGTGATTTATGCCATTTTCTTGTGCATACTTTGGGACTGGTGTATGGGGCTTGCTGGCAATGAAGTGCATGACCTGAAGTGTAGTCAATGACATGAGGCTAACAACAGTGGGGCTATACTGGTGAATCTGTACATTTTCTCATATATGTCTCTGAAAACACTGTGGATTTAAGTGAAATTAGTTTTATCATTAACTGAACATCAGTCCTATCATCTGTTGTTGGTATCTAAAGATAAATCCTTTATATCACGTGATCATTTTTTTTAGCCAAATCCAGGTATTTTGTGTCCATTTACATTTTAGAAGAGTTATGAGGTTCTCAAGCAGGTAACAGGCTATCCAAATGATCCTTTTGACTACCATTTAAGTAACAATGCCTTAAACCAGTGTGCGTTGCTTGAGATTTGTAAGGAATGTACTAAGAAGTGGAACAATTCTGGAGCAGACCAACTGCACCATAGCGAACACATTTTCAAGGAACATTAAAACCTATTAAAAAACATATTACAAGCTATCATCATGTTATTTTATTTTAGTTCTCTAAAGTATGCCCAAAAAGGTACTTTTTCAGACATTAAGGGCCATATTCATGAAGATAAAGAGGATACATTTTTGAACCAACTGACTGCACCATAGAGGAAAAAATGAAAACTCCCAATAATTTCATTGGCGCATTTAACCCCTTGGTTATTGAAGGGGCACTTTCACCTAAAATAAAAATGTAACCATGGGTTTTAATAATTAACACAAGATTAGCACTGGGTATGTTTTTTTTTGTAACTCACCTACTAGTGGAGATATTTACCCTTCAAGATGTGGCACTTCCATGTTCTGCGGGACCCTGTATGTCCCACATGACTCCTCAGGACTTCCCAGCTGCCCCAGGGAGCACGTTCCCGGTGCCCTTCATAGCTGTATTTCTGTGGTCTAACGTTACAGCAAACTCCGATTACCATGCTACTGAGCTTGCAACATTTTAGGAGCGGTATCTCAATGGCTTAAAATTTTACAGTGGCTGCTGCTACAGCATTCTTTGGGGTTTTCCATAGTGCCATATAGCAGCAGCACCATTGAAATACTGCACCTTAATTAATTCGTTTTTGAACTGCAATAACATTTGAATAAAACACCTCTCTGTAGTGGGTGTACCCTTGTTATCTCTTGGGAGGATAAGCACAACAGTATGTTTGTTATTGTTTTTTTTTTTTTACATATTAAGTGTTGCAATCCCTTTAAAGGGATAGTAATGTTTCATAATAAAAGCAGCTCCAATTAATCATAGTATTTGGACTTTGGAGAGTGTTATTCCAATTCTGTCAGAGTTGTAGTTCAAGAGTAATTCAATTACAAAGTATCCCCCTCCTGCCCCTTTAACTGATGTAACACTGCTCAGCCAGATCAGAAGGGAGGTGCCCAGGTAGACTGCAGAGAGGGACAATCTTCAATTAAGATAAGGGAAAAACATGAAAAACTTGTCAAGGGGGGCAGACCTTCATTGTTCTCATAGGAAGAAGATCGTCCCCTGCTGCTATCTGTCTGGTCTATGGACTGCATTCCACATCTGAGAAGACCCAACACCACCAAAAAAGGAAAACACAAAGCGCACACAATCTGAGTGTAGACTGTTATTGTAATTTGTAATAACAGCCTCCTGGGATTAACACTTTCACTGGTTCACCACCAGTGCAGGTCTCCTCACGTAACCTCCTCCGGTCAACAACCTCCGCTCCTTAGGAATCTCACCTCTGCTGTTTTCCAATATCAACCGGTCCTCTATCTAGGACCCACTATTGATAGAGCATATTTGGGGGAACCCAACTGGAGCTACTGTTATATATGACACTCGGCCAGGTATAGCGTAAGGATATACAAATTTATTAATTAAAATTAAATTTGCGCAAATAATATATAAAATGCTATAAAAGAACAAAATATAGATATCTAATGCAATACTATATAATAAAATCACCCAACGCGTTTCTCAGACTTTGCTGCTTCGTCAGGGATACCCCTGGTGGTGAACCAGTGAAAGTGTTAATCCCAGGAGGCTGGATTGCCTCAGGTAAAGGTGAGTGCAATACCTACCTGAAGAAAATGTGATTTCCACGGTGAAGGAGGTGTCTATTGAAACAGAAGCTCACTTGGTGAAGGTTCAGAAAAAGAATATTACAAATTACAATAACAGTCTACACTCAGATTGTGTGCGCTTTGTGTTTTCCTTTTTTGGTGGTGTTGGATCTTGGAGAGTGGACTTTTGTACCAGAAGTCTGGGGAGACGAGCTGCACTGCTGACAAAGACTGAAATTCATATCTGTTCAGGTCATATATATATATGTTTTATAGTGTATGTTACTATCATTGTGTGTATCTATTGACATATACTTCTGTTGTATTTAGCGCTTAAAATTGTGGTTTGTAATTTCACATCTGAGAAGAGATGGCTTACACTAGGTAAAAGGGGCGGGAGGGGGAGCTTTGCTTGTGAATATCTCTCAAACCATAAAGGTTTCAGAGATAAGACTTATAGCGTTCTTCATGTTTTTTTTTTTTCATGCCTACGAAATAAAATAAAGGTAAAACAAAGTATTACTATCCCTTTAAATGGCACTACCAATGTTCCCTCTATGGTGAGCAAATCTGAGCAACTCCGAAATGAGGGTTAGAGACCCTTTTGCCTAAAAACATCTTTGGTGTTTATTTATTTATTTATTTATTTTTTAAAGGTTTCAAAATCACTTATATGTTATGTTAGCCATTTTTATTTAGAATGTTAGTTTGAATTATTTAGATTGATGGATGTTGCTAATTAAAGCATGCTGGCCAGGTTCCTCTTTACATTATCACTCCCTGATTACCTCCTGAATAAATGACCAGACCGGTCAAGAAATGTGTAAAGAATAGACTTTTGTGTTTATTTATTTTAATTGATTTATATTGTTTTATAAAATACTAGTTGAAGAGCCCGTTCCACAGGCCACAGTGCCACTGCTAGCCAGTCGCAGGGCAGTCATGTACAGTAGAGACTGCCTGCACCGCGGCTGATACAGAGCTGGATGCGCCTTCGAAGCGCCCAGCTATGTATGAGCCGCACCGTGGGTAGTCTCTACTGCGCAAGCCTACGGCGTTACACACCTTTTAGCGAATTATTATATAGGATAATTGTTGATACTTACAGTTCTGCATTGATGTCCTGCTGTGAGCATAGTGTGCTTCTCCACAGCATCTGTTACGGGGAGGACTGGTACACAATATCCCCGCAAGCTATTTTCTTGTAGTCATTGGATTACCTTTAGGAATAGTCTGTATTATACGCTACTCTCTTTGTTCTCTTCCCTCCCCCCACTCACTGACAATTAACCCTTTCCGTTCTAGGGGAGTTGGGCAATGCACTGCTAAGCACTCTCAATGAGTGATGGTGGGGTAACGTTGGGCTAAGGCAGGAAATGCAACATGCCTTAATTAGCGTTATCTATCTATCTATTGTTTTTGGCTCTGCATTAACAGGTCTTCAAGGCAGAGGCTGATTCTCCGGATGTGGGGAGTTTCTAATGAAACTTTACCCACTTCCGCTCCCTGTCTATTCCTCCCACTCCTCACCCTCTTCTTCTCCAGCCTATTCTTTATTAGTTTCTTAAGTCCTGCTCCCACTCACGATTAAGCCCTACCCCATTTGGGTGCAAATATCATAATTTATCTTTCCCTAGAGCACCACAGGGCTCCCCCTCCGAGGAGTGCCGAAGAAAAAGTTCACATGTATGTATGTTTGTATCTGTCTATCTATACATAAACAATGCAAACTAGTTGTCTAAATGACAAATGGCTAATACAACATGTAGGTTATTTTAAAAGCTCTCACACAATCACCAGTTATTTATAGATGATTGTGTCCCTTTAAGAATATTCTCAAATGACCCCTTGTGGATCTTTCATTACCACCACTGTACTGCTTTAGGATCCTGAGGGCTAACCTATAGAACAGTGGTTCTCAGCTCCAGTCCTCAGGACACAACAACAGGTCACATTTTACTATTGCTAACTAAGCTCTGGTAGATCATTCAAAATCCTGAAAACATGACCTGTTGGCATCTCCAGAGAAGTAAAATCAAGAATCACTGTTCCATCACTTCTGTATGCATTAAAGGGGTAATACTTAAATATTACTAATCCCCATATTATAGGCATGTTAAAAATAATGTAATTGTCCCCAGTGCCATAAAGGTTTGAGAGATAAGTGCCCCCCCTTCCCCTGAAGTCAGTGTTGTAGCTGACTGCATGGATATCCGGTCTTACTTACATCAGGCGGCTCTGCAGCAGAGCCGAGATCACGTTAGTAAAAAATAATTATTTCACTGAAACGGTCTTCTACGTCTGCTGACCGTTTCGGTGAAATAATTATTTTTTTACTAATGCGGTCTCGGCTCTGCTGCAGAGTCGCCTGACTGTTTTATGACAGGCTTCCCCTCCAGTCAGCTACAACGCTGACTTCAGGGAAAGGGGAGGGAGCAGGGCCGGATTTGCCATAAGGCAGAGTAGGCACCCGCCTACAGGCGCACGCCACTGAGGGGCGCCTACTATTGGGATTCTTTTTTTTTTTTTTTTTTTTTTTTTTGTAATTCACTAGCCTGCCAGCCTTTGATCCATCTGGGTGGACTACAAAGGGGGGATGTATGCATGCTGCGCTGCTGTGACAGTGTCATGCGCTGAGTCTGAGTGAGAGATTATAGATAAAAGCAGTGCCGCTGCCTGCCGGCTGCGCATAACTTTTACTTGAGGAGAGTGAGTGACGAGTCCAGACCACTCCTCACTTGAATGATTCACTTCACCCGGAACAGACAGTACCGCTGCTGCCCCGCCTCCAGAGTCCAGCCTCCAGTCCTCCGATGCAGGCAGTGAATCCTGCAAGGAGCCCACCCACCACGGTGCTGGTCCCGGATGAACAACGTGATGGTGACGTCTGACTCCTGATGAGCAGTGCAGATACGGATACCTGACTTTATAAGTGTGGATAGGATCCCCATGCAGAGGCAGAACTAGTGAGGGATAATCATAACATATGTGGGACTAAACAGAGCTATTGTCATGTAAGGGTGGAAGTAGCAACTGATCACTCAGACTCCACACAAGTGACTGGCAATGACTTTATATAAACACACTGGCTGCCGGATACTAAAGTATATAGCCCAGAAAATAAAAAGTATGCACATATACATTTTACAGCGGTACTTAAGCTGTGCCTATAAATATACATGCCAGATATTTTAAAATATAGTGCTGGAAGTATGCACAAATTACCACAATTCCTAAATGACATGTACAAATGTAGTATAGATCACTTACAGATATGGCAAGGGACTATAAAAAGTAAGTAAGTGGGATACAAGATGGTGGGGGAGAATGTGGGGGCAATATGGAGATGGTGGGGCAATGTGGAGCTGATGGGGGGCAAGTTGGAGATGATGGGGGCAATGTGGAGCTGATGGGGTGCAATGTGAGGGCAATGTGGAGCTGATGGGGGGCAATGTGAGGGCTATATGGATATGGGGCGCAATGTGTAGATTAGGAGCATTGTGGAGGTGTCCCGTGGAGATGGCCAAGGGGGGGGGGGGCGCTTCAGATTTCTGTGCCTACAGGCTCCTGATATATAAATCCGGCCCTGGGAGGGAGGGGGGACTTTGTGTTCAGTTATCTCTCAAACCATAAAGGTTTGAAAGATGACACTGGGGACAATTATATTCTTTTTAACATGCCCACAGTAAGGAGATTACTAATATTTAAGTATTACTATCTCTTTCATATATACAATGAAGTATCCAACAAAAACATACTTTACTGATCACTTTAAAAATAAAAAACTGAACAAATGCAAGGCTATCTATTGTCATGTGAGTTTAACACTTTGAGTACCAGAGGGGTATCCAGCATGTTGTGAACCAATGCATTGGACACCCCTCTGACACTCAAAGCATTAATGTAGAATATGATACTGATCTTTGGAGAAAAACACCACATTTAGAAACACTGCGTAACAGTAACCCATTTAGAACATAATCTAATTAATTGTGCTGCTTTATCCTTCACTGTAATTACACTACCCGTCACTGTGATATGCTTAAAGAACTAAATTGGTTAACACTCAAATCTAGACATGCCCTTCACCTTTCTTGCTTAGTACACAACCACTTCACTGGAAAACTACCGGACTACCTGATCAGTATGCTCACTGCTGCTCTCCATACTAACTATAACCTCCACTCCACTGCTAACAACTGTCTGCGAATACCACACTACAAGAAAGAAGCTGGACAATCTGCCTTCTCCTTGAGAGCTCCAAAACTCTGGAATAATCTGCCTGAAATAATCCGATCTTCCCCCAGTCTAAGGGTCATATGTTTAAAGGGGTAACAACAAAAAATTGTCGTATGAAAGACAAAAAAAGTATGCATGAATGACATATTTTCTATAGAGTATACGACAAAAACTAGTTATGTACGTTGGGGACGACACAACTCCAGAACTGACATGCAAAGGGCGGGGCTAAACTATTCTCCAGTGTCATATAGAGGAAAAGAAAATTTGTAATTAACGACAAAAAAAAGTCTTTTAAAAGACAAAATTTGGACGTTAAGAAAAAGTGGAAGGAATGTGTTCTGAACGTGAGAATTTTTGTCGTTAATTAAGAAATTTTTGTGAAGACATTCTTTGTCGTTAGTTAAGACAATTTTTGTTGTTCCATACAACAATTTCAGTCAGGACAAACAACATATTTCTGATCACAACCGACACTCTCTGAAAATATTAATGATCCCAACGACACTGTATTTAGACAAGTCATTACAAACGACAAAAGCTATTTTGCTACTTCTTTGAACATATGGCCCTAAAATCCTTAAAAGTAAATGCTTCTTTATATCTAAAAACAATATGTAACTGTATATTTATGTGTATGTATATATGATGATTCTCAGTTTGTGTAAATATGTAACCCTTTACTGAAAACTATCCAGGACATACTTGAAAAAGAGATAAATCTCAATGTATTCTTCCTGGTAAAACATTTTCTAAATAAATAAATAAAAACCAGAGGGGAGTGCAACTATTTATGTTGTACACCCTACTGGTGTTCAGAGTATTAACATAGTAGTGCAAAGGGTGATGCAGATAGTCATTAATTTACTTTTAGGTGTTAAATAATACAATATTCCAAATGAATTAAGTTCTTCCGTCATGGTCAAAATACAAATTGCAAATTCAACTTTTGCTGTTGTTGTATAAACATGTTACAACACTGTAATGAGTAAATACGTTTTCTTAAGGTTTTATCACTTACTTAAAATAATACCATTTGTCTTCATTGAGCTGTTAGATACTCATGATAAAACTCTTTACTGTGGAAAATGGGAAGAAGAATGGCTTTGTCTATTCAAATCAATTGATACAATTGTTGATTTATTCCTGCTTATTTGGTGGGGGCATACTAGCAAAATATGTACTGCATTTCATGTGCTAAGAAGAGGCAGGGGAACGGGAGAGCTATTCTATTAGTCACCAAAACATACACTGTCTGACATCCCAGCTATGTTCCACTGACATTTACAGAACCACACATACACTTTAACACCGTAGCCTGAACCCCTAGCCTGGTCTCACTGTCCACTAATAGTCACAGATCCCCATCTACACTCTCTGACCCCGAGCCTGGTCCCACTGTCCACTAATAGTCACATATCCCCATCTGAACTCTCTGACCCCCAGCCTGGTTCCACTGTCCATTGTTATTCACAGATCCCATGTGCACTGTCTGACCCCCTGCCCGGTTTTACTGGTATGCCCACATATACGTTCTGACCCCCTCAACCTGGTTCCACTGTCTGCTGGTAGTCATAGATGCCCATATACCCTCTCTGATCCCCCAGCTTGGTTCTGTTAACACTGGTATCTCCACATACACTGTCACACCATCCTGCCTGGTATCACTGTCCACTAGTAGTCATGTATACAAACATACACTGTCTGAGCCCCTCATCCTGGTTCCACTGTCCACTGGTAGGCACAGATCCCCACATACCTTGACTTACACCCCCCCCCATGCTTCCACTGGTAGTTACAGATACACATATGCTGCCTGACCCACACACCCTCCAGCTTAGTTGCACTGTTAGTCACAGATCCCTACATGCACTGCTTGACACCCCCCCACCCTTGGTTCCACTGTCCACTGATAGTCACAGATCCCCACATATACTGTCTGACCCTCTCAGCCTGGAACCACTGGTAGTAACAGATCCTCACATACACTGTCTGACACCACCTACCCCCCCCCCCCAGCCTGCTTTAATTGTCTGGAAACCCTACATATGCCGTCTCTTTCACCGCTGTCCACTGGTAGTCATTTATTCGCACATACACTGTCACCACACCACCAACCTGGATCCACGGTCCATTGGAAATCACATACACTGTCTGACCACCACCTCCCAGCTTGGTTCCACTGTTCACTGGTAGTCACAGATCCATACATATACTGTGCCCCCTTCCCCCTCAGCTTGGTTCCACTATCCACTGATAGTCACAAATCCACACATGCACTGACTGACCGACCCCCCCCAGGTTTCCACTGTTAGTCACAGATCCCTTCATACACTTTTTCCAGTGTTTGCTGGTAGTCTCAGATCCACTACTGTCTGACTCTCCAGTCTACTTCCATTATCCATTAGTATCCTCACAAACACTGTGTGACCCTCCATCATTGTTCCACTGTCTACTGGTAGTCATAGATATCCTACATACACTTTGAACCCCCTTCCCCCATCTGGTTCCACTGGTTATCACCACATACACTATGTGAAATCCCTCCCCCCAGCTTGGTAACACTGTCCACTAGTATCACTACATACACTGTCTGGATCCCCCCTCTAGACTGGTTCCTATGTCCCATTGGTAGCCATAACACCATGTATACACTGTGTGGCTCTCAGTCTGCCCCATGCTATTTTGCTCTCAGTTTGTGGTAAGGGCTAATGGCTATTGATATAGGAAGCGGTGTGGCATATCCCAGGTCCCTGTGGACCTAGGACTGATGACGAAGACGGGCCTGATTAGAGGCCAAAATGAAGAGACCATAATATTGTTCGCTGAACTTTATTAAATACTTAGTAAGACAGAGATGACAAAGCCAAATGGATTTTGTCTTGGGGATTAAGAATATAGCGTAAAACACTGCGATTTCCATCTGCCTAATTTCTGAATTATATGAGGAGGAGTATTGTTACGGGAAGATGCTGAAGCAGCTCCGATTCTAAATGAGTGTATGACTCTGGGGTTTTTGCCTATTTGGGACAGTAAGATGCGGACCAATCTGATCAATTCGGTGGTAGATAATGGCCCGTTGGGAGTAGGAAGCAGAAGTCTATTGTCGGGATTCTTCTCTAGCAGGGACCTGCTGTTTGAAAGGACACCAGGGATCATAGGAAAGAATGGAATGATTGAGCCTTTGCTGATTTGGTCTGTTTTTGATTTGCTTAATCGAAAGATGAGGTGATCCTCTATGACCAGAAGGTCCGACTTCTTTGGGAAAGAGTGAGTGGATGGAGATTTGAGAAATTCGCTTGGCCTTAGCCAAAATATCCCATACTGATGGCGGCCAAGAGTACTTAGCTAATGTCATTACCGAAAGGGTGGATTGAAATTTTATCGTACAGTTTGCGAAATATTTCACCAGTGATCGGAAGCCTTTTTTTTAGGTTGACAGGGTGAAATTTTTTCTAGACCTTTAAGGAATGATTTAACTTGATATGAGCTAAAGAAGGAAGGTCAGTCAGGGTGTATGAAAGCTAGATGATGAAGTATACCTGGAGTTGAAGTTAAATGGAATGGAGAGATAGATTTAGTGAGTGATGGCAATAGGCCACGTAATCTAGTATGGCTGAGGTAGAATAATTACGTGGCATTCTGTTAAGAAGCAAGAATTTCTGAAATGAGGACAATGCTCTAGAGTAATTCCTTTTAGCGTTGGGGGCGAGAGCTAAGTTCATGATTTCCTTGGCTGACTTCTGATGAATCACTCAAGAGTCAGGAGATGCAAGCCGAGAGAGATGGTGGGTTGTTGATTCAGATGAGGTGAGATCTTGAAGGAAGCCTGTAATTGAAATAGGGATAGCTTATTAGCTGCTTGGGAATTGGGAGAGGGAATGTAGGAACTGGTGAATGTAAATTTATGGTAGAGGGATAACCATGTCAGTTTCCTCAGGAAGGACATGATTAGCAGGGAGGGTGATCTGCCTTTGATTAACATTTTAGATGTGGGTAGGTCTGGCGAGGCGAAGGTGACTGACTGACCTGACCATATGTAGCCCCATTTGCATGCTGCTGCTACAGTAGGCACTAGTTGCATAGCAGGGTGAGACTTGATGATTTGGGTAGCGAGATCCAGAGGTGGTCTGGGCTCTTTGAACCTTTCAGACCCGTAGATGGCGGCGTATCCGTAAGCTATGGAAGCGTCAGAATATACTACGGGGGAAGCCATGGAAAGAGGTTTGGTGAAGAGGGATTGCCCGTTCCAATTATGCAGGAAGTTTTCTCACATGGCCAAGTCCGATCTGGCCATCTCGCTGATGGTAATTATTGATGAGTCGTCTGTTGACATGAGAAGGGATAGGAGGTATGAGATAAAGGACTTACCCTGAGGTATTATTCTAGTTGCGAAATTTAGGTAACCGAGTAAGGATTGAAGTTCATTCCTTGAACAGACCGGTTTAGAACAAAAAGTTTTCACTATAGACTGAATCTGGGATATTTTCTCTGAAGGCAGGCGAGCTTCCATGTTCTTTAAATCTAAGGTGATGCCAAGAAATTTGACTTCAGTAGCTGGACTGACTGTCTTGTTGGAGGCTATGGAGATATGAAGTTTCTGAAAAAGATTGGTAAGACTTGAGAGGGCAGAGGGCTCTGAACTGGCTTGCTCTATCATGAGCAAGTCATCTAAATAATGCAATACCATAGGATGCCTGCAATGGTTAAGGAGGAGCCAGCAGAGGGCTTCAGCAAAATAGTTAAATAACCTAGGACTGCTTCTAGAACCAAAGACCAGGCGAGTTGCAAAATAGTAGTTGTCTAGCCATTTAATACCCTGCAAGTGCCAAAGGGATGGATGGACGGGTAGTAATAATAATAACTAGTATTTATATAGCGCCTTTCTCCCAGTGGGACTCAAAGCGCTTTCAGCGCACGCTCTCGGAATTAACCAAATCGGCAGCTGAAGTAATAGATGTTATTATTACCCAATCAATGGTACTCATTTATCAACCTCGGAAGAATGAAGGACTGAGTTGACCCTGCTGGGATTTGAACCTGCAACCTTGCGGTTGGAATAGGCTCCATAGTCAGGGACATTACCACTGAGCTATCTCACCAGCTTAAATGCAACTTAAATGCATCCTCAATGTCTATTTTACTGAGCCAGCAGTTGGGGCCTGCAAGTTGGATCAAAGAGATGGTATTTACAATATTATGGTATTCTAATGAGTATTCTTCAGATGGTATCAGGGAATTGATACTGGGAATGAATGATGAGTGAGGGGCTGAGTAATCTATGATTAATCTCTGCTTCTGGGAAAATTTCCTAGGGGCTATGCCAATGGGATTAGTACGCCAAATTGGGAACGGAGGTGACTGAAAAGGCCCTATGATAAAGCCTTTTGAAACTTCTCTGGTGAGCAGGATGTCAACTGTTGAGGGGTCAGAGATGGCGGTCTGTGGGTTAGGACATTCGGTTGATTGAGATGGTGTAGCCATGATGCCTACGTGAAAGCCTTCTTCGAATCCTGTGGTGATAAATTAAACAAATTTCTGGTCTGGATGATTAGAAAGTAATGAGGCCAGGAGATAAATATTTATGTTTCCTAGTCGTTTATTTTTTCGAGCATTGCGAGGGCAGATGGGGTGGGCATGGGACTGATGACAGAGTGAACACATGGAAGCATGCAACAGTTATGAAAGAAACATCCCCTGTTTGTTAAAATTGTTACATATCGGGGATGACCCGATGTAGTGAATTCGTCTACAGTGGGGCATGATCTAGGTGCGGCTTCAGGGTTGCTAGGAGGTTCTATTGAAAGGGATGGTAATACTGAAATTGTACAGTGGCGCTGTTGCTACACCATCCTATGGAGATTTATGGTCCAGGGACCAGAGCTGTCCATAGGATCATGTAGCAACAGCGCCACTGTACAATTTCAGGTCACTGTGATATTGCACCTAAAAAATTCAAATTTGAAAATTAATAACTTTTGAATGAAACACCTTTCAGCAGTGGGAGTACTCTTGTTTTACTCAGGGGGATAAAACCTACAACATATTTTTTTTTTACATTTTAAGTATTACTATCCCTTGAAACCGGAGCTGAACTAGAAGATGGACTAGGCCATGCCGACGGGCACAAACTAAAGGTATGATTGGCTGACTGGCATGAAGGAAAGACTGGGGTCTTTAAACCAGCAAAGTATCTACAGAAAAGTTCCTTATCCAAAGATCCCTAGTCTGACACATATCCAAACTGCTCTAGGGCTGCCTCTGCTGTAGCTGAAAAGGCGTTATGGTAATCGTAGAAGCTGAAGCCACCATAATGGTAGCCCAGATCTACTATCAGATAGATGTATTGGTCCATCTCTTGTCTCCTGGAGGTGAAGGATGAGCACAGGATGTCCCTATAAATACTGAATGCTAGGACGAACTCCAGTATTGACAGTTTTTTGGAGAGCCTTGGATCTTTAGATTTGAGTGTAACCGCTATGTCGCCGCATTGGACCGTGTGGCTCTTGGCCAGGTCCTGAGCTGCGATTAACAGGAACACCAAATTTATGTCTCTCCCTTCCAGGATGTCTCTACGATGCGTAGGTGTAATCTGAGGACCATGGGAAGCTGTAGGCGTACCTAGGTTAAAGGGTGGAGTCAAGGAAGTGGTAGCTTGGTTTGCTTCGAGTGACATGATTCGAGCTTGCATGTCGGTGATTGCTGCTGACATGTTAGTAAGAAATTGGGTTATGTGATTCAACTGATTAGAATGATCCTGCTGAAGAGGAGGGTTGGGAGATGCGGATGGCAAAGTTGGAGCCTGCTGGACTCAAGGTGTAGATGGAGTGGGTGGATTTTGATCTGGAAACAGGAGACAATGTAGTTTCGGGTTTCTTGCAGAGGGAGCATATTGAATGTTCCTACAGGACAATTCTGCCGTGATGCAAGGAATTGTCCATTCTCTGTATAGTTCACTGTTAGACCCAGCAATGGAAGGTGGATCTGGTAGGGGAGAACCTTCTCTGATTGTGTCCTGAGGGGCCTCATTTTCCATAGCTGTAGGGGTAGAATGGAACTAATTAACGCAGGGAGCTAACTGAGGAACACAGTGTAAGAGAACTGACCTTGAAAACCGGCTGGAAGGCTTGGACCCCTTGATCCAGATTACTCAGCAGACTTGAAATCTGGAGAGGAGGAGACAAGGAGGTTGCCAGCGGACCAGCACTTATGGTGAGGTCATGAAGTATAGGACATTTCCTACAGCTAGATGTGCCGGCTGACCTGTTCACCATCAGGTAGAATAGGATGTCGTCGCCAGGGAAGAATGTGAGAAAGGTGAAGTGAGGATTCAGGAACTAAAGAGTGAATAGGGATGCTTAGAACTTCATCTAGGGACCGACTGAAATTAAAGGCGTGCATGTGAGAGGATGGTGATGACTGGACCTCTGACAGGAGGTATCCACCCCTAAATCATAAGCGTGCTTAAGAGTGGGAGTGCAAAATAGTATTTAGAGGTGAGCTATGTGAAATTAATTCGACTCTTGTTGAAAGGCATACTGGAGATGAATGTACTGAAGAACTTCTGACGGGAACCAAGTTCAGAGTATGAGAAGAAAAGATACCTCTGACGGTAGGTAGCTTAAGGTTAGTGAAAGGAACCTCTGACGGGAGGCAGGCTAATGGTGTGAATTGAAGATGGGACCTCTGACGGGAGGCATGCTAACAGAGGTAATTGAAAATGGGACCTCTGACAGGAGGTTGTTTTTTTTTTTAAACTTAAATAATTTGACTCGGATGCTGACTTTAGGATATGACGGTATCCTGTTGCCATATTGATGGATGTACTTACCCTGGGAGAGATCCATAAATGCAGAATGCAGTCGACCGGTAGATTACTGGTAGGATCCATGGGAGGGGTTGCTCTTTTGCTGTTGACAACTGTAAAATGAGGAAGAAAATGCTGCGTCTAGCTGAAGACCAATAATGCAAATTCTAATGCTGTAAAAAGTGGTAAGAGACTAGAAGGGTAACAACCTACTGGACCAGTCTTAATAAATGACTCTGCTGTGCTTAAATGTCACAAGAATTAGATAGTTATAGGATGCGACAATTAATGGATGGGATATTGCTGTTATGCCCAGATAGTGATGAAGGGGATGATCAGGAATAGCATTCTGGTGGCAGAGGAGCTATGCTTCAAGCAGGAGAGAGGATCCTATGTACTTGTCCTCTGTACAACACCTGGATAATATTGGCTAGGGGTGTGGGGATTGGTCCCAGTGGAACTGCCTTGTATATACTGGGGAGAATATAATTGGCCAAATTAACCCTCTAAAAGCCAGAGAGCTAACTAAGGCGAACTTCTGGCGTTCCAAAGGGATAAACTCAGCCGCATAGGGATGGAATAACTGGATGATTGTTGGAAGGTTTAAACCTGGAGAACAGGGGGGTTGATAGAGTTAATCAGCTTCCTCGGTGTGGAAGGTTAATAAGAAGTGGTAAGAAGGATGCATGTCTATGCTTGTTGGACAAGGTAACTAACAACTCACTGAAGATATCATGAAAACATAGTGAATTACTGCTTAGAAAAAATGCTTACAGTTACTCAAAGAATTCTTTGTAGACTCTCAGAGCTCTGCATCGAATCGTTAAATCATTATGGTTGAGATTTAAGTATGAAACAACACGGGGACCTCATAGTCTATACATTGATACTGGTTTAAAGTTAATTGCAGTAACTTAAAGGTACTGGAGAGGATAGTTAAATCTAGGAGTTGAACTAAGATATTTCAGCTTTAGGAAATAAATAAAACATTGTTACGGATGCAAGCATGGACTACATAGTACTTAAGAATGTACTATACCAAATCATTATAGGTATTATGTAATTGTATGAGTACAATTTGAATATACATACCATTGAAATTTATGCAGGATTGTGTTTGAATTTTTAGTCATGATTTGTGTTTTTCGCCTGTGCCCCATGATAAATGAAGCTGTAAGAGACTTACTAATTCGACGATGCCCTGCCTGATTCTTCCGGAGCGCTCTTGCTGGAAGGTACTGTGGGATAGAGCGTGTCGCTGACGGACCATCGCGTCCTAATGATGTCACGGTCTGACAGGACCTTCGACTACTGGAATTACAGAGGGGAGGAGAATGAGATTGGAGGCGCATAAGCGATGGGGGAAGAAAAAAAGGTAAAGCACACCTATGAGGAGACGTCTACACCAACAGGGACGTCTCATTGAAGGGTGGCAGAGAGGTACTAAATACCCTACCGCCCCTCCCACAAATATAGGCACAGCCTGTACACATGTGAAGTGATCCTTCGGGATCCTGAGTCTTCCTACTCATGACTATAACTATTATCTGACTCCATCTGGACATATTTGCTCTTCCCTGAGGAAGAAATTCTGTATCTGCTCCCCATCAGATGATACAGAGCCTGCACTGGATGGGAAAGCTGTTTCTATGAGTCAAGTAGTGGCTCTTCAGGGGGCCCTGCTTCACATGAAGATTAGTGGAGCCAGGGGCTTGTAAAGGTTTCGTTTTTGTTTGTTTTTTTGTGGGGGGAGTTAAAGAGTTCCTGTGATATTTGGGAGAATGGGTGCATATATTTGGAGGTTAATAACTCACTGACCGGCAGTTCATGTGGCAGGAGGCACTTACACCCAATAGAACTTAAATCTTCTGTGTCAAACCTTCCTTCCTCTAGACTATAAGCTCTCAAGAGGAGGGCCCTCTGATCCACCTACTCTTCACATTTGATTTTACTATTTAATATCCCTGTATGTGTATTTCCTATTGTACAGCGCTGTGAAATTAGTTGGCGCTATATAAATAAAGAATAATAATAATATTTGGATGGGGGTGAAAACACTTGTATTGATTTGGATAGAGAAGAGGAATAGGGCTTCTTATTTTAGCTTACTTGGGGACTGGCTGTTCCTTGCCAACCCAAGATATCTTTCCCTAACAGCTGAGACTCCTGATTTAGGTAAACTTCTTTCAGGTCATACCCTTTTGTTTCAAAAATAGTGATGGGTTGCTAATTATTTGTGCCGTTCCAGCGCAACACGTGAAACTCCCTCCTTGTCTGAATATACTTTCCGGTTTAAGGGTTTGCTTTGCATATGGAAAAAAAACAGTTGCAAGAAAAAGTACTTTCCTCTTATTCTGGTTGGAGATGGTAGCTGAATCTCCTACAACAGATCAAATAAGAGGTTACCCAGAGTCTACAGGAAGATTCCCTATCCCAGCCTTTGAAGGGAGCCAGACCATGATGATTTTGAAGACATCTCCTCATCCAAAGAGTCGATTCCTGATTCTGAAGACGAGCAGAACTCTAACAGTCTTTCAGGGCTTGATGTCCCTTTGGTCAAAACCTTATTCAGGACTGTGCACCAGACATTCAACCTGCAAGATTCCATGGATTAACAGCTGCCAGACAGGATTTTCTCTTTTCTTAACCCCTTAATGTTCTTTGTGCTATATTTAAATGTCACAAATGGTTAGGCTTTATACCACTGTGCTGCTTATACATGGCACTGTCTTTCAGCCCTTCCCTCCTGTGTGCTGGAGACCAGCATGGGCTGTCCCATAACAGCCAGGTCCCCTGCAACTGCAGGGAGATACCAATTGGCTCACTGCACATTTTATTAAAAGTTATCCTATTCAGATCCATGTCACTGCATGGGCAACCACACAAGGGAGCTGTCAGCGCACTCCCATGTCCCCCTCTGTCTGCTGGCAATTGTGTGTGCACTCTGTAACCTGGTGTCACAAAGTGCATTTTTAAAGGGACAGGGAAGTTCTTAAAGGGATAGTAATACTTCGTTTTAACTTTATTTTATTTTGTAGGCATTAAAAAAACATTAAGAATGATATAAGTCTTATCTCTCAAACCTTTATAGTTTATGAGATATTTACAAGCAAAGTTTCCCCCTCCCGCCCCTTTTACTTACTGTAAACAGTCTCTTCTCAGATGTGGAATGCAGTCCGTAGACTGGACAGATAACAGAAGGGGACACTCTTATTCCTATGAAAACAATGAAATCCCTGCCTCCCTTGACAGGCTTTTCAGCTTTTTCCCTTATCTTAATTGAAGATTCTCCCTCTCTGCAGTCTACCTGGGCACCTCCCTTCTGCTCAGGCTGAAGAGTGTGACATCAGTAAAAGGGGCGGGAGGGGGACACTTTGCTTGTGAATATCTCATAAACCATAAAGGTTTGAGAGATAAGACTTATATCATTCTTCATGTTTTTTTAATGCCTACAAAATAAAATAAAGTTAAAATGAAGTATTACTATCCCTTTAAGTTCATGTTCATGTCAGTTTGAGGAAGCAGGCTGTTATTGCAGCCTGTGCATCTTAAAAAAAAACAAAACAAAAAAAATCACTTATTTTTCTCTTATGTTTTATTTATTTATTTATTTATTTACAATAAATGGTATCGGTCCTTTTAACCACATTATGCTGAACAGCAACACATCAGTTTTTTTTGTAACCTGCAGAGCTAGTGGAAGTTTTTAGGGGCTTTCTATGACTTTTACAATAACTCCATGCAAACAATCATGAAAGATTTTTATTTTCTTCATATTGTTATATATTATCTATTTTTGTTTTACTAGGGGAGATAATTATATATATATAGTTGCACTTAATAATAACTTAATAATAAAACTGTGAAACTGTGTTTGAAACCTGTCATTTGACACTGTCAAAAATGTAAAAATTAGCTGAGCCCTTGAGAGGTTAAGAAGAAAGGAACATTTTTTTCCTCTTTACCATTTTATCCAGTATCATCTTTGTTGAGTGGGAAAAGTCATAAAAGAGCTCAAGGCCCTTGTCACAAGTTTCCAAAATGTATACTTTATCTCCAAAAGACTCAGCGTTATAAGACTCCCTCCGAAACTGATACAACAGTAGTTCATCTAGCAAGGAAGATCATTGCCATTGGATGATGCCTTCTTTTTTTAGAGCTCAATTGGATTGAAGGCTAGAAAACAATCTTAAGCACACTTTTGTATCCATTAGCACTGCTTGTATACCAGGTATGGCTCTTTCCTCCTCTAGGGCCATGAAGATTTGGATGGTGAATGTTGAACAAGCAGGGGTCCATGCAGACACATGTTCTTCTTTTATGGATTCCATAAGAGAGTTTAAGCTGGCCATAGAATTCCTAATTTATTCTTTGGGTGACCTTGTGAATATGCAAGCTAAGGCAGTGGCCATGGAGTGCAGACAATGTCTCCAGGCATAATCTGTGAGCCCTTCCATTCTCAAGAGGAATGCTTTTTGGGTGTCGTATTGATGGGATTATCTAGAATTGTCAGGTTGAAAAAGTGTCTTCCACGGGAAAGAAGAGGGGAAAAGCCTGAATCAGCCTGAATCCAAGAGAAGCCAGAAGGAAAGGCAGTCTTTTCCAGACTCTTGTTCTTATTGATTGGACAGAGAATCCTTCACAGACTTTGAAAGGGACCACTCCGCATTTTTGCATGCATCCAAGTTCTCTGGTATAGATGCTTTAAAAAATAGCAATTGATTCTGATTTTGTCCGGGGCCAGCCTCAGGAGGAAGACTTAAATAATTCTATACAATAGGACCCTTAGTCATCAGAGATCAATATGTCCAAAAACTATCTTGACAGGATAAACTCTGGAGTTCAAATTCCTGCTGACAGGCAACAGATCTCAGAGACATCGCTTTCACCATAGAAATGAAGAGCAAGTACACTCCAGCTCTTTCTTACCAAAGTAGCCATCGCTTCTGTCCCAGAAATAGAAAGGTACCAAGGAATTTACTTTCTTTTCTTTGTAAGAGTAGCCTCTTGGGACCTCAGACAGGCTAAGGATCATATTTTTTGTTGTTTGGCCTGCAGACTGGATAATCTCCATAGATTTAAAGGGATAGTAATGTTTCACAATAAAAGCAGCTCCAATTAATCTTCATAGTATTTGGGTCATTGAGAGTGTTATTTCAATACTGTCAAAGTTGTAGTTCAAGAGTAATTGAATGATAAAGTATCCCCCTCCCGCCCCTTTTACTGATGTAACAGTGCTCACCCCAGAGCCGCAAAGCTGTCCAGATGGATCTCAGCGAGAGACCACCTTCAATTAGCATAAGGAAAAACCGGTCAAGGGAGGCAGGGTTTTCTTATGTTCACAGTAAGAAGATTGTCCCTTGCTGTGAGCTGTCTGGTCCGGGGACCAGATTCCACATCTGAGAGGTAAAAGGGGCTGGAGGAGGATAATTTATCATTCAATTACTCTTGACCTACAACTGTGTATTAAAATAAAACTCTCCAAGGCCCAAATACTATGAAGATTAATTGGATCTGCTGTTTTTGTGAAACTTTACTAAGAGATGCTTACCTGCACATTTCACTGTTTCCACCTCACCACAGGGTCCTTTCCTTAGGTTTGCAATAAGACCTCTTCCTTTCCAGTATTCCAATCTCCCTTTTTGGTTAGCAACAGCTCCAAGAACATTTACCAAAGTCCTTCCCCCCATCACTTCAAAGCTGACAGAGAAAGGCATCTGTATTTTCCATTAACTCAACAACATTCTGATCCCCTCTCAAGACAGGACCCAGAATCTAGAGCACTAAGACTAATTTTTGCACTTTTTAGAGAAGATTGGATGGTTTGTCAATTAGGAAATTGCTGTCTGGTCCCATCAAGACAGATGTGTTTTTGGGTGCAAATTTCAACAGCTGTTACCCTGTCACAGGAAAAAAAATTCATCAGCTGACTCTACACATGAAGCAATTCAAAGCCTTACAGGTTTACACCGGAATGAAAGAAGCTCCTGAGGTTAATTTCATCCACCATCCTTATGATCAGGTGGACACGATGGAGAATGAGACCTCTTCTGTTAACCCACCTACAGCAATGAACAGCCAGTTGGACAATCTAGAGGATCTGGTTCTTCCTCTCAGTAGATGCCTGCAAAGGACTATCCTTGTGGAAACTGTAGATAGCCTTCACCAGGGCCTTAGCCTAAAGGACATAAGGTGGAACATATTGATGACCAACCCATCAAATACCATACAATTCAGAGCAGTAGCAAACTTTATTTTCCATTTCTCTGACATCATCAATGATCAGCTCTTTTGAAGGTTAGAGTGGATAATGTATCTGCAGCAGCTTGCATCAGGAATCAAGTGGCAATAAGAAGTCAAGATCTCCTGGAGGAAGTCATCCCTAATCCTACAGTGGACAACAAAATGTTCCTGGCATCACATCTTTATACATTATTTTATCTGATTGTAAATAGATTCCATTTCCTTGTTATAGAACTCACATTGGACAAACATAATCGGAGGCTGGAGAGGTTCAAGTCCAGAACCTATTTTCCTCAGTCTCTGGAAGTCTATGCCTTGGGCCACTGTTGGAGGAATGAATAGGCCTATGTCTTCCCCCCAGTACCTATGACCCCTAGAGCACTTTGTAAGATTTGTAGAGGCAGGATGGCTGTAAATGCAGTTATTCTTTGTTATTCCAGAAGACCCTGGTTTCCAGCCCTCCTGACTGTGGCAGTGGAAGAACCTTGGGAATTTTCTTACCATTTGGACTGCCTTCATCAGGCTCTAGTTCTTCGTTCAGTTCCACACTCTCTCTACAGCTAGTAGTTTCAGAGTTACAGGCTCTATCCTTAGTCAAACCTTTCCACACTCCTCCTTCAGGATAGTCATTCTCAGACCAGTTACCATTATGATAATGATTTTCTGTGGCTGGCCAATGTTACCCCACAATGTGCTATAAATTATTCTAGGCAGAACCCACACTCTGAGGCATTTCTTTTAGCACAGAGAGCATTGAGTTTGGCGTAACATAACTAATTAGCATAAAATTCCACAAAAATATAAAGGTTAATTTCTTAAAAATTATTTATTTTGTAGAAAAAGTACCAGTATACTATACTGGTAAATGTTAATTCTTGTAGTCTGGAGTTAAATGTAAAATCCCCATACTTGAATGCCAAAGTGGTCTCCAAAGCATTGTGGGCAATTAAAGGGACAGTAATGTCACCCCCCAAAAAATATCCAGTTTTGTAGACTTAAGAAATACAAAAAAAACAAAATATGCTCCAAACCCAATCTCTGAAACCGCTATGGTTTGAGAGATATGCTGATTCAAAATTCGCCCCCTCTCTCCCTTTATCCTGACGTCAGCATCTAGCTGACAGCAGGGGACCAGCAGAACCAAGATCGCGTTATCTATAAAGAATTCATACATTGGAAATGTCTACAAAGTGTGCTTGCAAACCAGGCACACTTTGTAGATCTTTGCAATTAATTAATTCTTTATAGATAACGCGATCTCGGCTCTGCTGCAGAGCCTCCTCGAGTCGTACTACTCGATTCTCCTGCTGTCAGCTTTACAGCTGACATCAGGAGAAGGGGAGGGAGGGGGGAACTTTGAATACGAATATCTCTCAAACCATAGCAGTTTGAGATACCGGTTGGAGCGTATATATATATATATATATATATATATATATATATATATATATATATATATATATTTATTTATTTATTTATTTATTTATTTTTTAAGTCTACAAAACTGGATTTTTTTTGGGACATTACTATCCCTTTAAGAACTTCAGGTTGTATGGGTGACTGTATAAAAATACACACTAACAAAGCAAATCGTTTTTTTTTTTGTTTGTTTGTTTGTTTTAATTATAAGGAGAGTATTGGTACTAAGCTACCTAAATGACTGATTAACCAATTGAGTGCCAGGGGAATATACAAGGCATTGCAAAGCAATGAGTTGCACTGTTGGTACAGATTCTGGAACTAAATTCACCATTCCATCCATACAAGTATATACAGATGCTGCAGTTAGTGCACACCTGTACTGCACCACAGAAAGGTAGTGCCATCTGCAGCCAAAATGTTTTTCTCCAGAACTGATGTGACAACCAACATTGTAAGGGCTCGATTTTATTACCCGCGTTAAAACCGGAGTTACAAGAAAAACAAGTAGCGCAAATTTTGCAAACATGTGTTACGTCGGTATTCTATTGCAGAACCACAGTAAAACAAAACTGGTATAGACAGCACTTTTCAGAGTACTAACAAAATTGGCGCTGTCTGCTTTTATTCGACTACCACCTACAAAAAACGCGCAATATGTCAAAGTCCAAGGAAATAGGTGTACGTTTGACAACAGAAAGCTCAAGTTCAGTGTTAGATGTGTTCTCCACATAACAAAATCCGACAGAGTGCCCCCTTTCGACATATTAACCCGTCCCTTTTAAAAGTCGACTTGCAGTGCTTTCTTTCACCACTTCAACTACAGTGCTCCCATGACTTTCTGTCACCATTTTTATCTGACATTTTTCTTCTCCTTTTTTTTCGACATGGCCTAGTATTTTGTATTGCAAGATTAACCCTATGAGTACCAGAGAGGTAGCAATGCATTGCAATGTGTTTGCTACCCCTCTGGCACTCATAGGGTTATGCAAGCGAAACAAAGAGAGAGAAGAAATGTGTATTGAAGGTGCAGACTTGTTAAAATGAAACTTTATTAATTATAATATAAAACTGTGTTAAAACACAGGGTGTTAAGTGTAGCTCAAAGCTGATAATGTAGGTGAGTCCTATTACATGGGCAGAAACATGACTGCGGAAAATCCTCTTTCCTTCTCTTTTTTTAGTTTATGGCATTAACCCTTTGAGTTCCAGGGATGAGCAATGTATTGCTTCGTAATGCAATGCTTACCCCCCTCTGACACTCAGAGGGTTAAACATGAGGCAGAAGAATGTAATGTCAAAATGCCCATACAGTCCCATACAACCCTCCCCTTGGTGCAAGTGGCATTAAGCGGAGGATTTTATAGCTCAATTATGTTAGTAAATAGCGATCGGAAGGCATAGCACTAGTAAAACGATTCCAGCTTCTGGTTTAGTGCGTGGAGGGGAGAGGGGCATTGGAGGAAAATACGAGGGCATGTTGTAAAAAAAAAAAAGGAGAAGAAAAATGTCGGATAAAAATGGTGACAGAAAGTCATGGGAGCACTGTAGTTGAATTTTAAAGGGGGAGGGGGGGTTAAAATGTCAGATGTACAATATTCGTTTTAATAATATGGTGAAAGAAAGCACTGTAAGTCATATTTGGAAGGGTTAAATTGTCGACTATGAACAATATTTGTTGAATTAAAGTGGTGAAATAAAGCATTTTAAGTCGACTTTTATAAGGGGGGGTTAATATGTTGAAGGGGGACACTCTATGTCGAATTTCTATGCTGTATACTGTATTGCATACAACTTTGGCCTCTTTCTGTTAGCTGTTAAGACTAGTCTCTGCTTCTCTCTTCCATACTCTTATAGAAGGAAGGGAGAGGCAGAGAACAGTGACAAAGGCAATATGTAAAACACATTGCCTTTATGAATGAAAGTTGCAGTACATATGACTACTGTAGTAGTGATAACATGCACTGGCAAAATGGAGAATAACTAAAACTGAGTGCTCCAGTCCTGAAGCACTCAGACTCTCCAGCATGATAGCAGCACGCTCTGAGGCATGCTGCTATCATTTAATCCTTGACATGCCAGGGCCATAATTTGTCCTTAAGGGACGTTTACCCATGAGGGTCTTGGCACATCATGGGTCCTTAACTGGCAAAGCTCTGGGATGTGTTGCGATCTTGGAGTATGTAGTGGTGTAATTAGGTGCACTGTACGCTAATAAAGCATTAGGCTGGCCTAAGCCCCAGTTTATTTGGTGAAATACATACATGGCACTTAAATGTTTACACCAGAAGTCTCAAGGCTGACACAGTTGAGGTTTGATGAATATCCCTGATTTTCCACTGGTATTGCAGTAAAAATGACTGAGAAATGACTGGGATACCAGTGTAAAAGCAGGGACATCCAACGCTGTGTCTGCCTTTAGAAATGCTATTGAGTCTCCTGGTTTACACATTTATCCATCCCCTTATTTTACTCCGTCACGTAAGAGAGAAATCAAATTCAAACTGTATATTTAGTTAATTTGTCATTCCAATGATCAGTCAGTGGTTTTACTGTGTTCATTTTAGAGATAATTTCCCATAATTAAATACGAGCATGTACTTCCAAGTGATTTTACTCTAATTGTTAATCAATATCAATTCATGTTATTTCAATAATCTACTAAATTGTGAAGCACTGGCTTTCTTAATTTATCTTTTGTTAACATACAGTATCTTACTACACTTTTATATACTCCTAGAGTTGTTTCTTTAATTCCTCTAGATCAAGGGTGGGCAACATGAGGCTCTCCAGCTCTTTCTGGAGTTGTACTCCCATCATCCTACGGTACATTCAGCTTCTGGTGGCTGTTGGGAATTGTAGTCCACCAACAGCTGAAGGTCCTCACATTGCCCACCTCTGTTCTATACTGTACTTATGAGCTGGGCCTTTTCTACATTTTGTATATGTATGTGCAGCTCTGTGGAATATGTTCTTGCATTCAGTTTTAGGCCTGGACCACAATAGAAACAGGTTTGTCTCTCCATGTGGCTTCTTTCGATTCTGCAGATTTACCAAAATTAAAACCTAAGCTATTGCATTGCCTCACGTATTGGAAGCTGCATTCCCAAATAAACTTTCTTTGTCATAACATCTCAGGGAGCTCCCAACTGGCTTTGTGGTCAAGTCCCCAGAACAGCTTGGACCTGCATATTCACTTGTTATGGAAATATATATATATATATATATATATATATATATGACCAAGGTGAATCAATAATATGTTGTCTGCTGGAACTGTTTGCATATTTTTGGGGATTAAATATTTAAGGAAATCAAATGGATGGCAACATATGATGAAGCTAATTATTAATTGATTAATAGTGACCAACTTACTAATAAGCACAGCAGGGGGAGATGCACTAAGGGTTAGTGTTATGGCGATGTGTGGCAAACACATCGCCTTGGTGATAGAGGTCCATAATGCCATATGCACGAAGAGTTAGGGATGCAAGGGCGGGGGGATGAACCAATCACAGGCATATCATCCTGTCGAACTGCTGGCAATGGAGAAGGGATGACCTCCTTTACACAATGACAACCCGAGGTCTCAGTGCATTCTTTCCGCTCCCCCACTGGAGGAACGGAGCTAAAGAATTTGATTTCATTATATGTTTACTGGCAGAGAGTGGACTAACTTAGCTAAAATGCAGTGTGAGGGAAAAGTCTGAACTGTGCTATCCTTGATATTATGACATTATTTATGTTCAAGGAAATACAGTTGAAAGACCTTGTAATCCACTTCAGTTTTAAAATGGAATTCTAGTAAACAGAACAGATTTCAGTACAATAATAAGATGCCCACAAGTGTAGTACATTCTTAATATTAATCATGTGCCCTCAAACATATTTTATGCAAGTTTTTATTCCTTTCAGTGCCACAGGGGTATGCAATGCACATCCTTATGACACTGAAAGGGTTTCAGGAGGGCAGTTGTTGTCTCTTTGCCTTAGCAAACCACAGACTGTCCTCTTGTCTTCATAATATGCTACAGGGGGATCCTAACATGGTCACCCTCAGGTGGTGATGTTGGGACTGTGAACTATGACAGCATAGGTTGCTACTGGAGCTTACTGCGTGTGCCAAAGTGCCAGATTAGTATGTAAACACACCCACATGAGTAAGAGAATGGCTCATTAACCCCTTAAGGACCGGCGGTCATGGGACATTTCCGTCCCATAATGACTGCATAGGCGCACTTGGACGCGCCGGTACACGTGACCTGTCACGTGTATCGGCGCATCATTATGGGGCTTGAAAGAGATCGCTCCGATCTTGGAGCGGTCTATTTCAGGCCCTATTTTTACTTACAGCGCTCCCGGTAGAGCGCTGTAAGTAAAAAGTACGTGACGAACCATGACCGTCATCGGTCCTTGAGTAGTTCAAGGACCGTGACGGTCCTGGTACGTCAAGGGTCCTTAAGGGGTTAAAATATGTTTATATTAGGCATTGTCAACAAAACAGTAAACCATGGCGGCTTTGTGGCGATATTGGAGGAAAGTGTCGGATTGGTGGTGGATTCACAGGCATAAGATGGCGAAGACATGCTGACTGTATTCCATCAACACCACTTTTCCACCATATTGCCACCCTGGCCCCTTATCGCCTTGTAATGCACCTCCCCCCCAGATGTCTGTAATACTCTTTTTTAATCAATGTTGAAAGCACTACATTACCACAATACTGAAACATTAAATACTGGACTGAATGCATAGCGAGATTTTAAAGTTCCAGACTGGTTCCACTGAGAGCACTGTTTGTCTGCTATTGTGATCAAAACTTCTGCAAATGTCAGTTTAATCAGCCCATTTGCTTTTGAGACAGAAAATCCTAAAATTAATCTCCTGATAGGTTAAACTAAATTAGCCTCTTCAACAACCTCAACTGTGAAAGCAGAAATTATCCAAATGGAACTCAAAATCTTGATTGACTAAAATTAACACTTGATCAGCTGCAAAGTGAACTTCTGAAGATACTGACACACTAATGTGATGGCTTGAATTTGAACAAAGCACCTGTTGTGCATTTATTAAGGGAATTTTCTTCCTGATGACTGCTTAATCCAAAACATTGTTGTGATAGTAACATAGCATAGCAAACCAGGTTGACCAAGACACAATTCCATCAAGTTCAACCTTTGCTTCATACCCCAGTGACTGAGAATTTTATAGCTTTCCTGCTACCAAATAAGTTAGTCTTTATCAGACCTTCCTGATCTGCCTACTAAAAAACAGTATAACTCTGTATGTTCCTTTTGAAAGAAATGTGTCTAATCTTCTCTTAAATGTATCGATTGTATCTGCCATAGCCACCTCCTTGGGCAAGGAATGCCACAATTTAACAGACCTTACTATAAAAAACCCTTCCTCTGCTGAAGTCTAAACCTCCTTTTCTCTAATCTCAAGGAGTGTCCTCTGGTCACCTGATCAGGCCTTGGAATAAATAGCTCACTGCAGAGATCCTTGTATTGGCCTCTCATATACTTGTACAATGTGATAAGGTCTCCTCTTAGTCGTCTTTTCTCTAGAGTGAATAAACCAAATTTGTCTAGTCGTTCCTTATATGTCAAGTCCTCCATTCCCTTAATTAATTTTGTTGCTTTTCTCTGTACCCTTTCTAGTTCTAGTATATCCTTTTTCAGAATTGGTGACCAAAACTGCACTGCATACTCAAGGTGAGGTCTTACCAATGATTTGTATAACGGCAAAATAATGTTATCCACTCTTGCTTCAATTCCTCTTTTTATGCAAGACAGGATTTTGTTTGACTTTGCTACTGCTGTTTGACACTGGTCACTGTTTCCAAGTTTGTCTTTGACAAGGATACCAAGGTCTTTCTCTAGCAATGAGTCCCCTAGAATGATTCCATTACGTTTATAAGTAGCCTTGGGATTATTTACTCCCAAATGCATGATATTATACTTCTCCACATTAAACTTCATATTCCATTTCTTTACCCAATCTGCCATTTTATGTAAATCTCTCTGTAGAGAGCAAATATCCTGTTCCGAATTAATTACCCTGCATAATTTAGTGTCATCTGCAAATATTGATATTTTGCTTTCTATATCTATTTCCAGGTCATTTATAAACATGTTAAAAAGCAGCGGACCTAATACTGAACCTTGAGGTACTCCACTCTCCACTTTAAATGTATTGGAGAATTTTCCATTTACAACCACACCCTGTTCCCTATCCTTCGACCAGTTTTGTATCCAATTGCAAAGGTTATCTCCAAGCCCCAATCTAGATATACTACATCAACTGCCTTGCCATTATCAAGGTTGCTGCTTACTTCCTCATAGAAGCTGAAAAGATTAGTCTGGCATGATCTATTCTTCATAAAACCATGTTGATTCATGCTAATGATCTTATTTTTTGTGTTGTAATCCTGAATGTAGTCCCTTATTATCCCTTCTAGCAGTTTTCCCACTACAAATGTCAAACTCACAGGTCTATAATTCCCAGGTTCTGTTTTAGTTCCCTTCTTAAATAGAGGCACAACATTGGCTCTTCGCCAATCGTGTGGCACTGAGCCTGTGCTGAGAGAATCTTTAAAGAATAAATATAGTGGTTTTGCTAACACTGCACTAAGATCCTGAAGAACCCTTGGATGTATACCGTAAGGACCCGGTGCTTTGTCAGTCTTAATTTTGTTCAGTCTTCCCATGACATCTTCTTGAGTTAACCCAATATCTGATAATTGTATTGTTTTATTTGTTACTTGAGACTCTACCATTCCTTGCTCCCTTGTATATATTTGTGCAAAGAAAGTGTTTAAAACATCAGCCTTTTCCTTATCCTCACTAATCAACTCACCCATCTCTTTTTTGAAAGGTCCAATGCACTCCCTCTTAAGTTTTTTGCTATTTATATATTTGAAAAACTTTTTTTGGATTAGTCTTGCTTTCCCTTGCAATTCGAGTTTCATTATCTATTTTTGCTACCCAATTTGCCTTTTTGCAATCTTTGTTGCACTCTCTGTATTTTAAGAAAGAATGTTCAGTTCCTTCAGATTTAATAGTTTGAATGTTTTTTTTTTTCTTGCCATTTCCTTCTTTACATGTGCAGTTAACCACATTGGCTGTGACTTACTTCTTTTGCATTTGTTCCCCATTGGTATATACTGTTTGGTACATTTCTGCAAACTAAATTTGAATTCTGCCCATTTTTCCTCAGTATTTTTGCCTTTAAATAAAGTATCCCAGTCTATGTGTTGCACTGAAGCCCTTAACAATTTGGACTTAGCTTTTTTAAAATTAAGAGTTGTGTTTGAACCTATACAGTTTTGCTTTGCCAGACTAATCTCAAATGTAACCATGTTGTGATCACTGTTTCTTAAATGTTCTCTTATCTTAATATTGGATACCATTTCTGTGTTATTAGTGATCACTAGGTCCAATACATTGTTCCTTCTTGTCGGCACTTCCACCATTTGTGACATTTAGTTTTCCTGAAGTATGCTCAGAAACCTGCTTCCCTTAGCACTCTGACAGGTCTCATTGTTCCAGCTGATATATTGATAATTAAAGTCTCCCATAATTATAGTATGCCCAAGCTGGACAGCTTTCCTCGTTTGCAATAGCAGTTGGGCCTCAACATTGTCATCAATATTTGGTGGTTTGTAGCAAATACTCACCACCACCTTTTTTTTTACTTTTTACATCACATTTAGTCTCAGTTTCTACCCACAATGACTCCACAATTTGGCCAGTTTCCTCACTAATATCACCCCTCAAAAATGGATTTAGCTCTGGTTTCAAATATAAGCATACACCTCCCATTTTTCTATTAATCCTGTCTCTTCTAAACAGGGAATAGCCCTCCATATTTACAGCCCAGTCATGTGCATCATTCAACCATGTTTCTGTTATACCAATTATGTCCAATTGCTCATTAACCGCCAGCAATTCTAGTTCTCCTATTTTATCTACCCTACTTCTTGCATTTGCTAGTATACAATTAATTTTGAAGTCTTTATATATATTACACCCTACATGCCTTTTTTCTAGATCTTCATTTACTATGAGTTCCTCCCTATTGACCACATTTATCCCCACCCTTACTCCACCCCCCTGATCATTTACTTGAACCCGGTTCTTATCTGCGCTATCTACCCCATTTTTGCTATCTATACCCCCCTCCTAGTTTAAAAGCTCCTCCAAGCTTCTTAGCATTCTCTCACCTAGCACAGAGGCTCCTCTACCATTTTGGTGCAGTTCATCACTTCCATATAGATTGAACCCAAGAGCAAAGTCAGCCCAGTGCTCTAAAAACACAAAACCCTCCTTCCTACACCATTGCTTGAGCCATGCATTAAGCTCCCTGAGCTCCCTCTGCCTATCTGCACTGGCGCATTGCACAGGTAGTATTTCAGTGATGATATTAAATGCACTGAAATGGTTTAACTATTTGTTAATTTATTTGTTCCTTTCTGTTCAATTATTTGTTGAAATATTGGTGTGGTAAATATGTTTAATAGAAGCATAGAAAGACTTGTTTTGGCCAGGTAGCCGTAAAAACCTAAGGTTCATTCCTGAGGATCAACTCTAGGAACATTTTTATACTGATGTGAGTAATCCCATAGGGCAGTTGTCACCGGATTTGTGTGACTGAGCATACGTGTTTTATTTTTTTTTTTTTATATAACAGATGCCGTGGTAGAACAGTTTCATCCCCCTCCCCCGTCAAAGAAAAAAGAACAACAACAAAAAAACACACCAACCAAATGTTGTCAGTATGAGTACTGTGTAAGGCGTGGTTGACTCAGCTCTTCCGTAAAGGAGCAGTAAATCTTTTATCAAAAAATGTTATAGTTTTTGTACCCTTGTGAGTAAAACAAATGTTATTCCAACAGCTAGGAGATCATAGCAGAACATAATTCATGATGCTGAAAATAGACATGTCTCTATCAAATTCAGGCTTTGACATATCGGCTTTGTTGATCCAGGGGAAGGCAGAAAAAAATGCTGAAGCCATTTTCAATTAAGCTCCAAGTTGCCAGTAAAAATTCCTTCCTGACTCGAAAGGGCATTTGGATATCTCCTTGTATCAACATCCCATCTGCATTGAAACCAGCTGTCATAATTCTCTAGATTGTTCTGAGCAGAAAGGTAACTATTGAAAGTATCTACAGTATCAGGGACAAATAATTGAACAGCCTTACTGCCCTTACTGCATAAAATCCATGCCTTTATTTAAGTGATAACCATTCAAATGTTTTTGTTATTGTGTTTTTATTCAGACAGTTAGTAACAGTGCTAACTGGTGTCCAGAATGCTTTTTTATGTATTTATTTATTTTATATTTGCTGATGCCCTTCATGGAAAAGCTTGAGTCCTAGACTATGACTTTCCTTAGTAAGTGATAACAATAGTGACAAAAACAAACACAAACAATAAAAAACCCAAACACATTTGAACTATTATAACTTTATGCAACAGGTGAAGCATTTATTCTCTCTATATACAGTGTGTGTGTACACTCAAAAGATAGGCAGTTTTATATTGCGTACGTGTGATAAATAGGTACCCCTATAGCAAAACCATTCCTTGATTATTCACTTCTTATGAAAGGGTTCTACACAACTGATGTGGAATCCGCAGGTGACTTGTGTTGCTGTTTTTCTGCCCCACTTCATTTATGTGTCATGGCACAAAAGGCATGATTTGTTTTTATGGATTAAGTTTATGAGAAGCACACTGAAAAACTGCCCATTATGCAATTATGGTATATACATCTTTTGCCAATGTATTTATTTATTTATGTATGTATTTATGTTTTTTCCAAACCTTCAGTATAATTTACCCTTTGGAGTATGGCAGAGTGCTATAGCAACTGTTTGGTGTTATGAGATATGTTCAGCATTCATGTACTGATAAGGGAACACTCCACTGATCACTGCTGACACTTTGTTCTGAAGACATATGGTCCTCTTTTTATCAGTTACCATAGATCAAAGTGACCTAAAATGTTGCATCTTCCTTTGGGAGCTGTTGTCTAGACATGTTAGATCTGTAAAAGGCTTGGTCTTGTTAACCAAAGACTTATGCAAAGCACACTTCAAGGATGGAAGAAATTGACCGCATGAGAGACCTGAACAGACCATCCAACACAATTATCCATTTGCCAATAAACAGAACCAGTCTATGAATAATCTAATTTCCACCCAAATTCATATTTGTGTTGTAGTCGATGAAGGATAACATGGGTTTAGGTGTTGATTGTTTTGCTATACCTGAGGAGTTCCTTCGCAGTACTACATATTGGACACATCTATTGCGGTGAACAAGATGCCTCAAAACTCTTGAATAACCATACAAAATATGAGACATATTTAGAGTGAGTTAACCAGGCAGAGGCACTGGTTCAACACAATTAATCTGAAGTAAGCTATGCTTTCAAGATAACTTTTTTTAACTCAACTTAGACAGACTACTCGGACCATATAGAAGGGGATTAATAAGTCAGCCTATAATTGGCTTCTCCTGATACTGTTTTGCTGGATGGTGCAATACTTAAAAGATGAAGGGATCTGGAAGTTAGGAAAGGTTGCACATCATGTTATTGGGTGAGCAAAGAGATCTTATGAGAGGACAACCCTACAGAAAAGGACATATACCCATTAGAATATTCCTCGGTAATGTGAGATGGAGGTTCCATGCAGCTCAAGAACATTTGAGAGGGATACCACAGATAGTCATCCCTGCTGTCACATGCTGGAGCTCCTGCAATTTTACAAATAGTTTAATGTAACAACATTAAAATATGTGTTCAGTTCAAGGTCCTTTCAACTAGTTTTGAAACAGGCTAGGGTGTTGTAATTACTGGAAAGAGGCAGGCAGCCAGTGATATGTCCATGCTACTCCATTCCGTAGGGGGCATTAGGAGTGGTGCTGGAGATGTAGCTTAAAGGGATAGTAATGTTTCATAATAAAAGCAGCTCTAATTAATCATCATAGTATTTGGACTTTGGAGAGTGTTATTTCAATTCTGTCAGAGTTGTAGTTCAAGAGTAATTCAATGACAAAGTGTCCCCCTCCTGCCCCTTTTACTGATGTAACACTTTTCAGCCAGATCAGAAGGGAGGTGCCCAGGTAGACTGCAGAGAGGGACAATCTTCAATTAAGATAAGGGAAAAACCTGAAAATCTTGTCAAGGGGGGCAGGGATTTCATTGTTTTCATTGTAAGAAGATTGTCCCCTGCTGTTATCTGTCTGGTCTTACAACCAAATTCCACATCTGAGAAGAGATGTCTTACACTAGGTAAAAGGGGCGGGAGGGGGAACTTTGCTTGTGAATATCTCTTAAACCATAAAGGTTTGAGAGATAAGACTTATATCATTCTTCATATTTTTAATGCCTACAAAATAAAATAAAATAAAGTTAAAACGAAGTATTACTATCCCTTTAAAGTTGTTACAAAACCTGCCTTGCTGTTTCTTACAGCCTAAGTGTGGAGCCATATGAATAAGGAAAAGAAAAATAATTCTGGAGTAAACCACCTTCACGATCAGTGGAAAAGGGAATGAACAAAAAATAAAATCCAATTTTTCAAATGTATCTCTTCACCTCTTGAGTGCTACAGAGGCTCAACACATTGTGAATCAATGAGCAGGAAGGGGTGAAGAGACCCATCTGAAAAAAGTGGGAAATGTGGGACTTTTGATTTGTCCCCATTATGTAGTTGGTTTGCTCCTTTGTTCACAATGTGTTGGAAACCTCTATAAGACTAGCGCTCAGGGCTTTAAAGCTTAATTTGAGTCAATTGACATTTTAATTTGCTCCTTATGGTGTAGCTGGTTTGCCACATCATTGTTCCACTTTTATTTGTGCATAAGACCAATAGTTTCTCAAGTAAAAATGATACCTTTATTTGCTAACAGTGGATCTGGGATGTAAGCTCAAGATAGCTAGGTTGTTCTTATTTTGCCTGAAAAAGTCACATGTCTTGAAAGCCTGCATCCTAGAGCCACTCATTTAGCCAATAAAGGTATAATTTTACTCTACTAGTCTCCTGCATTTTCTATGCCTAACACAATACCACACTTTACCCATAGTTTCTCAAGGTGCCATAGACCCATAAACCTATGAGCTTTCAAGTCTTATGCGCCTCGCAAAATTAATATTAATCAATGGAAACAAAGCTCCCAATGGCCTACCCTCCATGAGGGTGCAACTCACAGAGATCTTCTTTCCCGACATGGCACACACTACACCTACAAAATCTTATTTATCATTGAGTGAGTAAGCAGTTTCCTTGCAGCTGTCTGGGTTTGCAGAGGTGTTAAAATTGCCACATGTCTACTTTCCTGGCTTAGTAAATTAGTAAAGCCAATGACTGAATGAATTGCCCCTTCACTTGAGCACATACATGTGCATACATATGTACACATATAGTCATGTACAGCTGATTCCCTTTAGGCACATGGAAAGCAAGGGACCATGCTAGGGATACCCTTCTACTTGGGGAGACTAGAAAGCAAAAAATGTGAGGAACAAAATGATGTTTGTTGTCCTAAAGCACATTGGAGTGAAAAATGTGACCTGAGTGTCTACCATACCTTAGAATAAAATACTTCATTTTGTTCAGACTTGATGTGCATTTGTCACACTTTTTGTTTGTTAAACATATGAAGTAATGTGAATGTTGTTACTGAATTTTATCAGTAGTAATTTGAAAATGTGCATTACAGTCCTAATCCATGGGGCGGGGGTGGGTATGAATCTGTCAGAATAGCTCATTTTCTGTGGTTGGACATGGGCATAATAATCATGTGGCTGAACTACTAGGTTTGTACTAGAGTGTATGATTGCTTCAGTGCATAATGGTGTACACATTTCACCGCCATCAAGACTTTATTAACAAGCCCAGAATTCTTCCCCATTGCATGCACAGGAGAATTGAATCATTTTACACCACGTTCCTCTGTGCCTTGTCAGTAGGTCGAGAAACAAGGCTCTGAGGAACAGAATGCCCCAAACATCCATACACTCCCCCATTGACCCCCCCCCTCCCCTTGATTAAAGCAGCATAAAGGGGTGATGTTTTTCAGTTTAGTAAGTACATAGGAAATAGAGAGATGCAGCACAAATGATATGGTGCCAGTACACATTTTAGTACTGAATAGGATTAGTACATCCCCCCCCTGTGTTGTTACATGTACTTATACAGAGAACACTATGGTGTATAACCCCATCTTTGATCATGGCCCTGGAGCCCAAGGGAAGACAGACAACTGACCCCTTGAGTACTAGATATCTTGGAGATGTCCCTGGCATCCAGGAGATAAATAGAACAAAGTGCCTTTTATTATTGCATAGATTTAGTTGCTATTGATGTATGCTCAGGGGTTGTTATTTCTTGTAAAATGTCCACTGTAGGTAGGCCTGAAGGTTGCAATTGAGTTAATTCTTGGGTACACCTAATGACCCATACTGATGCACCTGGAGATTACTTTACCAGCTCTCTCACACTGCCAAACCTTTGTAATCGTCATAAACCTGACAAGTGCCACCACTCTCTCATCTTGCTTACTGAATCCTGAATAAAATTAGGGGAAGTTTACTTAGTTGCTTAAATAAGAATAAATGTCACATTTTAAATAGAAGGGGAAAATTCTAACTTATACTGACCTATTTTCCCTCTGTGATTTCGAAAAAGGCAAGATTAGCATGGATATTGCATTTTCAAGGACCTCGCCACTATTAAATAGACTGTTAAGTGCATTTTATGGCTGGAGAGTCTGTTCCCAGTTCAGTACAGGAGACGTGCTAAGTTCATCTGTAGCTGCTACATTGAACACTCACTGAATAAAATTCTTTCTTGGGAGGTTAATACTTGGTGCCTTGAAAGTACATAATATAAGCACTTTAACCCTGTGCTAGCCCCTCTGCCAGTACAGCAGTTACATCTTGTTAATAAAGCAAATCAAGTGAACAAAGGCCTTGCTGTTTTATTAAAAGGAAAGTATTGTGTTATGTGGAAAAAATATGTAGCAGGATTTATCCCATACTCTCATTGCCTAGAGATGTTTTTATAATCCTTTGAGTGCCAGAGTGCAAAGCAATGTGTTCTTTACCCCTCTGGCACTCAAAGGGTTAAGTAATAGCTAAAACAAAATGCTTTGGGGGGCAGTGCTTCCATGGCCTGAAATTTTACTGTGACACTGTTGCTACTGACAATAGCTGTCCATACACTCATGTAACAACAGCGCTACCATAACATTTCAGGCTGTAGAAGTACTGCACACACAAAATGCACCTTAGAGCTGTAATATTTTTTGATAAAGCATCTGTCTGCAGTTACTCAGAAGGGTAAACCCTTCAATGTTAATTTTTCCATCTTATTCAATGCTTTCTCCATAATGATTGATGTAGTATTAGAAACATAAACCAAGTGGTGATGTTCATAAAGTAATGTCAGTTATCATTATGATAAAATCATCCATCACATTGATTAACTTTTTGGATGCTAGAGACATCTCCTTCCAAGTGGTTACAGTTCTGCATATGAAGGGAATACTGCAGGGCATTATACTATAATGCACACAAACATAAATGTTGATAAGAAACCCTTAAGTTTAATCATGGTAATTCAACTGGGGGGTAATTAATTTCTTCTGTTTATGTCCAAATGTATCTGGTTGGGCACTGAGGGGCCCTCCAGTTGTTACTGGACTACAACTCAAATCACATTTTGTAAACTAACAGCTGGTGGAGGTAATGGGAGTTGTAGTTAGACAGCAGCTGGAGGGCCTCACATTGATTAGTTGTGACATATATGAATAATTTGGATTAAACCTCTGGACGGTAGCTAGTCCAGAAATTAATTACTGGCTCATGCTTATTATTCATTTAGCTTTTCATGTTAGTATATTGTACTGAGAGTGTGCTGGCATTTCACCACTGTAAAATAAAAATGTTATTCAACAGAATGACAAGTATGTCACTGGGGGCATTATAATGCATGGGCGTACCTGGCACATGCCAGATTTAAAGAAATAATCCTTTTTTATCCAGTCGTCAGATGGTTAGGGATGGGAGAGGCTTTTTGGGTGCACAACACTGAAACGTGTCTGCTTTTACTCACAAATAGGAAGGTAAGAAACTAAACATAAGAGAATCTTAACCCTTTAAGTGCTAGAGGTATATGCTATGCATTGCATACCCCTCTGGCACTCAAAGGGTTAAATGTTAACCTATATTTACATGCCTCTATTCACAAGGGTTCTTAAAACTGCCCTGCATTACAGTGTTAAAAGCCTGGGAGATGTGAGATTAGCTGTAGTGCAGGCCTGTCCAACTGGGGGCCAACAAGCAGGATATGGTCCAAGTGTGACATTTGGGGTCGGATTCACATCTCAGGCTTCACTAGGCAAGATACATTTAGCTCAGCCATGGCATACCCCTCTCATGACTTGACTCAGCCCTATACACACCTCTCTGGTCCTTAAGGGTAAAAAAAGCCCCCTTCAAACGTGGGAATTATCACTTGTCCCCCTATGGTGCAGTTGTTTTTTTTTCTTCACAGAAATGTTCTTTGGAAAATAAATTGGGCTCTTAACCCTTTGAATGCCAGAGGGGTATGCAGTGTATTGCAACACAATGCATTGCACACCCCTCTGGCAATAAGAGGATTAACCAATTTCCTCCCCAGAAAACCCCCATTCTTTTATTAGACCTCTCTAGCATTCAAATTGCCAAATGGACATTTTATGTTAGTGAGAACCTTTAGAATTTGTATCTCTTCCCTTTGGTGAAATCACTGGAGGGTGGGGGTGGGGGGTGAGGTATGCACTGAAGATGTGGTAAAGGGAATATATACTGTGCATGGAGGCTAGTATCAAGATCTCTCCAGCTTGAGATATCTGAGTACATAGGCTCCATGGAATAGCAAAGGAACTGAAGAGTTTCTCTCACTAGAAAGTTCATCTCACCTTTCTGCAGGGCCTAATTTACATCTCAAGCTCCCCCAGCCAACCTTCAGACCTCACATGACTCTACCTGTAGCTCCACCCACTGTTGCATGACAATCAATATAATCCTGTTCTATAGAATACAAATGAAAAATTATCATAGCCTTGCTGCTAGAGAGGTCTCCAGCCCATTGATTTGTAATGTGCTGGAGATCTCTCTAGCATCCAAAGTGTAAAATTCTGGTAAGTAAATGGGTACATAAACTGATATACTGACCACCATAAACCTGGGACATTAAGATTACTCTGGCTATTCCTGCAACTCAGATTTGACTGTGAATGGCACTGCTAAATCTCACCCAAAATGTAGCATTCCGGGCAGTTGCCTGCTCTGCCTAATGGGAAATCCAGCCCCCTTCTTCTTAGTACACCAGTTTCACTGTGCACCATTGGATCTGTATGCTGTTTAACTCCCATAAAGCGTGATAATAGCATAATTTATTTGCCTATATATGGGTGTTTGATGATGGCTTGTGTTTCAGGAATGTCCTTGACTTGTCTAAGAGACCCTGATCCAAAATGGATGTTCAGTTCAACTTTGGGACATGACCTCCATTAATGATCTTCCTCTCTCTGTCTTTGTCTCTCAGTGACTTTCTCCTCTCTGCTCATGGATAGCATTAAGCCAATGAGGCTGATGTGCCAAGTACTGGGGGATAGCGCTAAGGCATTATAAAGTGGGGATGACTTCTCTAGTTCCTATATTAATCTATGGAGCCAATGCACTAAGATTTCTTCAGCTTTGGAGACATTAGTGCATAGACTCTATAGAATAACATAGGAATTGAAGAAGTGGTATGACTGGAGACTTTATCTCCACTTTATCTCCTCTTTATCACACCTTAGTGCATCTTCCCCCTGGTGTATTTCTGGGACAACCAAAATGGATATTTTATCACCTTGAATGCCAAGGCGGCCTCTAACGCGTTTGTAATGGGTAGAAGGAGTCCCTAGCATTCAATGAGTTACAAGTCATATTTAAATCAATACGATTTCCATTTGTCCCCGTTTTGTTTGTTACTGAATGAATCCAGTTCTTTGTACATCAGCTTCCATGCTTTTGACCGACCCTTTCACTGAAGACAGGCCTCCGGCTGTGAAATGGTTAATGCTCCCAGGACATAGAAAGCCATCAGTGCTAGAGCAAAAATCAAATCTATTTCTAAAAACATGTTTTGCTTGAAACAGGTATCATCGCTGGCAGCCTTTGGTGTCAACCATCGATTTATCATCCCCAACAAAATTGTTACTCTCTTTCAATTTATCTTTTGGGGACAAATCTTAACTCGAATGGGCCACGTTGGTCATAGCCGGTAGTCATGAGGAAATGGCTTATAAAAAATAAATCACCTTATTAAAATTAGAGTTACTGTGGAATAAGATGACATCCAGGAAAGTATTCACATATATCTTATGTAGGGGCTTGCTTTATCCGTCACTGAGTCCCTTTTTCAATCAGTCTGTGTGTTTTCGACTCACGATAGATAGATAGATAGATAGATAGATAGATAGATAGATAGATAGATAGATAGATAGATAGATAGATGTTCACCGAAAAGTTGAGTAATCCCGGGGCAAACCAATTGCACTAGGGGGGTTGTTTCTCACTTATGGTGTAGTTTGTTTATAAAGTAATTAATGCGATGTTTAACCCCTCTGATCTTTAACACTTTGAGTGCCAGAGAGGTGTCCAACGCGCATTGCAACGCAATGCGTTGGATACCTCTCTGGCACTCAAAGGGTTAAAGGGTTAACATAAAGCTCATTAGATAGATAGATAGATAGATAGATAGATAGATAGATAGATAGATTCGCTTTTCAATCAACTGTTTCTAGTTATTGTTTCTGCTTCACAATGTGTTTGCGACCTCCCTAGCATCAAACGGGTTAATGTATATGGAAAATGGTGGAGGTGGGGTCAGCGAAGCAGATCATAAAATAGAATAATGGTAAAAATGCAAGAGATGGAAACATAACTGATTGTAGAAAAGGTCCAACGATAAAACTATAAATGTCTTGTACAATAAATGGAACCCATTGTCTGTTACATTATACAGCACTGTGTGATCCTGATCTCAGGGTATTTCCCTACAACCTCCCTAATGTTCAGTGGCACATTCTGTGTGGCAGAGTATTATGTGCTGGCATTGTGGGTAAAATCGCCTCTGTATGTCTGGACTATGTCCAGAGAACATTTGTCCATAGTTGTTAACAACAATGAAGAGATTATAACGCAATGTAAATACTAGCAACTAGTATCCTAGAACCAAGACAAGGGGCATATAGGTTTACACCAGTTTACATTTGGAACTGCTTAAGTATAATTCCAAGTTATGATTCTGTATTATACAAGATGAGCGTAGCTTTGTCTCCACAAACGGACACAGTTATTGGTCCATAGGCCCGTGTATAGGGGGGACAAATATGGGGAAAATCACCTCCACAATAGGAGACAAATAAAAATCCCATTTACTTAACCCTTAGGATGGTAAAGAAGACTCAAATTACCTTACAGCTTGAGACCTCTGTAAAGTTCAAGGTGTTAACCCACTCAAAGGGTTAAAAAAGCATTTAAATAAACGCATATATGTATATCTGAATCTCTCCACTATTGTGTAGTTATTTTTCACCAGAATGTCTCCGCTTTTGGTTTTGTGCATATTGCCCAACATTTACATATTTTCCTCTGGATGCCCAGAAGCAGCATTTGGGGATTTAACGATTCATTATGAAGTGCCATTTATGTGTTTGTTTTAATGTCATGTCCAGACAGATTGGCTGCCGTTTTAGGAGATTCTGGCACATGATTAACAATAAGAGGAGCAGCCTATAGACTGCTAACAGATGTGATTAGCATTTTATATCTAAATATGACAGAATCTAGTCTGCTCAACCAGACCTTTATGGAGCCTTTAGCTTGGTTGGAGCCGAAACATTGACCACAATAAACAGATTTTTTTTTCCCATTAAAAGAAATAATTTACCACATTTACCAATATACATTAGTATACATTCCATCTATCTATCTATCTATCTATCTATCTATCTATCTATCTATCTATCTATCTATCTATCTATCTATCTATCTACCAGTCTATCTATCTATCTATCTATCTATCTATCTATCTATCTATCTATCTATCTATCTATCTATCTATCTACCAGTCTATCTATCTATCTATCTACCAGTCTATCTATCTATCTATCTATCTATCTATCTATCTATCTATCTATCTATCTATCTATCTATCTATCTATCTGTCTATCTAAAAATACATAAAACAGACTGGAGAAATCTAAGTGAGAGTAGCTAGTAATGTAGTGAAAACTTACTAGCCCTGCCAACATTAAACATGGAGATTAGTGTAATTTTTTCTCCTCTTCTGGATTTGTTTTACTAGTCACAGACTAATGCACTGGTGGAAATATATATATATATATATATATATATATATATATATATATATATATATATATATATAATATATATATATATTATACTGTTATTCAAACACAGGTGTAAGTGATTCCACAATTATTTTCTGGTGCCACTAAATATGACTTTTTATCAGCAGACGAGTGTTTGATAATAAATATACATTTTCTATCTTTTCTTTCACACATGTAAAATTAAACGTTGAGAACCCTATGTTCAAAGGAGAATGGGAGCAATTGTCGGACAAAACGGGCAAATATATTCCTAGAAACCTCAGTGGGGTTAAATTAGATTTTTAACCCATGGAATGCTAGAGAGGTCTCCAACGCATTGCAAAGCAGTGCGTTGGAGATCTCCCTAGCATCCAAGGGGTTAAAATCATAATTAAATAATTTTATTTGTCCCCAGTGTGGCAACTGGTTTGCCCCAGAATGATGCCGCTTCTCTTTTGAACACAGAGTCCTTAGCATTATATTTCATGCACTATAGGATTGCTCAGCTGAGTTGAAATGCTTCCCCATGTGCGCCTTTCTGGTCTACACTCTAATGATGGAGTCAAACTCAGCCAGTGAAGGGTATTTCTGCAATTGTAGTAAATTACAAATGAAAAGTTGGCTCTGGATAGCCATATACCAACTGTTAGAGACCAGAGCGTGGTCATGTTATCAATGTTTAGGATTCGGTTACTTTTAATACACCCCGGAGGACAAGCCTGCGATGCTTTACACTAATAGGCATCTGTCACTAACAGTGTCAGGTTTTCCCATGTGTGTCAAATAGTTTATTGAAGCTGAGAGAAAAGCAGAAAATAAGACAGTGTTGCTTGGACAAGCTGATGCCTTTCTCCCCTGGTCTTGTTGGCTTGTTGAAATCCAGACACTGCAGCCACTTTGCTTCCTAGATTACAAGGCTAGAGCAGTCTCCTGTGATGGCATTTAGACACTTCAGTGTGTCACTAATTCAAAAATAGGTTCAAATGCAAATGTGACTGGTTTGTCCTAGTTATTAAAGAAATCGTGACAGAAATATAACTTTAGTTACACTCATTAGAGATGAAAAGTGAACCAGAAAATCTAGCAGTGACCCTTAATATATGTTAAAAAATAGAGGCATATTAGATACCATAGAAAATGATTCAGCACCTAAACAGTAAAGACAGCTGAGGAAGTCATATTTACATTAATCTGCCGATTAGTGGAACTGGTTGATACATACGTATCTGTGTGTTCACAATATCAAGTGAGGGTTTTATTTGCAAATCGCGACTATTTATTAACGTGTTTTTATACAAATGCTACATATGGATTGCCCTGTCTGTATTAAAGTACGTTTTATTCGAATTATTGGTAATCTTTTGAGACACATTGATGCATAGGCTACTTAAAGCCTTGCGTATTCATCACGCTAAAGAGGTGCAACTCTGGAGCAAACCAACTGAATTTGTAACCCCTTTCTTTCTAGAGAAGGTCTGCAACGGATTGCACAGCAATGTGTCTGAGCCTTCTCTTTAAAAGCCCAATTTACAGCAATGGGAATTTCTGACACCCCCCCCATACACACGCACCTTCCATGGCACAGTTGGTTTGCTCCAGAACTGCCCATCTTTAGCATAATGAATAAGCCCTTTGGGGACATATGCACTAAGTACACCCAGGAGTAATTATTTAAGAAGTCGACTACGTCACAGAGGAGACTTAAAACATTAACCACATTTTCCATTTGATCTAAATGGGACTTTTAACCCCTCGAATGCTAGAGAATTGTCTAACACATTGCGTCGCAACGCCCTGCAGACCTCTCATTCAAGGAGTTAAAATATAATTTGAGAAGTGTCAAATTGTCCATTATGATGCAATGTGTTACACACCCCTCTGGTCTATAAAGGGTTAAACGCACACATTCTGAGTCTTAGCCGAGATCACAAAACATATCATGCGTTTTTACTCATCGGAAAATATCGATTAACCTTTTGAGTTCCACAAAGGTGTGCAGAGGTTTACTCATTTAAAAATTATATTAATGCAGATTTAATGCCAGGCTGACGTGACAATACGTACACTGTATATATATATATCTCTCTCTCTCTCTCTCTCTCTCTCTCTCTCTCTCTCTCTCTCTCTCTCTATATATATATATATATAAAATTATGCTTTGAAATTTAACCCCGTGGGTCCCAATTGGAGCCCATGCCTTTGACAACCAGTGTCAAAAAATATGAAAGTGAATGAAATTAATCACAGTTCCAAAGTCGTAGACTTTTTTCCCTCACAGCAAAATGAACGAATAAATGATGTAAGTAGATAAATTAAACTGAATAATTATGACATTTAAATTAAGAATGTAGTGACATTGGTTTAAAAGCAACATAGAAAATACAGGCAACAGTTGACAATAACACTAGGTGTAAATAGAGCACCGATTCTGCAACATATTGAGTCTGCCACCTAGAGTCTCCTGGTTGTATTGCAGGAGATTCCCATGATCTCTAACTACAGGACCCAGAGGAGAAGAAAGTGAGAGCTACCTTTCTGCTTGTTCCTTTGACCCTAAAAGGCCACAAACAGCAGCTGTATAAACTCATCTTTGTGTTATTTCAATAACACTGTGCTTGTTTTGTTTTTTCCCTGTGATCTTAAAGTTGTTCCTATACAAACATCACTATTAATTGCTCATTTAACCTCACAGCGGATTATAAATATAATCTTCCTTGCTCTAACTGCTTAACAAATAACATGCAGCAAAAATTATACTCGAGATCGCTGACTATAAATATTGCTCTTGTCTATTTGAGAAAAAAATCATGTTTACTAATCAAACCTTTTACTTATTTATAAATATCCTTATAGGTAACTTTTCTTCTTTTCTCAATATTCGGATTTAAAACTGAATACACATAATACAGTTTTCGATTAAGGGAGGAAAAATATAAATACTTATTTTTGTAAAATATGAGTAAATATGGAAGCACATCTCACCATTTGAACTATTATATATATATATATATATATATATATATATATGTGTGTGTAAATGTTACATATATATGTGTGAACTAGATAGATAGATAGATAGATAGATAGATAGATAGATAGATAATGTAGCTATAGATAGCAAAATAAGTCAGGGACTGGTGCAATTATTTATATATGATCTATATTTATATATTCCGCTAATTATTTTATTTAGTTAACCTTTTGGGTGCAAGCTAGAGAGGTCTTCCTAGCATCCAAAGAGTTAAACACGTTTAATGTTAGCTATGAGTAAATGCAGAAGCACACTCCATCAGCTGAACTCTATCTATCTATCTATCTATCTATCTATCTATCTATCTATCTATCTATCTATCTATCTGATATCTCTCTCTCTGTATCTATCGAAGAAATAATGCACTTAATTCATTAATCACTTGCTTGCTAGAGAGGTCTTCTCCAACACGTGCTTTTGAGACCCCACTAGCACCCTAGGGGTTAAAGAACTCCTTCTTGTCCCCTTTAGTTTTTAGTGTAAGGAAATAAAGCGACTTGCTCCCTCTCTATAGCGAGCGCTGTAGCCTGACCCTGCTCTGTACAAGCTGTGGTATTATTGCTATGTGCAGAAATATGAGGGAGTAATTTTATAAGTAACAAAGGATCAGGACTGGAATGAGACCCTGTTATCCAATGTCATTTAGAAGCACAGGATCAGCAGCTTCTTGAGTCTAAAAGTGAATCCAAGAAGAGAAGTCCTTTCCCTTTTCCCAGGAGTATCAGCTAAATATAGCAGTAACCTCTCGGTTGCACAAATGATGGACCATTTGCTGTTTGTGTAAAACCGATTAGCCAGACACAACTGTGAAACAACTTGCTACTTTTATACTGCAGCACACAAACAGATTTAGATCAGTTTAGTTTTGCCAGTAAAGAGAGATTAGGGATGATGTTCAGTGGGAAGATGCTTTCCCTTATGACAGGAGACATAATATCTGTTGGGTATGGTGACTGTCCCTCAGTGTCACGTTATCAGCAGCCTCTTACTTATATACTTCAGACTATCGCATAACAGCACAGCTTGTTTTATTTCGGTATATTTATCCCAGGCACATAAATGTTTGCTCAGTGAGAAATAATATTTACCAGGGCCTAAAAAAAACACATGATCCGACCATGAATTTTAAATAGGAAACGATTAACCCTTTGAGTGCCAAACCCGCTGGCACTCGAAGGGTTAAGATCCGTTTCACTAACTAAATAATCGATTTTTCAAAAATATTGAAGTCTTGTTTATATACAGGAATGTTATTTTGTTTTATATGTAGCGGCCATTTTCCCCCTTAGTAATACTAGTTCAATCTGCAGAAGTCATTGTGTACATGTGATTAGGTTATCAATGAATAAATCTGATTTTAACGTAACTTTGAACCGCTTCTTAATTGTATTCTAAGCAATAAAAGTCACAAAATGAGAATAAATGAAACGTTTAACAAGTTGATTAACTCGTATTTTCAACCCTAATTTAGAATGTATCTAAAGACAGGGATTTTATATGTAAAGAAACGTTTAACACCTGTGCATTTTAAACCTTTCAAGACCAAAAGGATGTCCAGTGCATCTGAACTTTAAAGGGTTAACTAATTCTTGAAGGAGCTTATGTTTTTGCAACTGACTGACACTAATATACATTATTATTAATGATGATTATTAATTGTTATTAATATTACTAGTATAATTAATTTACAATGAATTATGGTTGAGTTTTATTTAATCGACTCTTAACCCTTTGAGTGCCAGAAGGGTAAGTAACGCATTGCAAAGCTATGCGTTGCGTTCCCCTCTGGCGTTCAAAGGGTTAATGTTTATTATTTTTCATTGTTTATTAATAGAACTGACTTGTTAAATAATTTAAAGTCACATTACAAAAATAATTTGCATTATAAATAAGTAGTATAATTTGCGGTAGCTGTAAAACAATGCATGGTATTGTTACCGTTGTCTTCCGCTACATAACCCTAAGTTCATGAAATAAAAATAATAATGTTTCCATAAAACATAACATTGAATTCTAAAATCTCAAAGAACGTTTATATTGGTATAGGAATTTTACACTAATTGAGGTTGATATACCATACAGAAATGGAGTAACTAACTGAATTGTGTGGGGGCGGGAGAAACATTAAATGCGGATTTTAACCCCTTCAATGCTAGCGGTCTCCAACGCTATGCCTTACATAGTACATTTATAGTAAAATAGTAAATTAGGTTGATAAAAGACACAAGTCCATCAAGTTCAACCCTTGCCTCATAACCCAGAGAAATGAGAATTATATTGCTTTCCTGCTACCAAATAAGTTGGTCTTTATCAGACCTTCCTGATTTGCCTACTGATGCACAGTGTACCCCTGTATATTCTGTTTTGAAATAATGTATTTAATCTTCTCTTAAATGTATCCATTGTATCTGCCATAATAACCACATCCTTGGGCAAGGAACTGAAGAGTGGCTAGCATTTAACGATTAAAAGATTCACCTAAAATGATGGAAATTTAGAGAATTCGTCCCATGTGCTCCAGAATAGCTCCAGTTCTTAAAACATCCTATATATACATATGTATGTTTTCTATCTATCTATCTATCTATCTATCTATCTATCTATCTATCCATCTATCTATCCACCTATCTATCCACCTATCTATTTATCTCAGATACTCGTAGCAAAGTTGAATTGTTCTGTACCGAATAAACTGATTTTCCTAATTGAAATATTGATAATTAGTTATCCCAGTACACTTAACGGATTTGCGTGGACAAACTATATATATATATATATATATATATATATATATATATATATATATATATATATATATATATTATGAAATAAAACGCAAATATTAAAAATACCAGACCAAAAATCATTTTTAAGATTTATTTACAAAATTTTGTACAATACGATGGAATAACATTTAGAATACATATATAATCATTCATATATAAACAGACTTTTTAATAGAATTACATTTTTTTTCAATTTTCTTGAAAATTTAATATTTAAAATTTCTTCTGTACATTTCTGATAAAGGAAGAGTGAACCTTCAGAAAAATGAAAGCTCAGTGCTCTATTCTACCGTTTTCTTAAAAAAATAAAAACCCAGAAAGTAAAATCGAGCATTTTTTTCAATACAAATATGTACAAATTGTTGATTTTGTGTTTTTTTACCTGCACATAATGCAGAACGATAAAGTTCGCTCAGTCCTGGATTTAGGAAAGATCTTGTCTGCATGGTTGGGTTTTCAAGTTCATAGTGAGGATGATATACAAGGTAAAAGTGATGCAATTCTGCTTCAAACCAAATATACCATGGGGAATAAATATATTTTCTAAAAAAATGTAATTGATTGAAATGGGGTTTTAACCCCATGAATGCTAGTGCGGTCTCCAACGCATTTCTTCGCAATGCGTTGGAGACCTGTATAGCATTAAATAGGTTAAAATTACCCATTCCATTCAATGTGGATTGTTATTATTCCATATGTTGCAGAGGGTTTTGCCCCAAAATTGCACCACGTTTCCTTAGTACATCACATTAAGTGTGTGATTGCCCATGATTATTGTGCTGGCCATTTGGCTACTGCAGCCGCTGCTGTGGGTAAGAACTGTCCAGATAGGAGGTTTGTGGGGACACTTAAAATAGGGGCAATGGCCGCTGTGCTTCTGGTAAGTGACAACGGCTGGTGGCTCATCAGAGCTGATTGCACTGTCACTGGGGGTCTGAGGAAAGTCTGTGCCCCCCCAGTGGAGGTTGCTGAGACCCCAATAATGTTCTCTATGCTGAAAGACGGTCTGCTGCTGGGCTCGGACTTGATGATGGAAGCGGCGGTACTAAGGCTGCTGAGCTGCAGCTGCAGGGTGGGGCTGAGCTGGGAGTTAAAGGCTTTCCTGCTGAGTTCACTGGAAGGCAGGAGTGGGACAGCCGGGGGCAGCATGGGCCCCACCGGGGGGATGTAGGGATACTGTAGAGCAGCGGGGTGCGGGTAGGCTGCTGGGTGAAGCCCGTAGTGGCGTCCATAAGGGCTGGCAAGGCTGTAAGCCCCAAAACTTTGCATCATGAGTGCAGTCTGGTCTCTCAGGTTGTCCGGCTGGTGTCTTTTAAATCTTTTCCTCCTCCTGAGGAAGCTACCATTGTCAAACATGTCTTCAGACTGAGGGTCCAGGGTCCAATAGTTACCCTTGCCAGGGTTGCCAGGCTCCCGGGGGATCTTGACAAAGCAGTCATTGAGGGACAGGTTATGCCTGATTGAGTTCTGCCAGGCAGGGAACTTCTCCCGGTAGTAGGGGAAGCGATTGCTGATGAACTCACAGATGCCACTGAGGGTGAGCTTTTTCTGGGGGCTCTGCAAGATGGCCATAGTGATCAGGGCGATGTAGGAGTAGGGAGGCTTCACCAGGCTGCTCTTGGGCTTGCTCTGGATGGACCCGTTTGTGTTGCCCTCGTGGATGTCGCCTTTGCCCTCGGCCTCGTTGGCACTGTCTGATGGGCTCCTGGACAACTCCTTGCCCCCGAGTTCGTCCACCTCCTCCATGTGTTCGTGGTGGCTCTCGCAGTCACTATCTTTCTCCAGAGACTCGTCCCCCTCTCCCACCACATCAATGTCCACATCTTCAGCGGTCAGCACCGTCTGGCCGGACATGTCGCTGGTACTGCTGCTGCCAGAAAGGGTCATCACAGCTCTGGGTCAGACCAACACGGAGGAATAAAATAATGCCAGGAAAAATGAACTGCAGAAATGCCAGAGAGTAAGAGAGTCCTCCGGATCTGATGACTTGGGGCTGCGGGCCACCCAACTTGGAGCAAGGCACTCTGTGTTTAGATCCTTTGCATTGACACTGCCTTGTGCTGCTCTCCTGTTTGTCTCGCTGCCCCCTCCCTCCAGGTTTTGGGGGTTAGAAGAGTGCACAGTAGCTGACAGGGGATAGCAGAGCCACTTTTAAAGTCCCCCTTTTGAAAGACTGGCTGATAGATTACTTTCCAGTTAAAGATATACTAGCAGGCGCATCACGTGACGGTGTGACGTCACCCTCCCCCCTGCTAAGCCATGCAAAACTCAAGTTGTTTCATGGAATTGTCAACAAAGAGACAACAGTAGCACTACTTATCATCATCTGCAAGCATCATTGCAGCCCGCAGCCTGGCTTCACACTAGCAGGGGACTGGCAAATAGGACTATCAATCTGACACCATTAGCTTGCCTCTGACTAAGGGTGCACATTAGCAACACATTCCTCATATCACATTAGGAGCTGAGATGCTGCTGCCTTTTTGCTGGGTATTGTGATGTTGTGTAGTGTGCAGACAGAGGGTGAGAGGTACTGGGACTCCAACAGCAAGGATCATAGTAAGAGACTGAGGTACTAAGAGGAACTGGAGGAATACCGGAGCACACCAACTGCACCATAGGGCAGAAAAGCAATTCTCCAAATCTCAAATAAACTAAGTGGTGAATTTAACCCCTTGAACGCTAGACACGTTTCCCAATCGCCATGCATTGGCGATTTCCCTACAAGTAGTAAAAAGCCCCATGTGAACCAATGTTTATGACTTGTGCATGTGTCCCCCCGAATTGCTCCAATTGTTAATCAATCTCTCAACACTGGTAGCAAGTTCTATTTCACCACTGAGTTAATGTGACTTAGAGGAAGATCGTTGCCAACCAGCACCCTCTGCCAGGGTTATTGGGACTGGTATTATATTCATCAGCATCAGCTGGAAAGTGAGGTCAGAAAATGACTATTGATTAATCTATTAGATGAGTACAGGGAGAAATAAAAGACGTAAAATAACAAAGGAGAACTATAAATAAAAGCAATTTAACTAGTTGTGTAGAGGTGTTAAGGACTCAATCATGGCAGCGTTAGCATGTGAAAGGGTAGGAAATGAGGCAGTCATGGTTCCTATTCACCGGCAGAGGTGAGCTTGTCCTCAGCAGCTTCCCAGCAAAGACACAAAATAAAGAAAACAGGTTTCATGCAAAATCTCCATTTCTTTTCTCCTAGGAGTTTGTTTAAATTCAAAACAAGACATCTGAAGAAGCCATGTCGGAAACGGAGATTTACTAAGTAATTGTTCTTTTGTCTAATTCCAGCTTGCTACCTTCAAGAAAATATTGGGATCTGGCCTTAAAAATCATCTCTATACCCTGACTATAAAAATACTATTCCAGTATACATTAACCATTTGAGTGCCAGAGGGGTAGGCAACGCATTGCAAAGCAATGCGTTGAGTACCCCTCTAGCACTCAAAGGGTTATACTCTTAACGCCTTAAGGAGTGGATGGCTGTCCAATGCGTTGCACAGCCCTCTGGTCTTCGAAGGGTTAACCTATTCGGCGCCAAAGAGGTCTGCAGCGTATTGTTCCTCTATAATTCAGGGGGTTAGTTTCTATCTATCTATCTATCTATCTATCTATCTATCTATCTATCTATCTATCTCTCTCTCTCTCTCTCTCTCTCTCTCTATATATATATATATATATATATATAATTTGTTATAATCAATTGCCACATCGAAATGCAGCTTTGAAGTTTTCGATTTCATTCCAATTGATCCTGCCTGCACTATTTTCCTTCCTGCATTAATTAAAAGATCCATAATTGACAAATAGATCAATTCTTTGTACCACCTCTCTATTAACACCCAACAGAGCCATGTGAATGACTTTACGATGGGGACTTTAAATAACCCGTTAACACTGACAAGGTTTATTCCGTTCAAACAAACCCTCCCCATTCCTAGCCCCATGTGTGTGCAGGAGTTGCAGTCCGGCAGCACCAGGCAGAGCTGCTGACTGGAGGAGGGGCAAGCTGCGGACTACTCCCGAGGTGTGAAGTGAGAGACAAACATCGGTGAGGGACAATAGATTAACGAAATGTTAGTTTGTTTTCGTGTCTTCCCTTTTACATTGCTTTTGTATTATGCCTTTATCTTGTTTTTTCCAGATATCTACAGAAGATTAGATGATCCATTCTCCTGCTGACACTCCGATATACTGTAACATTGGATTTACACAAAATGCTTACCTGTCACATTCTGTGTATCTGTGTACTATGCATTCGATAATGTGTGTTAATTACGCATTTAGAATGAAATGTTTCCTTATCATATATTTAAGTATGTGAAAGAACTGCTATATATATATATATATATATATATATATATATATATATATATATATATATATATAGTGAGCAAAACTTCAGAGTTAATATAGTCGTTATACTCAGGCAATATGCCACCGTATCATGGGTTAATATTGAATGCATCAGTATTGGCTGTACTTACTCTCTCACGGACACACTATACACACACACACTATATATATATATATATATATATATATATATATATATATGTATGTGTGTGTGTGTGTGTGTGTGTGTGTGTATAATTTAATAATATGAGACACTTTTAATATCTTTGCGTTTTCGTGTACTCTGTTGAAAATGAATGTCCAAACCAACTGCACTTTTGTGGGCAGATACAAACTCCTTTTTACTGAGACAGAGATTTAACCCCTTGTATGACGAAGATGACCCAGAGCAATGCGCTATCTACTTCTTTAGCATTCGAGGGATTAAAAGCCCCATTTAACGTGATTATATTGTTTTATTTGTCCACATGATGCCGATGTTTGGTCCACCAGTCCATTATCCTACATTTTTTCAACGTAGGACCCTTAATCTTTTATTAAATTGATATCCAAGCCAGTACAGGAATAGTAAATGATGAAATAATCGCATTTATAACTTGCATAGCTAATTGCATCCTCTTAATATCCCTCTTCTGATTTCACTTTATTAATTACATGTACAATCCTTTCATTCCACCAAATGATCCTAATTTCGTTTTTTGCCATCTGGACTCCAGGGTAGTTTTCAATACGGGTTTGCTCTGGCGCTCAAAGGGTAAGACTGCACAAGTAAGAATCTGATCCAGTCTGTCTCTCAACGGGTTAAACTGCACAAGCAAGAAACTGATCTGATCAGTATTGTTGTTCCTTAGTTGATACTTTTGCGAACACCAGAAAAGTCAAATTAATTGATTCATACCATTAATTACGGCACTTAGCATGAAAAGAAACGTTTCCCGTCGATTAGAGATGTATTGTGCTAATCTCTTGTTCAGTTTAACATCTGATCCATACAAGATCCCCAGCAGTAACTTCCATGGGAGATGGGAAAAAACCCTCCACAGCCCTCACCAAAACCACTTATTTACTGTCATTCACTGGTAGACAAAATACTGTTTAATTCTGTTGTGATTAGTATAACATCATTTGAGCTTTCTACCCTTTCCAGGAATTTAAATGAACTGTTCAATGTCATTATAGTGAGTGTGTTGGTTATAGTGTTTGATTTGGTTTAGGAGGCTAAATCTTCCCATAAACATCACTTGTGTGTAAAGGTTTCCTTTATTGTACATTTGGCACTATGCTGGTGTTAAGTAAATCCTGTTTAAGCCTAATTGCAGTTTGCTATTAAACTCACAAGTTAATCACAAGTGCCCAGCTTAACCAAGAAAAACCTTTTACAATAATAAGCAGGGATCAGTGAGAGAGGCTGGGGTAGGACGTGGCCTAGATTATATTTTTGGCATATCATTTTAAATATAAATATACATTTAATATAGGTATAGACGTTTTAATTCATTATGGGAGATGACATTTACATTTTGTGAAATATTTAAAGCCGTATGTTCAAGTAATTATGGGGAAACCCAATGGGCAATACATACAATATCCCATTGACTGAAATCGGAATTTAACCCTTTGAATGCTAGAGAGATGCATTGGGGACATGTGTAGCATACAAGCGATTGAACGCTGTATTTAAATCAATATGAGTTGGTGGATGCTTATTTGTCTCCTATGATACAGTTGGTACGTCCCAGAATTGCTACACTTTTTAACCTCTAAAGTATTCTAGAGGTTAAAAGCTCCATTTAACCCCTTAACGCAAAGCGTCGCACACCTTTGGTCATTTCGGGGTTAAATCAATGGGATTTTTTTTCTTCTTTATGCTGCAATTGCCCCTCTCTCCTTGTTATCATGTCTGTGACAATATCTGGTAGTGACATTTGTCACCTATTGTGGGGTCTTGGTAAAAAAATATTTGACAGTAGTTAAACATGATAATCACAAATGGCTAAGGCAAGGCGTGTATTTCTTATTAACCCTTTGAGCGCCAGAGGGGTACGCAACGCATTGCTGAGCAAAGCGTTGCGTTCCCCTCTGGCACTCAAGGGTTAAACTTTAAGCCAAATAGAGTAATATGAGCAATGGCGTTGTGGTCAGTTCTGTTTTCATTTGATGCTCGGCCTGTAATGGGTTTTAAGGGAAAAAAAGGGAATCAAAAGTGTCCTCTTTTATCTGTTTTAAGCCTATTACTTTCACTAATGAGTTATCCCAATCAGTGACCTGCCTTTGATTGCGCTGGCAGTAGGGACACTTGGAAAAAGGCAAGTCAGTCTGACAGTTCACCGAGTAATGACAGCGATCAGAAACGAATATATTTGCTCAGGTTAATCCTCTGTTTGTAAATTTCAATACGGCTCCCCCCCACTACCTTAAAATATAAAATAATATATATTCATATAACCATGTTACAGCCAGGGACAAGATATACCTTAAAATGATCCATACCTTAGTAAATATTTAACCATTTGAGTGCCATAGGAGTATCCAATGCTTTGAATACCGCACTTGCACGCAAAGCGTTACATTGGACCTGCACTCCTTAACCCTTTGAATGTGAGGGAAGAAAGGATTTAAGCGTAAAATACTAAATACTTCTAAATATTTGAAATCTGTTTATAGTATGTCAGCCTTTAGATGCAAGGGTGGGAAAGGGTTAACATTACAATAATATAAATAATAATAATTATTATTACAATAATATACAGCTATACTAAATATGTAAATTGGATATATCCTTCTTAACCTCATAAATGCTGGTGAGGAAGAGAGTTAAGCCTTAAATAATCTTTATCCTATATATTAAATTAGCTCTGTAACCCTTACCTTTTAGAATCCAGGGATAGAATGTGTTAGCATCAAAATAATCCATATTTCTGCGAAATATTTTGATTGGCCTTGTCATTCTTATCCCCTTGGATTCCAGTGAGTACAATAAAATAATCAATATTTCTTTTAACCTTTTAAAGACCAGAGAGGTGTGTAATTCATTGCTTTGCAATGCGTTACGCACCCCTTTGGTCCTTACATGGTTAACTATTTAAACTACATCATTCAGCACAATCATTATATCTAGTAAATATTTAAACTACATGCGGACTTTTTAATCTCTTGGGTACTAATCAGGGAAAGGGTTAATCTTAACATAATTCATATTTATATTCACTATATTAATTGGACCTTCACTACTTAACCCCTTGCAGGCCAAGGCGGTAAAAGATGAACCTTGAAATAATCAATTCTTCTAGTAAATATTTAAATTGCACCAGTCCTTCTTAACCGTTCGAGTGCCAAAGCAATGCTTTGCGTACCCCTATGGCACGCAAAGGGTTGACACCCTTTATGCAAAAATGCACCTAAATTAGTACATTTGAGCTGCATCCCTTGAACCATTGATTGCCAATGAGGGAAAGTGTTAACCTTGAAACAATCAATATTTCTACTAAATATCTAATTTGGACCTACACCCTTAACCACTTGGGTCACAGAAAGGGAAATGGTTAATATTTAATATTAAAAAAAATATATTACGACATATTTAAAATGGGCCTCCCATTCTAAACGTCTTGCATGCTGATGAGGGAAAGGGTTAACATTAAAATAATCAATATTTCTATGAAATATTTAAAATTGACCTGTAACCCTTTCAGTGCCAGGGGGTATGCAACGCATTGCCCTGCAACGCGTTGCGTACCCCTCTGACACTGAAAGGGTTAAACCTTTGGATGCCAGGGAGGGAAAATTAATAAATAGTTACAATAGAATTGCTCATATTAACCTCTTGGATGTCAGGCATGGGAAAGGTTCCCCTTAAAAATAAATATTCGTTTTCCTAAATATTTCAGTTGGACCTCAGCTACTTAGGATTAACCCTTTAAAGTTAAGTTAAAGGGTTAAGGTTGAAATAATCCATATCCCTTATTAAATATTTACGTTTGACGTACTCTTCTTATCATTTTGGATGCCACTGAAGTTTAACGTTTTCCTAATTATTTTTATTGTTGCTATTATTATTAATAATGTTAATATTATTATTATTCTTAATACATATTCCAGTTGGACATGCTTTCCTTAACACCCTGAATGCCAGAACGGTCTCCAAAGCATTGCGTTGGAGACCGTTCTGGCATTCAGGGGGTTAAGGTGCTTTTGAGTTTTTGTATTTTTGTATTTCATATGTATAATTAATATTGTTAACGAAGGCTGTTGTTTGATGATTAAAGTTGCATTTTATTTGAAAACAGCAGGTGGGATATTGTCTCCCCCTCTAATGACAAATATTGGTGTTTTCTGGTGCATAATATTACCTGTTCTGCACAAGCTAAGTTTTAATACAAACCATTAACTCTGAGCTGAGGACAACACAGAGAACAATGGTCACACTTCCAAAAACGCTTTCCGGATTTATTTGTACTGGAAATGTATAAACATCCATTCTGTAAAAGGCAACACGTTTAATTAACGATGAGAGAGCAGTTAGGGGCAGAAAGCTAGTAAAATTGTGTGATAAATTTATGGCATTGTTAGCGTGCTTTTAATTATGGCTATTATGTTAATTATTTCACATTAGCATGGAGTTATCAGCATGTCAGATTTAATCAAAACGAGTCTTTCTCTAGAAAATTGTTCTTTCCATCCACAATGAGGAAGGTCCCTCGTCTATATCATTGAGGGGAAAAATCCAGATGATGTGTTTGCTATCAGACTGCAGTAGGATCCCTTCAGGCTAGAAATCTCAGCAGCCTGGATCTTAGGGAGAGTTTTGTAGGAATTCACCATTTTCGCCCCCTTTGGAGAAGCTGCTTTATCATCCTGGATCACTCTGTCAAACAATATGATGCTGCTCATTTTTATCTGTCTTGTTTTACAAAAAGCCCATTCACAGTGCAGACAGTGAGCAGCACAAAGGGAGCCGTGGGCCAGCCCTGATTCTGCTGCTGCTCCTGATTCTTGCTCCTCCTGGATCAAACGACATTGACATAGAAAACACACACACAGCGCACACTCACTTACTTATACGTCGTCACACACAAACACACACACACTCTCACCCATTCACCAATACATTCACGCGCACGCACCAACCACACACTCACTTATAATTGTCTCTCTCTCTCTCACACACACACACACACCACACTCACTTATTACATTGTGACACACGCACACTCATTCACTCATACATTGTCTGACACATACGCAAGCACCATCCACATACTCACTTACGTATACATTATCACACAAACACTCACTCACTTATTCATAAATGGTCTCACACATTCACTCATAGATTGTCTCTCTCTCTCTCTCGCTCTCTCTCTCTCTCACACACACACACACACACACACACACACACACTCACTCATACATTGTCACACACACACACTCACTCATAAATTGTCTCATACACTCAGTCATAGATTGTCACACACATACACACACTCACTCACTCATACATTGTCTGACACACGCACCTACCACATACTCACTTACATATACATTGTCACACATGCACACACTTACTCAAAATAGTCTCACACACACATTCGCAAGGAGGGACGGGGAGACCCCCATCATTTGCACTTCATCTTTGATAGGGTTTTTAAAGCCCGAAGAAAATCCCACTTTGCTGTAATTTAATGAGCAGGGCCCTCTGATCCTCCTGTTCTACACATCTGATTGTACTATTTAATACCACTGTATGTCTATTCCCCAATTGTACAGCGCTGCGGAATTAGTTGGCGCTATATAAATAAATAATAATAATAATAATAATAATAATGTAAGCCACAAAATGCTTAGTAACCTTTTCAGTGCCAGGGGGTGTGCAACGAATTGCAAAGCAATGGGATTCACACCCCTCCGGCACTCAAAGCGTCAGTTCAGTCATTACAAGACAAGACTAATGTGGTTCTTCTGATATATATATATATATATATATATATATATATATATATATATGATATATATAAATTGAAGGTTGTGCCTTACAGTTTATTGTAGTTTGGGGATATATTGTGTATTTTTATGTAATAAGGACCGAGCAGAATGGATTTAATCCACGGGGTTCATTGGTGTGTCAAAGATCAGAATAACTATCTGTCTGTCTCGCTGTCTGTCCGTTTGCCTCTCATCTGAAACTTTCATATATGGAAAAATACAACTGTTGTTGCATGAGAGGTATTTGGAGATAATGAGACATACATCCAGGTTTGGCTGAATAACACATTGTCTGATCGTTTTCTTCACGTATTTTGCTTCTGCTGTGAATCTTTGGATTCTTTATTCACAAAGAAAGAAAGGGGCTTTACATTATCCGCTGTAAGTGTTACAATATTGCAAAGGATAAAAAACAAAAATTGCAAAGGATCGATGGGGAGAGATTAGATCATAAATTCATAATGAAAAACGTTAACTGCTAGGGAGATTCCCTGGCACCTAAAAGGTTAACTTTGTTGCACAATGTCAGTCTGATACCTGCTTAGAACTAAGCAGATTAGTAATATGGAGCAGGTTCAGTGCCGGGGGGAGTTGGCATGGTTTACCCTGGCACATGCTGATATACCAGATTGAGGCAGTATCACTGTTCTGGGTAGGACTAGTAGGATTCAATGAAGAACCAAGAGGCGTTAATCCAATCTGCATTGTAATACCTCACCCAAATAAATGAGTCGGAGAAAAGAAACGCCACTGGCCACTTAAATGGTGCATGGACACCTACATTCAACCTGATTTAGACATGTCCATCTTGACCTGGAATAACTTCCATGGACAGCACTGCCATGGCTCACATAATAGCCGCTTGCACTAACACACTTTGATGGCTTTTATAGCCTTCAGCACTACAGGAGCTGGGTACTGCGCAGCTCCGCATGGCGCAATGTTCATAGAGGGACTTGTCTATGGAAAGCAACAGACTGGGAGGACGATGGACTAAGAACTGTATGGGAAAGCTCTAAGGCGTGCTAAAGACGTGATAACTTCTCCAGTGACATCAATTATCCAATCCCTGTTAGCCTATTGAGCATGTGCACTAAGGTATCTGAAGTTGGAGATATGTTAGTATAGACTCCATAGACTAACATACAAATTGGAGAGTGTATCTCATGTTTACCACACGTAATTAGCTCATAACCAGTCTGGAATGACTCTGGATCAAATCAACTGCACCAGCGGGGAGCTGAAAATAACACCACACTACATCCTTGTTGGTTCAGATAGGGCTTTTAATCCATCTGAATCCCAGAAAGGCCCCCTGCATTATGAAGCAATGGGTTGGATGCCCTTCTATCATTCAGTGGGTTAAACGCGCCATTCATTTCAGTGATATATTTGAATGAGTTCCTTGTGGTGCAGCTGGTTTGCCCCAGAATATCTTCTTAGTAATCTCTGTTATGATGAAGAACTTTGGGTTTCATGGTCTAATGGATGAGACGATCAAACGATCCCTATACAGATGTAAGTTCATTTCGTAAGAACTTGAGTGATTCTGTAGCAAGTCAAACACACCACATGAGACAAATGAAAATGCACAAAATCCCCATAGATGTAACCCTCTGGTTGCCAGAGTGGATGCATAACACCTAGTTTGCCCCTTAATTACTCCAGAGGGGTTATGTGATAAAGAGAAGATAACCTATCCAATGCTGATGTCTCTGTTAGGACTAGAGTCTCCAACCTGAGCTATCAGTGCCTAGGCTCCACAGAATAACATAGGGACTGGAGAGTTTCACACTGCAAAAGTGATCTCTTCTTTAGTATGCATCACACCCAAGTTCTTTATAGTACATCTGTCGCACTGATGTAGAGAAACATATATATATATATATAAGCATATGCATTGACATGTAAACAAATCCCCAAATTACAACTGTTTAAACTTGGAGTTAACCCTTTGAGTGCCAGAGGGGTACGGAGTACAATGCGCTCCGTACCCATCTGGCACTCAGAGGGTTAATTCCTTGAGTGCTAATGAGGTCTCCGATGCATTGCAAAGCATTGAAAATGTCTATTAATCCAGGGGTTAAAATCATATATAAACCAACTTAATTTGTTATTGTTCTGTCAGGGAGCAATTGGGTTGCCCCATAATTACTCCAGGCCTTCTTAGTACATCAGTCTATATGATTCTTACCTTAATACGGGGCTTCATACCTTAATTGGTGTGAGAATGAGACGATGAATCTCCATACACACAGATACTGAGTCAGTAAGAACCGGAGAAGGTTCCAGGCCAAAATGTTCACCACTGAACCCCATGAATGCCAGAGACCTCTTTATTAACATTCAAGGGGTTAAAAGGTCCAATTTAAACTAATATGGATTAGTGATTCCCCTGTGGTGCAGTTAGCTACTCCAAAGAATTAGTCTAGGTTTAAGATGCACTAAGGTTTGATAAAGAGAACAGCGAGATAAACTCTCCAATCCCTGTGTTATTCTATGGCGCCTATGCACTAGGATTCATAAAGTGGTAGAGATGTTAGTGTGTAGACTCCATAGGATAACACAGAAACTGGGGAAAGTATCACATTGGAAATATTATTTCCTCCCAATTGCCTCTTTAGCACACCTTTGTACAATAATCCCCCAGGGGTTATGCACTAAGGTGTGATAAGCCTGCAATAGCTTCTCCAGTGTTATAAACTCTTCAAATTCTTTGTTACTCTGTGCATAAGGTTTCTCAGGTGTGAAAGCTGTTAGTCCATAGGCTCCTTAAAGTAACATAAGAGCAGTAGAATTGGTCTCACTGGAGTGCATCTCCCCTAGGTCTTCTTAGTATGTCCTTCCTATCTAATTGGGGGGTTTCATGTCTTAATATTTGGGAAAATTAGATGCTGAACTTCTATAGGCATAAACGCTCATTTAACCCATTGAGCAATGTGCAACGAATTGCCTGCAATGCAGCAACCCTTTGGCACTCAAAGTGTTAAAGGGATAGTAATGTTTCATAATAAAAGCAGCTTCAATTAATCGTCATAGTATTTGGGCCATGGAGAGTGTTAATTCAATACTGTTAGAGTTGTAGTTCAAGAGTAATTAAATGATAAAGTATCCCCCACCAGCCCCTTTTACTGATGTAACAGCTCAGCTCAGGGCAGCAGGGTGGTGTCTAGGTAGATTGCAGAGAGGGACAATCTTCAATTAGCATATGGGAAAAACCTGTCAATGGGGGCAGGGCTTTCATTGTTCTCTCAGTAAGAAGATTGTCCCTTGCTGTGATCTGCCTGGTCAAGTGACCAGATTCCACATGTGAGGGGTGGTGGTTTACACTAGGTAAAAGGGGAGGGAGGGGGATAATTTATCATTCAGTTACTGCAACTACAACTCTGACAGTATTGAAATAGCACTTTCTATAACTCAAATACTATGAAGATTAATTGGAGCTGCTGTTTTGGGAAACAATACTATCCCTTTAATAAGAAGAGCTAAAGCATTTCTGAAGCTAAACTTGTACGCCTTGGGACGAGTGAAATTCCCAAAATTCCCATTGATTGCAATGAGTTAGGTACCCTCTGGCACTCAAAAAGTTAAATGGCACTTTTAACCCCCTTGAATGCGTAACTTTGAGACATTTTTAGAGTTCAAGGAGTTAAGAGACCCGTTAAATCAATGGGAATTTCTGTTTCTCCTGTATGGTGCAATCTGTTTTCCCAGAATTCCTGCACATGACAAATGTGAAGTTCAATGCCAAGGTTTCGATCTCTGTGCAGACCTTCCTATCTCAATGACAAATTATTGATAGACAAGTTAGTATTTGTGTGTATGTGTTTTATTTTGGGGTTTGTGAGCTCTCCTATACCCGGATGTATTTTGTATTCGTTTGTTTTAAAGGAAAATAAGTCGAAGGACTGTTTAATCGAAACGAGGGGATCCTCTTAAAGTGACAGTCAATCTCCCAGAATTTTTACCACCATCAATTATTTTTTACACGTTAATTTACCTGACAGAGAGCTCACTGAATTTATATTTCCATCGAGCTTTCTGTCAGGGACTGCAAAAGCAGGGGTTATAACACAGTGTTGCACTTATCCGTGCAGCACTGCATACTCAGGCAGGGTGATCTTATCAGGGACATAAAAGTATAAAGGTGAAAAACAAAAACATATAAGTATAAACAATATGGCTTTATATGCGCTGCACCTGCAGACTATGAAACGTCAGAAGGAGGATAACTGCCATAGAGGTGCCGAACAAACCCCTCTGTCAATCAAAGATGTAATGGCATATATATATATATATATGGGTTAACCCATAACTGCTTGGATCTATTCGAGATCCCACACATGTCTTACACCTCCACCTTGATCTCGTCCCAATGCGTTGGAGGACTCTCTGGCCTTCTAGTGTTCAAGTAGTTAAATGTCCCAATTAATTCAATGAGACATTTAAGCCTTTTTATTTCAGTCCTGTGGTGCAGTTACTTTCCCCAGGACTGTACCTCTTACGCTTGATGAGTATACCCCAAGTACTGTACAAACTATAACTGGTAAGATATATACGTTAACCCATTAAGGGTCAAAACATCTTTCAAGTCTTCTGAAGGTTAATATAACCATCTGACATTCCATGATTAAATAGATATACTCAGGGTTTTCATTTAATGAGTGATGGACATGAATCTTCAAAAATCTTCAAATCGCAACAAATATACATAAAATACAAATAACGTACCCTTTGCCTCTGTATCGTATACCCAGGAATAAGCTTGTATTTCATATTATCATGTATCAACCTGAGCGATGTGAAATATTGATTGTAGCCTTCTTTGTGAATGTTCTTCGATTATTCCTAATAAAGCTTTTCTTAAAAAAAATGCAAATAACGTACAAGCAGACAGAGCATTACACATAAAGATGCACCAGGTGAGTTGGCAACATTTGTCAGTTCAACTACACTTATGTCTATTAAACCAGCTATAATCATTCAACTGTCCTATTGGTCTGCCTGTACTTTTAGAGAGGTTGGGGACGTATCTACTCTTCAACAGTTTAAAAGTCGCATTTGAGTCAATTGGATATTTTATGTGGTCCCTTTTGTGCTGTTGGTTTGCTCCAGAACGGCTCATCTTTTCTTACGTGCACAAACAGAGAAATAATTCTAGGGTAAACCAACTGCTCTATAGGGTACAAACAGCATCACACAGCTTGCCCATTGATTTAAAGGAACACTGACATACAAATTTGATCTGGAATGATACACACCTTGTACTCCATGATAGCCTCTGCACAAATTCTCTGTTTGTTTTCTGAACTCAGGGGTGTAACTACAGGGGTCCAGTGGCTACAATTGTGCCAGGGTCTAGCATCAAGGGGGTCTGTTTACCCCAGGCTCTAGTTATGCATCTTTGGAAATATGTTTGTGTAAATGGGTCCAAAAGTGTTTGCACCGGGGTCCTCCGGTGACACCCCACTGGCTGAGGCCTATAATCTAGTCCTATATACGCGCTCTGGGAGCTCTCATTCCTGCTTTTTTTCCAGGACCTCCCCGGGCTCCCTTTACAATATAGGCAGGTGTCTGACAAGTGATATTGTTTTATTGTTCCTTAATGGACCTTAGATAAGATATCAGCTTTTCTGAATACAAGAGCAGCGGTACTAATCTCATCACATTAACAGTATTAATTGTGCACAAACAATTAACCAAAGTGTGTCTACATAGGAGAGACGACACCTGCAGTAAAATGCAAATTTATGATTACATTTTAGGATATAAAATAAAACAACCACATTTTACAGCTTCTGGCTGAAGTACAGGATATCTAAACTAATATAACTCAACTTCATCTTTTGGTATTCGTGTTTCTTTAAATAGTTCTTTTTAAGCTCTTGAGTGCTAGAAATATAGTTTATGTTAATGGGATTTTATTATTGTTTACCCTAGGTTTGGTCATCTTAGCTTTATGTTAATTTCTGTTTTATATAGTTATACATCCGCTTCTTTTACAGAATCAAAGGGGTTTCACGAGGGGTTAAATCGGATGAATTATTCAACATAAACAAAAAACGTATTAACCCCTTGAGGACCGTGCCATGCAATGTTGGGAAATATGCAGCGCACCTAGTGGACATGAAGGAGTTAAACGTATAAACGTGAATACTATATACACATCCCATAACTGGAGGGTTAACCTCTAAATAATTCAGACTTTATGCAGAAGGCAATTCTGGATCAAACCAACCTCACCAAAGGAGACAATAAAATCTCACGATTCTCATTAATTTCAAATGGTCTTTTAACTCCTTGTAAGCTAGAGATGTCTTCAACGCATAACGACGTCAAGTGGGTAGAAGCCCAATTTAAATCCATTGTGATTTGTAGGCTTTATATTTTCTCCCCTATAGTGCATTTGGCTTGCTCCACAATTGCGCTTAATCTCCCTTTTTATAGCCCAAAGTTCATTGTTCATCAACATAAAGAAGTGCAATGCTGGGGGAAACCATCTGCATTACAGTGTTCAAATGAAAATTCTGTAAATCCACATACAATTCAGTTGGACTTTTAACCCCTTGAATGCTAGATAGGTCTCACAAAGCGTTGGAGATCTCTCTAGTATTCAAATGATTGCAACTCCCATTTAAAGCAATTGGATTTTTTTAAATTTACCGCCTATGGTGCAGATGGTTTGCTTGGGTGGTGCTTTATATTGAGGAATAAGACTCTCAGATTTTTGTTTAGAAGCGGTGCATCTGGTGAGTTCACTTACCTTCCTATCTACAATTGTCAAAACAATGGAATCATTTATTCATATAATTTTGCCCACAATGTTGTTTTATTTATTATCTATTAATCTCCTGGGTACCAGAGAGGTAGCCATATCATGGACACTGAAAGAATACATTAAGGAGACACATCTTATGTCCATCACACCTGTTCTCTCTCTCTCTCTCTCTATATATATATATATATATGGGATTGCAAATTTTACTACATACATAATCATCATTATGACACTGTATTTCATAGTCAGAATGACCACAGGGATTGAGAGATCCACCAACGCATTCATCAAAGGGTTAACAAAATGGTTTGAAAATCCTACACCACCATTACCAGGCATTGTTTTTAGTTGGTATGATTTAGCTTAGTGAGTTTGGTGTAAAGTGAATTAACGTTTCTCTCACCAATAGAACATACTTTAAAGTGACAGTCAACGTCCTTTTTGACTTGACATGTCCTGATGCAAGTGCATACAATATAAAGTTAAACTGTCTTCTCTTTTTAATATTTATTTTACTATACACCTAGTTTTAAAATACTTTTATGTCCCTGACTGCTATTTGAATTTGCTTTGGCAAACAACTATGTCTGGGAGTGTGACAGCAGCGGAAGTACAACAAAAAAAGACACAATGTAAAAAAGACAGTGAAACAATGTTGAAAAGACTGCCTCTATGGATACAGATCACCCAGTACTGAAGAAAGACTGCGGCATTGTACAAATATGTATGCTTTCATAGTCCCCGACTGAAAGCATCTGAAAGCAGAGATTCGAAGAACTCAATGTTCTGGACATAAAACTGCAACAAGGGGTAAAACTGAGACAACACAACAAACGTATAGGCAAATTAACTTTACATATTGGGCACTTGCAGTATAGTTAAAGTCAAAACAGGAGATTGACTAAAATATTAACCATTTATCTTGACTTTACATTTTCTACACTTTTATATATCTGACATCGAGATCCTTTGATCTGTGTCCAGAGAGCTTTCTGTTTGGGGCCCTGATATAAAGTAGAAAAAAAGTAAAGTAGATTGCCAGGGATGTATCCGATGCATTGCAAAGCACTCAAAGGGTTAAGAAATTAGAACAACGGAGGTAATATCCTCAATTACAGGCAACTATTAGTGCTACTAGGTACAGTGACAGTTTCGATCATTGAGAACGTTCATATCCTTTCAACCTGAAAACAAGCCAGGTCCGATAAAACCAATTCACATAGTGACTGTTACAGACAGAGGAAGATCCCTGTTGTTGGTGGAAATGTTGGCTTTCTTGTACTTTTGCAACACATATTCTTTGATACTTGCGTGTCATTAATTATACTGCTAGATTGCTCATGTTTGTAAATAGTCACATTAGCGTTTTCACAATTGTCCCCTGTCTTTCCCAGTAAGCACTGGAACCAGTAACCAGTATTTGCAGCAGTTACAGAGTCACCCAGCAGGAGGAGAGATTGTTCCTCACCTGCTGTATATGGCTGCTGGAAGCTTCACACCCCTTTGGTATGCAATGTTCTCTGTTTACAGATTGCACCTACCTTTTATTTGTAACAGTTCTATTTCTTATTGCCTATTGTTTTACTTTCTGAAGAATAATCATTACAAATTAGCGTTAGCATCATTTGTAGGTCACATTTACTAAAGGCTATCCTTGCATTTTAAGCATAAACTTCCAGCATACAATGGAGGATAACACATTCAAAGCATTAAACATAAGAATAGGTTTAGTGTCTTTTTAAGGGTCAATACATATTTACATGTTTATTTTCATAGTAACCCTTTAAGGACCAGAGGGGTGTTTGTCCCCTCGAATTAAAATCAAACTGAAATGAGAAATAAGAATTATTCAACAGGGAAAATAGTTGCTGGACCAAACCAACAGCGCCACAGGGGGTTAATGAAAACTCCAGTTTATTTACATTGGCCTTTTAACAACTTGAAAGCAAGATATGTGCCCACCTTATTGTAAATCAATGTACTGGTCTCTTTAGCATTCAATAGGTTAACCCTTTCAGTGCCAGAGCAGTACGCATCGCATTGCTTTGCAATGCGGTGCGTATCCCCTGGCACTGAAAGGGTTAAAACTCCATTTAACTGAATAGGATTCTGGATCATTTTTATTTCATAAATGGATGGAATTCTGGATACTTTTAATTTCAACTGTTTGGCGCAGTCTCTTGATGAATAAAGTTCTGAATCCCCGGGGTGTTCTTCCAGTTGACTGGTGTACTAACAAGAACTGGGGCAAGCCAACTGTGCCATAGAGGATAAATAAAATCTCCCAACTATTTAAATGGGATTTTTGTAACACATTCGATGTTTGCGAGGTCTATGCATTCAATAGCATTCTTCATTTGTCTCCTATGGTGCAGTTGGTTTGTCCCAGAATTGCACATTTTCTACTATTTACCACAAATTCAAAAGGACAATGGCCAATTTTTATAAAAGCAAACTGCAGGTATTCTGGAGTACATCAGCTGTACCATAGGGGAAAACAGAAATTCCTTAATTACCATGCACCTGAATAGAGCTTTTTAACTCTCTGAATGCCAGAGAGGTCTGCTCTCCAGCATTTAAGTGGTTAAAAGCCCAATTTAATGTAGCAGGAATTTTTATTTGTTCCTATGGTGCTGTTGGTTTACTCCAGAATAACGTCAGTTTGCTTTTATAAATATTGGCCAATGTTTTGAATAATTCCCTATACGTTGGGTCCACGTGACTAGTTAAAAGGGTCACAAACAATAACCCCGCCAATTTCTTAGTAAAGACAAATATGCTTGTTGCTTCTAACTGGAGCAAACAGAAAACACATAAGATATGGCACCTTGTGGATATATGTCTCGCAAATGTTACTCTTATCAATACTGTCCAGTGTGATTGCATAATGTTAGTTTATGACATACAGAATATGGGATTCATGAAAAGGAAACATTTATGTATGCATCACTCAATGCATATTTTGATTTAAATGTCTCCATAAAATGCATGCAGCTCCTTACAGAAAATGGCAAATAAGTATAAGCGAGGTTAACCTTTGAATGCCAGAGGAGCGCCCAGTCCACTTGGACACCCTTTCTGACTCGCAAGAGATTTAATTCTCTGAGTACCAGAAGTGTATGCAAGCAATGCGTCACCCCTCTGGCACTGAAAGGGTTAATTAAGTGCCGAGAATCAACGAATCTCTTGGGAGAAAGTACGCTTTTCAGGAACCTAAAATGGTACTATTCTGGAACAAACCAACTGGTCCATATCGGGGCAAGGAAGAATTCACTATACTGACACTGATTTAACATTTTGAGAGTCAGAGGGGTTGCCAACACACTGCAATAGGTTGGCTACCCTTCCGGGATTGAAATAATTAAATTGTGAATTGAACAGTTGACTAATAGAGAGGTATCAGTTGCATTGTTTCACAAATAGTTGGAGACCTCTAGCATACAAAGGGTTAAAATCCCTATTTCCCCCCCCTTTTTCCCCTGTGATAAAATTGGTTTAGCCCAGAATGGCACCACTTTAGCTTCCTAAATGAGTCCCGAGTGGCATTAAGTATAAATGCAAACTGGTTAAAACATCTGCACCACAGGGGACAAGAAAAAAATCCCAATTTTACAATTGGGCTTTTAATCCCTTGCATGATGGTTATGTCTTTAAATCATTGTGAAGCAATGTTTTGGAGGCTTCTTCAGCATCATTTATATCTATTGTAATTTTGGGAATTTTATTTTCTCCCCAGGAGTGCCATTGGTTTGCCCCATATTGCTTTTATACATAAGGCCCAAGATCCCTGCTTTGGTGTACTGCTAGACTAACAAGGGAGGATGTACTAATTCTATTCACTCTAAAACATATGTGGCAGCTGTCTAATATCTATTCACTAATAGTTTTATGCTGAAAGTTCTCCCCATAATTTGCTTGCATGTAGGGTAGGTTGGTGTGGAACAGTATGGATGTCTCTGGCTTTTCTGTTAATCCACTGAGTACCAAATGGGTATGCAATGCATTGCTTTGCAATTAGTTGCATAACCCTCTGGCTCTCAAAAGGTTCTATCTGTGCTGGTTTAATACCATGTACAGAAGAAATAAAACATTACTCAGTTTTTCTGTACATGCTACAGGGGAGGGTTTTGGGGCTTGCTCATATTAAAGTCTTAACAGTGGCATAGTGTGTGTGTCCTGGTAAGCAGTAAAGCAGTGCACCTCAATCTTTTTTCACTCAAGGGAACCCTAACATGTTACTTGGAATTATCAGGGAACCCCCTAACATTTTGTGGGTAATTTCACAAGGACTTAATGCAGAGTAAAAACATAAATGTATATAAACTATTAGATCTCATAGTCAGTGTGACAACAAAGAGAATGCAATGCATGATAATTCCCATAAATACACAGTACCTGACAAACTGAACTTAAAGGGGGTGTATCACCCCTGTAAAGGTTAGCCTGAATAGTTACATTATATAGCGAATATGTGTTAAAGTTTATTCATTTCTTTTTTTTAAAGCTCTAGTTGGTTGAAAATGAAGGAATAAATGTTGCCCTGCACCTACTTTCCACATAGAGTGAGGTTACCAGCTCTGTAACCGCAGTCCGTCACTATGCCTCTCTCCCCGCCCTCTATCCAGGCTCCTCTGATGACGTAGATTTTAATCCTGTAAACTGGAGCTGTCTAGTTGGCAGAGATCGATATCTAGCCAATGAGAGAGCTCCAGCTTACAGGCAGAAAGCCTCAGTCATCAGAGGAGGCTGGATAGATGGAGGGGGGCAGAGGCAGAGTGATGACTGAGGTTACAGAGCAGGTAACCGCAGTCTATGCGGAAGCAGTTGCAGGGCAGCGTTTATTCCTTCATTTTTGACCAACTAGAGCTTAAAAAAAATAAATTAATAAACGTTTACACATATTTGCTATATTATATATATATATATATATATATATATATATATATATATATATATTCATTCAGGCTAACTTGTATAGGGGTGATACATTAGTTTTTGTCAGAATCTTCATAGAAAGGGAGGGGTACCCTAAGCTGGTGTCCACGGCACATAAAAGTACCAGGACACCCTGGTTGAGAACTATTGCACTAAAGCTTTCCAACTCTATTGTACATACTGCAGAGTACAGCTGAGGCTAACATTTTAGCAGTGAAAATGAGTTGCTCAGGGGATTTGTATATCCTCCCATAGACAGAAAATAGGGTGCTAAGGGCTGAAGTTTTAGCAATGATCAAGCTCTGACAGGTCCAATAAATGAACAGACCAAGCTAATTTCAGTTCAACTAGGAAACAAATGTCATACACACAAAGTAGTGCAGTTCTGGGTGAAACAACTACAGCATAAAGGACAAATACCTATTCCCATTGACTTAAATGGGCCTTTTTACATCTGGAATGCTAGAATGTTCTCCAATGGATTGCAAACCAATGAGGTGGAAACAGCTCCAGCCTTCATGATTTTAACCCTTTGACTGCCAGAAAGGTACGCAATGCATTACTCTGCAATGCGTTGCGTACCTCTCTGGCACTCAAGGGGTTAAAATATTCCCTAACTAGGGCCCTAACAGAGCAAGTCTTTGTGGACATCTCTATCATACAAGGGGTTAATATATCTGTATCTGCACAAAAGGCTGAAATGAATCACAGGTTCACTTGAAATCAAAGTTTGTCTTACCCATTGTAATCCTTTGTGCCAGAGAGGTATCTAGCACTCAAAGGATTAATATGAGTTAAAACTGACGCCTTAACATCTATCAAAGGCAGTCAATATCAGTTTGAGGTTGTTTTTAACCCTTCAAGGACAAGAGGGGTGTGCAACTCACTGCAAAGGATAAAAATCAATGATGTTTTCAAGCTACTGAATTACATAGCTGTATAAGAGAGGATTGTCCTGTGGGGAACAGGAGTGTCCAGCACACAAGGGGTTAACTGTCTTCATTATCACTTTTAACCTCGTTACTAGTTGCCCTCTGGCGACAAAGTGGTTAATCCATTTCAGACTGCAGCAGTAGATTGATTAACTGTGGCTTGCAGTGGAACTGCTATCAAGAGTATGTTCACGTGGGTGACTTTAGCACAGCTTTGAAATCCCAACTCTAGTATCCCTAAATTAGTCTGTATTACTTCTTATTGGGTTGTTTAAATTAACAACTATAACCATGCATATGACAGCCAAACACAGTAAGTGCAAGGCTGGTTTTACATATGATGTGCCTCTAGGCAAAGGTAACCAAGATTCCCTTAGCCTGCCTATGACCACAACCCCCACAACTAATTTGTCTCCATCCTTTGCCTCACTCACTGTTGCCTGGCACATAAAAAGCTCAATCCCTTAGCTAAAATCTAGCATCCAAGAAGTTAAATAGGGCCAGTAAAGTGGTATGTAAAATTGTAAGCAAACTTGTCATCATAAACTATTGCTTTGGGTTTGATATGACAAAATCCACAACTCAGAATCTAGGCATTGCCAGTATGGCTTAGGTGTCCCTCAAAACTTGGCACTCTTAGTGTTTGCCTGCTCTGCCTAACTGTAAATTTGGCCCTGCTTTGGTGGGATGTAATAACAAAATTCTACTGTAAAATAGCAGTAGAACTGATTTTTTTTTATATGCTGAGCCTGCCTATCTTCTATTTACTGTGAAGCTGATGTTGAAAATTCTCCTCTGTATTCATAAATTCCCCCAGTATGCTGCAGTGTTCTTGTGATTGACACTGATCACAGCTAGAGATGGGCGAAAAGTCATATTTTTTTTCTTGTTGGAAATTTCACAAAAAATTAGATTTCCTGCTTTTTTGTGAAATTTCCAGCACATTGAAAGTCCATAACATTTCCTCCTTTAATAAATTTTGTGCAAGAAGTTTGCTGTTTTCCGCCTATTTTATAACGATAACATTCAGAAATTATCAAGAGAGTTTCGAATATACCCAAAGAACCTAAAATAAATGAACCGGTTTATTTATATCCGGTTCATTTATTTCTGGTTCTTTGGGTATATTCGAAACTCTCTTGATGATTTCTGAATGTTATCTTTATAAAATGAATTTAGAATGGATATTTTAATAACTCTTGTTTATTATTAAAGTGGTTGAAATTCCTTGGGAATATTTGTAAATTAAATACATGGATTCCAATAGTGCTCCATTCTCTGGCCAATGATAGGAAGGGGAGGGGTATATAAATGTTTGTACTATGGTGCTGTTCTTTGTTCTTTGTATTGTGCATCTGCCATTTTTTTTACTGTTAATTAAATGCTTTTCACAAAGTCCTGGAGCAGCACCTTCCTTTCTTTCCTGACCGAGCTGGAGATTCCTGAGCAGAGACAGGTCAATATCTCTGCTTGCGTATATGTTGTGAAGTGGTGTATGCCACTTACAACCTCTGAAAATTGTGAGTATAAATATTGGAGACTGAATGAATATACCATGGTTGTCATTTAAGACACTATTGGGCACTCTCTTGCTTTTTCTTGTTTTTTCCTGCATGTATATCATCCTGGATGATTTGTGGAGGAGCAGCCTAGAAGATCAGAAGTGAAATTATCGATACTGAGAAGGAGACAATATCTGAAAAGAAAGCCATAAGCAATATCTCCAGGAAGCATATATTTGCTATTCTGGACAACACTCTTGTGAGTACATTTCCTATATGAGTGAGGACTGAAGGTTGATTAGCCTGTTTTACCTGGGATAATACACTAGGAATGCCTCCTGTTTTTTCTCTTTTCATCTTTTGCATGTATGTATCTTTGTTTATATAGCACCCCAGATGTGCACAGCGCTATACAGAAGTAGTAATAGTAAAATACAAATACAGGACTGGGATAAGAGCATAAGGCTAAAGTGCAATCATTGCATTTTTAGAGGGTGGGAAAAGTGCAGCAAAGGGCAATCATACATTGGGAAGTGGACCCTTACCCAAGGAGTTGCAAACCTAATTAGTAATCATGACAACATACAGAGACAGTAGGAGGAGGATCATAAGTTCAAGTACAAGGCTTTAGTAAAGGAAGTTCAGAATTATTCTAATGTGACTGTCAGTGGCACAAGGAGAATATTGTGACTGAGATGCCTCCTTGAGCAGGTGGGTTTTCAGGAGATGCTTGAAAATGATGAGTGTGGATGATTGGCAAATGGTGATAGGGAGGACATTCCGAAGTCGAGGAGCAGTCAGTGAGAAAGATTGCAGTCAAGAGATTACTTTGGTTGTATAAGGAGAGGACAGAAAGAACCCTGGAGAAGAACGCAGGTGACGTGTAGGGAAGTAGCGAGAGATAAGAGTATAAATGTAAGAGGGTGCTGAAGAAGAAAGTGACTTAAAGGAGAGGAGAAGAATTTGGTTACCATTACAAGACCTTATAGGTAGTCACGAGAGAGATTTCAGGAGCAGATGTGAGAAAGGTATCTGGGAGCAAAGGTAGTTATTCTTTCAGATGAACTGAGAACAGACTGAAGCGGAGAAAGAAGAGTCGCAGGAAAACCATAAAGTAGAATGTTGCAATAATTGAGTATAGAGAGAATGAGGATCTGAGTGAGAGTTTTTGAGATAGACAGGGTCTTATTTTGGCAATATTTTTCAGGAAGAAGCAACAGGTTTTGGTGACAGCTTGGATGTGGGGGAAAATGTCAGTCTAGAGACAGCTTGATTTGGTGGATGGCAGAATTGTCAACTATGATGGAGAAAGGGATTGGGGGGTTTAGGAGGGAATGCAACAAGTCCTGTCTTAGCCATATTAAGTTTAAGATGGAGTTGGGCCATCCATGATGAAATTACCATGAGACACTGAGTAACCTGAGACTGCACAGCCAGAGTGAGGTCAGGTAAAGGGAGGTAGTTTAGTGTGTTATCAGCATCTAATCACTGTGGTTTCACACATCATTTGTTATCTTGCTCCCTAAAGTGATCTTCTCATAGAAGGAAAGTAGGGAGTCAATATGGATGTCATAGTACCTTGTTTCCAGCACCACAGCTTCAGTGACACTCGCGTTTTTCCACACATCATCTGCAGGCTAGAGGCTTCAGCATGCTGCAGGCCTCTGTTTTATGTGTGTTTGTTTCCTGTAGTCTCCTCCTACCTACTTCCTCCCTCTAGCTGCTCCTCCTACCTACTTCCTGTGGAGGGGTTTAAAGGGAAGACTGAGTCCTAACTCAGTCACCCTTACGTTGTTGAGCAGTTCATTTTCTAGTATTCCTGATTCCTGTGTATGATCCGGCTTGTCTGTCCATCCATTCTGGTGTTGACCTGTGGCTCTGTCTGACTATTCTCCTTGGCATTCCGATTTGGCTCAGATATCCTTTCTGGTGCAAACCTGTGGCTCTGGCTGACCACCCGCTCCGTGTATGACCTAGGCTTGTCTGACTACCCACTCTGGTGTTGACCTGGGGCTCTATCCACTGCACATCCTGCATACATACGCTCCAGTGGATATCCTATCTGGTGCAAACCTGTGGCTCTGGCTGACTACCCACTCCGTGTATGATCTAGGCTTGTCTGACTACGTACCCTGGTGTTGACCTGGGGCTCTAGCCACTGCGCATCCAGCATTCCATCACTTCAGTGGATATCCTTTCTGGTGCAAACCTGTGGCTCTGGCTGACTACCCGCTCCGTGTATGACTTTGCTCGTCTGACTATCCTATCTGGTGCTTACTAGAAGGCTCTGTCTGTTTGCTCAGTTTGTTAGTTCCGTTATTCAGATATCCTTCCTAGTACTGACCTGGGTCTCTAGCAGACTCCTAGCTACTGACTGCAGGCTGAGTCAGTATCTCTTGGGCGTTACCTTACCACGAGACTCCAGTGGGCTGAGGCCTAGTCTCGGACAGTGTGGTGCAGAGATTGGGAGACTGCTATTCCTGATACAGTGCTCGCCGTTTCAATCACCCACTGTGTGTATATTTATATATTGCATTACTGTCATTATTCTCATAATAAAGGTTATATTAACTATACCGTCTGACTCCTGGTTTTGCTTGCCAACCGTAACAATGGACTATATGCACAAAATAAGTGGAGCAATTCTGGGGAAAACTAATTGCACTGGAGGGAAACAAATTCTTAAATTGGTGCTTTAAACCCCTTGAATCTAAACATGGTTTCCAATGCACTGTAAAACAACGTGTTTGAGACCTTGTAGCAGTCAATGGGCAAACAGCCCAATTTAAATTAAAGGGAATATTCATTTTCCCCTTTTGTGCAGATGGTTTGCACCAGAAATGCTCCATCTTTACTGTGGCCCTAGGGGTGTTGGAAAGACAGGGCAGTGTTGCTGCGTTTCATTCTCCCTTTTGTTATCTATGTGAACATAGCCTAAGGGAGGTCATCAAAGTTCCACAAACTGCTGGACATTTCACTCTTGTTACGACAACTGTGGTTTTCCTGAAGAAAATGCAAAATCAGGATTTTGAAAGTAATTTAACAAAAGGATAACTAAAGTAAATGCAGTCAATAGAGAAGTGCAAACATTCCAGAGAAAGCTACAATGACATGCAAGTAATATCCACAGGGCTGAAAATTTCAATTAGTCCACTAATCTGTGACCCATAAAATATCCACCACTCACTTTATTCTGTGACTGTGAACCTCAGAGATATTTTTTCAAGCACTGCATGTCCATATTAGTTCCTCTTTATTCCAATTTTCTTCCTCCCGATTGGAATTAAATGGGACTTTCCCGTTTTGTACACTTTATAGGCACAAAATATGGTGAAAATAGCTTTTGTATAGTACATGCATATAATATATATATATATATATATATATATATATATATATATATATATATACACACACAAACACATATAGGGTAAAAAAACAGGAAAGCCTGATTAATTAAAAAAAAAAAAAAAAAAAATATATATATATATATAGAATATATATAGTATATTTATATATTTTGAAACCAGCTGCCTCATGGGAACAAAAAATAACATGGCTTAATCCACAAAGCAATGGAGACATCTTGAATAACTGAATAAAATAAACTCTGGAATACTAGAGAAGTTTCCAGCGTAGAGCAAAATGGTCCTGTTCCTGGCGTCATGATGGAGGTATGACTGATGATCAGCTCGTATTGCCCGTCTGCTATTTGTGACATACAGGATGGAGTAACCAACTTTGCACAGTATTAATCAATATATCCAAATACACATTTTTACAAAAAATATTTTATTTTCTTATAATATGTAAACTACTTTCAAACCATGGAATATGTGTGTTTTAGACAATGTCACCCTTTTTAATATTTATACGTATATATCTATAAATTTAGAGTTATTCGTTCATGAATTATGGCAGTGAGGCTGCACTTTCATAGTTAGGTGTAGAAGACATTTTTTGAAAAAACAAACAAACATATAGTATATGGGTTTTTCTACCGAGCAAAAGATGGGTACTTCCACTGTTGGGAGATGTGTCTTTCTAATGGTCAGATTTCAGAAAGTTACTCTGTTTCCTTCTATGGGAGAGTTGAGTCACTAACGAATAATCTCCATAGAATGTCACAGCAATTGCTGAGTCACCTCCTGTCATTTTGAATTCTCAGGAAGTAAGCTTCATGCATCTCTTTTTCATGGAAGTATAGCAGTTTTGAACTGTTATAACTTTTGAATAAATCAGTTGCCCACAGCAGAGGTTTTAGTAAGCAGGAAAATCCATATAACTTATTGGTTTTTACAAAAAAGTTTACTGCTCCTTTACTGTTCAAATATATATGTTGAATCAGATTTTTCAGATGCTCATAACTTTTTAACAGTTCCAAATGTGGCTAACATTTTGGATTCATGTTGCACTACCAGCCTGTTTTGATCATCTGTTTGAACATTCATGTGATATGCACAACCAATTCATTTCAAACTATTCACTGAATTGTTATCAGCTCTACTACAAAAAATTATGCCAAAGTGTTTGAGAGGCTCTGATGATGACCAGAAGCAAACATTGCTAGTTCTATAGTTAGTCACCACTCAGAAGCATCACATTTTAGCTCTCTAGTGCCATTACAAGGAGAAATTTATATGTCCATATCAGGCACTGAGATCAAGAGAATCACTCCTGGATTACTTTTAACTTTAGGGACACAAGTCTCTGACCTAAACTGAGAAGATGGGGAATGAGGCTAGGGAGTGAAGCTAGAGAGCAGAGTTGGCAACAGGAGTAACTAGTGCTGCACCTAGGGCTGGGGTTAAAGATGCTGACCGTGATGTTAGATTGTTCTTTTCAGTGGAGATGGGGGAAAACCAGGATAGGTTACTCAAGAAAAAAATAGTAAGGTCAGGGGAAGTACCAGTATCCCCAACCCTCCTATCAACCTCAAAACTGAGAGCAAGATAATAAAAAGCAGAGGTGAAGCACAGGAAAAAGAGGAGCAGAGGCGAAGTGGTGAAGTAAAGGTGAGGGGAGAGCAAAGGCAAAGAGTTGAGAGCAAAGGAAAGAGGCGAGCGGAGTTGAAGAGGCAGAAGCAAAGAGGAACAGTAGTGTGGTAGAGAAGAGGCTAAAGTTAAAGTGATAGTAATACTTCAAAATTACTATCCCTTATATTGAAGCCCTTGTAAAACTGAATAAAATGCCACCAGCGGCATCTCTCAAATCTTTATGGTTTGCGAGATAGCCGCTTTTAAACTTCTCTCCCCCCTGCCTCTCCACTGATGTCAGCATTTTTGCTGCAGCAGGGAAATCCAGTCCCGGGACCAGTGGAGGCTTTTTAGCACAGCCGAGATCTCGTTATGGAAGACAAGATCCTTCACTAAAAAGGTCTTCTACTAGTGCTTGGTTACCAAGCACATGTAGAAGACCGTTTTAGTGAAGGATCTTTTCTTCTATAACGAGATCTGGCTCTGCTGAAGAGCCTCTGCTTGATTCAAAGAAGGGATTTCCCTTCTGCAGCAAAAACGATGACGTCAGCGGAGAGGCAGGGGGGAGCGAAGTTTAAAAGCGGCTATCTCGCAAACCATAAAGGTTTGAGAGATGCCGCTGGTGGCATTTTATTCGGTTTTACAAGGGCTTCAATATAAGGGATAGTAATTTTGACGTATTACTATCCCTTTAAGAATAGGAGAGCAGTGAGAAGAAAAAGCGAAGTACAGGTAGGAGGAGAACTGAGGTGAAAAGGAGAAGCAAAGGAAAGAGGCAAGTGGAGACAAGGGGCAAAAGCAAAGGTGAACAGGAGAGAGGAAGCAAAGAGGTAAAAGCAAAGAATAGGAGAGCAGGAGAATGGAAGATAAGGCGGACCTGATAGAGGAGTTAGAGCCAGATGAAGAGGCAAAAGCAGAGAATAGGAGAGCAGGCAAATAGAAGGAAAGGTGGACTTGAGAGAGAACTGACAGCCAGGAAAGCTAAAGGGAAAAAGAGTGGAGACTGAGAAGGAGATTAGGGTGAAAAGGAAAGACAAGAGAGATAGAATTCACCAGAGTAGGGAGTTATGAAGGATATGTAGAGAAATCTTAAGCAGGTCAGATAGAGAGACAGAAGGCTACCGGAACTAAAGTGGATGGTAAGGATATCCAAGGTAAGCCAGGTGAAACTCGGAACCGCTGATACAGGAAGCAGGATACGAAGTCAGGAAGCAAGCCAAGTCGGAACTGGTGAATCAAGCGAGGTACCAAATCAGGGAACAGGAATCAAAGTAAAAAATCCAAATCAATAACTAGGAGACACTCAAATGAGTACCAAATCATAAAGACAAGAGGGAGGTTGAGTAATGGTCTACAGGTAAGAATACACTGGATAATGGTACAAATGCAACTCAGAACTAGCTTGTAGAATGGGCAAAGGTTCTTGGGAAATGCCTCAGAGAAGAAGGGGAGGAACGGAGGCATGGCAAAAGTGGAGGCAGAACGTGACATTTAGGAAGATACCCAATGTGTTTTCAAAATCAAGCTGAAACATATGGTAGCTTCTGAGCCGGAACAAAAGCACATTTTGCTTGTCATTGCTTAGAAGAATCATATACAACTGAAGAGGAGAATTTACCAAATACAGATCAGACTAGTCTCATCCAAAAGTGTGGTCCATCTCCTAAATGACATGCAAGTCCCTATTTTGGGCCTTGTAAGGGAGGTGAAGCTGGATTTCCTAGGTACTGAGAGCAAGGGGTCCACGTCTGGATTACCCTTCATGCTTAGGGAGAAACTTTAAGAGTTTGCAAAATCAAGTCAAAACATTTAAATATTCTTGTTCTATGACTAGTCAACGCCTAGAAGCATCACCTTTTGCTCTCTAGTGCTATTACAATTAGAAATTTACATGCTCATGTCAATAATCCCACACAAAAGAGCAGTCCAGTTATGAAATTACACATAAGTTACCTCTACACGAGAATACCAATTAAACCCAGATGTAAAGTTCAGCCTATATTGGGCATCATCAATAAGGTGTAGCAGGTTTTCCTAGGCATTGAAAGGAAAGGGTCTAGATTACCCTTCACCCTTTTGGAGACATCATAAGGATTTTCAAAATCAAGCCAAAATATGTGAGGGGCTTTGAGAATGAACAAAAGCATATATTGCTTGTTCCACAAATCACCTCTCAGAGGCATCACATTTTAGCTCTCTAGTGCCATTACAGTTCCATAACAATTCCAATGGAAACCAGCTGTATCTAAGAGCTTCTCACATACTTTAGTTAGATCTTGACTGGAGTACAAAAATGATAAGTACAATGGATTCTTAAATTGTGATCGATCACATGTTTGATCAATCATGTGAAATTATTGTTTAATTGGTTCAAAGTTACCATTCGAGTGCAGGAGGAAGACAAATAATTTAAGTACAAGACCTTTTGGGGGTTACATCAGTCACCTACTTAATCAATATTGTGCAAAGATCAATGGAGTTTGGTCAGTGATGTTGTTCAAGCACTAAATTGATTGCTTAATTCAAAGTTTGCTCCCTGGTCACTAATTACTAAATGTATTTGAAAGAGTAAATGCTAGTGTAATTACTTAACAACTGTATTTAAAAATTTTAGTAGAAGTTACATAAATTAAATATAATAGGTGCCAATGGTGTTGATAAATGTGTCGAGAAACTAGATGAGAATTAAAAGGCAAAACACGTTTGTTAAATTTAATGTTACTGTTTTCACCGAAACAAACACAGCTAGGAAATTTAGGGATTAAGTTTTGCAAACATTAACTTTGCTTCTCCTGCATGCTTTGAAAATATTACCTAATGTATAATAGTATCTAGGCCATAGAATGGTATCTTAATCAGAGGAATATGTCATGTTCTCAATTATGTCATTGATCATGACAATTATCATGTTGTGTATGTTGTCATTAATAAACTAGAGTGGAGGGGGGGTTCGAACTGAGTTGATGTTCACAAGACTTTATTTCTTAGATTTTTTTCTTTCTGCTGGGGCTTGCCAGAGATGTGACTGATGGGTGGGACACATGAACATCAAACGAACATAACTGAATGATGCTGTTGTGGGTCTCTATTGACTTGGCAGCAATGCCTTGCAGCACTGAGCAAGTTGCCAGGGCAAATACACTTCCGATGATCCTGTCACCAATGGGTCTTTATGACTGATGGGCAGGACATGTGGGCAACAGCCAGACATGATTGGCTGATGCCCATGTTAGTCTGTATTGATTGGATAGTTGCGGTGAGCACTGCCATGATTCATTTGCTAGTGTGAATGATTTGCATGGAGGCCCCAAGGGTCCCCATGCATATCATCTCTGCTGTAGCTTCTTCATTCTGATTTGAGTGCAGCAAAATACAGCAAGTTGCGTGGGGCTCTTACTCCTGAGGTAATAGTTGCCTCAGTGTCACAACTCTTTTAGTGTGTGTGTTGTACCATAGGTAAATGAACAATAACACATGAAATGAACAAGAGAAAGGCTCAATGGTGCCATAAATTTAGACTTCAACCACATATAAGTAACACTCACAAATTCCCACAATCACCAGTAGGTTATGCATAGACTAGTGGCAATTGCACTTACAGAAAATTGTCACCTGACTTCACCCAGGAGACAGATTACCCTGACTTCTTCTCCCAGTGTTTCTAGGAGAGATGTTCTCTGCTGTGATCCTGTCTCTCTGGAGTGAGTATTAACTATTGTTATTGTTAATTATTTATTAATTGCTCAAGAGAGACCGTATTGTGGCAGTGCGCACTTATCTGAGAGTCCCTGGGAAAAGAAGCCAGAGTGGTCTAATACCTGAAAGTGCACTTCTCACTAGTCTGAGCATAAGTTACTGGTGACTGTGGGAATATGCTAGTAGCTATCTCTCTTACTCTTGTTCTTGGTTATGAGTGGTGGTGTGCAAGATTTCTGCATAGAGAATGGAGTGCTGAATAGGATACTACTGGTAGAGGTCCCTACATTGAGTGCTAATTGAGTGGAGGTGGTCTTAACATCCTCCAGTAGTGTTTTGGCTGTGTTGGAATAGTAAGCCCGCAGCCCACCTTCACTGTGTGAGAACCACTGTTGATAATCACTTTTGTTTGAATAGTTCTTCTTTGTTCTACGTTTTATACAAATTTAAATATCACGTAGTTAATGCTATCATTTGTGAATAATAATTATTCTTATTTTACATCCCTAAAATATAATTTTAAACTTTAAGCATGTATAAACTATCCTTTTCCAAGAGCATATATTTAATTTTGTTCTGCTCTTTGTAATAAATATTAGCTAAAGTTAACTTATTGTGATTATTGTGTACTGATGTTTTCTTTGGAAACAGCTAATATCTTACCTCAACCCAAAATAAACTATATTTATGTTGGACATTTTTTATATAAAACTATATTGTAAGAAACATTTAGCTTTATTTAAGTGTCAAGAAATGCCAATTAGCCAGTACTTCTTTGTAGGAAGTGGTAGTTGGGGGGGGGGGGGGTAGTGGAATGCTAGTATCTAACACACCCAGGTTGCACCAGTAAGTACTGCCTAATGTGCATAAATTGAGAAATAACTAATGATACCTATATCATAAACTATAGTTTTAAATGATAAAGAATGTCTAACATAAAAACAAATGATTTTGAAAGCTCTTTCAAAATTACCCATTATTTCTCAAGCTACAGTAGGTGCTTCTGTTCACACAGTGGTATTACTAGTGTAGCTCTTTCAATTGTAAGCTCTGTGGTGCCACTAGTGTCCAGGATCATGAGTAAGCTTGTAATACTTGAAACATGTTGATCTGTGGGATGCTGACCTGTGGTGTCTGTTGGTGCATGTATGTGCCTTGACAAGTCTCTCCATTTCCAATTTTGAGGCCAGAAGATTTTGTGAAGGTATTTACATGTGTTTTATTGTTTTTGTACAAGAATAAAGATATGTTGATTTTATATCTAGACCTTGCGTTGGTATTGGCTTGCTATATTTGTCTTAAAAGTGCCAATAGTATATCCCCATTTTGATAGTAAGCTCTGTGGTATCACTTATGTAGCCCTATTTCAATTCAGACTTTGTTGTACATTTTTAATATATTTAAAGCAGTCATTTTGTATTCAATTAAGTTGGCACTAGCACCTGTACTTACAAGAACAATGGGCCAAATGAGGATGGCGGCAAGGGTGGGTGGGGTAGTAGGCCTGAGCTAGAGGGGAGAGGGCAATTTGGGATCCTGCCTAGGGTCCCATTGAGTCTTAATTCAGCTCTGCACTCAAAGGGTTAAAAACTAATAAGTTCTACATTTATTATAGACACCAGAATGGCAAATAATATTAACTTGTAATTCTTAGGTGCTAGAGAGGTCTCCAATGCATTGCTTAGCATCCAAGGGGTTAAAACAACAATAATGTAAAATATGAAACATTCTTAGATGAAAAGGTAATGATGCAAGTTTTAAAGATACTGAAAGTCCAAATTCTTTATCTTGATTGCACTAACAATAGCTGAAATTGTATTTCCAATCTTCACATGCTGGTAAGGATGATGTATTTGTTCCCCTTAATTCAAAGAATGTGATTATGTGGATTTTATGCCTTTATATAGATTCCAAAGTAAAATGTTATGCTTCTATAGTTAAGGTATTAATTATGGGAACATCCTCAGGAAAAAGTACAAGTGTGTGTTTGCACTAATATAGGCTCTAGGGATATATTTTTGTTCTCTGTGCCTGCCTAACATCTGTGTGCACAAATATTTTATACCAAAACACGACCACATTGCACCAAGGGTTGCAAGCATATGGGTGGCTTGGCCTTGTTTTACTCCATGTGATAACAAGGTGCAAAGGAAGTCAGCTGTGTCAGTTTTCTTGTTCATGCTATGGGTTGGTGTTCAGGCTTTCTAGTGTTATAGGCTTATTTTTGTGGAGCTGTGTGTAATGGTATGCACTAAAGACATTTTTCCATAATTACAGGATTTTCAAGCTTATAAATAAATGCAGCAAAAGGGTTGCTCTGGTAGATTTGTACATTCTCCTACCAATGTAGCTAAGGCTTAGCACTTCCTTCATGGCTCTTTTATAACTCAATATCTGCCTGAACCTACTCCTACCTGATTTCACAGCTAACATGCCCTCTTTCCATGTTGTGCATTTAGAGATGCAATATTTTTGGCACCCAGTGTAACATTTCTTTTTATGTGAATACTTGTAAAATGTAGATGGTGATAACTGGAGAATGGTATCCTAGACTAATTGAACACAGGTTTATGGAGAATTGCACATTTTCAGTTAGGCTTTATTAACAAACTATCACTCTTGGCATGTCAACAGTTCACCCCAAAGTTACACTGATCACAAGTTGTCTCTTCTGCAGGACAAAGGTTAATGTTTAGTGGGCATTCAGAGACTTAGAAGTATGCATTTATGCTCAAAACTCAATGGTGTCAGCTATACTTTATAATGTTACCTGGTCTTAAGTGGACTTCTAGAGTAATCATTGATGGAGAGTTGGATTCCACAAGCCTGATACATTTTCCTGGGGAGGTGGCATTACTGAGGCAGAGGAATACTGCTGTTCTGTGCAGCATGTGGTGAAATAGCCTAGAAGATAAACAGACAATGGGGGAGATTCACTAAAGGTCAATGCTGTGGCAATATGATTTTGTCGATGTGAAAGGAAACCTTAAGGAAAGAAACAATTTAGAGACACAAACGCAAGGCTGGCTACCTTTGCTTCTGCAGAGGTGTAGAGTGTTCTCAAGACCAGAAGCATTGTTAGGTACTGGCTGAGGGGTGCTAAGTCCCATTTGTCATATTTAAAGCCTTGTGTCTTGTTGCCAGTTTGGGAGAAGTAATGGTAATAACCCTTTCTTCTGGTAATGGTTCAACTGGGCTGGACTGTGAACTAATCACACATTAGGTTCAAATAAGTCCCATGAGTCTTTAGAACCTAGCAACTTCCTTAGTCAAGACTTATTGTGCCTGAAGTTTTTAGAATTTAGATTTGGACCCTGAACCAATGCTTACTTCCCTGACCATCCTTATGATTCCAGTGCAGGCACTAGTAGCCATAATAAAGTTTGATGCATTCAGACTATAATACTTAGAACCTAAAGTTACCTGAAAGGGTCAGTGGGATTCTATTCTTGTGGTGCCTGCCTATCGCTGGAGGAGTCTGTTACATATATAGTGATTGCTGCAGCCACTGGGTGTGATGTCCAGTAGAATATGTCCTCAGCTGCCAGAGTTATGTTATCTATTGTTAGTGGAAGAAGGTCTGCTTTAGGTATAGCATAGAGCTTGATGTGAGTTACTGAAGATGTTATCTGGCAGGGACATTGCTAAGTACTGGCTGAGGTGGCTAAAGCCCCATATCTCAGGCTTAAAGCCACAGGTCTTGTTGCCAGCTTGAAGGTATGTAATGGTGCTTGTCTGGCATGTGATGTTCTTCATATCTTGACCAACCTGGTTCTCAAGGGATTCAAATATGAGTTTTAATACATAGAAAGAAATATAATGCATCTGTTTGATTTAAAGGGGGGGTATACCCTAAGAATAAGTAGCTGTTAATTTGTTTAACAGATTGACCTATACAGCACACTATATATATCTATATCTATCTATCTATCTATCTATCTATCTATCTATCTATCTATCTATCTATATAGGGTTCTAAATTTCAAGTCCTGAGCTACTAGCCAGGCCTGAAAAGTTACTCGCCACCATTTTCCATGCCTAGCCCCACCCATATCCCTGCCTTTAACCCCACCCATATCACCACCTTTAACCCCACCCATCTCAAGTATGGACCCCCTAACAGCTCCTAAAGAGGGACACAGGAGGTATGGAACCCTAATATCTCCTAAAGAGGGACACTTGGGAGGTATGGACCCCTAATATCTCCTAAAGAGAGGACACCTGGGAGGTATGGACCCCTAATATCTCCTATAAAGAGGGACACTTGTGAGGAATGGACCCCTAATATCTCCTATAAAGGGGAACACTGGACCCCTAATATCTCCTAAAGAGGGACACTTGGGAGGTACAGACCCCTAATATATCCTAAAGAGGGACACTTCGGAGATATGGCAACATAGGGAACAAATGAAAATTCTCATTGATTTGAATCAGGCTTGTAATTCCCTGAATGCTAGAGAGGACTACAAGACAAAGCAATGTGTTTGTGACCTTTCTAGCATTAAAGGGGTTAAAAGTCCCATTTAAAATAGTGGACATGCCTGTAAGAGATGCCCCCACCAGCTCCACTTTGCCCCACCAGCTCCACTTTGCCCCCCATCAGCTCCAACTTGCTCCCTATCAGCTCCACTTTGGCCCACCAGCTCCACTTTACCCCTATCAGCTCCATTTTGCATCCCATCAGCTCCAACTTGCCCCCTCAGCTCCACTTTGCCCCCCACCAGCTCCAACTTGCACCCAGCAGCTCCACTATGCCTCCAGCAGCTCCAACTTGCCCCCATCCGCTCCAACTTGTCCTCACCAGCTCCACTATTCCCCCTCAGCTCCAACGTGCCCCCACCAGCTCCAACTTGCCCCCATTGGCTCCAACTTGCCCGCAGCAGCTCCAACTTGCCCCCAGCAGCGCAACTATACCCCCAGCAGCTCCACTTTGCCCCCAGCAGCTCCACTTTGCCCCCCATCTGCTCCAACTTGCCCTCACCAGCTCCACTATGACCCCTCAGCTCCAACTTGCCCCCATCAACTCCACTTTGCTCCCCATCCACTCCAACTTGCCCCCACCAGCTCCACTTTGCCCCCTCAGCTCCAACTTGCCCCCATCAGCTCCACTTTGCCCCCCATCCGCTCCAAGACATTGCAAAGCAATGTGTTTGTGACCTCTCTAGCATTAAAGGGGTTAAAAAGTCTCATTTAAAATAGTGGACATGCCTGTAAGAGATGCCCCCCCACCAGCTCCACTTTGCCCCACCAGCTACACTTTGCCCCCCATCAGCTCCAACTTGCCCCCTATCAGCTCCACTTTGGCCCACCAGCTCCACTTTACCCCTATCAGCTCCACTTTGCCCCCCATCAGCTCTAACTTGCCCCCTCAGCTCCACTTTGCCCCCCACCAGCTCCAACTTGCCCCCAGCAGCTCCACTATGCCTCCAGCAGCTCCAACTTGCCCCCATCCGCTCCAACTTGCCCCCACCAGCTCCACTATTCCCCCTCAGCTCCAACGTGCCCCCACCAGCTCCAACTTGCCCCCATCGGCTCCACTTTGCCCCCCATCGGCTCCAACTTGCCCCCCGCAGCTCCAACTTGCCCCCAGCAGCGCAACTATGCCCCCAGCAGCTACACTTTGCCCCCATCAGCTCCACTTTGCCCCCCATCTGCTCCAACTTGCCCCCACCAGCTCCACTATGCCCCCACCAGCTCCAACTTGCCCCCAGCAGCTCCACTTTGCCCCCTCAGCTCCAACTTGCCCCCATCACATACCTGTAGCTCCCGTGCAGTCTTCTCTTCAGTAATGCAGAGCGCGCCGGGAGATCCTGACTCCCAGTGCGCTCTGCATTAGTAAAGATCCGACCCGATGAGGGAGTGCAGTAGCAACACAGACCTGACTGTGCTACAGTTCCCGGCGTGGTGCGTGCGGGCGCCCCCAGTACATGTGCGCCCTAGGCCGGCGCCTACCTCGCTTATAGGTGGCGCCGTCCCTGTCCGGATCTTGCTGAGCGTGAGCACTGCCCCAGCTCTCTCTCCCCTTGTCCCATCCGCTCGTCGAGAGAAAAAAAAAGTTAACCCTTTGAATGCCTTGTCCTATCTGCTCCCCCAGTGTGATACTTCATAAGTCTGATAAAATGATTGAAAGTACCCGCTGTGTAGTTGGTACTCCGAGATCCATAAGATCTTTAAAGGTTAACTTTTTTTTCTCCTGACGAGTGGAGAGGATGGGACAAGGGGAGAGAGAGCTGGGGCAGCGCTCACGCTGAGAGGCAAGACCTGAACTGTGCGAATATCCAGGGCTGCACACAACTCTTAAAAAGTTATGGGAGCACAGCAGCGAAGTGATGGGTTCTTAACCCTTTGAGTGCCAGAGGGGTATGGAATGCATCGCCCTCACTCAATTTCTCCTTGCCAAATGCGAGGGGGCGAGTGGAAACTTTGAGCCCTATATATATATATTTATATATATATATATATATATATATATATATATATATATATATATATACACATTTTTACATTATGTTTATAGTTTAAGTTCCTCTTTTACTGTCTCACACTGAGATAACTAGGTGACAAATCTTTGGATAAGGGTCCCTAGGAATTTTAGTGACTAGATCCTTTAGAAATGTAGCATTACTGAGAAATGCAAAAGTTGCCTGTACATGTGTATTATATTAGAAGTCTAATTTGGCAGCAGTATGAGCCATATTAGATGTAAGAGTTTACTAGTGAAATGTCGCCTTCTATTTGGCAAACATGAAAATGACGAGATCATAATATTGCCTGCATCAAAAGGGCAACATTCTGATGTTACACGCTTAAAGTGAAAGTAATGTTTCATAATAAAAGCAGCTCCAATTAATCTTCATAGTATTTGGGCCATGGAGAGTGTTATTTCAGTACTGTCAGAGTTGTAGTTCAAGAGTAATTGAATGATAAAGTATCCCCTTCCCGCCCCTTTTACTGATGTCACTGATCATCTCAGAACAGCAGGGAGGTGTCAAAGTGGATTGCAGAGAGGGACAATCTTCAATTAAGATAAGGGAAAAACCTGAAAAACCTGTGTTACAGCTTACCTTGTTTGCAGCGTCATCTGCAGGCGCGAGGCTTCAAGCATGCAGCAGGCCTCTGTTTTATGTGCCATGCTTCCTGTAGTCCCCTCCTACCTACTTCCTTCCTCTGAGCTGCTCCTCCTACCTACTCCATGAGGAGGGGTTTAAAGGGCAGTCTGAGTCCTGACTCAGTTGCCCTTGCGTTGTTGTTCATAGCAGTTCTAATACTTGGGCTCTGTGTATGACCTGGCTAGTCTTCCATCCAGCCTGGTGCTGACCTGTGGCTCTGTCTGACTACTCTTTTGTCGATCCCTATAGTAGACACCCAACCTGGTGCAGACCTGTGGCTCTGGCAGACTACCTGAACTGTGTATGAACTGGCTTGTCTAACTACCCCCTCTGGTGCTGACTTGTGGCTCTGGCTGACTATTGTTACATTTGTTCCTTGTACCTAACAGACACCCAATCTAGTGCGGACCTGGGGCTCTGGTAGACTAGCTCCGATACTGACTGCAGGCGGGAGTCAGGTATCCCTTTCCTTATACTGACTGCAGGTGTGAGTCAGTTATCCATTTCCTTATACTGACTGCAGGCGTGAGTCAGTTATCCATTTCCTCATACTGACTGCAGGCGTGAGTCAGATATCGCTCCCTACTGACTGCAGGCATGAGTCAATACTCTTGCTTTGTCGGATCAAGATCCAGTGTTCCTGCTCCTGTTCCTGCAGAGACTACCAGTGGCTGAGGCCTAGTCTCCAGCAGAGTGGTCAAGCTTGGCAGCCTACTATTCCTGATAGCAGTGTTCGCTGGCTTGTAACCCTCTGCTTGATACTTGTGTATATAGTGTGCTCTACTTTTCTATTATTAATACATTTTGCATTTAACTATACCGTACAGACTCCTGAACCTTATGGGTAAACCGTGACAGTCTGTTAATGGGGGCAGGGTTTTCATTGTTCTCACAGTAAGAAGATTGTCCCTTGCTGTGAGCATTCTGGTCTGTGGACCAGATTCCACATCTGAGGGGAGGTGGCTTACACTAGGTAAAAGGGGCGGGAGGGGGAAACTTTATCATTCAATTACTCTTGAACTACAACTCTGACAGTATTGAAATAACACTCTCTCTGGCTCAATACTATAAAGATTAATTGGAGCTGCTGTTTTTTGTGAAACATTAATATCCCTTTAAGGGTTGACCTGCTCCTTCATTGCGTAAAAGCAAATTCTAAGCTAGCTGTGTAATCAGTTTGAGAGGCCAATCAGCACCGCCTGGTGTTTATCTGTATTGACACTAAGTATCTCAGTACCGTGTAGTCTGATATCCCTCACGGTATAAAAACACATTCTAAGCTAGCTGTTTAATCAGCAGAGATTTGTAGCCTGTTTGAGTATATGTCTCTTTTGATTACACAGCCAGCTTAGAATGCGATTTTACACAGCAAAGGAGCAGGTCGTCCCTTAAGTGTGTAACATCAGAATGTCGCCCTTTTGATGTGGGTGACATTCTGATGTTGCCCTTTTGATACAGGAGACATTATGATCTCACCATTTTCAGGGTCATGAAATGGAGGACGACATTTCAGTAGGATAATAGATGTAGTGGGATACCTTTGTTTTTGTTATTGAAGTTAATAACTAGAGTCTTCACATCTTTTTCTTCGGTTGCCTAAACGAATACTAATGGATTGCAACACTGGATACTTAACAGAAGCACTTACCTAGGTAGGAGTGATTCATAGGGCATTAAGGTGTATCTATATACTTTCTGGCATTGTATCTGCAGCTGAATGGGAACAGTTATGTTAAAGGGCAATTATCACATTTTACTCCTGTGTATTTGTGCCATTACCTCATAAACTGATACATTTATTAGAAGTACACAGTGGACAAACATTTAAGTGATCTAGGATTGTTGCCATTAAAGGGGAAGTATAACCTCAGAATAGGTAGATCGTAATTTGTTCATGTCATGCGCTTCTCCACCACTGGCTTGTGCTTCCTTGTCCATCCTTGGATTTTGGCACTCCTTGCTTGATTATTTTTTTCTGAGCTGCTTCTGTGGATTTTTGTTGCTATTGTTGTTTGTCCGGGATGAACCAGGCACTGTCACAGTAGATGTCCCTTCTGGCCACAAGAAGAGTCAACAGTCCAGGGTAATACACAGAAGCATGGCAACAGATCAAGAGGAGCAGGCAAAAAACAAGATCAGGAGACAGTCCGAGTAGAGCAACAAAAATCCACAGACGCAGCTCAGAAAAAATAATCGAGCAAGGAGTGCCAAAATCCAAATCTAGCCAATGGTGAAGAAGGGCATGCCAGTTCAACAGATTAATTTATCTGTGTAGGTGTCCTTCATACAGTAATCAGGTATATATCCTATATAATAATTTGATAAATTGTTTGTCAGAAGCCATAATGCACAGTAGAGATGGCTGTGCGCGCTGCAGTCATGCGCACTATAGACTGCCTGCGCCGTTGATGATAACAGAGCGAGTCCCCGAATTCAGACCGTAGTTCTATGTTATCCTCTCTCTCCAACACCACCAATATCTCTCTAATCTTGTCTCCATCCAACCTATCATGTTTTGTCCACAACTAAGAGGAGAATTGCTGAGCTTCCCTCATATTATGAGGAGACCAGGTGAATGAAACTCATTACATTGCATTAAGGGATTGTTACTAGTGATGAGCGAGCACCCCAATGCTCGGGTGTTCGGGTGCTCTGACCGAGCGCCCCGGAGGCTCGAGTGCTCGGCCGAGCACCCGAGCCCCATTGAAGTCAATGGGAGGACTCGAGCATTACACCAGGCACCCCCTGCTCTGATGAGGGGAGGGTGCCTGGTCCATAGGAAAAGGGCAGAAAATGATGGAAACACCACAGAAATGGTTCAGGGACAGCATAGGGAGGATGTCTGGATGCATCTTGGACTCCAACATCGCTGCTGGGAACGATCTTTCGCCCGTAGTACGCCATTTTTACAGACTGACCGTAAAACACACAAAAAGGCAGATAAAAACGACTTTAGGCGAAAAATTGTTACCAAACAGTATTTGCTGTATATTTACTTGTATATCATCTGCAAATTCTGCAAAAAATTTCATCGATTTTTCGGAACTGAGGCCATGATTAAGAGGGAAACGTGCGCAGAGGCAAATTCTCCCAAAAATTTCCTTGATTTTTCTGAACTGAGGCCATGATTAAGAGGGAAACGTGCGCAGAGGCAAATTCTCCCAAAAATTTCCTTGATTTTTCTGAACTGAGGCCATGATTAAGAGGGAAACGTGCGCAGAGGCAAATTCTCCCAAAAATTTCCTTGATTTTTCTGAACTGAGGCCATGATTAAGAGGGAAACGTGCGCAGAGGCAAATTCTCCCAAAAATTTCCTTGATTTTTCTGAACTGAGGCCATGATTAAGAGGGAAACGTGCGCAGAGGCAAATTCTCCCAAAAATTTCCTTGATTTTTCTGAACTGAGGCCATGTTAAGAGGGAAACGTGCGCAAAGGCAAATTCTCCCAAAAATTTCCTTGATTTTTCTGAACTGGGGCCATGATTAAGAGGGAAACGTGCGCTGAGCCGACCATCTAAAACATTATGGGTGAGGGTCTGCTGCGGAGCTGACCATCCTAAACATTATATGCGAAGGCCCGCTAGTGAGCTGACGCTATAAAACATTATATGAGAGGGCCCGCTAGAGAGCTGACCCAATAAAACATTATATGAGAAGGCCCGCTGGTGAGCTGACCTATACAAAAATTGTCAAACTGCGCCCGCTGGTGAGCTGGCCCTATATAAAAATTATATCACTGGGCCCGCTGGTGAGCTGGCCCTATATAAAAATTATATCACTGGGCATATGGAAGAGAGTCAACCATATACCCGTTTTTTGGGTGGAAGGGGTGAATGGGAATACAGAGTATTCCCATCATTGTAAATAACATATATAAAGTGAGTTTATGTTCCCCCGGGGCTTTCCTCCAGTGGAGTGGAGAAGTCAGGGGAAATCCAGGCCTTGTTCATTTTTATAAGTGTCAACCTATCAGCATTTTCGGTGGAAAGGCGGATACGCTTATCTGTTATGATGCCACCAGCAGCACTAAATACCCGCTCAGACAGAACGCTGGCGGCAGGGCAGGCCAGCACCTCTAAGGCGTAGAGTGCCAGTTCATACCACGTGTCCAGCTTGGACACCCAGTAGTTGTAAGGCACAGAGGGATCATTGAGGACGCTGACACGGTCTGCTACGTACTCCTTCACCATCTTCCAAAACTTTTCCCTCCTTGTGACACTAGGCTGCGCATCAGGGTGAGGGTGCTGGCGGGGTGTCATGAAGGTGTCCCACGCCTTGGAGAGTGTTGCCCTGCCTTTGTCGGAACTGCTGTGTGCTTCCCTTTTCTCCCCTTCTCGGTTGGCCAAGGTAGCACGTACTCTGCCGTCAGCGTTGTCAGATGGAAAATTTTGGAGCAATTTTTCAACAAGAACCTTCTGGTATTGCACCATTTTGCTTGTCCTCTCCACCGGAGGAATGAGAGATGAGAAATTCTCTTTGTAGCGGGGGTCCAGAAGGGTGAACACCCAGTAATCCGTGTTGTCTAAAATGCGTATAACGCGTGGGTCACGGGAAAGGCAGCCTAACATAAAGTCAGCCATGTGTGCCAGAGTACCAACAGGCAAGATTTCGCTGTCCTCACCAGGAGGATGACTCTCAATCTCCTCATCCTCTTCCTCCTCTTCTGCCCACCCACGCTGAAGAGATGGAACTAAAGTTCCATGGCTACCCTCTGTAGCGGAGGCAACCGTGTCTTCCTCCTCCTCCTCCTCCTCCTCCGCCTCCTCCAATTGTCGCTGAGAAGACGAAGTGAGGGTGCTCTGGCTATCACCTTGTGTAAGCTCTTCCTCCCGCATTTCCACCTCTTCCACATGCAAAGCGTCAGTTTTAATTGTGAGCAGCGAGCGTTTCAGTAGACACAGAAGTGGGATGGTTACACTGATAATAGCGTTATCGCCGCTCACCATCTGTGTCGATTCCTCAAAATTGCGTAAAACCTCACAGAGGTCTGACATCCATTCCCACTCCTCACTTCTGATTACAGGAAGTTGAACGAAGAGGCGACGACCGTGTAACAGCTGGTACTCCACTACTGCCCTCTGCTGCTCACAAAGCCGGGCCAACATGTGGAAGGTGGAGTTCCAGCGCGTGCTCACGTCACACAGCAGCCGGTGAGCTGGCAATTGTAAGCGCTGCTGCAGCTTCAACAGGCCGGCTGAAGCTGTAGATGACTTACGGAAATGTGCACACACGCGGCGCACCTTTGTCAAGAGATCATGCAAATTGGGGTAGGTTTTTAGAAATCGCTGAACCACTAAATTAAATACATGCGCTAGGCATGGTACGTGTGTGAGCTTGCCGAGCTCCAAAGCCGCCACCAAGTTACGCCCATTATCACACACAACCATGCCTGGTTGCAGGTTGAGTGGCGAGAGCCATTGCTCGGTCTGGTGACTAATCCCCTGCAACAGCTCTGAGGCCGTGTGCTGTTTGTCCCCAAGGCAGATCAGCTTCAGCACGGCCTGTTGACGCTTCCCCACTGCAGTGCTACACTGCTTCCAGCTACCGGCTGATGGGTGAGTGGCGCTGCGCGCAGAGAATTCGGAGGTGGAAACGGAGGAGGAAGAGCCAATAACGTAGGTGCTGGCGGAAACCCTGATGGAGGTAGGGCCCGCAATCCTCGGCGTGGGTAGCACCTGTGCCATCCCAGGGTCCGAGTCGCTCCCAGCCTCCACGACATTCACCCAGTGTGCCGTCAGGGAAATGTAGCGTCCCTGGCCACAAGCACTTGTCCATGTGTCAGTCGTTAAGTGGACCTTCCCAGTAACTGCGTTGGTCAGGGCACGGGTGATGTTACGGGACACATGGTGGTGTAAGGCGGGGACGGCACACCGGGAAAAGTAGTGGCGGCTGGGGACTGCGTACCGAGGGACAGCTGCTGCCATCAGGCTGCGGAAGGACTCAGTCTCCACAAGCCTAAATGGCAGCATTTCGATGGCCAGTAATTTGGAAAGGTGTGAGGTTAGTGCTATGGCCTGTGGGTGGGTGGCTGGGTATTTTCGCTTGCGCTCAAATGCCTGGGGTAACGACATTTGGACGCTGTGCTGGGACAGGGAAGTGGATGTGGTCGCTGATGGTGCTTCAGATGGTACAGGTGCAGGGCGGGAGGTATGCGGGCCTGCGCCTTCGACAGGCGATTGGCCGGCACCGAAAACAGGGGAAGAGGAGGCAGTGGTGTGGCCTGCAGACACAGATTGGCGATCCGGGCGTTCCTCCCACTTATTACGGTGCTTGGATGCCATGTGTCGGATCATGCTGGTGGTGGTGAGGTTTCTAGTGTTCATGCCTCGGCTCATTCTGGTGTTGCACAGGTTGCAAACTACAATTCTTTTGTCGTCCGCACTTTCCTTAAAAAAACGCCATACCGCGGAACACCTACCCCTTGGCAAGGGAGATTTACGCAAGGGGGTGCTCCGTGGAACATTTGCGGGCCGGTTTGGTGCGGTCCGCCTTCTTTCTGTAGCCACACCACTGCCTCTTCCAGCCTGTTGCGGTGCTGCAGATGGCTCACCCTCAGGACTGCTGTCATCGCTCGGCTCTACACCTTCCCAGGTGGGGTCAGTCACCTCATCGTCCACCAAGTCCTCCTCCACTTCCTCACTCTGATCATCCTCCTCATGTCTTGATCCCACCACATACTCAGTCATTGACAACTGTATATCATCCTCCTCATCAAGGTCTTGAGACAGTAATAGTGGTTGATTTAATGGCAACTGTGTCTCATCATCATCATCATCCACTTCCTTTGACCTTAAATGCCGTTCACCTCTGTCATCTTCTTGTGATTGGGTACCCTCTAGAGGTTGTGAATCAGGGCACAAGATGTCATGTTCCTCTGCAAGCGTGCTTGGAGAGAGGTTCAAATTAAGGATTGGTGATGAGACGAGCTCCTCACTATATCCCAGTGTGGGATCACTTCTTTGACCAGATCCTCTATGGTGGGAGGAAGGATGATCAGAGTGAGGATTATGTTGACCAGACTCTTGGCTACTGAGAGTGGACTTGGTGGAAGACAGGGTGGTGCTTAACCGACTGGAAGCAGTATCAGCTGACATCCAACCGACCACCTGTTCGCAGTGGTCGGACCTCGAGAGTGATGTCCTGCGACGCCCTGTAAACTGAGACATGAAGCTAGGTATGGTGGATGTCTTTCTGTCTTGTGCTCTGGCACCAGGCGCAGTTTCTACGCGTCCTGACCCGCGCCCTGAACTATCAGGATCACGTCCACTTCCCTGTCCCTTTTTACCCGCCTTCTTCATATTACACGGAATATGTGCTGCAAATCTGCAACTTTGCACAGTAAACAGAATGTGCTTCTTAACTGCGGCTACGCACAGTGAATGGAATATGTGACTTTGATATTTTACAGTTTGAACACTTAACAGAATGTTCTCCTATTCTGAAACTTTGCACAGTAAACAGAATGTGCTTCTTAACTGCGGCTACGCACAGTGAATGGAATATGTGACTTTGATATTTTACAGTTTGAACACTTAACAGAATGTTCTCCTATTCTGAAACTTTGCACAGTAAACAGAATGTGCTTCTTAACTGCGGCTACGCACAGTGAATGGAATATGTGACTTTGATATTTTACAGTTTGAACACTTAACAGAATGTTCTCCTATTCTGAAACTTTGCACAGTAAACAGAATGTGCTTCTTAACTGCGGCTACGCACAGTGAATGGAATATGTGACTTTGATATTTTACAGTTTGAACACTTAACAGAATGTTCTCCTATTCTGAAACTTTGCACAGTAAACAGAATGTGCTTCTTAACTGCGGCTACGCACAGTGAATGGAATATGTGACTTTGATATTTTACAGTTTGAACACTTAACAGAATGTTCTCCTATTCTGAAACTTTGCACAGTAAACAGAATGTGCTTCTTAACTGCGGCTACGCACAGTGAATGGAATATGTGACTTTGATATTTTACAGTTTGAACACTTAACAGAATGTTCTCCTATTCTGAAACTTTGCACAGTAAACAGAATGTGCTTCTTAACTGCGGCTACGCACAGTGAATGGAATATGTGACTTTGATATTTTACAGTTTGAACACTTAACAGAATGTTCTCCTATTCTGAAACTTTGCACAGTAAACAGAATTTGCTTCTTAACTGCGGCTACGCACAGTGAATGGAATATGTGACTTTGATATTTTACAGTTTGAACACTTAACAGAATGTTCTCCTATTCTGAAACTTTGCACAGTAAACAGAATGTGCTTCTTAACTGCGGCTACGCACAGTGAATGGAATATGTGACTTTGATATTTTACAGTTTGAACACTTAACAGAATGTTCTCCTATTCTGAAACTTTGCACAGTAAACAGAATGTGCTTCTTAACTGCGGCTACGCACAGTGAATGGAATATGTGACTTTGATATTTTACAGTTTGAACACTTAACAGAATGTTCTCCTATTCTGAAACTTTGCACAGTAAACAGAATGTGCTTCTTAACTGCGGCTACGCACAGTGAATGGAATATGTGACTTTGATATTTTACAGTTTGAACACTTAACAGAATGTTCTCCTATTCTGAAACTTTGCACAGTAAACAGAATGTGCTTCTTAACTGCGGCTACGCACAGTGAATGGAATATGTGACTTTGATATTTTACAGTTTGAACACTTAACAGAATGTTCTCCTATTCTGAAACTTTGCACAGTAAACAGAATTTGCTTCTTAACTGCGGCTACGCACAGTGAATGGAATATGTGACTTTGATATTTTACAGTTTGAACACTTAACAGAATGTTCTCCTATTCTGAAACTTTGCACAGTAAACAGAATGTGCTTCTTAACTGCGGCTACGCACAGTGAATGGAATATGTGACTTTGATATTTTACAGTTTGAACACTTAACAGAATGTTCTCCTATTCTGAAACTTTGCACAGTAAACAGAATGTGCTTCTTAACTGCGGCTACGCACAGTGAATGGAATATGTGACTTTGATATTTTACAGTTTGAACACTTAACAGAATGTTCTCCTATTCTGAAACTTTGCACAGTAAACAGAATTTGCTTCTTAACTGCGGCTACGCACAGTGAATGGAATATGTGACTTTGATATTTTACAGTTTGAACACTTAACAGAATGTTCTCCTATTCTGAAACTTTGCACAGTAAACAGAATTTGCTTCTTAACTGCGGCTACGCACAGTGAATGGAATATGTGACTTTGATATTTTACAGTTTGAACACTTAACAGAATGTTCTCCTATTCTGCAACTTTGCACAGTAGACCGAATGTGCTCTAATCTGCAACTTTGCACACTAAAAAGAATGTGCTGCTAATCTGCAACTTTGCACACTGAACAGAATGTGCTCTAATCTGCAACTTTGCACACTAAACAGAATGTGCTGCTAATCTGCGGCTAGGCACAGTGAACAGAATATATGAAGATTTTTTTTTTTATACCTCTGCCCCCCCAAACAAAATAAACTGCTGCCCCCACACACAGTAGTCCTAAAAAGGACTTTTGGGTCTTTTTTTTTAACAAACTCGCTTTTCTTCTCCCTACACTGACTTTCCCTTCCTATCCTCATCTCTCCCTGGCTAAGACTGAGCCGAACTCGCTGGTCAGGTGCTATACAGCACCCGATCACGGGTTCTGGCCAGCCAATCAGTGTAATGCCAGCAGCCAACATGGCTGCTGGCATTACACTGATGTCAGAGCCTCCCTGCACGTTTATTGGCTGCGCAGCAGGCGCGAAACGTGCGGGGAGGAGACCCAAAAATGGCGGTCGAGCACATGCGGTACTCGTACGAGTACCGCCATGTGCCGAGCAGAGCGATGCTCGAGCCGAACCGAGCTTCGGCCGAGCATGCTCGCTCAACACTAATTGTTACTAACATTTTATTTTGTAATGTATAATAGGGGGTAATGTACAAATCTGCTAGTACAGCACATTTTCTGCACTTAAACACTGGCCAGGAAAGTGTGTGAGTGCAATCCGGGGTTTGTATGAGTATATGATCAATTTTGTGCATAGCGGACCACACACTCCGCCATTGTTAAGATTTTAATGGGAGCTATATATAGACAAGGAAAAGGAGAGCTAAAGTTACAGATAGTACCCTAATAGCCACAATAGAAGATATTATTCAGAACAATTGTGTGTGGAATATGTAAAATTCTCACCTCAATAATAAAGTACAAAACAACCAATATAAACTCCTCTATAGTAATAAAGTCTAATCTAAGAATATAATAATATTATTCCTGAATTAGTTCATTAGTATATATGGGGTGAAACATCACCAAAAATCAGGGCCGGATTTTCATCTCAGGAGCCTGTAGACAAAGAAAAAGTGCCCCCCTCATTTGCCATCTCCACTGGACACCTCCACAATGCTCCAAATCTCCACATCCATATAGCCCTCACATTGCCCCCCATTAGCAGCAACTTATCCCCCAACAGCTCCAAATTGCCATCAGCTCCAACTTATCCCTCATCAGCTCCATATTGCCCTCACATTGCCCCCATCAGCTCCAACTTGCCCCATCATCTACAACTTGTCCCCATCATCTCCACATTTCCCCATCAGCTCCAGCTTGTCCTCACATTACCCCCATCATCTCCACATTGACACTATATCAGCTCCAACTTGCCCTCACATTGCCATCAGTTCCACATTGCCCACATCATCTTCACATTGCCCACACTTTGCCTCCCGCATACGTTTCCTACATCCCTGGTGGTCCAGCAGCAGATGTCTGTGCCTCCTTCTGTAGCTGCTGTTGCTCCCGCACGGTCTCTTTAGGAATGCAGAGTGCTGGGAGATGATGTCATCTCCCAGCGCTCTGCATTAGAGCCGACGAGGGAGCAACAGCAGTTACAGGTCTGTGCCTTCTGTCTGAGCCGAAGAAGGCAGGGACCTTACCATGTGGTGGGAGAGTTGTTACTATGCACAGCGTGCAGCGCTGTGAACAAAAATATATATATATATATTTTATTTTAATGACAGACGCCCATCTGTGGCGTGCGCCTGTAGGCAGACGCCTACTCTGCCTTATGGCAAATCCGGCCCTACCAAAAATGAGTAAGATGAATAGATGGAATGATGTTAAGAAGTTATGGTGAAGCAGATGATTCGTTGAAAAAGCTTAGATCCTTTAGAGATCAGTCAAAGTAGTATATGTTTCTCCACTCTGTTTCCTTTATGCTGCTATCTTCAATAATGGTCTTGTGTCATTAACACTTCCAAACTTGAAAACAACACAATACTGTGTCTCTTCAATGTTGCTTCCTGCAGTGTAATCTCTCCAGCTGTAGTTCTTCCTCTGCCTGTCCGAATGATCTTATTTACTTAGATAATGTTTTACCAGGAAGGATACACTGAGATTTCTCTCGTTTTCAAGTATGTCCTGGAGTGTTTACAGCAAAGAGTTGCATATTTGCACAAATACAGATACATAATAAATATATATACTCACACACTATAAATGTTATATACAGTTGCATATGTTTTTAGATATAAAGAAGCAGTTATTTTTAAGGATTTTAGACTGGGAGAAGATCTGATTTTTTTCAGGTAGGTTATTCCAGATTTTCGGAGCTCTGAAGTAAAAGGTAGATCGACCGGCTTCTTTCTTGTAATATTGTATACTCAGTGAGGTGTTAGCAGTGGAGAGGAGGTTATAGTTAGTATGGAGAGCTGGAGTTATCATAATGCTCAGGGAGTCTGGTACCTTTCATAAAGCCAATGTAACTAATATTTAGTTCACACTAGCATTCCAGGCTAGGGGGTATGGGAGTCAATAATTTCTGCGCTATGAGAGCAAACCCTGAAAGCCTCCTCTATAGCATAGGAAAGGAAATGGAGTAATGTTTTGCTCATTTCCTCTGTGCCTTCTTGCTCGATAACAAGAAAGGAGCCCCAGAACATCTATATTCTCCGACACTGCCCTTCTTTGGTGCAAGAGCAATAAATGGGCAAATGTTTGGCATTGATAGCTTATGATATAAGTGACAGGCAGGATCTTTAAAAAAAAATAAATAAATAGTTTCCAGCTCCTATTTTAGAGATGAATCATATTAGTACATCTATCTCCCCTAATAACAGTGGAAGACTACAATATCATGCATGGATTTTTGCTGCCCATTTCTTCCATTAGCACAAACATTTCCACCACACTTTCACTTATAGTCACGAGAACAAACATATGAAAGCTGGGAGCCAATGTTCTTTTTAAAATGTTGCTCCTTTTAGATACAAGAGAGGTCACTAAAGCATTGCAAAGCAATAAGTGAATTCCTTAACCATGGGCAAATTGAGATGGGGTTTCCAGGAAACCCCTTTTGAATCTTTTTCCCCATCAAAATATGGGAAGACAAAGCTTTGGCAGCTGAAAAAAATGATTGTGTATATGGATATGGGTCTATGACTAAGTCCATCCCACATGTGGAATGTGTTAGACCAATGCACTACAGTTTTGACACGTCCAGTGTTCTATACTGCAATTTACAAGAATGGACCAGACCTTCTTCCTGATAGAAAGTGTTGCAGCATGAAGTACTATTGCATATGGATACTTTTCCAGCTGTTGTTGAAATACAACTTTCATCCTCCTCAAATGGAATTATAGTACAACAGGAGTACTGCAGGCTGCTAACACCTAAGGGGTTTATTCACTAAGGTATATTAAACAGGTGATAAAGTACAGATAACATCTCCAGTGATATTACTTCCCCAGTTGGAGAAATCTTAGTGCATTAGCTCCATAGAACAACATAGGACTTGGAGAAGTGATATCACTGGAGAAGTCATCTCTGCTTTATCACCTCTTTATCATGCCTTAGTGCATTTCCTCTCTGGTCTTAGCTCAGGGATCTGCAATGACTTTTGCACTCGTGCAACAAAACTGATTAAGGGATTAGAGAATCCGAGTTATAAAAAGACACTAGCCAAACTGGGTTTGTTTACATTAGAGAAGAAACATCTAAGGGGTGATATGATTACTATTTATAAATATATTCAAGGTCAATATAAAGAACTCTCCAAGCAACTATTTACTCAAAGAGCTGAACAAAGAACAAGAGGTAATCTATTAGGACTAGAGGAAAGGTGCTTTACATTAAAACAAAGGCAGGGTATTTTTTTACAGTAAGCACAGTACAGTTATGGAATTCTTTGCCTCAGGATGCTATGCTTGCAGGTACTGCAACTGCTTTCAAGAATTAATTGATACCTATCTAGCACAGAACAATATTGAGAATTATGACAGTTGGCTTCAAAGCAGATAGGATATTGATCCAGGGAAATTTGGAGCCAGGAAGGATTTTTTACCCACTTGGGGCTTAATTGGAAATGGATTCAAGGTTTTTTTCCCTTCCTTTGAATCAACAGGGGGGGTTATGGCATGGACTGGACTTGATGGACGCATGTCTTAGCCTGTCTTACTATATTACTCTTATTTAGACAAAACTAATTATAAACAGTTTTATTGTAGACATAATAATTTTTAGAAACCCCTCTGGAAATCCCAGATGTGTGCCTGCTCATCTTTTCTAACCCTTAGTATATTATAAGAGAGAGTGATGTCAGAAAAACTGTATCCAAAATAAATTTAAATTCATGTACACTGGTACATGGATAATAATAGAGACTCTTACACACTGAACTCCTTGACATTGTACTTCTGTTCCCATGTTTTGGAATGATGGGAATAAAATAGAATATCAAATCAGGGTACATGTTTACAACATTATATAATCTCATTAAATTTATTGTAGATTGCATATACACTTATTAATATTGAATACTTTGTTTCTACAGCTGCACTCAATGAAATTCTAATTTATACAGAATATACTAAAACAAATGTTTCAAACTCATTGAGTGGCAGAAGGGGTTATAACAAATGGTTTCACAATGCGTTGGACACCCTTCTAAAGGGTTAAACGTATTTATATTGATAACATGATAAAATAAGTCAAGCTACTGACTTTTTTTTAATCACTGGGGTGCATAGATCGCCTCAGTTTTAAGTTCTGTTTTTTTCCTGCACCATTTGGTTGGCAGAATCTTGTGCTGATGCCATGGTGCCAAGCTGCTATGCATAAAGTTTTAAGAGACAAGCACTGACGGGGTTTGCAAAATAAGGACACATTGGAGGAGATGCACTAAGGTGTGATAAATAGGTGATATAACTTCTCCAGTTCCTATGTTATTCCATTGAGCCAATGCACTAAGATCTCTCCAGCTTTGGAGATCTTAGTACATAGGCTCTATGCAATAACATCAGAAGTTATATCACTGGATAATTTATCTCCAAATTATCACCTCTTTATCATGTCATAGTGCATAACTCCCATTGTATGTTATGTGCTCATTTGAAGTCAGTAGCGTGAGCTGTACTCTGTTTAATCTTATGAACGAATTAGTGCATACAGGCAAACAACACCTCTGGCGCACTTAATCTTGGTAAACAATATTACAAATCTCTTCTGGACCAGGCTTACATGTTTTATGCCTAATTCCTCTGTGCCCAGTTTGTACAGCACAGAGGAACGGCATGCTCAGAAGCACCTGTACACTACCACATTGCCTACCCCTTCAGAGCACGAAGTGCAAAGTAGCCATTTCAGCACAAAAGAGTGTTGAACATAGGAGTTAAACGGGCACAAGACCCACTTAGATCAAAGAAATGTTGCTTGGAAATAGCATCAAAGGTGAGATGGTACATAAAAGTATAGCATTTGGTAGCAGGTAAGAACCAATTGGCCCACCCAGTCTGCCCATTTCCTTTTCTAATCTTACAAATGTCTCAGAATAGTATTGTATCTATCCCAGGCAGTTTTCAGTTCCCTTACAGTATTAGTCCTGTACTGTCTCGGCTGCAAGACAGTTCCACGAGTCCATCGTTCTTTCCGTAAAGTAGTTCTTGCGCACATTACTTCTTTGTATCTTGTTTCTAGTTTTAGATCATGTCCTCTTGGTCTAGTATTCCCCTTTTTCTGAAAAATCACTTAATATAGTTGAAGGTTTCTGTCATATCAGCCCCCCTTCCCTCATCTATTTCAAGCTATATCATCTGCACGTTTGCTAATATGTTTAACCCTTTGAGTGTCACAGGGGTATGCAACGCATCAACGCATTGCTCTGCAATGCGTTGCATACTCCTGTGACACTCAAAAGGTCAAGATAATATGGTTTTAAATCTTTAAGTACCAGGTGAAGTGTGCAATGCATTGCAATGCAATGTGTTGCACACCACTCTGGTCCTTAAACAGTTAAGGAACAATAATGCAAAAACATACTATATGATACAATAGCACTGTATTGTAGGAAGTATGTGGTGTGAAAGAAAATGGCTTCCCCCAGCCTGCTAAAAATACATGGCATTTCAGAGTGTTAAGTTCAGTTAATGGTTGGAAACATTAACATGCATATTTGCGTAACAGGGATCTCTCAGGTTTTGACCATGAGACTCAGGGTTTAGACCCAAATTGGATGAAGGGCCAGATTCTCAGGGTGACAGTCCAGTGCTTCCTACTATATGATTTGCCCCGATTAAACATTTCTTTAATCTCTAAATTGATGCCATATGTACCAGAAAGACGGGGGAGATGTCTTGCTTGTCCTGTTTATGTTTAGGCAGTAAGATCTCTGAATTACAACGTTAAAGACTGGATAACCTCTGGGTTAAAGCAAGCAGGTACATACTGCATAAAATCTACATTATGGGAAGCTTTAACCCCTAAAGGACCATGTGATGTGCTATGACCGTCACACAGTTTTTGCCTTAAGGACTCTTGACAGTCATAGCACGTCAACACAGAAGCAATGTAAGTAAAAAACAGGGTCTGAGATTGTCCGCTCCAGGACCGGAGAGGGGTCTCGCAGAACCCAACTCGGAGCGCTAGAACACATAACAGGTCACGTGTACCGGAGCATTGGAAGAGATCAAAGCAGTCCTTAAGGGAAGTTGACTTCCCTGGACCGCTGGTCCTTATGGGGTTAAGGGTATATATTCCAAAGATCCCAGGATCTGCTCATTTTAAAAGCTACCATGTATGTATATCTGTGAATATTACAACATGCTATTTCTTTTTTAGTACAACTTGTATTATAGAGGGTTAAATGTTCCTTTATCCCTTTAGGGATGAGGGGAGTGTGCAATGCATTGCTTTTGCAAAGTGTTGTATGCCCAGGGCTGGTGCAAGGATTTTTGTCACCCTAGACAAAACCTAATTTTGCTGCCCATTTGGCTCCTCCCCTTTTGTCCCACCCCTTTATACCCCACCTACTTATACCCCACCTATTTTCATGATTGTCCTCTCTCTGCCCCTGGTCTGGAGATGCCTATAAGAGATGCCCCCCACCAGCTCCACTTTGCCCCCTCCAGCTCCAACTTTGCCTCCACCAGCTCCACTTTGACCCTCATCAGCTCCACTTTGCCCCCTCAGCTCCACTTTGCCCCACCAGCTCCACTTTTCCCCTATCAGCTCCACTTTGCCCCCCATCGGCTCCAACTTGCCCCCAGCAGCTCCACTTTGCCCCCTCAGCTCCACCTTGCCCCCACCAGCTCCACCTTGCCCCCAGCAGCTCCAACTTGCCCCCAACAGCTTCACTTTGCCTCCATCAGCTCCAACTTGCCCCCACCAGCTCCACCTTGCCCCCACCAGCTCCACCTTGCCCCAGCAGCTCCAACTTGCCCCCAACAGCTTCACTTTGCCTCCATCAGCTCCACTTTGCCCCTCATCAGCTCCAACTTGCCCCCACCAGCTCCACCTTGCCCCCAGCAGCTCCACTTTGCCTCCATCTGCTCCAACTTGCCCCCAGCAGCTCCACTTTGCCCCCTCAGCTCCAACTTGCCCCCATCAGCTCCACTTTGCCCCCACCAGCTCCACTTTGCCCCCCCATCTGCACCAACTTGCCCCCAGTAGCTCCACTTTGCCCCCTCAGCTCCAACTTGCCCCCACCAGCTCCAACTTGCCTCCATCAGCTCCACTTTGCCCCTATCTGCTCCAACTTGCCCCCAACAGCTCCACTTTGCCCCCCATCAGCTCCAACTTGCCCCCCATCACATACCTGTAGCTCCCGCGCAGTCTTTTCTTCAGTAATGCAGAGTGCGCCGGGAGATCACGACTCCCAGCTCGCTCTGCATTACTAAAGAGCCGACTGCAATGAGGGAGCGCAGTAGCGACACAGACCTGTGTTGCGGCTCCCGGCGTGGAGCGTGCGGGCGCAGCTCTTCTCCGCTGCATGCCCGTGCCCCCAGTACCTGTGCGCCCTAGGCCGGCGCCTACCTCACCTATAGGTGGCGCCGGCCCCGTGTATGCCAGCATAGTCCGTAAAGGATAAAATATAGCCTTTGTCTTACTTTATATAAACAATTGCATTACACACTAGTTTCTTCGTTTGATTGGATTTCCTTCCCTTTGATTCTTCTTGTCTTTTTTTTGTATTTTTTTGACAGCTGGAGGTCTTCATTAAGAGTTCTTCTGGAATGTTAAACAGTTTGGTCATGAAGGTAAAGTATTGGGAATCAAACAGACTACGTTACCAATAAACCAAGCTTGAAATGGAGAACTCTACTATGCAAGCAATAATCCTATCACAAGACGGTATTATAAGGCATTTAATGCCCAGCTGGAAGTGCTGGAGGCCCGAGGCAGCTCTAAAAGCCTTTAACCTAGAAAAGGAATTAACTGGCAGGTTTGTCTCATACCCAGAAGGCACCACTGTAATGGAGTAAAATGTAGAATTCCTCTATTAAATGTTTGCTAGTTTTGTGTATTTGATTCTTTTACTTGAATTCTATATATGTTTCATTGTAAAAGTGTCATTACCTTGCTTCATGTAATATAGCAATAAAAGCAGATTAGCAACTATGTGTTTCTTGCAATGTTTTAAATACTAGGCCTTATGTACAAAAGGAAAGGGCAGCAGTTCTGGAGCAAACCAACTTCCCCATAGGAGAGAACAGGGTTATAAGTACCAGCAGTGCAGTGGGTCTAGTTGTGCTGGGGCCCAGCATTCAAAGGTGTCCCATCTTCCTCAGATGGGGGCTGTGCAATTACTAGTTAAGCCACTGAGGGAGAAATTAAAACGCCCCAAACTCCCATTAATTTAAATTGAATTTCTAACCCCTGGAATGTTAGAGAAATGTCAAATACATTGTAAAGCAATTAAAGGGATAGTAATACTTAAAATGAAAAAAAAATATGTTGTAGGGTTTATCCCCCTGAGTACAACAAGAGTACTCCCGCTGCTGAAAGGTGTTCCATTCAAAAGTTATTAATTTTCAAAGTTGAATTTTTTAGGTTCAATGTCACAGTGGCCTGAAATTATACAGTGGCGCTGTTGCTACACGATCCTATGGACAGCTCTGGTCCATAGGATCGTGTAGCAACAGCGCCACTGTACAATTTCAGGCCACTGTGATATTGCACCTAAAAAATTCAACTTTGAAAATTAATAACTTTTGAATGAAACACCTTTCAGAAGTAGGAGTACTCTTGTTTTACTCAGGGGGAAAACCCCTACAACATATTTTTTTTTTACATTTTAAGTATTACTATCCCTTTAATATGGGACCTTATTGGAGTTTGACACCCCATTTAAATTAATGGGTATTTTTATATTCCCCCTATAGTACATTTGGTTTGTTCCAGAACTTCTCCACTTTCCTTTTGTGCATAAGGCTTAACGTGTAAATTAACAATGTACCAAACCAGAAAGAGAAATAAATAAACGAAAATGAAAATTTTTGAAATAAAAAAGATGACAATCTAAAAATAAATCAACTGCATATGGGCATATTTTTTAAGCCTTTGAATGCCAGAGGGGTGTGCAAAATATTTTCTTGTACATGTAATCTGACATTTTCGGGGCACCCCAACATATCATATATCATTTTTCAAGGACACAGTGAAGGGTACAGTACAGAAATATACAGTCATTCTTAGGTCTCACAATCATAATAACTAAAATTAACATATTGTTCATAACAATTTCCATAAATATACTTTCACATTCAACATTCACATTTTTGTTGAATGTCTTCACCCTAAGTGGATGTTCATGGTACATCTCAGTGCCACAGCATTCTTGTGGAGCTTCAGTGGTCCAGTGCCTTGCTTTGTAATAATCTGGATATCCCTCTGACACTGAAACGTTTAAGAACATGTGAGATATGTGTTTTGATTGAGTGATTAAAATGCATGAGCTTGGGAATCTATGGATAAAGATAAAAGTGGCTAATTCTGGGTAAGCCAACTGCACCAGAGGAAACAAATAATAACTCAAGCAACGTGTTGGCTACATATTTACAATTCAGTAGGTAAAAAGCCCCATTTAAATCAATGGGAATTTTTATTTGTCCTGTATGATGCAGTTGGTTTACCTCAGAATTGTTCCGCGTTTTCTTTTATACACGTGACTCTTTGGAGAGAAAAACAGGTAATGTAAAAACAGGCCTTAGAATCATATAACTAGCCTTATGCCTTTCTAACACTGATTTACTAAGCTACTTTTGATGAAAAGTCTTCACTTACTATCACTTGTTCCAAGGACAGGGCATTGGGGCAGTCTATGGGCATTTAAGATCTTTCCTTTCCTCTACACCCTGTTTAGCACTATGCATTAAATATTAACACTATGCATTAAACATGAAACAGAGGAAATGGTTTAACCTTATGCCATTTTCCTGTACATACCAAAGGGCAGCAGTTCAGAGTTTGCTGGAATTAAAGTCTTAAAGGGATAGAAATACTTCATTTTATCTTTATTTTATTTTGTAGGCATTAAAAAAAACATGAAGAACAATATAAGTCTTATCTCTCAAACCTTTATGGTTTGAGACATATGCACAAGCAAAGTTCCCCCTCCCGTCCTTTTTACTTAGTGTAAGCCATCTCTTCTCAGATGTGGAATCTGGTTGTAAGATCAGACAGATAACAGAAGGGGACAATCTTCTTCCTAGGAGAACAATAAAGGCCCTGCCTCCCTTGACAAGTTTTTCAGGTTTTTCCCTTATCTTAATTGAAGCTTGTCCCTCTCTGCAATCTACCTTCTGACCTGGCTGAACAGTGTTACATCAGTAAAAGGGGCGGGAGGGGGATACTTTGTCATTTAATTACTCTTGAAATACAACTCTGATAGAATTGAAATAACACTCTCCAAAGTCCAAATACTATGATGATTAATTAGAGCTGCTTTTATTATGAAACATTACTATCCTTTGATGACATTGTAGTGTGTCCACTGAAATGCACTACAGTTATCATACTCTCTACTACATACTCTGAAGTGCAGTCACCCCTTTGTGTCTAAAGAAGCTGATCACATGGCTGATTAACTCAGCAAAAGTCACAATGCAATACAGCTTGCTGACTCTTTGGTCCAACAGTACATTCACTCACCCAAACATATGTAATATTGATTTCACTGGAATTACAATGGAATTGTACTAATACGTTTGGTAGATGTGTTTTAATGCATTTTTGATCATCTGTTTATATTGTGGGCAAGGGATGCCAGGACAAAACAGAGAACACCTGGCTACTAATTGCATATAATTTGCATGTAAAATACATGAAAACCATATGGAAAAACAGCCAAAGTATATTTCCTTTTCCATATAATTTCACTGCTACAAAACAGTCCCCTTTGCAAATATAGGCTAAAGTTTAAAGGAATATAATTTTTTCAGTAGAAATCCACGTTATGGGGAAGTTTTTACAGGTGACATTAACAGAACATTTTAATAATATGCTGACCTCACAAAAATTGATCAGCTTGCCCAGAATGGCGTAGTTCACACTGGTGATCCTCTCTTCACAGAATGCACCTGGTGGCAGCATACTCCAATTTGGCCACTTTCTGAGATGCACAGACTCTAGTTGCATCATGTTTTATCTGCACAGTGGCCTATGGGCTTCCATGGAAATCATTCAAATAAGCAATACTGGAGTTGTGATTCTCTTTGCATCCTCCAATAACTCACTGACTCATGCTGATGTCAGCCAGTTATATATGACTGATGCCCACGTGGACTGGACATCTGTCACACCTCCTCCCCACCCGCACTTGTGAAAATATCACTGGGTAGGTTGCAGGAGATCAGAGGCAAGTAAATATGGGCTACTTGGCCTGAACTAAAATGGAGTGCAGCCAAGCTTCCCATGTAAACATAGGGTAAGCAGAAACTCAAAGGATTTTAAAAGTGTTGTATTTCTGCTATGCAAAATGTAAGACTGGTCAGTTAAAAGGCCTCACACAACTATCATACCTGGGAACTATCCAGATCTTCACGTAGACTCCGATTTTCAGATTGAATTGTGGGGTCTTCATGGACAGATTCTAACTCTCTGGTTCAGTGAGTTCAATGTTAGCTCTGCTTACTTTTCTACCCATTCTACCTACTCTTGTCCCATTTTGCCCACCTCCCCATACATTTCAGAGAAAATACCAACCCTCAAACATCCATCCTCTTCCACCTAGATTGGGTCCATCCCCATTATGACAGGAATTGCATAATTTGGATACTCTTATCTCCAGTCCTTTCAGTTTCTCCATGGTTTCCAGGTATGACAACCATAGAAAGAAGGCACTGAAGAAAACATTAAATTCTCTTCCACTTATTCTAAACCTGCCACTGAAAGATCTCCCAGCATTTTGTTTCCCCAGGCCTTCACATTTCTAAATACTACACATGTGCACATCAGTTACAGTATCCTATATAATAATTTGCTAAATCGTGTGTAACGCCCGACATGCGCAGTAGACACTGCTGCGCGTGTGCAATCATGCGCAGCAGAGACCTCCCGCGCCGCGGCTGATACAGAGCTGGGCGCTCTGGAGCGTCCAGCTCTGTATCAGCAGTGGCGCGGCCAGTCTCCACTGCGCGTGACTGCCCCGCGACCGTCTGCCAGAGGCACTGTGGCCCGTGTAACGGACTGTTCAACTAGTATTATTATAATTTAGTAATTGTAAAGTTATTATACAAGTTTGTACAATTGGTTGTGAAAGTGCTGAAATTATCAAAAAAATGTTGCACGATATAATTTTTGGTTAGGATCTTGCTCAAGAGAGCTTATCATGTCAGTGATTTAACCTTTTGAATACCCATAATTTATTTGAGTGTAATGACTAATAGTGAGGTCCTTAGAGACCTCTTTAGCATTAACGGTGCTAAACGAACAATTTAAATCAATGTGAATTTGGGGAATATCTATTTGTCCCCTATGGTGCAGATGTTTTACCCCACAATTGCTCAAATTATTTTTAGTACATCAGTTGCAAAGATTTAAATACTTTAGGTTTTCTTTCAAATGAAGCAGTTTGCATTAAGCAAAAGAGGTTACCCCAAATCTCTTTATTTCATAATGTTATTATATCACAATCTCATTAATTGTATGACACAACTCCTTAGACAGCTAACTATTGCAGATGGGCTTTGACTCAAAACTGCAGCACAATCCCACTGGTACAAATGTCCTTGAGTTTACTTTGATGCTGTCTATATATATCCCAATGGTAATACTTGATATGAACTCTCCATAAAGAATAAATGGAGGCTAATCCACTAAAAAGGAATGTTAGAGGTTTCAAAAATGTAACATTCTATTTCCATGCATTTTACATGTCTGTGACAGATTTAGGGGCTAGCTAGGTTTGTGATAAGAAAGTCATTTTTGTGTCTTGGGCCACCATGAAAGATCAGTTGCCCATCACATAGTCCACTGATGTAAAGTCTGAGGCTACTGCAGAACCTCCTGACAAACAAATACAACGATTTCTTCTGAATCATGAAGTCACTCTCCATATTACATAGAAATAATACAACAGTGCTTCCTTAAAGTCACTGCACACCAGTAAGTACCTGTCCGGATGTGTAATAACAGCACAGATTGACACTGCATGCAGGCACTGTCAGTCGTCTTCTTCTTGCTGATGGATAAAATCTATCAGAGGTGATTTTTGGATACCGAGGCTTGAGCCTCACTACTCCATCTTCTCGGGTTAGGTTTTAAGTCGCAGGTTTGGATTCTTCTTGGTCTGTGTTGACTTGTCACAGTTTGGTTAGTTTCACAGGAACCCTTAACTTCACCCATGACCTTTGCCCTACTTTTAAATTGGCCAAGCCTCCAGACTCATTCTGTTTGGGACAGAAAATACACATAGGGCCTTATTTACAAAAGATAAAAGTAGCAATACTAGACCAAACGAACTACACTACAGGGCAGAAATACATATCTCCCAGACTGTAATGATTTAAATTGGGATTTTAACACCTTGATTGCTAGAGAGGTCTCTACCTCATTGGAAAGCAATTCATTGGAGACCTATTTAGTATTGAAGCAGTTAAAATACCAAATTAAATCAATGGTATGTTTTATTTGACCCCCTTCAGTGCAGTAGGTTTGCTCCAGAATTACGCCTCTTTTATTTTGTGAATAAGGCCCTTAGGTACGTATTGCAAATTGGATTTATTCTGGAGTAAACCAGCTGCACTATAGGGAACAAATAAAATTTCCTAAATAACCCCTTTAATTCTAGAGAGCGATGCAGTGCGTTACTTCACAATGCATTGGAGACATCTCTACCATTATGTAGACTTTGTTTACTCCAGAATAAATCCGGTTTGCTTTGACAGCTTAACATCCAGTAAAGTATCACATTGATCCGGACGGTAAAGACTGGTGATGGTCCTGGCATGTCATGTAATTCTGGGATGGCATCGCGGCTGCACGCCACTCTGCCATCCCAGAATTCATTGCACAAATAAAAAAAGTACTGTGGTCCTTAATGGCTTCCCACCCCCGGATTGGGCACTCGTTAAGGGATTAATTAATAAAGTGCCTTAGAAGGGTGACCACATGTCCCTGATTGCCCAGGACAGTCTCTGATTTTAAATGTGTGTCCCTTGTCCCAGGCAGCCTCCATCTAGGACAATACAAAGTCCTGGAATGAAGACTCTAGAGCCCAGAGTTCTAAACACTAGAAGGAGAACTTTGCATTTCCTACAGTGACAAAAAGTGATGCCTCTGCTGGGCTACAAGAAAATGTCTTCCAGACAGAGCTCTAAACACTAGAAACAGACCTGAGTATTGATCCTGACATCAAACAGGAGCTGAAGTGCAATTTTGTTGTAGTGTAATGCTAGTCTAAGGATTTGGGTGTGATGTACATTTTCTTGTAGTCCACAACAGGCATCACTTTTCAGTGACAGCCATCAATGGGCAGTTCTCTCTCCAGTGTGGTATGCCAGAGAAAGCGTAGGTTGCGCCCCAATGTCCAGTAGTGTCCAGTGACCCCTCCCGGATAGCTGCACTAGAGCTGAGGACGGGTACTCTGCTGTAACCACAGTATCCCTGAATGGTACAATGAAAACGTGGTCACACAGTGCCTTAGTGCCTTATGCAGGGAGGTAAGGAGGGGCATATTCTGGAGAAAACCCACTGCATTGCAGTGGGAAAGTACAAATCCCAATTGATTTAATGAGGCTTTTAACCCCATGAATGCTAGACATGCCTCAAATGCATTGTGAAGCAATCAGATGGACATCTCTCTAGAATTCAAGAAATAAAGTCTTGCTTAAATTGTTGAGTTTATGTGGCTATTTATTTGTCCCCTCTAATGCAATCAGTTTGGTCCAGAATTGTAACTGATTAACCCTTTGAGTGCCAGAGGGGTACGCAACTCATTCCAAATGTTAACAAATACAGAAGTGGAAGTCTATGCTTTGTTTCACAGCTTGTATTTTATGTAACTATTTAATTTTACCAGTTGATAATCTGGGCTCCTTGTTAAACATTTCCACCCATAATCCTCTTGAGATCAAAATCTTGTTTTATCTCTTCTTGCTGCTTATCCAAATTGTATCTTCACAATCTGTCATTTAATTTGCTATCATATTCTGGATGACAGCAGTAGAAAAAAGAAAAAAAAAGAAAAATCATACATCAAGGAAAATGATCTTGCCTTACAACTGCTATCTGTATTTAGAAAGCAGGTGATTATGGAGAACAAATAATATGCAGCAGTTAATTCTAAGGAATATAATTGTACTAACAGCGTATGTAAGTATTCAACTGGGTATGTTGCAGACACTTCTTACACCTTGGCCTGAATCCACTACAGTTAGAGTAGAAAGTCATCAATATCTGGTAGAGTTTTCTCAAAGGTGCTGAATTAAACATGCAAGAGTCTAAATATTGCAGATGGCCTAATTTTTGCCAAGAAAAAGCCATCTGCACTATGTGTTTGTTAGAATAAAAATGGATTTAATGGAGCTACCACAATCACTCCCACTGGCAGATCTTCCGTGAATCTCCAGTAAACCCTATCAATCATCAGAATACTTAGGTTGATGTACTAAGAAGAAATGGAGCAATTCTGAGGGAAAGAAACTGAAAGTTAGTGGATAAATGAAAAATTCACATTGCTTTAAATGGGTTTTTAAAGGGGAACTATCACCCTTATACAAGCTTGGCTAGTATTTAACTAAATATAGTGATTAGCTTGAAAACTTGTTTTATTTTTTTATACAATTTGTGGTATGGCTAAAAGTAAAGGTTTAAAAATGATGCGGTGCCTTACTTCTGGACAGACTGCAGTTACAGATCTGCAACTCAGTCTGTCAATCTTCCTCTGCTCCCCTCCCCACCTAGCGTCTCGGTCCAGCCTCCTCCGATGGCTGAGGATTTCTGCTTGTAAGCTGGAGCGCTCATTGGCCAATGAGTGTACCCGCAGTCTGTCAGGGAGTAAGGCACAGCATCATTTTTAAACCTTTCATTTTTTCCATACCAAGAGTTGTATAAAAAAATATAAAAAAGTCAAACTTGTATAGAGGTGATAGTTCCCCTTTAACCTTGTCAGTGCTAGATAGGTCTCCAGTACATTCAGAAACAGTGTGTTGGAGACCTCTGTAGCATTTAGGAGTTTAAAAATCCCATTTAAAGTGTTAGTAATGTCCACAAAAAAAGTTTTTTTGCATTCAGAAGAGCTTAAAAAGCTGAGCTAAATGCAAAAAAACGTATCTCTCCAACCGCTATGGTCTGAGAGATACTGGCATTTAAAGTTAGATCTCTCCTACTGACAGCTGTAAAGCTGTCAGCAGGAGATCCGTGTCAGCCGACATGGAGGAGCTTGAGCAGAGCCTCAATCTCGTTATTTACCACAAATCCCTTCATTGAAATGGTCTAAAACGAGTGCTTGAAAACCAGGCACACATTTTAGACCATTCCAATGAAGTGATTTGTGGTAAATTACGAGATCCCGGCTCTGCTCAAGCACCTTTACAGCTGTCAGTAGGAGAGATCAAACTTTAAACGCCTGTATCTCTCAGACCATAGCGGTTTGAGAGATACGTTTTTTTGCATTTAGCTCAGCTTTTTAAGCTCTTCTAAATGCAAAAAACTTTTTTTGTGGACATTACTAACACTTTAAATCAATGGGATTTTTTTTGAATGATATGACTCCTATTGTGTAGTTGGTTTGCTCTAGAATTCTACAGTTGTTCTTAAAAAATCAACCTCACCGCATGTTCCAGTTTTACAGATTCCACCATTGTTGTAACATTAAGAACTTTATTAATATAATGCTCTAAAAGTAATGCTGAGGTTAGGTAAAGTAAATTCACAATAGGAGTCACAGTAAATGCATATTAACGGGGGACTGTGCGTACTATGCTCTTTAAATAAATGGCTAGTAAGCTGTTTAATATAGTGAGTATCATGCTTAATATAATGTGCTGATTTTACCGGATGGTACAGGAAACCTAGTAAACATGAACTGTGCAATTTTTTCTGAAATAAGTAAATCCAGAGCATGCAAATATCACCTTTACCTCTCTCTCCCTTTCTCCTGCCTTTGGGAACTGACATTTTGGGCAGGGCTTTCTCCCTTACCACTCCTTGTCAAAACATCCAGGTCTTTTTTCTGCTCTCAGTCATCCTAGGTTTGGGAAATTTGGTTTACACAATATCATTCAAATTCACTACTGGGAATTATGTAATTAGTGACCTGCATGAAGTTATTTAGTGCTCTTTGTCTGGATGTTTTTATTCCCCTAGAACAATTTGTTAAAACACACAAACTGCAAATATATTTTGTTACTTTATACACTATTTATTTGTGTGTATGTCTCCCTCTCCCCACAGAAAAATATTGTGTGTATTTAAAGAAAAACAATAAACCTAAACATTGTAACTCCTGCAGTTCTGCAAGTAAGAATATATGAGAGTGTGCCTGTATAGTAGAGCGAGACTTCCAGATGGGTGTTGTCACATCTGGTACCTAAACCTGACTCAGAAGGGTAATTTGGGCTAGATGCTAGGGTGCGTCGCTAGGGAGCGTAGCTAGATTGCGTAGGCCAACCATAGTGGGTGTGCTGCGGCCAAAGCCGTGTAAAGGTGCTAGCCACAAAGCTAGATAGCCCTCTTCGGTTGAGCCTCAGGTGACTCAGGATACCCCACCACTGTTGGACTATACCCCAATGACCCCAGGGAGGTATGAACTCCAAGAAACAGGAACAGCAGAGAAGGAATAGTAAGCCTAGGCAGGCAGCAACTGGTAGCAGGACTGGACTGAGCATAAGGCAGGGGAGTAGTCGGACAAGCCGGTCAGCAACAGGTATTGGGACTGGACTGAGGATAAGGCAGGAGAGTAGTCAGACAGGCCGGTCAGCAACTAGTAATAGGTCAAGAGGAAGGATCAGGAACACTGATATGCTCAAGGCAAGCTCCGAAGAAACTGATCTGGGGACGCTTTAACAACACGTCAGACGTGGCTACGTCTTTTATAATGATGAACCAAGGTGGCTTCAAAAGGCAGGACTGTGCATGTGCGCGCAAAACCCGGAAGAAAGCAGACACAGACAAGTGTCGGAAGGAAGAGGATGCCAGGAATAGTTTAACTCTATAACGAAGGCATTTCAATGAAATGAAGGGCCGATGTCACCAGAAAGGGGGAGGTTGTTAACAAACTCCATAAATATCTATCAATCTATACATTGCAGAGAAAATGGAACAGCAGAAAGTATATGCAAATATGATGTTCATTCCAGTGCTATAAAGCTTATTCTGCATGACAGGTGTTCTTTAATTTATCTATACAGTAGGCCAGTATATGAATTTACATATTTTTTCTTTATATTGCAGTTTTCTGAAATTTGCCTTTATGTCACAACTCCTCACAACAAATAATGGCATTCAGTAGACCTGGATGACTCACAAGGGTCACTAGTCTTTATCAGATTGTAAACTGAAACAATTATAAGTAGACTACAAGACAGCTCAATAGCAACTAAAAATAGTGTATAGATATAGTTGACAGCTATTTAAAAGACACTTACGTAGGTAAATCAGTCTGTTAAAAAAATGAGAGCCCCCTTTTTGTATTGGAGAGTACTTAGCAGTGTAATAAAGATATATACTGATGTTTTAAATATGAATCCAATGCTCGCTGCAAACAGACATTGAGCCATATGCACAAAAAAAGAGGAGCACTTTTGGAGCAAACCAGCTGAAACACATGGAGCAACAAATGATTTAGGTAAATTAGAAGAATGGACAAGAGTGTGGCAGCTGCAATTTAATGTTGATGTAAAATAATGCACTTGGGACATAAAAATCCAAAGGAAAAATTTACTGTTAAGGGTACTGTGCTGTCAGAGACAACAGAGGAAAGGGATTTGGGAGTAATTGTTTCTAATGACTTAAAGCTAGGCAGGCAATGTAATAAAGCAACGGGGAATGCAAGCAGAGTGCTGGGTTGTATAACTAGGGGCATTATTAGCAGAAAAAGGGAAGTGGTCACTCTACAGATCGCTAGTTAGACCTCACTTAGAGTATTGTGTTCAGTACTAGAGACCCCATCTCCAGAAGGATATAGATACTCTAGAGAAAATTCAGAGAAGGGCTACTAAAATGGTGACTGGATTACAGGAAAAGAAATATCAGGACACACTAAAGGATCTGAACATGTATAGCTTGAAAGAGAGGAGAGAGAGAGTGGATATGATAGAAACATTCAAATACATGAAGGGATTCAACAAAGTGCAGGATGGAAGTACATTTCAGAGGAGTAAGAATGTTAGGACAAGAGGTCCTAGTGTAAAAGTAGATGGACACAGGTTTAGATGTAATGTAAGAAAGTTTTACTTCACTGAGAGGGTAGTAGATAAGAGGAATATCCTACCAGCAAAAGCGGTAGAAGTTAAAACAGTGACAGAATTTAAGCATGCATGGGATAGGCATGGATTATGATTATGATCAGCGCTTGGAATGTGTTCTATTCCTAAGATTTTGAAGTTGTTTTAGCCTCCTAAAGTACACTTGCTAAAATGTTTTTGGACTGAGTGGTCCTTGAACTTTTTTTGTGATAAGTCAACAATGTTCCCCGGTCTCCTCTGTAAAGTCCTTATTGTGTGGCCAGCATATTGTATTCCACATCCACACTGGATAAGATAAATGACAAATGTGGTTTCACAGGTGATAAGATGTTGAAACTGAAATGTCTTATGTTTAGTATATATGTAATATGGCCCTTTCCCTCAATTAAATAAGTAAGGGGTCCTGTAAAAGAATACCCCAATATATGTTCTGTTTTTGGGGGTTGTCTTAATCTTTGGAATTATTAACGGTTCTCTATCCAGTTTAAGGGCTCTACTCATAGCCTTCTCAAAGCCAAAAACTAATTTTTTCAAGATTTCTCCCTCTTTCCCAAAATCTCCATGATCTCTACAATTTATAAGCAGACGTTCACATTGCCAAAATGGTACATTATGAATCCATTTGGGATTGTGACAGTTGTCTGCCCATGATACTGCTTACTGCTTACCTCCTTTCTATAAATAGAACTAGAAATTGGGGAAGTATCTGTTCCTATGATACGGAAATCCAGAAAATTGATAGAAGTATTTGCAATGCCATGTGTGAATTTCACACCCATATGGTTGGAATTAAAATGTTGGATAAGAGTTTGAAGCTACTCCATACTACCTCCTGAGATAATCCGAACAGTGCTGTATCTTGGCCTAGGTCATCTAGGCCTAGGGTGGCACTTTACAGGGGGTGGCATAAAAATCTGCCCCCACCTGCCCGAACTGAATGCACACAAGCTAGTTTACCCAGTAGACAGAGAACATAAAAGAAAGAAGCGCACACGATCTAAGTGTAGACTGTAGTACCAATATACGGAATCCTCCACCAAGTAATCACCTGTGAGCTAGCAGAATGTCTACTCACATTTACATGAGGCTAAACCAGCCTCTCAGTGAATAAACCTTCACTGGATCACCCCCAGTGCGGGTATCTGTATCACTCCCTTCTGGATCTTCCACTGGTCTCCCCAATATGTCCCAGTATTCCGCCTCACCCAGAGTAGATGGAGATGATGTAATACCTCAAAAACTCCAACTTATACTCTGTATCTAATGAGGACTGGTATAAACAAAAGGGGGGATACTGAAATGGAGTAATACGGTCCCAAAAAGTGACTGGGGGCCACTAATTTAAATAGGAACCACACACTTATTTTTAGCACTATTAAGTGCATGTACATGCATACAGATGTGTGTTTTATATGATTTACCTTTTTATTAGTAATAAATTCTTTTAATAGAGAACCGTTTGGTATAGTGTGTGGTTCCTATTTAAATTAGTGGCCCCCAGTCACTTTTTGGGACCGTATTACTCCAATTCAGTATCCCCCCTTTTGTTTATACCAGTCCTCATTAGATATAGAGTACTAGTTGAACAGCCCGTTACACGGGCCACAGTGCCTCTGGCAGCCGGTCGCGGGTCTCCCGCGCCTCGGCTGATACAGAGCCTCTGGCAGCCGGTCGCGGGGCAGTCACACGCGGTGGAGACTGCCCGCGCCTCGGCTGATACAGAGCTGGACGCTCCTTCGGAGCGCCCAGCTCTGTATCAGTCGTGGCGCGGGCAGTCTGTACTGCGCATGTCGGGCGTTACACACAACTTGGCGAATTATTATATAGGATAAGTTGGAGTTTTTGAGGTATTACATCATCTCCATCTACTCTGGGTGAGGCGGAATACTGGGACATATTGGGGAGACCAGTGGAAGATCCAGAAGTGTGTGATACAGATACCCGCACTGGGGGTGATCCAGTGAAGGTTTATTCACTGAGAGGCCGGTTTAGCCTCATGTAAATGTGAGTAGACATTCTGCTAGCTCACAGGTGATTACTTGGTGGAGGATTCCATATATTGGTACTACAGTCTACACTTAGATCGTGTGCGCTTCTTTCTTTTATGTTCTCTGTTTACATGTATTGGAAGTCGAATACCAGCGACTGATATTGGGAAGCGGCACCGTGAAAGTGAAAAGAGAAGACTGAAGAAGGCTGGACTAGAGACTTTGTTTTTTTTTTCTTTTTTAAGAATTTTTTTTTTAATTTTTTGTTTTATTATTATCATTTATTTATTATTTTTATTATCTTTATTTTGTATTGTATTATTGTTTTTTATTTAGAGATATATCTTGGGTATATAGGCCTTTCAATAGTGAGCGCTGATATATTTGAGGAGTGTAGTTTATCCAGTACCCTGCCCAATATCTCTAACTAGCACAGCTGTGCCGCAGATAAACATCCCATTAAGTGCCTTTGCTCCATCTGTCCTGTACTTCCAGGATGAGGTTTCCTGGTCCTGCTACTTTACCATTCACTCGGAGCAGTCGGAAGGAGCTGATCACCAGAAGATCAGGGCAGAGGTGAGCAGAGGAGTAGTGGAGGCCCCATAGTGCGGGGGTGGGTGGGTGTCCTGCTGGACTTGGAGGCCTCCAGTGTAGTTGGGCCATTATGTTTTATTGGGGCCCCAGGGCCTCCATACAGTGTGCTCCATCAGCCGCAGTGAGTGTCTGTGCACAGCTGCATTTTCTAACTTGAATTTATAAGTAGAAATCTCTTGAAAGTGAAGAAGTTGTGATGCAAGATAAATGATATGCACTCCAAAATACATTATGCTTGATTAGTAGCCATCTCATTATCAGACTTAAAAAATAGCAGAAAGCTTGAAGGCACAATGCACACTCTATACATGTATATAGGATGAAGCATCCAAAGTGGTCCATATATACTTCTTCTTCCAACACAGAGATGACAACTTTTGTAGAACGTTCTGAGAGTCTCTGATGTACGAAGATAAGAGTACACCATACTTTTGAAGAAAAAGTCAATATGCACAGATATATTAGCTGTAAAGGAGTTGATACCAGCTATAACTGATCTCCCAGGAGGGTTGGTTTAATCTGTATGGATTTTTGGTATATGGTAGAAGAAGGGGACCTCGGGATGTTCCGAATAGAGAAAGTGATATTCTTGCTTGCTTAATATCCCCATATCTAATCCTTTCTGTAGGAGATCTTTCAAAAGGTCATTATAGACTTTTGCTGGGTAATACATACATTTTTGATAGGATGTAATGTCAGATAACAATCTCTTAGCCTCCCACAAATATACTCAAGTATCCTGGATAATGATGGACCCACCTTTATCCAGTTCCCTGATAGTGATGGAGCAGTCGTTGGATAAATTAATCAAAGTGTGTCTTTCTCTCCCACTAAGATTATCCTTTCTGTTTTTCAAAGATCCATTTTGTATTTTCTGATTAAATTTGTGCATCACTACTTTAAAAAAGTATCAGCAAATGGTCCTTTATACTGAATGGGGAAGAAGTTAGATCTTTTCCTATATGGAGTAAGTTGTATACCAGTTGGCATTTTCTCATTGGGATCTATAATAGTGCCAAACCTTCTTCCCTCAATTAGGATTGTAAGGCTAAAAGACCCTCTAAATCTTGTTCTGTGGTCAGAAGATAATTACTTGAAATGATCATATCCTGTAGCTGTGAGGTAAGTCTCGATTTTTCTTTGCTCTTAAAATATCTTTGTAAAGAGACTTCTCTCACAAATATTTTCATGTCTAAGACTACAATTAATTCATCTAACATGGCTATAGGGGGACATTTTAAACCCCCTTTATGAGAATCACCACCTCATTGTTGGTGATACTTCTACTGGACAGATTAAATATACAACCTCCATGTTGTCCCACTGGAATCAATAGTTCTTGCTCCGCTTGTTTTCTTTTTCCTTTGCCTCAACATCCTCTTTGGAATTTCTTCTTTTAATTTTTTCTTAGACATGAAAAGATTTGTGAGAGAACTCTCTTTACAAAGGTAGGTGTCACCATTTTGTCTCTGGCCATGGGATGTTTCTGATCGTGTTGATTATCCTGATTGTTTCCAGATCATCACATCAGTTTCTAGAGCCACTATATTGAGGAGTTTAAACTTCTGGGTTCTGGTGAGTGGAGTATTATCTACGTGTATGGAGTATTTGATCCCTGATGGCATTACCTTTAGAGGACTTGTTTACCCTTTATACTGTATTTGTATACTTATTTCTTCAAAGATCATCTATGACGAACCAGGAAGAAATATTCAAATTTCCAGTGGATATCAGAGTACCCTACATACTGATGGGATACATTGTTTGGGCCTTGAATATATTGTTACCATTGTGAGTATAAGCACACCAGATAGGACCTTTTTCATTAACAGACACTACTCTTAGATGGCTTTATGCTCTTCTACTTTTCTTTGTACTAGATGGTTCTTTGGAGCATATTTCTATCTGCTCCTTTTCACTATCTGTACAAGACTTTTTTTTTCCAGCATACGGTATTCTTTGATCTAGAGGGCATTGTTTAGGAAAATGCTCACTGGCCACCATGACGTTACACCAGGAGACAATTTTCTGACCATATTTAAAGATACAAAACAGAAGAAAAAAGAAGGGCGCTCCTAGTGTAATATGTACCAATATAGGACCTCCACCAATACACCACTTCACTTACAATTTGGATGACCACTAAAAGTGATCAGCGTACGTCTATGAGGGACTTCAACTGCCCTCACTAAGTTCAAAGTACGATGTATGCTGCGTCTTAAGGACTCCCACAATCCTTCAGGACCCTTGTAACAGAAGAAAAAAACGAACAGAAAGAGCGCAAACCACCACACTAGTTGACTTGGACTGAAATAACAACGATACTCACACATATAAGGTGTAGTAGCTGGGTGGATATTGGGCAAATAACAGCAATATGCTTTTTTGAAGTTTTAAATAAATTGCTTTTTTAAATGAAGACAAGGATTTGTTGATTTAATCAGTACACCAAGGCGACCGGACCGGGGCGGTCAATGTATCCCCGTTTGCTTTAGCTGGATTTTTCACCCAGCTACTACACCTTATATGTGTGAGTATCGTTGTTATTTCAGTCCAAGTCAACTAGTGTGGTGGTTTGCTCTCTTTCTGTTAGTTTTTTTCATATTTAAAGATAATACACTAGAAAGAACATACTCTGAACAACCTTTTACATTTCTTCAAACTTGGCAGTCATACAAAAAAGGCAAAAAAAAATCAAATATGACACTCTTCTTCAAACAACCTAAATGTACACTAACCATAATTATTGCAAATTAACATCTTCCATATGCACAATAAAACTGAACCACTTCAAAACCACAAATGTACAATAGTCAGTCACTTTACTCATACTGTATATGTAATTTGTGACCCCTCAAGATGATTTAATCTACAATTCTTCTTGAAGCAGTGCATTGTACATCTCTTTATTGTTCCTGGAGTGCAACTACATATTTCCAGTAATGAGAACTCATGTTTGGGCATTGAGGTGCTGTGTTTTCTACAATTTGTTTTAGTTTTGGTTCTTAATTCATAATGGCACATTCTTAAGTCGGAGTACTCAGCTGTGGGTTCTTCAGCTGTTTGATCCTACAATGCAAAACCATCCCAACCAGTTGTTGGGTAGTTGAGGATATTGGGAGTTTAAGGCCCCAGAAGTTGGTGAGCATAAGGGTGATTTCTACCTGACTTAGGAATAAGCCATGTGTCCCATGGACTGAAGTTAGAGGGGTGTCATAAATATGCTTTCCAGCTGTTGTGGGTCATGAATCCCAGCATCCCCAGCTAGCCAATGCTAAGCTGGAGATGCTGTGAATTATAGTTCATAACATATGAAAGAGCTGACTACACACCCTGTATTTGGCTCTTAGTACATATATTCAATTTTCATGTCGGAGGGGGGAGAATCAGCCATGGTTTGTTCTTAGTAGTGCAAGTGAATGAGAGAGAGTGAGAATGTATTTGTGTATGAGTGATAGTATTCATATTTATGTGGGAAGAGGGTGATGAGAGGTGGTGGGGAGGTGCGTAGTAGGAGATGAGAGGCAAGTTATCTAATAGATAGTGGAGCAAAAGGAGGAATAGGGGAAGCAGAGTCAGGAAGTGTAAGAAGGCTGAGAGGAGCACCAGGTGGTCCTCTAGATTAAGGCACACCCTCAACCTCAAGGACACTGGAGCCAGCCATTGAGGGAGCAAAGGAACAGAGAGGAAGTCTGGAAATGCAGGAACAGAGGATGAACGTGTAGGGCCTCCTTCCATATAGCAGGTCCTCTGCCTTGGCATCTCAGGAAGCATCCCTTATACTTACCTAGCAGAGGATGCCAGAAGCTGGGGAGTCTAAGGATGACTAAACACTGACACAGGAATAGACCATATGTAGGGCCCAAGTCAGAGTGAGACTGTTTCCTCCGTGACTTAATTCTGCCAGAGGCATGTGGATTTTTTGTAACCTGCCGGCCTGACACATTTTTTTCATAACAAATTCAACTTTTTCATGGCATCTCACAAAAATTAAATTTGGTATCATGCAACAATCTGTGATGTCATAAATATAAAAAAATAACAAATTTCTCATTTGTCTATATCATAAGCTATGTATGCAACACATTTATTTTGTTTGTGAAAATGTCAGTACTCTTTTTTTAAAAGCCCTGAACCCCATATGTACAAAAATTCCAAATATGCATAACATGAATGGCCTGCACAGACCCCTGTTTAACAGGAGAGCAAAATGGTATTTTCATCTTGAATCAAATGCACATTCCATTGGTTCCATGGTAAAATTACTCAGAAAGAGCTTAAAAACTATATAAAAGGATATATTTTCTGAAAGTAGATATCCCACTGCATTAAAAGAGGGCTCTCTTGACCTTCTACCCCTTGCCTGGTGTGCACAAATGCTTCTAGAAAGTGACGCAAATGGAAAAATAGGAATTTCCTACTGTATTCATTAGCTCTCTTACTAGGAAAATGGCACCAAATTGGTACATTCTGTAGGGGTGCTAGAAGAACAAAACTATACTAAATACAATCTCTCTTTACATTTTTATTTTATTTTACTTTTTTTTTTCAAACTAGATTTGCCTGTACTAAAATGGTTGCAACCACTACAGAAGTTAAGAAAAGATAGACAAGCCATACCATTTTGGAAAGAAGGCAATCCTCACATAAAATAATGGGTTACTTACCTTTCTAGCCCTAATCGAGTGCAAAAATGTTTCCAGAAGGTGGCACTAAAGCTAAAAATTGCATTTGTATATTTCTTCCCATTCAAATTTACTAAAATGTTTGAAACTGTGGAATGTCCTTCTGAATTAATTAACTAATGCTCATAAATAGACATTCACCTTGGTGGTTTTGCCTTCTACCCCTAGGCTGGTGTGCAAAATGTTGTTTTTACATTTCAACCAGTTCAAAGATACTAGAACCCATTTGATTTCCCTTTGTATTTTCTACTAGTTCAAGAGAAATGGTACCCTGTTGGTATGGGTTGACACACTGAGAGCGATGGCAAAAGCACAAAACTATACCTTCCACTTTTCTTTTTTTAAATGATCTGCCCATTTTCATAACCTTTTCAAACATAAAGAAAAGGTCAGCATGACAATCCATTTACAAAAGTAAACATTCAACCACATCAAATAAGCTAGTGTGTACAAGTCTTTCCAGAAAGTGGTGCTTTAGGAAAAAAAACACACTTTTTTATTCACTTCAGTCAATTCAAATATACTACAATCTTTCAATACAGTGGAATTTCATTTTGTTTTCAGTATTTAATGTTAGCCTGAGAAAAGTGATATCCCGTTGGTATGAGTTAACATATCCCAGCTGATACCAGGAGCATAGCTACAATGAAAAAAGGCTGGGGTATATGAGCGGTTTCATAACTGATACCAGGAGCACAGCTACAATGGAAAAAGGCTAGGGTATATGAGTGGTATCATAACTACCAGTAGACCATGGCAGAGGGAGTAAGAAAGTTTATGCAGGTATATGTGTGGGGAAGTGGGCCGTTGAAACAGGATGGAGGGAGTTTAGGCAGATGTGGGGATCTGTGACTTCCAATGGACAATGGAACCAGGCTTGGGCATCTGTCTGTGTCTGTAGGTATATACAACTACCAGCCAGAAGTTGAAACAGGCTTAGGAATCTGACATTGTATATAGGGATATATGACCAACAGCTGGCAGTGGACCAAGGTTGGGGGTGGGGTCAGATAATGTATGTGGAGATCAGAAGGGGCCCCGATGTGCCCCAGCGAGGTTTGACATTTTTTTAAATTGTGGCACTGGCTTATGCACCAATTGCAATTCAGTGATACGGCATACAGGCTTGGCATAGGGAAAAAGCTGGCTAAGTTCATATACCATAGCACAGTGACAGTCTAGTGGTTAAGAATAGGCCATATCTACTAAGGGCCCAATACAAGGCATTTCAAATGTGAACCCTCCATCTGTTGGGGTCCAGCACTCACAACATCCTCTGCTAGTCATTGGCTAGTTGTGGATCCTTGGAGATGTGAGTCACAACAGCTGGAAACCACATTGCTGACAACAGCCTATATTTGGCCTTTAGGAAATATAGCCTACTCCAAAGTCATAGCTATACACAGTTCATCATTACCGAAAACAGACCTTTATACCCTTTGAATGATAGAGGCCTCCAAAAAATGCCAATCAATGCATTGGGTTTGAAAGACAAATGTACAGAAATGACAAGTACACATATAATTTCTTAACACTATTTCTTAACAGGCATATTAGCCTTGGCATGAACATGATATCTTAGTAAGCAGTTGCAAGGAGCAGTTCTACATTGGCATTAACAAAACATACCAGTAAAGAGTTTCAAGGGGCAATTGTTGCACTGGCATGAAGCAACATTTTAGTGGGCTGGTGCCATTTTGGCATTGGTAGGAGCAGAACATGTGGAATGTAGCACACATCCATTTGGCATTGTTAAGAATACAGCTCATTTGTGGTCTGGATTCCATTTCATTTGATATCTTTATCACGTGTTTGTCACAAATTCCTCCTTGGACATCAAGGGGTATCTGTGAGATGTAACAGTGATAACACCTATTAATTGAAATGTAATTTTGGCCACATGTATAAAAATAATCTCCTAATAGATCATAGGTATGGAACCATATCCGACAATCTAAAGAGGGAAAATTCCCAAATAATCTAAATGCAGTAGAGGGGAGAAAAGAGAATGCACAAAGCTTAAAATGTTATTAACTCCTTGAGCATCACCTGGTTCTCAAATGCATCACAGCAGAGGGCATTTGAGAACAAGACAGAGTTCTGTGGTGTTCAAGCAACATTATGTGTATTTTGCAATATGCAGGAGTACATAGAATTATTCCTCATTAGAGTATCAGTTATGGCCCCAAGTACCTTCCAGGAGCATATTTATATACTGCAAGGTATTCTCTCCCTTCTTGCTGCAGTAATGTTGAAACTCTGAATGTATAATGGGCAGAAGTGACCTTTTCAGGTCTATTAGCAGATACTTCTTAGAATGAACCCTCCTATATACAATCAGAGTTTCAGCATTACCGCAGCAAGACCTGAAAGAATACCTTACTAACGCGGAGGAACTCTACCCTCTGACCAACCGTGCCTACACTTTTCCGGCTACCCACCGACCATCAGCTTTTACTGTGAGTACTAAGGCACTTTTTACATTATGTACATCTTATTTTACAGTGATATCACTTCATATATATACTGTATATATATATATATATATATATATATATATATATATATATATATATATATATTTCCCTGTTGGTACCATATAAATATATATATATATATATATATATATATATATATATATATATATATATATATATATAATGCTGCTATCCATTCTGTACAAGAATCCATTTATGCATTTACTTATGTTCTTGTTAAATGTTTATGAGATTATGAGCTCTCTCCTTATTTCTCTTTTAGGATCTTTTTGCTAATTTAGGTTTTGTACACAACTGGACCTGTAGGATCGTAGCTGCTCCTTGTCTATTTATATATGTCCCTCTCTTAGAAGATGAGAGCCAGTTCCATCCTTAGTATCTATCTATCTATCTATCTATCTATCTATCTATCTATCTATCCTAGCAAATTGGACACAGAGTTGCCTGTGTGTAAATGGAAACATTATTATACTTGTTTCTGTTATTTTAGTTAAAAGGATGGTAATATTTCACAATAAAAGCACCTCCAGTTAATGTTCATAGTATTTGGGCCATGGAGAGCTTTAGTTCAATACTGTCAGAGTTGTAGTTCAAGAGTAATTGAATGATAAAGCATCCCTCTCCCGCCCTTTTACTGATGTAACACTGCTCACCTAAGTGCAGCAAGACTTTCCAGATGGATTGCAAAGAGGGACAATCTTCATTGAGCATAAGGAAAACCTGTCAAGGAGGGCAGAGTTTTCCTTATACTCACAGTAAGAAGATGGATAGAGATTTATAAAAAACGTTCTTCGTACCGTTTAAAGAATTTTCCTTAAAGCATGGAAAGTGAAGATAACGACAGGTCTGATTTATAAATGTTTTAAAAGAGTTTTTATAAATATGGCGTTACTGTGAATATTATAATGCCTGGACTGCTTAAAGGGATAGTAATGTTTCACAAAAACAGCAGCTCCAATTAATCTTCATAGTATTTGAGCCATAGAGAGTGTTATTTCAGTGCTGTCAGAGTTGTAGTTTAAGAGTATTTGAATGATAAAGTATCCCCCTCCCGCCCCTTTTACTTAGTGTAACACTGCTCACCTCAGATGTGGAATCTGATTGCTTGACCAGACAGATAACAGCAAGGGACAATCTTCTTACTGTGAGAACAATGAAAACCCTGCCCCCCTTGACAGGTTTTTCAGCTTTTCCTCTTATCTTAATTGAAGATTGTCCCTCTCTGCAGCCTACCTGGGCACCTCCCTGCTGCTCTGAGCTGAGCAGTGTTATATCAGTATCATTCAAGTACTCTTGAACTACAACTCTGACATAATTGAAATAACACTCTCCATGGCCCAAATACTATGATGATTAATTAGAGCTGCTTTTATTATGAAACATTACTATCCCTTTAAGAACAACCTACACATGGCATTAAAATTCTAGTGATAATATTGTCGCAAAACTATTGAACTGCAACACTTCTTTATATATTCGATGCGCCAATATTTTCCTTCTCCCTATTCCTCAACCTCTACTTGTTGGCGTTACATGCAAGAAAACTGACATTACACAGTTTATAAATAATTAAATGCATTTTAACTCCACTTTAAAGACAATTTACAAGTAACTCCATTTTACAAGTAACCCCCATTGTCCCTTGCTGTGATCTGTCTGTTCCAGGGACCAGGTTCCACATCTGAAGGGTGGTAGCTTACACTAGGTAAAAGGGGCGGGAGGGGGAAACTTTATCATTGAATTACTCTTGAAATACAACTCTGACAGTATTGATTGAAATAACAATTTCCATGGCCCAAATACTATGAAAATTAATTGGAGCTGCTTCTTTTTCGTGGAACAGTACTATCCTTTTAATGTGTTTGGTGAAATGGAGGTGTGAGTAAAAGAAGAGGGTATGTTGAGTAATGTAGTGTGGTATGATGTGTGATATTTATGTATGTTTAATTAGTGTTTTGGACATGTCACTGGTTGAAATGTGTCAGCACATATTGTGAGTGTAAAAAGCTCAGGTAGGAGGCATGGCAAACATTGGTCCGAAGGGGAGGAGAGGCATCCATTTAGCAAGCACGGCCTAAGTGTCAGCTGACGGGGAGGAGAGGCAAGGAGGCAAAGGGGAGTCGAATGGAGGTTGATTGCGGCAAAGGGGAGTGTGAGTTGAACAGTCAAATGGAGACACAATGAGGCGAAGGGGAGTGCGAGCTGAACGAAAACAGAATGAGGCAAAGGGGAATGTCAAACAGGTGAATGGATAGATACAATGACGCAAAAGGGGTGTGTTATATGATGGAGGGGTGAAGTCCTTGCAATGCCTCCTTCCCACTCCAGTGAAAATCACTCCCCATGTTGTAACAATTTGACAGGCAGTATAGATGAGTTTCGCATAACTCCACCTTACTACTGCCCCTGGGGGAGACATACATTGTCACATGATGCTTCCTCCTGCATGAGTTGCATGGAGGTGTTATTCTTGCTGGAATGGTCAGGGTGGCAAGGCCCCTGGCCACTTCTGTGTCAATCTCTGCAACAACTTCCACATGGTCCACCATGATACCCACCCTATTCCTTGCTCTCCCCTCTTGCTCACACCCTCCAGGTATCTCACCTTTCCCACTGACTCACTTCCCATCACCCCATGTCCTCTCCTTGTCCCATTGACTACCAAAACACATGTTTGGCCCAATTCACTGGGATGTCCGGTGGCAGTGTGAGATGCATGGTGCTACTTAGCCTACTTCCAAACTGCTTTAAAGGAGATTTTGTCCCTCCCCCTCTCTCTGTCTCTCTCTTCCCCTACTCCTATCCTATCCTGCACCCATCACTGTGTGATAATGTTATTCCCACTTGCACTGTCCCCACTGTTGAACAATTTGGCATTGCCTCTGATGTGACATAGCTGCCATAACAACATATGGCTGTACTGCAACCCTCCTTGTATACCCGTTAGCTGCTGGCTGGCAGACCTCCTTTCTCATCAGCTTTGTAATTTGCAGCAATGCCCCACCAGAGCTTTCCGACAAGCTGCACATACACAAGAGATGGGTGCCAGATCTGTACCCCGAAGCATCATTTAGGGCTGGGGTTACATCTGCTCCTTACTTACTTCAGGATTGACCATTACTATCCATTCATCCAGCTGCACTAGAACCCCTTGAGGACCAGAGGGATTCACGACTTCAAGGGGTTATGTGTAATAACATGTGCTGCACATTGCTATGTTTATATGTACCCCAAGGGTCCTTTCAACTCTCAGGCCACTTTCACAACTTTGGACTGGATGCCATTACCTGTGTTAACCCACTGACTGCCAGATCAGTGCACAATGCATTGCTAAGCAGTAACCCTCTTGTATTCAGATGGCTAAATCTCTCTTTGCATTTTAACTGCAATAATAGAATAAAACAACCTCATTTATAATCCTTTTTGGCGATATGGACATAAAATCAATTATACACTCTCCACAGGTAATATAATTATTAGACCACTTGTGAGTAATGTAACTATTCAGAAAATTAATTTACCAGCCTCCTACTGAACATTAAAGCGGAACTTTCACCTAAGCACAAGTTTGCTTTAATCCATTTATTATACAGATTATAACTGCGCTGGGTTGTGTTTAAAAAAAAAAAAAAAAAAAAAAAAAAAAAGATAGATATGAAGTTTGAGGGTTTAGGTTTTAGCTCTTGACGTCTTCTCATTCTGATCGGCACAAATTGTGCCTATGAGATTACTGGAGATCCTCCTCCCCGCTGGTCTGTCAGTAAAATGGAGAACTCTCACTGGCAGAGAGCGATACCTAACCAATGAGAGTACTCCAGCTTACTGACAGACCAGCGGGGAGGAGGATCTCCTGTATTCTCATCCGCAAGATGGTGCCAATCAGAATGAGGAGAAGAGGGAAATAGTTAACCCTCAAACTTAAATTATATCGCATTTTTTTTTAAACTTGTGCTTAGGTGAACGTTCCGC